>OY288244.1:40575546-41199713 GCA_958450325.1 Agrostemma githago
CCTTTCTTGTCATACAAAGGAATGCCAAAAAGCCAAATCAAGCCAAAAGGGCAAAGAAAAGAAAATGAAAGAAAATGAAAGAAAGAAAAGAATGAAGAAAAAGAAAAGGCACAAAAGCCAAAAAGAAAATAGAAAAGAAGAAAAAGAATGGCATGGCAAAACAAGGCAAAAATGCAAAAGAAAATAGAAAATGCCAAAAGAAAACCCGATTCACAAAAATAACTCCTACCTCTCAAAATAAGCCTTTTTCCGACTTTTGCCGTGAAGAGCCTACCAAAGGACCGAGTCCCTATGAAGGATGATAGCGGCATTAGTCGGTCTTCCCTCATTTTGCAATTATTTCCACCTTTTTACTTGGACTAGTTAGGCGGTTTTGGACATGGGACGACCCTCTTGGCTCTTTGCTAAAGGCGGCGGGGTCTCACTTACCTACAGTATCGACTAACACCGTGCTTCATCCTTTTTCCATCCCGCCGATCGTCCCGTGGTACGTTCTTAGAAGGTTAGGAGGAACCGAGGTAAGTTACCAACGTTTTTTTTATTGCTTTGTCGTCATACTATTAGGGTTTTGTCCATTTTGGTTTGTATTGCTAGCTTGGGAACGTTGTCACTTGCCTTGAGTCCTAAACCGGTGCTTCTTTCACCGCTTATTTGAGGGAAGCGGTATTTGTTTTCTTTTGGGTGCAACCGATTTTTGTTTGTTTGTTTGTATGCTTGTTTGTTTATGTGTTTTGTGTCCGGTTGCATCCACTGTTTTGTCGCAAGACCCCACTTGCCTTGCGGAGTGCACTTTTCCTCTAAGTGCACTCGCGTGAGTTGAAAGGGCGTAGGGTGCGCTAATACCCACTCGGCTAGTTTAGTAGTTAGTATGTGCTTACTCGAGGGCGAGTAAGGGTTAAGTGTGGGGGAGTTGATAAGTGCGTTTTGTAGTGTTTATTTCTTGTGTTTAGTCTCGTTTTCTCTGCTGAAATCGCTCCTTAGGGCGGTTTTAGGGACGACTTATGCTTCTTCTAGATTATTTCAGGTTCCTAGGGGTCATCTCGAAGAAACTGAACGATTCAACTCGTTTCCGACACGTATGGAACCCAAGAGGAGAAGCAACGATGATTCGGCGACTCCCCGAGCACCGAGCATCGACAAGGAGTCGAGGAAGAGCTAATCAAGACTCATCCCGATCGGGAATTCGTGAACCCCATCGTGAATGAAGTGCAAGAATAGCTGCTCACTGTCAAGCATTCCCGACCGGGATCGCATATTCCCGATCGGGAAAGAAGAAGTATCCCGATCGGGATAAGGCCCTCCCGATCGGGAAAGGTGAAGCAAGGGAGGCGCTCACTGTGAAGCCGTCCCGATCGGGATCGCATATTCTCGATCGGGACCATCATTTCTTCCCGATCGGGATTTCCCATTCCCGATCGGGAATGACCCAGTCTCTGTTCCGCCTCCTTCTTTTATTCCTCTCACTTACGGAACCCTATAAATACTTCCCTCTTGTATTGTTTATGTATCTTACATTACCCTAGACTATCTTAAGCTTCTCTACAACATATAAACCCTAGATTTAGTTCCTCACATTAGATTGAATCTCTCTTTAATCCTTAGTTAATCCTAGTTAGTCTTAGTTAGTTAGTTCTTGTATTAAGAAGATACTTGAAGATTTCTCCAAGCCGACAACCTTGGGATTTATTTGGGTTTCCTATTTATGCAAGTTATCGTCTTTTCTTCATCCTATTGTTGGTATAATCTTCCTTTCTCTTATTCTTTGTTATTATTTCAAGTTTGAATCTTTACTTACTGTTTATTGTTATTGTTCATATTGTTCTTGATTATGGACGTTAGGGTTATGATGTTGTTTTATCTTTTCATTGTTGTAGTTAGTTTGAATATGTGTGAGTAGTCTTCTTGTGGGTTAGTAGGGGGATTAAGGGTAGAATATGGGTGATTAGGGCTTGATTAGGGGTAAAGGATGATTCTTTGTTGTTAGTCACATACTGGGCACACCATGTGTTTGTTGAAATGCTTGTTTGAGTTGTGGTGGCCATGCTTCTCATGCTAGTCTTCCTCTACTCATTGTTTGTCTAGTATGTGGTCATGTTGAGGGTAGTGTTGAGGATAGTCTAAGTTGCAAGAGCCCGGACCCACCTCGACTTTGGTCTAAGTTGCGAGAGCCCGGACCTACCTCGACATCGGTTTAAGTTGCGAAAGCCCAGACCGATTCTAGCAATTAGGAAACACCTACACCCTTGACCACCCAAGTCACCCTACTATTCTTATGAACCCGACCTAACCCACTTCTTTCCATATTTGATTCATCCTCTTAGTTAGTCATCATTTCTTTAGTTCATTGTTTAGTTTGTGTTTAGTTATTTCATTTAGCCTTGTTATAGTCTAGTTCATTGTTAGTCTAGTTCTTACCTCTCCTCTACCGTAATTTTCCATTTATCGCTTCTTTGTGTTTGTTTGGTGATTTAGTCTCGTTTTAGGCCGATTTAGTCTAAACCTTGCAACACCGTATCCGTGGACACGACCCGACTTACCCTAACTACCGTTAGGTGCTAGTTGGTTATTTATTTGGCGGTGGGATCCACGACAAATCCTTACCATCAGTGTTCGACCACGGAAGACAGTTCGACAATGACCCCCTGAGAGCCTGGCTGGAGAGACATGGAATAGCAGTCGCCTACTCCGCTGTCTGCCACCCACAAACTAATGGGCAGGCTGAAGCTGCCAATAAACAGATCCTGAATGGATTAAAGAAAATGGTAGATGACCTTAAGGGTAGGTGGGCAGACGAATTGCCAAATATTCTATGGTCAATCAGAACCACACGCAAGGAGTCTACAGGCCAGACACCCTTTGGCCTAGTCTATGAAGCAGAGGCCTTGTTAACCATAGAAGCCCGGATACCAACTCTGAGATCCCAACAATATAATCAGGCAGATAACGAAGCATCAATGGCTGAAGCCCTGGACCTGGTCCATGAAGTTAGGGAGGAGGCCAGCATTAACATAGCTGCCTACCAACAAAGAATGAGGAGGGCATACAACAGAAGAGTAAATGAGAGGAGTTTTCAGGTGGGAGACCTAGTCCTAAGAAAAACGCAGGCGGTAGGAAAAGCGCATGAACATGGAAAATTAAGCGCCAACTGGGAAGGCCCATACAGGGTAACCCAGATTAAAGGCCCAGGCACCTACAAGATCGCCAACCTAGAAGGCCACGAGTTAGCCGCACACTGGAATATAGACACCCTAAAGAAGTACTATGTTTAAAAACAGGAGGCTAGATAGCTTTTTTATTTTACTTGTCAAAGAAAAACCGGCGGAGGACGGTCAAAACAGAATTGTCGACGACTCCTGCCACAAATGATTGTAGCGAATCCCGAAGAAATGAAAAGCTTTCAGTCCATACTCGTTGTCTGTTCAAAATTTACAGTTTTTTACACACAAACGAGCAGGGGGCAATAGGGGGAGGCCCCCCCTGTTGCTGAAACCAAGGAAAATAGGCCTCCAAGAAAAATTCCAGCCCCCCTGACTACCTCTGGGCAGGCAGGGGGCAGGCCCCCTGGACTTCGAATAAGAAGCCAGGGTCAGGCTAGGCTTCATACGCCAGAAACAAGAACTGGGGGCAATCCCCCCAACCTTGTATAAAAAACGCCAAAAACCCCTCCCTGCCTCTGGGCAGGCAGGGGGCAGGCCCCCTGGACTTCGAATAAGAAACCAGGGTCAGGCTAGGCTTCGCACGCCAATAACAAGGACTGGGGCCAATCCCCCCCAACCTTGTATAAAAACCGCCAAAACCCCTCCCTGCCCCTGGGCAGGCAGGGGGCAGGCCCCTTGGACTTCGGACAGAAGACAGGGTCAGGCTAGGCTTCGTACGCCAGAAACAAGGACTGGGGGCAATCCCCCCAACCTTGTATAAAAAACGCCAAAACTCCTCCCTGCCCCTGGGCAGGCAGGGGGCAGGCCCCCTGGACTTCGGACAGAAGCCAGGGTCAGGCCAGGTTTCGCACACCAAAAACAAGGACTGGGGGCAATCCCCCCAACCTTGTATAAAAACACAAACAAGCCAGGATCAGGCCAGGTTTCGCACACCATCAGAAACCCCTGGCAGGCAGGGGGCAAGCTCCCTGAACTTTAAACAAGGGCAAAAGGTCAGGTCGTACCTTTGAAAAGGGAAAAAGCGGGCTGAAATAAAAGACATTCATAGCAGATTCAAGTGTTTTTACAAAAACATTAATAAGATCCAAAAACAAAGAGGTTAAAAATTACAAAGATGGCCGGCCCATCAGAGCTCGGGCACGAAAGTTAAAGATTATCACAAGAAAAAGATATAGTAGGATCAGAGCAAGAGAAAATGGCAAAGCCCCTGCATATCAGACGTTGGGGGCATCCTTACTGGCACCATCAGCCTCCTCAGCCGCCTTGCTAGCTCGAGCTTCATTCTTGATGGAGTAAAGATTCCTAAAGGCTTCCTCATCGAAATCAGGGAACATCTCCCTGATTACCTCCATGACGAGTTCCAGCGAAGAGTTAGCCCCATCCTGAAAACTCGTATCCACTGCAATCTCAGTCTCCTCCAGGATGGTATCTTTCTCCCTTTTCCATTCTTCGCCCTTGGCCTTCAAGTCAGCCTGAGCCTGCTTAAGCTCCGAGTCAGCCTTCGACAAACGCTCCTCCAGGTCGACTGCCTTTCTTTTTGTATGTTCCATTTAAGCCAGAGACTTGTTTGCCTGCTCCACCGCCAGCTTGCTCCCTTTCAAATCCGCTTCCAGCTTCGACACTTCTTTCATGGCCTTCTCCCCCTGAAGCTTCCATCGAGTCGCCTGACCCTTCATTTCCTCCATCTCACCTTCCTGTTTCGCCAACTTATCCTTCAAATTGCTGATCAGGGTGACATCCCTTTCCACCATGGCCAGACGATCAGGAGGGGGAACCCCAGGAGTGACAATCAGCTCCTCATCGCTCAGGCGGCTGAGAGCCGCCAACTCAACTGAGGCTTGTAGCACCCTGGAAGTGCGCTGAATATATTGGATCACTTGATGGGAGGTAGAAGTCACAGACTTGGTAAGGCGGTCTGCCAGGACGGCCCCAGAATCTGAAAGTAGGGCAGAGACATCCACACTATCGCCCGCAGTATAGTGGAACTCCGTGTTCTCCTCTGAGAAGAGAGTGCCTGAAATCTCACGGGCAGGGCATTTTGGCTCAGGGGTCTCAACATCGGTCTCCAGGTCAACCACATGAGCAGCCCCAGAGGGTTCTCTACCTCTTTTTCTCCTGCATTCCAGGGGGACGCTCTCCTCAGTTCCTTCGGAGTTGGCAGGGTTTGATCCCTGGGGGGTGTGGGTCCCCGCAGGGGAATCACCTCGTTTGCCGGCAGGTGAAGAGGTGGTCTCTGAGGTGACCTCTGCCTCTGTACCCTGAACATTGGAGGGAGGAGCCGTCGGCTTTACAGGCGGCAACCTTGGAGGAAGAGGAAGCCTTCGGCTGGCTGAAAGACTCTTCACAAACTTCATTAGATTCTTCTCACCCTTCTTATAGCTCGAAGGAAGGGAAGGACGCTTTGAAATAATCACGAAATCCTCGGTCAAGCCAAGCCTCTTTATCTCCTTCCTCGACCAGAAGCGAGATTTGGGGTCTACAGGGTGAAAAAGAACAACCGGTTAGAAAGAAACATAGAAAAACAGAGCAACAAGGCCAGTAGAAATCTCTGAACTACCTTCTTCAAGGCCAGGAATCAGGCTCACGCGGCCCAAATAGTTATCAGTGGCAATGAGCTCTGCGTGAGGAAGCCAGAAGTTTGGGCCACAGACGCCGGATTTATCAGTGACAGCCGCAAATTTCTTGATCACTTCCTCGTCCAACATGTTTAATTTGACCTCCAAGGCCTTCCCCCCAACACCTGGGTGGTACTCCTCACGAGTTTCCAGGCGAGTATGGACGTGATTTCTAAAATGTCTGGGAATCTTCCACCCAGAGTCGCTGTGTACATATAAAAAATTGTTTTTCCAGTCTTTCAGGTTGTTTAAGGCCGGCCAGACTAAGGTATAACCCTTCTGCCTCTGAAGGGACCAGTATCCAGGGGAGTCATCCCCCCTGATGAGGATACCATTTGCAGCCCCACCATAAAACGCAGGGCATCAATAGTGGGTCCCTCCCCGTGGAAGATACAGGTCCAAGTGTAGGATATTAATGACCTGATCGCACTGGCTGTCAACTGAGCTATGGCCACATTCGTTCTCCTGAAGGCCTCCTCCAGGAAAGGGTGCAGGGGGAATCGCAGGCCGAACTCCAAACTTTTGTGATAGACGGCTACGCAGCCGTCAGGGGGACAACACACTGTGTCCTTCTCCCCAGGAATCACAATTGTATACCCTTCCCCAAAATTGTAAAAGTCCTCAATGGCCCCAGCAGCATTAAGTGCCAAAATTAAATCTCGATTTTTGGCTTCAGGGTAAGTCCTTAAAGGGATATGGTACTTGGCCTTATCTAGATAATATGTCCTCCCCTTCTCCCTAGGGACAAGGGGACCAGCTATCCTAGAAGGGTTTATCTCCAGAGCCTCGTCGTCGGAGTCAACGACGTCATAGGGGGCAGGTTCAGGGGAGTTGGCATCCTCCCCCTCAGAATGATCCTCCCCGGTAAACCTAACCCCAGAAGAAGAGGCCAGGCTAGTCCTGCCCTCCTCCCCACCCTCCGTCCTCTCAAACGGTGGATCGACAAAAGAAAGAATACGAGCGCGAGACATTGATTCAAGAAGAGATGTGAAGAAACTAAAAAGAAAAGGGTTTTAAGGGGCAAGATTCTAACCTAGAAACGGTGATCGCCGCGTGAAAATCCGAGGAAGGAAGCTTCTCAGTCTTGAGAAAAGAGTTCCCAAGCAGTGGAGAAATAAAGAGGGTTTTCGAGTTCGAGAAGTGAGAAAAAGAGAAATAGGGGGAGGAGAGAGGCTTATATAAGCCCAGGAAGCCGAAGGGCCACCTCTCTGACAGTACTTCCCCAAAAAACTATCCCACGTGTCGCGCTTTGAACATCAACTACTCGCCTCTTCCCAAGAAGGGCCTCGAAAAGGCAAAGGGTGTCAGAGGGATGATCACCTAATGATGTCATCCCCGCATTCATTCAAAAAAAAACAACAAAAACGTAACCAAACAGCCTGATCTTTTTTCATTCATTAGGGAAAAAGGCCCAAAATGGGCAAGTTACATCTGAAACAAACAAATAAAAAGTACAAAAAAAGAGCCCGACTCTGGCTCAACCCACCAGCCTGCAAACCCTGGGCAGACCTAGTCATCATCAGGGCCCGAATAATCCCTTGGGCTGTTGTCACCCAAAGCTGACCCCCAGTCCCGAATAATCCCTTGAAAGGATCAGTGGGGAAGTCCTCCTCGCCACCGCCGGAGGAGTAGCTTTGGCCCTCACTATCCCCGGAGTCACGACTGCTGATATCCTAGTCCCTGCCATAGGGGACCGTCCTGACGTCGTCACAGGAACCACAGCCCGTCTTCCTCACAGGGGAAGAAGGGCCTGACTCAGGGGATGAAGTAAGCTCAGGGCAATTAGGAACAAATTGCTCGGGGTGTAGCCAAGGGAAGCACGTATAGCATCCCCTATCAAAGCAGCCAGAGCAGCGTCCAGCCATGGCCCAGGTGGAGATGAAGATCGGATAGGACGCTTGCCTACCATGGCAACTTTCCTTCTGGCAGCCCTACTCCTGGCATTTAGAAAGGAACAAAGCCGAAGTCGCCTACTGCGACGCAGGGCCAGAAAAGCCGCCCTTGGATATCTTAATCTCCAAAATCCCTTGAAGCGGAACGTACCCACACGAACCCCGCAGCGAAGAACTGTTTTCTTAACCCAAGACATTGTTCTTGTAAAGAGAAAATAAAGCTAGAAGATGGATTGAAGATGAAACGTAAGAAATGGTAGGGATTGGAATTTATACAAGGGTAGAACACACCACTTATGGCACCCCAACCACTTCAATAAAGAGAAGAACCAATCACTGAGGAGGCACGCTGCCCAAAAATCCTCTTTGCAAGAGGTAATCATGAGCTGAGAGACATTCCAACTCTTCGCATATCCCATGCAGTTGAGTTTCCTTCCTTGGAAACATGCGACGCATTAAATGCTAAGAAGTCATCCTCCCATCCTAAGAGATCGCCTGCCAAGGAGAACCCTACTTCCCCTTAGCCGGCGAGGGCCAATTGATGGGGGTCGGAAGCCTGCAAACGGGTCGCTCGCCATTTGGGTCCCAGGGTGGCCCGACCCGGGAATAAAGAAGGACCTACCAAGCAGGTCACGAAGCAAGAAGCCATCACTCTAAGGCATCCGCCTGCCCGGCAGGGCGTCACCGCTCTGCCGAGCAAGGCAACCAGTACTCCCTGCCTTCTGGTTCCTAAGTGTTCGCACGCCCAACAGGAGCAGGGGAAACCAAGGGCCCTCCCGTCATTTTGCCTACAGGTAAAGGGAAATGGATGGATGAGGTGAAGCCACTTGTCACACTCTCATCCACCCCTTCTCTCACTCTCTCTCCTCCTTCCTCTCTCTTGTGGGAAGGTATAAATACCTTCCATTTCCCACAAGAAAGGGGTTGGAAATTCTCTCTCTAGACTCTCACTCTGAAAACTGCCACCTAGTTCCTCACGAGCTAGGTTCGTTAAGGCATTCCACGAGCTGACTTAGGCATCGGAGAGGGTTCCCCCGGACACCTCCGGGGGCCCTGTGTGTTCCTTGTGCAGGGGGAGGCCATCTCCGCCGGGGAAGTTCAACCATTGGAGTGAGGAGAAGGGGAGAGTCAATAGAAGACTTACATTGATCACTTTTGGACTTCAAACACCATAGCAAAAGATCCGAACTCAGAATCGGGTCTAATTGTTTCCGTACCGGAACACATATTATTTTCTCGAAAAAAAAGTGATGAATTTATTACGCAATCCATTATAGTAAAATTATCACACATCGAATATAATAAGTTGATGTAATCAATATATATATATATATATATAAATAATATATACACACACACACACACACATATATATATATATATAGAGAGAGAGAGAGAGTAAAGATCAAGTGAGTCCCTTTTTTCTTTTTTGAGTCCATGAGTCCTATTCTTAGCCATTGATCTAAAGAGGATGAATGGTGAGATTGCATGTAGTAATTAAGGTAGTAACTACCATATTTTGGAAATAATATGAGAAAATCCTCTCTCCTCCCTAGATTACTGCCAACTGATATCTTCTTCTTTCTCATCTCATTCATTTTTTTCATTCAAACACCCGCCTAACACAAAAACCCTTCACCTTCATCATCTCTCATCTAATTCAATATTTTTGCTCAACTCAAGCACACCCGAGCACTCAATCACACAACTCAACTCAATCACTCAACTCACCTCAATCGCTCACCGTCAACTCGAGCAAGGTTATATTGAAGCAGCTTTCTAACTTTAGCAAACATAATGAACAAGGTGCGATCGCGATTGTTGGAAAACGTAGACAAGTATGCGGACGCTAGACAAAAGATTATCGACGCTCCCAAGAGCAAGCCAACAAAGGGCCGAAAAAAATAACGTGTTTACTGAATCATGTCATCTATTTTCTAACTACGAATTAATGGTTTGTATTCTTTAGTTACCTGTCTAATTACATTGGTATTTTGACTATCACCAATGCATTGAAGTGTTAAACTCTGTTACACTGACTAGCTGTACCTGTTACTCTAATTTACTGCTGGTGTTACTATGGGGATTATGGAAGTTAACCCAATTTTCTTTGGTCTCACAATCTGTGTGTTACGCCGAAGCACTGTAAATGTTACTTTAATGAACAATTTATGTTACTTTAAGTTATTAATGGTGTTTGTACAATGATATTGCAATCAATTCCTCTGACGCATTATATATTGTTTTTTGAAGAACAATTGTTAGTACTTTGTCAATGAATGGAACCAATCCAAGTTATCCCCAGTTACTTTGGTAATGATTTTGTCTAAACAACGTTGTTGTCTTCAGTTACTTCAATGCATTGTTTCTGTTACTGTAACAGACGAATAGTGTTACTCTGACACGCATGAGATGTTACTCTAACCAAAAACACATGTATTAAATAAATATAGTGTTAAATGCACCGTAACACAGTGCTATGTGTAAAAAAATTGTACAAAATTAGTTTTTCGTGTAAACCAGGAAAAAAGAAAAAATTCTTATAATGACAAAAAAATACGAGTATTCTCAAAACACTTGTTCATCCTCCTCGTCTTCCTCGGTGTCTTCTTCAGTTTCCTCTCCTTCGATGTCTTCATCTACTTCATCCTCGTCATCCTCATCATTGGTTGGCTTAGTAGGCTGTTTAGGCGGTCGTGCTGCGTACGGATTTGGACAGTTTCGTTTGGTTGGCTTAGTATACTTTCTCACATCAAATCCTCAAGTCAGCGCGTAGATTTTGTAAAATTCCACTGCCTCGTCAATTACTCCGAATATTTGCTCCATGTACGGAGTGAAAACCTCACCCACGTCTCTACACCAATCCTCTGCATTCGGTTCTTTGCCAATGCTTCCTGCAAGAAATTAAAAAATATCACGCCCATGGACATAAGTGTTACTTCAACTCATAAGTTGTGCTACTTTAACCCTTAAAGGATGTTACTCCAATGTCAGCGCCAAAAACCCTTTTTAGTGTTACGTGTTTGTGTTACTCTAATTAGAATTAGATATTACTGTAATTCATAACTTGTGTTACATTAACGCCATGACTGCTTCAACATAAAGCAAACAATAATATCAATGAACCATTGTTATTAATCCATGATTGATCAAATGAATCAAATTCTACCTTTTCCAGTGTTGTCATGTGTGTTCGCATCTTTGGCAAAACCACCTGCACAAAATCAAACAGCATTACACCCATGCAAATAATGTGTTACTACAATTCCTAAGTGGTATTACTCTAACGTGTACAATACGTTACTCTAACATCATCATCAAAACTCTTTTTCTGAACATTCATTTGTTTTACTGTATGATGTGAGTTAGAATGAACTTTGAACAAGTGAATGGGAGATTGATAGTAAATTGAAATGGACGAAACAAAGCAACAAAATCAGGTTGAAATAGTTGCTGTAAAGTGATGATAGAATGTGACCAAGGATAGTGTGCTAAGTGAGATAGACCTATACCTCAACAAAGCGGGTGCTAATTCAAACACTCGATTGAAATAGCGAGTATAGAGCTTGTAACGCGACTTACTCTAATACTTTGTCTTGTGAACTGCAAAGACGAAAAGGAAAGCAAAGTTTAACTCAGATTTTGTGTGATGATGGTTGAATGTTTTATTCATCAAGTACTTGGCTATTTATAGCCTACAAAACGACCCAAAGAGAGGCCAACCAGAATAGTCAAGCCTCTTAAAGTGGGTGATACAAACAAAGAAAAAGAAAAGAGTTTAGACAACTAGATACAATGAACAAGTGTGAACACTAGCAGCCACTATTTTGCTCCATTTCAGATGCATGCTTATTGTTTGCTCGAGTAGTTTTGATTAAACGGACTTCAAAATAGCAGCTCTTCTCCTCGGGAATTTGTTGAAAGCTTTAAAGAAAATCGAGGCAAAAGAAACAATTCCGTCAAAGAATTTAACAGCAGCGTTTTTCAATGCACAGCTGACTTGTTTGGGGCATAACTTCGTCAATACTTGTTCAATGAACCTTCATGAGCAGTCATTGGAAAGATAAGCTCGAAATCTATCTTCTCCATTTTGAATGACTACGAAATTCTAAGTATAACTCGAGATATGGACCGATCAAAAACAACACTGCAAACTGAACTCGCGTCACTGTAATTGCAAGTAAGTGTTACTTTAATGCAGAAGGCATGTTACTTCAACGACGTTTATGCGTTAATTGAAATCAAAACAATAGTATCAATGGATATCATGGAAAATCTGAATAAAAAGCATAAAGCCCTGTAATCTATAAAGATCGAGAGAGCAAATAACCAGCGATACGAAACAGTAATATCAAAACGCAATGACATAAAAAAAACGCAAATTGATACGAAACTGTGATACGAAATGACAATGAAAGCACTATAAACATGAAAATCGACGTAAAAAAACGCAATTTGACGCGATAAACCATTTATATTAAAACGCACATTGAAAACAATATGACCATCGAAATCCATGAATAAAAATTGAATCAAAACGTGAATGAAATACTGAAACTCACCATTGTTATACTCGATCAGTTGCTTATCAACCGTTGAAGACGATGACGCGGTCATTGAATCCAATAAGAGTAAAGGACTCATAAGAGCCTTACTCTATATATATATATATATATATATATAGTTAGGATCGGCATGGTGAGAACTGTGAGAACCCTTTACAGCCCTTAGATATCAGGTAAATTTCACAGAAAAAAAGTTTGCAGGGGTCAACGCTCAATTGATTTTCAGCGCTCATTCCTCTCTCTCATCTTTCCCTTTATTCCTTCGCTCCCTTCCTTCATCAATTCACCAAAAATTGAAGAACAATTTCAACAAAATTCACCAAAAATCAAGAAAACGCATATTAAACTTCATTCATAAATTCAAATTCACAACGTTTGTTATCTAATCTGAATAAATTAAGGTTGGGGTTTTGATTTCAGTTTCGAATTATTCGATTTCAGTTTCGATTTGATGATTGATTTTAGTTTTTTCTTTGTTTAATTCGATTTCAGTTTCGTTTGTTCTGATAAATTTGAATGGTGATGTATTTGTATTAGGTTGAGAGTTTTCTTTGAATTGAATTGAATTGAATCTAATTATTGTTTTAGTTTTTTATTTGCCCTTTTTAATCACTGTTTGTGTATGTGATGGTTTCGATAATTGATTGTTCTTTGATGATTGGTACACGTTAATTTGTCATATTAAAAGTGGTCTGACATGAGTGATTAATTCTCAATGGTGTTAAACAAATGGTAGGATCCCATCTCTGTAATAGACTCACCCATCTCTGCATGCCCTTGTTTTCTCCATGTTTATCTCCCCCAAATATCCAATCGCTTTTAATATCCTTTCTAAAATCGTGTTTTGTTGTTGTTATTGTTTAATGTTGATGAATTACTCAGGTAAGAGAGGGTTATCTCATACCATAGCAAAACTTACCGAGGCTTGACAAATTAATTTTTCAGCTTCTTATTATTGCAGCACTATAATGGATTCAAAAATTGTTGCGACTGATACAAGTGTTCCTCCAGTTAATTCGGTAGTATCCTATGCTTCTTCAAATGTGGCTGCGACAGAACAATTCAGAGAAGAAAATACTATTATATCAGACACAAGCATTGAACCAATAGAGATTGAACCATTATTAACAATGATATTAGGTACGACATGTTAAAAGTTAATGATCTGATCCTTGTTTCAACACGGTGGGCTGAATCGTGCGATGATGTTGGTTATGCAGTGTGGTGTGGAAGGACGGAGGATTGATGGTCATATAAGTTGGTCCTTCTTATTTTCTTGCAAAGAACCCGTGGATGAAGAGAGGACATCTATCGAACAACTTTAGTTGAGGGCTTGTGGTCGTATTTTTATTATTATTTCAATCTGCTTTGTATTTTTTATGACTTTGTTTCTGCTTACTCCTCACTTAGCTTCCGCTTTTACTACTTAGAGATAGATTTATCCAGATGACTTGATGTTTGCTCAATGTTTTTCAAAAATAATGTTTTACTACTTAGAGACAGATTTATCCAGAAGACTTGATGCTTGCTCAATGTTTTTCACAGATAATGTAATAGGTTCACAGTTTTCAAATAATAGGATACGCTAAAATAGAAAAAGAATACGCTAAAATAGAAAAAGGGTAAGCTAAAAGTGAGAAAGGGTACGCTAAAAGTGAAAAAAAAGGTACACTAAAATTGAAAAAGGAAACGCGAAAAGTGAAAAAGGCACACAAATTGAAATAGGATACGCTAAAATTGAAAAAGGGTATGATAAAATTGAAAAAGAGTACGCTAAAAGTTAAAAAGGGTACACTAAAATTGAAAAAGAATACGCGAAAATAGAAATTGAAAAAAAAGTACGCTAAAATAAAAATGGTACACTAAAATTGAAATTGAAAAATGGTACGCTAAAATTTAAAAAGAAAAACGAGTACGCTAAAATAGAAAAAGGGTACGCTAAAATAGAAAAGGGTACCCTAAAATAAAAAAAAGGGTACACTAAAATTGAAATTGAAAAAAAAACGGTACGCTAAAATTGAGATTGAAAAAGGATACGCTAAAATTTAAAAAGGGTACGCTAAATGTGTAAAAGGGTACGCTAAAATTTAATAAAGATACACTAAAATTGAAATAGGGTACACTAAAATTGAAAGAGGGTAAACCATAATTAAAAAAAGGGTACGATAAAATTAAGAAAAGGTATTCTAAAATTTAAAAAGGATACACTAAAATTGGACCAAAATTGGAGCCAAAAATAATTAAACAAATGTTTTTCAATTAGGCTTATTGATTCACGACAATGCCAAAATCTAATTCTAATATTGATGGTTCCGGTTCTTCTCAAAGAAAAAATCAACCCGGAAGCAATTTTCTCCTTCCTATAGCAACTCGAAACTACCTTTGTGCACCTTCAATGAAGGTGCATCATCCAATATTAATTCATCTTGCTTTCTTTTGTTTGATCCGCTACCTACAGCGGTACTTTTAACCTCCATGCCTGTGAGCAAAAAAAATGAAACATAACCATTAAACAAAGAAAGTAGTTGATGTGAAGCTACTGCCAACTAAATTAGGAAAAAAAGTCCATTTCGAAAGCGGCTAGTACACAGCCTCAAGGTGAGATCACCCTATATAAGACCGAACAAAAGCCGACATAACCTTGAGTGTTCAATCATATCACGCTTGTTATAGTCAAGGACATGTGTATCTTAGATACGAGACTATAATGCCGGAATATGATATAGCTCGCAAACTTGAGGACATATCAGTATCTATCTACGAGATGCATTTCAATGTCGACTTCAGTACATACCCAGACCTTTCAACGTCGTCTTTACTGGTTTTCCCGAAGTTACCATTTAGGAGATGTGGACGTCCGTCGGCACCGCCCGGCGCCCCGCGCGTTCCCGCGCGGGACCAACCCGATTTTCATCGTGTGGCGGCGGCCACCCACGCGGCCCCTTCCCTGCCGAGGGCCGGTGTACTAGACGGGTGCGAGCACCCGTGTTTCCGTTTGGGAATCGATCGAGTCATGGTTGTAAATGTTTAAAGACCGATTCATTTGGTAAGGCGATCTTTTTAGTGAACTGAATTCGTTGTCGATTTGTGGAGTCGCCACCGAGTCGATTATGGGGACTCGGAAACCGTTAAAGTCAACTTTGATCCCTTGCCGTCTCAAAGTTGAGTGGCACGGGACCTAAAGATAAAGACCTGTACCCTTAAGCACTCCATGCCTGGAATGACTCTCATCGCCAATGGTTTCGGACATCCAAAAACCGTCGATTCTGAGTAAGGGGTGAGGGTACGTATTGGGAAGCCAACATCCGATAGATGTCAACACCCAATCCCGCCCGCACTATAGCGGCCTCTACTAATCAATCGGTGGGCTGATATCCTAGTTCTTTTGTTGTGGCGGAAGTACTGTATCATCCGTTGTTTTAACCCTACATTTATCTACGTCGGTTGTTTAAGGACAAGTAAGTTTTATCGTCGAAGTAGTTGTGTTTACATTCTTTGCATGCGATTTCACGTGACAGGCAGGCCATGAAAAAATGCACGTAGGAGAGTAGAGAGTACTAGTACTATACGTATTAGCAAATCAGTTTTAATGTGATAATACGGATATTAGTCGTTCTTGTGGTATACCTTACCTGGTATTCTGCTTAAGATGCGTCGGTTCGGTATTAATACAGATGCATCGAACCTAATAAGGTGAGCACCCAGACTAATACAGAACCCGACCATCACTTTGTTCATTTTTAGTTATTTTACGTTTTGAATTCCGTGTTAGGTGATTTAGCATGCGATTATAAGGTCATAAAAGCAATAAATCATACGAAAAACTGTAAATGCGAATGTGAGTAAATCACATTGTGAGGAGTTGCACCCTCGGAGTATACACTAAACGGGACTCGATGCATAGATAATTTTGAGAGCGGATCTCGGAATTACTCGGGTCTATTTAGTGTGTTTTAGTATTTATGGTTGAAGTTGGGACGTTATGAATTTTAGTGGATGGTTGTGGGCCTAGCGCCCACATCTAGTGTTGTCGTAGTGCATAATAATAGAAAGTACAAGTATGGAAAGTTTTGTTTAGATGGCAACCTAGTGACGATTTGATCAACAGACGGATCCTCCTAGCTTGACCAGTTACTCCGGCAGAACTCCGTTACCGTTTGACCTTCCTACGGCTACTCCGGTAGAGCTTCGTTGCTAAGGACTAGTTCTGCGGCTAATCCAGCAGAACTTCGTTACTAGTTTTGAGCTAGTCGATCATAGGCACCTCGGTATCGAGTGGGGTGCTCGAAGGTGAGGAGTAGCATCGATGTCGCTTTTATCGGAACTACGATAGAGTGGATCATTTGCCTCGGGTGTTGGAGTGCGAGCCCTTAGCGAGAGAGTTAGAGGGAGAAGAAAGATGAGAAATTGTGTTGAATGAATGAGGCGGAGGGGGGGTATTTATAGGTGTTTTCGGCCCTCGTCGCCCATGTAGACGCCTGAGCTGGGGCGCACCAGGACTCAGGCGCCTGGGCTAAGGCGTGGTGAGACCCAGACGCGTAGGGTGGGGCGGTTTGGATTTTGAGGATACGGTTTTAATACTTTCCAAAACCGTGAGACGGGTGTATAATACGTTTCTTGGGTGTTTAGGCTTCCCGCGCCTTGACCAAGCGTCGTGGGTTTAGTGGGCCTCGGGTGTTCATCCCGAGGTTTGCTTGACACGGTGTTGACTCGGTTCGAGTTTCGGGGCCGACTCGGAGTTCCGGTGTCGGAATTAACTCTAATTAGTGTTTATGTGACCGTAACGACACGACTAAGGCTGCCATCATGTTAGTTTTTAATTTTTCCGAGTAATTATTTGATCCGTTCTATAGGAAAACTACCTACAACTCGTGTCGCGTTGCAGTCCTATCGTCATCGGGTGTTTGTTGGGCACTTCTGCAGCCACCAGGTCCAAATTTGGGTGTCCATAGAAGCTCCCACTTTGACTGAGGCTTGGACAAGGCGAAAGTCAAAGTATAGCCGCCCATGTCAATCGAAGATTACGACCTGGTGGCTGCCCGGTCGGGTCGTTTTAAGTCCAGTGGACTACATATTGAGGCTCGCCAACTGATAAGTGTAGTTTGTAGTGCTTATTTTACTGTGTTTTGGTTCCATTTTCCTTGTGGAATCGCTCCCTGGGAGCGGTTTATGGGCTACTTATGCTTCCTCTAGCTCGTTTCAGGTTCCCGGGACCAATCACGAAGAGTTGGAGCGATTCCGACTCAATACATACACTTTCTGGAGCCAACGAGGTAAAGGGACGATGACTCGATGCCTTGGAATCGACTCCGAGCCTCCGAGACCCGATCCCGAGTCCCGAGAATCGACGAGAAACCCATGAGAGGCAAGGAGGGACCAAAAAGCTCTTAAGGGAGGCCTACAAGACCCATCCCGATCGGGAAGGCCACAAACCCGATCGGGAATGAAGTGCGAGAATAGCGGCTCACTGTCAAGCATTCCCGATCAGGATAGCATATTCCCGATCGGGAAAGTGGAAGATTCCCGATCGGTATTTCCCATTCCCGATCGGGAATGGCCCAGTCCCTGTTCCGCATCTTTTCTTTTATTCCTCTCACTTACGGAACCCTATAAATACTTCCCTCTTGTATTGTTTATGTATCTCACCTTACCCTAGACTCTCTTTGGCCTCTCTCAAGATTTGTAAACCCTAATTAATCTCTCTTAATCTTTAGTTAATCCATAGTTAATCTTAGTATAATCTAGTTATAGTTATAGTTAGTTCTTGTATTAAGAAGTTGCTTGAAGACTCATCCAAGATTGACAACCTTGGAGATTATTTGGGTTTCCTATTAATGCAAGTTTGAATCTTTTTCATCATCCTCTTGTTGGTATAACTCTCCTTTCTCTTGTTTATTGTTATTTACTCAAGTTTGAATCTTTACTTAGTGTTCTTGTTATTGTTCTTGATAATGGATGTTTGGATTGTGATGTGGTTTTCTCTTGTTGTTGTTAGTTTATCTTTGATTATGAGTGAGTAGATTACTGATTAGTGTAGTTTGTAGTGCCTATTTCGTAGTATTTTGGTCCCATTTTCCTTGTGGAATTGCTCCTTTGGAACGGTTTAGGGGCTTCTTATGCTTTCTTTAGTTCGTTTCAGGTTCCCGAGACCGATTTGGAAGAGTTGGAGCAATTCCGACTCTATACATACACATTTTGGAGCCAACGGAGTAAAGGAACGATGACTCGATGCTTCGGAATCGACCCCGAGACCTTGGGACCCAATCCCGAGCCTCCGAGACCCGATCCCGAGTCCCGAGAATCGATGAGAAGCTCATGTGAAGCAAGAAGGAACTAAAAGGGTCATATTGGAGGCCTACAAGACTCATCCCCGACGGGTATGCACCTCATCCCGTCGGGGATGAAGTGCACTTTGGAGGGTGCCACTGCAAGGCCGTCCCGGTCGGGACCAACCCATCCCGGTCGGGATGGTGGGTCCGTCCCGGTCGGGATGATCCGTCCCGGTCGGGACCAACAGGCTGTAACCCGCATTTCTTTTCTTCCAATTCCCTTCCATTTGTAACCCTATAAATACTTCCCTCTTGTATTGTTTATGTATCCTACATTAGTTTAGCCTCTCTTAAGCCTCTCTACAACATATAAACCCTTGATTTAGTTCCTCATATTAGTTTGAATTTCTCATTAATCCTTAGTTAATCTTAGTTAATCCTAGTTAATTAGTGCTTGTATTAAGAAGATACTTGAAGATTTCTCCAAGATTGACAACCTTGGGATTATTTGGGTTTCTCTTTTATGAAAGATATCATCTTTTCATCATCCTATTGTTGGTATAAATTTCATTTCTCTTGTTTATTATTTTTGAATCAAGTTTGAATCTTTACTTAGAGTTTATTGTTATTGATTGTTATTGTTCTTGATGATGAATGTTAGGGTTGTGATGTGGTTTTCTCTTGTTATTGTTGTTAGTTCTTCTTTGATTATGAGTGAGTAGATTACTTGTGGGTTAGTAGGGGGATTAAGGGTAGATTATGGGTGATTAAGGTTTGATTAGGGGTGAAGGGTAAATCCTTATTGTTAGTCACATTCTTGGCACACCATGTGTTTGTTGAAATGCTTGTTTGGGTTGTAGTGGCCATGCTTCTCATGCTAGTCTTCCTCTACTCATTGTTTGCCTAGTATGTGGACACCCTTGACCACCCAAGTCACCCTACTACACTTATGAACCCGACCTAACCCACCTCTTTTCCATATTTGATTCATCTTGTTAGCTAGTCATCATTTCTTTAGGTTGTTAGTTAGTTGGATTATTAGCATTGTTTAGCATTTCTCTTAGTTTGCTAGTTGGCTTGTGTTTAGTTAGTATTTGATAGTCTAGTTCATCATAGCTCATCATTAGTCTACTTTCTTCTCCTCTCATCTTAATTCATCAATTATTAGCTCTTTGTGTTTGTTTGGTAGCATAGTCTTGTTTTAGGCCGATTTAGTCTAAACCTTGCAATACCGTCTCCGTGGACACGACCCGACTTACCCTAACTACCGTTAGGTGCTAGTTGGTTATTTAATTGGTGGCGGGATCCACGACAAATCCTTACCATCAATTTGGCGCCGTTGCCGGGGACGGTGCATTGTTTAGACTTTGTTTGCTTATTTCTAGACTTAGCTACCCTTCTTTGTGCCTTCTATCATCTCTTGTGAATATTCTCTAGTTTTTCTTGCTTTCTTAGCTTTCTTTTCTCTTTGTCTCTAGTTGTGCTTGTTTATTGTCGTTACCTAGTGCCCATAAAGCACTAGGTATTCTCACGTTTGTTCTAGTGTGTAGTGTATGCCTAGGCGGAGAGGCGAATCCTTTCTCTTTAATCCAGAGCCAGAGAGGCTTTTTCGAGCTTTTCGCCAACGGACGATTAATCGGGTTAGGATCTCTCAACCAAGTGCAAGCAATACCCATCAAGAGCAAGCTCAAGGAAGCGATATTGAGGAAGCATATCGAGAGACGGCCGAAGGGAATTTCACCAATCCCTTTGGAGATTCTAGTCCCAGCTCCCCTTCTACATCTACTTCAACTCCATCTACACCATCTTCTCCCTTCCATCCAATAATGCCGAAGTTTTCCTCCCACTCTACATTTACGGAAGATGTCTTGCCGGGACCCAATGCTCTACCGTCCGGATATGCCGGAAATTTTACGGCCAAGACCCACTTCATTCAACTTGTGGAAAGGAATCAATTTAGTGGTTTGCCCACCAAAGACCCGCACCAACATATGGAGACCTTCTCCGATTATTGCGACACTATCTCTCAACCCGGGGTTACACAAGATCAAATCCGATGGGTTTTATTTCCATTTTCTCTTATTGGAAAAGCGAAGCAATGGATTAAAGGTCTCGATAGGGCAACCATGGGCATCGACACTTGGAAGAAACTTGCATTGGCATTCTACCAAACTTTCTACCCTCCGGAGAAGACTAACTTGCTTAGGGCCTCCATCACCGGTTTCCAACAACGGGATGAAGAGAGCTTATATGAAGCTTGGGAGCGGTTCAAGTCTTTGGTTAGATCGTGCCCCCATCATGGACTTTCACAATGGTTCTTGGTCCAACAATTTTGGAACGGTCTTTATGAGGACTCAAGAACTATACTTAACATGGGCTCCAATGGTAGGTTCACCGAGGTCGATGATGACCAAACTTGGGCGAGAATCGAAGAGATGGCGGTGCATAATTCGCAATACTCTAGGCCTAGGAAGGCAAACCGAGGAGGTAGGCACGAGGTTGATGCTATAACTCAATTAAGCATTGACCTTGGGGCTCAATTGAAGACACATATGGAATCCATTGACAAGAAGCTTCAAGGTCACCTCACTCAAGTCCAAAGCATCGGTTCCTGCCACCAAGCCTCAATCCATGAAGTGAATGCTTTGGGATTTGCACCTCCTTTGCCTTATTATGGGATGTGCGATAATTGTGGAATCGTTGGTCATGACCCTATGAATTGTAGAGAGAGTATTGAGCAAGTGAATGCCTTTCAAGCATTCAAGCAAGGTACTTCCTATTCTAATCAATACCAAGCTTCCAATCAAGTCCCTCAACAACAAGCCTTTCAACAACCAAGGTTACCAAGGCAACTCAAGGCCTTTCAACAACTTCAAGCAAAGTAACCAAGGGTCATTCAACAACAATCAAGGGTTCCAACAAGGGAACTTCAACCAAAGTTATCAAAACCACAACCATGGCAACAATCAAGGTTTTAATCAAGGAAATTCTCATGGGTTCCAAGGGAACCGTCAACATCAAGCAACTCAAGGCAATCAACAACAAAGCAAGCCTAGGAGCCGATCTCCTACTCATGACTATGGTACTCCGTTAGCCCTCACCAATACTCCGCATAATCCATCATCCCCCCCACGGGATTTCGACATACAAAGGCAAATGATGGATGCACAAATGTCACAACAAGGAGCCATTAATCAAATTTTAATGGACAACAAGGAAATGAAAACTCACATGAAGATGATTGAGAATCAAGTGGCACAACTTGCATCGGGAAGTTCCTCAAGACAAAGAGGGCAATTACCCCCTCAAGGTGTAACTCCGACTTTTGAGCATGTCAATGCCATCACCACAAGGAGAGGTACATCTTATGACTCCCCTCCATTCCCGAGTGAGCAAGAACCGGTGCAAGAACCGACAAGAAAGATGACACCTCCAACTCAAGAGAGCTCAAGCTTTGACAATCCAACGGAGGAGCAAGTTTTATGGGAGGTTGAGAAACCTCAACAAGACAAGCTTCCCCCACTTCAAGCTAAAGATAAGGGTAAAAAGAAAGTGTCATTTGAAGAGTCCACCCCGATTGAGCAAAATAAATACCAAGTCAAGTTGCCTTACCCAACAAGGCAAATGAAGACCAAGGTAGACTCTCAATATGACAAGTTCCTTAGTATTGTGAAGAAGTTGGATGTTAGTGTCCCGTTCACCGAATTACTCACCCAAATCCCGGCATATGGAAAATTCATGAGAGAAATCTTGGCTAGGAAGAGATCCGTCGACGAGGAAGAGACCGTCGCGTTCACAAGGGTGGTGAGCGAGATCATTCAAGGTTCCACACTTCCAAAGTTGAAGGATCCGGGTAGTTTCTCGATCCCGTGCACCATAGGCAACTACAAGATCGAGAGGGCATTATGTGACTTGGGTGCGAGTGTGAGCATCATCCCCTAATCCATTTTTTATCGGCTTAAGATGAAGGAGCTTAAGCGTACATCCGTTACACTCCAAATGGCCGATAGTTCACTCAACCGACCATTGGGGATGCTTGAGGATGTGCCGGTACAAATTGGAAAGTTCTTCATTCCGGTTGACTTCATTGTGCTCGACATGCCGGAAAATGCTTTCACTCCTATTATTCTTGGGCGCCCATTTCTACACACCGCCGGTGCCATGATTGATGTGAAGAATGGTAGGATCACCTTCGAGTTAGGCGAAGAGAAGTTAGTGTTTGACCTCCAAGGCAACACTCCACCTACTAGTAATGAGTCGTGCAATATGATCCAAGCCAAGAAAGACATCGATCTAGGGGTTGAGTCGGGACAAAGCTTGAACAAGAAATCTTATGTACTTGAGGATGATGACTCCGATTTGGAGGAGGATGAGAGCCCATGTCATGGGCATAATGACAAGTTGAAGGGCAAAAAGGATGAAGATAAGCCTCCCTTGGGGCCACATGAGGATAGATGGACGTTTGGGTATATACCGAAGGATCGAAAGTACAAGTTCAAGCCATTGAACTTAGTAGATCGGGATGCCCCGGGAACGTCAAGACAAGGTTATGAAGGGCCTTGGTTTGTGGATGCTTATGTTACTAGCTTGATTGAAGACTTTGCTAGGGCCTTCGACTTGTTTCTTCGTGCCCTTGATGGAGATGGAACTAGTTTTGGTTGTTGAAAAAGATTGAAGAAAGTACCACCTTGGTTTGACGGAGTTCCACAAGAACCATCCCTTTGTATATATCTCTTTCCCTTATAGTTTGTATGCTTTTTTGAAATTCTTGATTATTTGGATGATTGATGAGCATTGTGAGGGAGGGAATTTGATGTGTTAATTGAGTTTATGGTGATAGGTGTGAAGTGGAAGTAATTCCTAGGGAAGAGCGGTCATTGTTGGAGCTTGGATTGTGTGAAGGGAAGTTGGTTTTTGAAGCTCGGTACGAGCTTTTGGGAGCTATAGAGGGTTTGGGGACTCTTCCCGACCTAGAAGAGGTCATCCCGTCCGGGATGGAAGGCCTATCCCGACCGGGAAGGATGCCATCCCGTCCGGGAAGAGGTGCACAAAAGTTGGGTTCACTGACAGCTCATCCCGACCGGGACGAGGTCTTCCCGACCGGGACGCCATGGTCATCCCGACCGGGACCACCCATCCCGACCGGGATGGACCCCCTGTCCTCCGTTGGCTCTTTTCTTCGTTGTTTGAGACCACCCAACCACTTTATACCCCCTCCCAACCTCCCTACATGTCCTTACTCTCATTGTATGACCTTTACACCTCACATACATGTCTTCACCTCACTTCCTATCCACTTCAAACCGACTTTCGCATTCAAAACCCACCTCATTTTGCATTTGTGCCCCAACCATGGAACCGAACCGCAAGTGGAGAGGAATAACGACGACATGGACAAGCTAAGTGCCTATTTTGACTTCTGAGACGATGGAGCGAGTGAGTTGGTAACCGTATGGTACGGCAACTATCCTCTCTTTTCCGTTTTTATAGCTTATCTTCTTGGTTTATTCCCTTTCCCTCTTATCATTTGTGTCATGGTGGCCTTCGAGGCCTTGGTGTGCTTGCTCCCGACTCTCGATGACGTGACTACATCGAGAGTCATTTCAAAATCCAAATTTTTCAAGATTTTCACCTTTTTGTTGGATTTAGTCGGATTTAGGCGGAATCCGGGCTAGGTGACTTGATTACACCTAGCCCTCCCCTCCCATTTCCTTTTATTTCCTTCTTTTTATTTTTCCTCCCCTCCCATTTCCTTTTATTTCCTTCTTTTTATTTTTCCTCCCCCTTCCATATCCTTTTCTTGTCTCGGCCCATGGTGACTTGACTACACCCCGGCCGGACACTTTCTACCATTTTCTCCACTTTTTGATTTTTAGCTTTATTTTCGTAGTTTCTTTTGTGCTCCCATGCACTTCGGCAAGCATGAGGACATGGCTCGACTTAAGTGTGGGGGAGTGGTATTCTAGCATAGGTAGCTTTATTTTTGTAGTCTTTCGAAAAAAATCTTTAAAAACCCTAAAAATTTGAAAAATTTTCACAAAAATCAAAAAGATTTTCCTTTTTGTGTGTTTTCCTTTTGTGTCTTTATGTTGTGTATTTGTTGTATTGTGTGTGTTTTGCCTCCTCTTTCCTTATAGGTTGCTTAAATCACCGTTAACTATGGAAGGCTTTCAAGACTCCCGGTAACATCTTATCTCTTTTTCTTCTTTACCTCTTGCGGAGTTTGGAGGAGATTGTGATGTTGTGTGCTCGGGTGGAGCTTTGTAAAGTGTGGATGATTTGGTGGCTTGTTTGGATGATAGGGGTGGTGTTTGTGTTCTCTATGTGTTTGTTTTGTGTTGTTCTTGTTTTGTTGCTTTTGTTTCTTTTTTCTTTCGTTTTCGTTGAGTCTTTGTTTTGTGTTTTGTTGTGTGTCTTGTGTGTAAATGGTTTTCGAAAACCCGGTTTAGAGGCTAGTGTGTGAGTGTGTACTTTCCCTTCCTAGTTGTATAAACCGAGTCTTGAACTTTAATCTAGTAGAATGACCCTAAATCAATGATTTCGTTGGTCCTTTACCTTGAGTCCACCTAGCTTACTGGGGATTTACTTCGGGATTTGCACTTTTGACCATTACGACCACCCACGGTGTGAAAAGGCCTTGGTTACCGAGTCCCGTCCCCTAGGTGACCGTGTTTGGGATTGTTTAATTAGTCCAAGTTCTCCACTTTTTGTGGGTTTGAAGGGAAGGGCCCGTCCCGACTCACCCATTCCCCTACCTCCTACACATAACCACAAATAAATTTGCAATTTGTTGAGTTCTCTCTTTCTTGTCATACAAAGAAATGCCAAAAAGCCAAATCTTGCCAAAAAGGGCAAAGGAAAGAAAAAGAAAGAAAACGAAAGAAAGAAAAGAATGAAAAAAAAGAAAAGGCACAAAAGCCAAAAAGAAAATAGAAAAGAAGAAAAAGAGTGGCATGGCAAAACAAGGCAAAAATGCAAAATAAAAGAGAAAATGCCAAAAGAAAACCTGATTCACAAAAATAACCCCTACCTCTCAAAATAAGCCTTTTTCCGACTTTACCGTGAAGAGCCTACCAAAGGACCGAGTCCCGAGGAAGGATGATAGCGGTATTAGTCGGTCTTCCCTCATTTTGCATATTTCCACCTTTTTACTTGGACTAGTTAGGCGGTTTCGGACATGGGACGACCCTCTTGGCTCTTTGCTAAAGGGGGCGGGGTCTCACTTACCTACAGTGTCAACTAACACCGTGGTTCATCCTTTTTCCATCCCGCCGATCGTCCCGTAGTACGTTCTTAGAAGGATAGGAGGAACCGAGGTAAGTTACCAACATTTTTATTGCTTTGTCGTCATACTATTAGGGTTTAGTCCATCTTGGTTTGTATTGCTAGCTTGGGAACGTTGTCACTTGCCTTGAGTCCTAAACCGGTGCTTCTTTCACCGCTTGTTTGAGGAAAGCGGTATTTCTTTTCTTTTGGGTGCAACCTTTTGTGTGTTCGTTTGTGTGTTTGTTTGTTTATGTGTTTTGTGTCCGGTTGCGTCCACAGTTTTGTCGCAAGACCCGACTTGCCTTGCGGGGTGCACTTTTCCTCTAAGTGCACTCGCGTGAGTTGAAAGGGCGTAGGGTGCGCTAATACCCATTCGGCTAGTATAGTAGTTAGTATGTGCTTACTCGAGGGCGAGTAAGGGTTAAGTGTGGGGGAGTTGATTAGTGTAGTTTGTAGTGCCTATTTCGTAGTATTTTGGTCCCATTTTCCTTGTGGAATCGCTCCTTGGGAGCGGTTTAGGGGCTTCTTATGCTTTCTTTAGTTCGTTTCAGGTTCCCGAGACCGATTTGGAAGAGTTGGAGCAATTCCGACTCTATACATACACATTTTGGAGCCAACGGAGTAAAGGAACGATGACTCGATGCTTCGGAATCGACCCCGAGACCTTGGGACCCAATCCCGAGCCTCCGAGACCCGATCCCGAGTCCCGAGAATCGATGAGAAGCTCATGTGAAGCAAGGAGGAACCAAAAGAGTCATATTGGAGGCCTACAAGACTCATCCCCGACGGGTATGCACCTCATCCCGTCGGGGATGAAGTGCACTTTGGAGGGTGCCACTGAAAGGCCGTCCCGGTCGGGACCAACCCATCCCGGTCGGGATGGTGGGTCCGTCCCGGTCGGGATGATCCGTCCCGGTCGGGACCAACAGGCTGTAACCCGCATTTCTTTTCTTCCAATTCCCTTCCATTTGTAACCCTATAAATACTTCCCTCTTGTATTGTTTATGTATCCTACATTAGTTTAGCCTCTCTTAAGCCTCTCTACAACATATAAACCCTAGATTTAGTTCCTCATATTAGTTTGAATTTCTCATTAATCCTTAGTTAATCTTAGTTAATCCTAGTTAATTAGTGCTTGTATTAAGAAGATACTTGAAGATTTCTCCAAGATTGACAACCTTGGGATTATTTGGGTTTCTCTTTTATGCAAGATATCATCTTTTCATCATCCTATTGTTGGTATAACTTTCTTTTCTCTTGTTTATTGTTTTTGAATCAAGTTTGAATCTTTACTTAGAGTTTATTGTTATTGATTGTTATTGTTCTTGATGATGAATGTTAGGGTTGTGATGTGGTTTTCTCTTGTTATTGTTGTTAGTTCTTCTTTGATTATGAGTGAGTAGATTACTTGTGGGTTAGTAGGGGGATTAAGGGTAGATTATGGGTGATTAGGGTTTGATTAGGGGTGAAGGGTAAATCCTTATTGTTAGTCACATTCTTGGCACACCATGTGTTTGTTGAAATGCTTGTTTGGGTTGTAGTGGCCATGCTTCTCATGCTAGTCTTCCTCTACTCGTTGTTTGCCTAGTATGTGGACACCCTTGACCACCCAAGTCACCCTACTACACTTATGAACCCGACCTAACCCACCTCTTTTCCATATTTGATTCATCTTGTTAGCTAGTCATCATTTCTTTAGGTTGTTAGTTAGTTGGATTATTAGCATTGTTTAGCATTTCTCTTAGTTTGCTAGTTGGCTTGTGTTTAGTTAGTATTTGATAGTCTAGTTCATCATAGCTCATCATTAGTCTACTTTCTTCTCCTCTCATCTTAATTCATCAATTATTAGCTCTTTGTGTTTGTTTGGTAGCATAGTCTTGTTTTAGGCCGATTTAGTCTAAACCTTGCAATACCGTCTCCGTGGACACGACCCGACTTACCCTAACTACCGTTAGGTGCTAGTTGGTTATTTAATTGGTGGCGGGATCCACGACAAATCCTTACCATCAATTACTTGTGGGTTAGTAGGGGAATTAAGGGTAGAATATGGGTGATTAGGGTTTGATTAGGGGTAAAGGATGAATCTTTGTTGTTAGTCACATACTTGGCACACCATGTGTTTGTTGAAATGCTTGTTTGAGTTGTAGTGGCCATGCTTCTCATGCTAGTTTTCCTCTACTCATTGTTTGTCTTGTTTGTGGTCATGTTGAGGATAGTCTAAGTTGCGAGAGCCCGGACCTACCTCGACATCGGTTTAAGTTGCGAGAGCCCGGACCGATTCTAGCAATTAGGAAACACCTACACCCTTGACCACCCAAGTCACCCTACTACACTTATGAACCCAACCTACCCCACCTCTTCTTCATATTTGATTCATCTTGTTAGCTAGTCATTATTTCCTTAAGTTGCTAGTTAGTTTGATTATTAGCATTGTTTAGCATTTGGTAGTCTAGTTCATCATTAGTCTAGTTCCTACTTCTCCTCCATCATAGTTTTCCATTTATACCCTCTTTGTGTTTGTTTGTGTGACCTATTCTCGTTTTAGGCCAACCTAGTCTAAACCTTGCAACACCGTCTCCGTGGACACGACCCAACTTACCCTAACTACCGCTAGGTGCTAGTTGGTTATTTATTTGGCGGTGGGATCCACGACAAATCCTACCATCAATTTGGCGCCGTTGCATTTCGAGAAGATAGCCAAGGGGGGGAAGCATTTGAGAGAAATTGCTATTGGGGGGCTTGTTACTCATCTAGCCAAGAGGGTGAGTCCGATATTTAGGGAGGACGGTTTAATCCCCGTACCGGGGGGGCACAAGATTAGATGAGGACCGTTTATCTAGGTATCATCGATGGATTAATTATGATAATAGGCTTAGAAAATACCTTTGGAGCACGGGGGGTCGGACGCACTTTCTCCTACCGTGCGATACACTTCCGGCCCTTGTGCCTTTGCAACGGTCCGCCGTGCCGGTTCAGGAACCAAATCTTTTATTGCCTTTTATCGGAAGTGATCAAGGTGCCTCCTCCTCCCATGGACCCCGACCACGAGCTCGTCCCCAACTCCCGGCTCGACCACAACAACAACAACAACAACAAGCTACACTACCCCAACACTACTATCCCACCCCCCCCCCCCCCCCCCACCCCCCCGTCATTCATTAACGTCCCTCTGTATGCACCTTACACTCCCTTTGTCTACCCTTCGCCCCCGGCCAACCTTTTTATGGCCGCTATGCTTAATGCCCTACATTTTGGGCAATATGAGCATAGGAGGGATGACTACTATGCCCAATACCCCGGGTACCACCTCCTAGCTCAGCAAGGGTATATAAACTCGCAAGGAAACCTCCCATCGTGTTATAGACCGGAATACTTCCAAGGCCACGGTAACCCTAGCACTAGTGGCGGTGTGATTAACGATGAGGAGTTCGAGGAGGAGGAGGACGCTTGGGATGTGAACATGGGCGAGGGTGATGAGGATGACGATGATGACGATGATGATGGTGGAGATGATGATGGTGACGATGATGATAATGATGATGGTGATGGAGGTGATGATGACGGTGATTACTAGCCTCGATGATGAAGAGGCGATTGGGTGGCCTTAGGGGCCTTGATGATTGCTCCCGATGGCTCTTGACGACGTGATTACGTCAAGAGTTACTTCAAAATCCAAAATGACAATTGGTAATTCTTTTCCTTAGTTTTTATTTCTATTTATTTATTTAAATTATTTTCTTTTTTTTAGGATTAATCGTTAGTAATTAGTGGAAATCGGGCGGAATCCGGGCTAGGTGACTTGATTACACCTAGTCCTCCCCTCCCATTTCCTTTTATTTCTTTCTTTTTATTTCTTCCCCCATCCATATATTTTCTTGTCTCGGCCCATGGTGACTTGACTACACCCCGGCCGGACGCTTTCTACCCTTTTCTCCACTTTTTGATTTTTAGCTTTATTTTCGTAGTTTCTTTTCTTTTTCTTTTGTCTCTCCACACACTACGATCGAGCATGAAGACATGGCTCGGTTTAAGTGTGGGGGAGCGATATTCTATCGTAGTATCGTAGTTTTTCCAAAAAATCTTTAAAAATCCTAAAAATTTGAAAAATTTTCATAAAAATCAAAAAGATTTTCTTTTTGTGTGTTTTCCTTTTTTGTCGTTGTATTGTGTATTTGTTGTGTTGTGCGTGTTTTGCCTCCCTTTTTCCTTATAGGTTGCTTGAATCATCGATAGCTTTGGAGAGCTTGCAAGACTTCCGGTAACATCTTTATCCATTTTTCTTCTTTATCTCTTGTGGAGTTTGGAGGAGATTGTGATGCGGTGTGCTCGGGTGGAGCTTTGTAATGCTTGAGGTGGATTTGGTTGCTCATTTGGAAGATAGGGGTGGTGTTTGTGTTCTCTATGTGTTTGTTTTGTGTTGTTCTTCTTTTGTTGCTTTTGTTTCTTTTTCTTTCGTTTTCGTTGAGTCTTTGTTTTGTGTTTTGTTGTGTGTCTTGTGTGTAAATGGTTTTTGAAAACCCGGTTTAGAGGCTAGTGTGCAAGTGTTTACTTTCCCTTTTTAGTGGTATAAATCGAGTCTTGGACTTTAGTCTAGTAGAATGACCCTAAATCAATTATTTCGTTGGTCCTTTACCTTGAGTCCACCTAGCTTACTAGGGATTTATTACGGGATTTGCACTTTTGACCATTATGACCACCCACGGTGTGAAAAGGCCTTGGTTACCGAGTCCCGTCCCCTAGGTGACCGTGTTTGGGATTGTTTAATTAGTCCAAGTTCTCCACTTTTTGTGGGTTTGAAGGGAAGGACGCTCCCCGACTCTCCCATTTCCCTACCTCCTACACATATCCACACAATAAATTGCAAAGTGTTGATTTCTCTCTTTCTTAATTGTCAAGAAATGCCAAAAAGCCAAATCTTGCCAAAAAAGGGCAAAGAAAAGAAAATAAAGAAAAATGAAAGAAAGAAAAGAATGAAGAGAAAGAAAAGGCACAAAAGCCAAAAAGAAAATAGAAAAAAAGAAATGGCATGGCAAAACAAAACAAAAATGCAAAAGAAAAGAGAAAATGCCAAAAGAAAATCGTCTCACAAAAAGATCTTAACCCCACAAAAATAAGCCTTTTTCCGACTTTTGCCATGAAGAACCTACCAAAGGACCGAGTCCCGAGGAAGGATGATAGCGGCATTAGTCGGTCTTCCCTCATTTTGCATGATTTCCACCTTTTTACTTGGACTAGTTAGGCGGTTTTGGACACGGGACGACCCTCTTGGCTCACGCTAAAGGGGGCGGGGTCTCACTTACCTACAGTGTCGACTAACACCGTGGATCATCACTTCCCACTCCGCCGATCGTCCCGTAATACGTTTTTAGAAAGTTAGGAGGACCTAGGTAAGTTACCAACGTTTTTGTTGCTTTATCGTCATACTATTAGGGTTTAGTCCACCTCGGTTTGTATTGCTAGCTTGGGAACGTTGTCACTTACCTCGAGTCCTAAACCGGTGCTTCTTTCACCGCTTTTAGAGGGAAGCGGATTTGTTTTTCTTTGGGTGCAACCGATTATGTGTTCGTTTGTGTGTTTGTTTGTTTTTGTGTTTTGTGTCCGGTTGCATCCGCAGTTTTGTCGCAAGACCCGACTTGCCTTGCGGAGTGCACTTTTCCTCTAAGTGCACTCGCGTGAGTTGAAAGGGCGTAGGGTGCGCTAATACCCATTCGGCTAGTATAGTAGTTAGTATGTGCTTACTCGAGGGCGAGTAAGGGTTAAGTGTGGGGGAGTTGATAAGTGTAGTTTGTAGTGCTTATTTTACTGTGTTTTGGTCCCATTTTCCTTGTGGAATCGCTCCCTGGGAGCGGTTTATGGTCTACTTATGCTTCCTCTAGCTCGTTTCAGGTTCCCGGGACCAATCACGAAGAGTTGGAGCGATTCCGACTCAATACATACACTTTCTGGAGCCAACGAGGTAAAGGAACGATGACTCGATGCCTTGGAATCGACCCCGAGCCTCCGAGACCCGATCCCGAGTCCCGAGAATCGACGAGAAACCCATAAGAGGCAAGGAGGGACCAAAAAGCTCTTAAGGGAGGCCTACAAGACCCATCCCGATCGGGAAGGCCACAAACCCGATCGGGAATGAAGTGCGAGAATAGCGGCTCACTGTCAAGCATTCCCGATCGGGATAGCATATTCCCGATCGGGAAAGTGGAAGATTCCCGATCGGGATTTCCCATTCCCGATCGGGAATGGCCCAGTCCCTGTTCCGCATCTTTTCTTTTATTCCTCTCACTTCCAGAACCCTATAAATACTTCCCTCTTGTATTGTTTATGTATCTCACCTTACCCTAGACTCTCTTAGGCCTCTCTCAAGATTTGTAAACCCTAATTAATCTCTCTTAATCTTTAGTTAATCCATAGTTAATCTTAGTTTAATCTAGTTATAGTTATAGTTATAGTTAGTTCTTGTATTAAGAAGTTGCTTGAAGACTCATCCAAGATTGACAACCTTGGAGATTATTTGGGTTTCCTATTAATGCAAGTTTGAATCTTTTTCATCATCCTCTTGTTGGTATAACTCTCCTTTCTCTTGTTTATTGTTATTTACTCAAGTTTGAATCTTTACTTAGTGTTCTTGTTATTGTTCTTGATAATGGATGTTTGGATTGTGATGTGGTTTTCTCTTGTTGTTGTTAGTTTATCTTTGATTATGAGTGAGTAGATTACTTGTGGGTTAGTAGGGGGATTAAGGGTAGAATATGGGTGATTAGGGTTTGATTAGGGGTAAAGGATGAATCTTTGTTGTTAGTCACATACTTGGCACACCATGTGTTTGTTGAAATGCTTGTTTGAGTTGTAGTGGCCATGCTTCTCATGCTAGTTTTCCTCTACTCATTGTTTGTCTTGTTTGTGGTCATGTTGAGGATAGTCTAAGTTGCGAGAGCCCGGACCCACCTCGACATCGGTTTAAGTTGCGAGAGCCCGGACCGATTCTAGCAATTAGGAAACACCTACACCCTTGACCACCCAAGTCACCCTACTACACTTATGAACCCGACCTAACCCACCTCTTCTTCATATTTGATTCATCTTGTTAGCTAGTCATCATTTCCTTAAGTTGCTAATTAGTTTGATTATTAGCATTGTTTAGCATTTGGTAGTCTAGTTCATCATTAGTCTAGTTCCTACTTCTCCTCCATCATAGTTTTCCATTTATACCCTCTTTGTGTTTGTTTGTGTGACCTAGTCTCGTTTTAGGCCAACCTAGTCTAAACCTTGCAACACCGTCTCCGTGGACACGACCCGACTTACCCCAACTACCGTTAGGTGCTAGTTGGTTATTTATTTGGCGGTGGGATCCACGACAAATCCTACCATCACCAACCATAGCTTAGAAATCATACAAGACGTCTTCGCTTGCGGTTGCTTGCTCGGGCCTGGGCCGTTGCTTGACATCTTGTTCTTGATTCTTTGTGTGCGTGCGCTTTGTCTTCTTCGGTTTATTTAAAGGTTTTGTTTAATTTTAAGTGTTTCTGCACGCTAGCAACGCATTAAGTGTAAGCGCAAAGGATGCTCATTTTGTGTTGTCTTTTATTTGCACAAGTATATTTTGGGCTGCTTGTGAACCCTTGATGAAACAAAACGTTTGAGGGCGTCAGTCTCCACTCGAGCGGTCGTCTTCAGGATGCTTATGAACCCTAGGACAAAACAAAGTGATATAAAACCATTCGAGTGCGTTAGTCTCCACTCGAATAGTTGTCTTTCGGGATGCTTTTGACCCCTAGGACTAAAATAAAGTGATATAAAACCATTCGAGGGCGTCAGTCTCTACTCGAGCGGTCGTCTTCGGGATGCTTATGACCCCTAGGACAAAACAAAGTGATATAAAACCATTCGAGGGCGTTAGTCTCCACTCGAATAGCTGTCTTTCGGGATGGTTTTGACCCTTAGGACTAAAATTGATGTGCCTCCGGGATAACTCTGACCCTCGGGAAAAATTGTTGTGCCTCCGGGATAACTCTGACCCTCGGGCAAAATGTTGTGCCTCCGGGATAACTCTGACCCTCGGGCAAAAGTGTTGTTGCTGTGCCTCCGGGATAACTCTGACCCTCGGGCAAAAATGCTGTTGTTGTGCCTCCGGGATAACTCTGACCCTCGGGCAAAGATGATGTTGTTGCGCCTCCGGGATAACTCTGACCCTCGGGCAAAAATGTTGTTGCTGTGCCTCCGGGTTAACTCTAACCCTCGGGCAAAAAATTGTTGTTTATTTATTTGTTTTAGTTAAATGCTTGTTTTGTGAGTTTGTCTTAGTTAACTTTGTTTTGCAGCTTGTCTTACCTTGTTTGGGTTCGTTATTGCTTTTGTTTTGGTTTGTTTATGCATTTGAGATTTGTTTAGAGTCTATTTGGATTAGTTTGGTATAGATTTGCTTTGTTACGCGTCCGGGTGCAGCGTTTAGGTTAAGTGCGTTTCTTATGCTTGTTTTATTGTCGAGAGTGTATTATCGATGTTGATTAGTAATCATTCCATTATTGTTGTTTTGCTTGTCTTAGTAGGTGCATGTTTTATGTGTATCGAACTTGTTTGTTTTAGTTTATAACGGGCTGTTTAGACGCGCATCCCTCAGCGCCCCAAGACTCAGGCGCCTAGCCCTCGGCGTGCCAGGACTCGGACGCGTCAGCTGATGCGGTCGGGTTTTCGTGGTCCCAGTCTGTTTAAGTAATCGAATATTGGGGCGCTCGTTCATTCAACACAAAACTTGAACGCGTCAAGCCATTCTCCCCAAATCGCCTTCTCGACTTTTCTTTGCTAAATTTTATTTCGATTTACGACGATGTCGACTCCGGGTTAGTGCTCTTTACTTGTTTAATGTCGGTTTAGCTTGATTTGATTGATTATTTGTTTGTTTTGTTGAAACCCTAGAAAATTGATTTGGGCGTTTTTTATTTACTACGTTTCGATGCTTGTACTTAATTTCATTGTTAAATTAAGGTTGATTAGAGCTTGTTGAAGTAGTTATAATCTTGATAAGGATGCTTGAGGTGTGACGATGGCCTCTTATGGGAATGTGTTTGGAATGCTAGGGTTTAAAGATCGTTTCTCGATTATTCCCGTATTTGTTTTGCATAGTTTTGTTTAAGTAGTGTTTATGAGGATGTGGGTAGCTCTCTTGTCGATTCTAATGGGCTAGGACGATCTTTAGGACCTTCCGTGAGGTTTTGTGTGTCTTAAGACGGATCAAAAGGTGTCGTAATGATGCCGGATTTTCCCGAAACCACTTCCATTGTGACCGGGATTGAAAATGGGTGCTAGAGGCTTTCTTGGAATTTTTATATTCTTATCCGAAATTTTAAGCCTATTTTGACCTGTTTGAGCTGACTTAGCCTGACTAGGGTTAGGTTTTTTTTTGTTTTTGGGTTTTGTTTACAGCTAGAGATGATACCGAGCGTCCCGAGGGAACTTCAACGGTTTGTGCTAGTGCTAGTGTGGAGGTTGTCGGGGCTAGTTCGAAGACTCCCCGAGGGATTCGCAGGAGACACAGAAGTATCTCGTCTCAGCATCGCGATCACGAGTCTATTAATGAGGCTGAATTCGATAGAGTGAAGAAACGTAAGCTTCCGGAGACGATTGCTAGGAGGGCTCATGCCCCGGCTCTTGCACCGGAGGCCGAAGAGGTTGTTTATGAAGATCCCGAGTGGGCTTGGGACTGGGATGGTCATCAGCTGACGTTTCACCTTGACCTTCACATTTCTAACTGCATCGTGCGGGGCCTGGTGAGTTTTCTTATTCGTGCTTATTGGTTTGTGTCTCAGACTTACTGTCGCTATTATATTTTTTGGCTCGGGTTAGGTTAGGTTTGTTTTGTTCATCCTAGCGTTGTTTTGGTTTGCAGCCCCCAGGTCTGATGAGGACTTTCTCGGGCTTTACTACGTGTCTCGACATCTATTTTCAGAAGTTGACCCCTACGGTAAAGAGGATTATCAAGAGGACCGCTCTAGGTCCCGTGGTCGGACAGTGGGCTAGGTTGGTGGGTTGCAAGACTAAGTGCAACCTTATGGTGATTAGGGCGATGATAGATCGCTTTCATGATACTACCTCGACCAACCATATGATGCCCCACCCCTTGGGCATCATCAAGGTTTTCAAGGAGCATTCCAAAACCCCAATGACCATCGAATGCCCAACTTGGAGTTATATCAATCGATCCTTCATTTGCAAAGGAGCCAACAAGAAATGCAAAAGGAACAATACGAATTCATGGCCCAATTTCAAAGGGAAAGCGAGGCATGTAAAGCTAGATTAAATGTTATAGCGGCTAAAACCTTAATGTTTTTAACTCGAACTTCACAACTTGATGAAGGATGTGCGCTGCATTTGGGGAAGGGGAACAACCCAATGATGAAGCCGCTAATGAATTCTCTTTGAGAAGCGAGACTTGCTATGAAGAACCTCGATTGTCTACCCAAGATGAGACGAATGAGGAAATAACCCTTGATGAAGGCATTGCTAGTGAAGAATTTGATGAGGTTAGTGGGAATTTGAAGAATTTCATTGATGAAAACACAATTGGGTCTCATCTTGTCTTTCCTCAAGAAGAAAATGAAGTTGCCCTTGACCTTGTTGAAACCGGACACAACGGACTCAAGGTTAATTTGGGTGATGAAAACACCGATAAAATAGAGGAAATTCAAGAGTCTACCCCCTCCATTCTTGTTGAACCTTCAATCCCCTTCACTTGCCCTTCTTTTGACCTTCATGCCGCTTCTAATGAGCCTATTATTGAGGAAGATGGAGTTGGGAAAGAAAATATTTGGGATGAGTTGAGTGAGGTATTAGAAGTTGTGAAGTCATGGGATATGAATGATGAAATCAAGTCGCCCATATGTGAAAATCCAATAAAATATTGTGAACCCCTTGTGTATAACTTGGATCTAGGTTTAGAAGAGATTGAAACCGCTTGTATGAGTTTTATATCTCTTCTTATTGATGATGTGGGGAAGAACGATGTTTTAGGATTTGGAGATATTGGGCCGGAACTTGTTGATGACTTGGGAATGGTTGATGAAAAAAAGAGGGTTAAACTCCCTTTTGACTCTTGTGCTAGAAATTCGAGCTTTGGTTGTGCTAGGAGACGGTGCTTAGGGAGGAAGAGGTCGTTAAAGCTTGTTGGTTGGAAAGACACCGGAGACCACATGAAACAAGATAATGGGTCTTTGGATGACTACTTCTTGCTTCCGACTTGAAAGCTTTGGATGATAGCCTGGCTCGGCAACGTGAGCCTTCATATAGATGTTGCTAGAGCTTTTGACTTGCTCCTCCGAGCCCTTGAGGGCTATGGAAAAGAATGAAAAATCCATCATCCTTGATTTGACGGAGTTCCTCAAGAACCGTCATGTTGTATATTCCTCTTTCCTCTTCTTTTGAGTTTTTGTGTTTGTATTTGTATTTGTGTGATTTGTTTGTTTGGTCTCTATGTTTGGTTTGTTTTGTGGAGTTCTTGTCATTTGGAATTTTCTTGAGTGATGTGAGGGAGGGAGTTTTGATGGAAGTTTTTGAGATTGATTGATATGTTTGAAGTGAAGATGAAGAGTTTTGAAGAGTTGTTGGATGATATAAGCTTTGAAGCTTAGTGGAAGAAGTCGGTTTTTGAGCTTTTTGTAAGCTTTTGGGGATGGGATTTATATCCCGTGGTTGGTAATGTTCTTAGGGTGGAAGACTTGGTAAAATCAAAGGGAATGAAGAACTAGAGAGGTGTCACGGCCGTGATGAACCCCTCACGACCGTGACGAGTTGGGCTTTAAAAGACTGCTCACTGACAGGCCATCCTGCCCGTGAGCAAAGTGATCACGCCCGTGACGAGCTCTTCCCGACCGTGATGGGTCCGTCACGACCGGGAAGGATCCCAGCAGTCCCCTTCGCCTTCTTTTCTTCATTTAAGCCCCACCCCACCACTTTATACCCCCACCCAACCTCCCTACTCACCTTTGCCACTATCATTTCATCATTACACTTCAATTATACACCTTCATCTCATCTTCTCGTCACTATACACCGAGTTTCCCCTTAAATCTCAACCTCATTTAACCAATGCAAGCCTGGTACTTCAACCATGCGACTACATTTAGAAAGAGGAGGAATATCGATGACAAAGACGAGAAAAGTGCCGAAAATGACCATTGAGACGATGGAGATTGTTGAGTTGCTAACCGTTTGGTAGGAACGACTCTCTTTTCTTTTCCGTCTTTTATTTGCTTAGTCTTTCTTTGTTTATTCCCCTTCCTTTTATCCTTTTAGTATCGTGGTGGCCCTCGAGGCCTTTGTGGTTATTTCTCCCGATTCTTGATGACGTGACTACATGGAGAATCCATTGAAAATCCAAATTGACAAATCCATTGGTAGAATTTAGTCGGAATTGGGCAAAATCGGGGCTAGATGACTTGATTACACCTAGCCCTCCCCTCCCATTTCTTTTTATTTTCTTCCTTTTATTTCTTCCCCCATCCATATCCTTTCCCGTCTCGGCCCTAGGTGACTTGATTACACCTAGGCCCGACACGTTCTACCCTTTCTCCACTTTTATTTTAGTTTTTCGCTTTAATTTCCTTTTTTTTTAGTGTCTTCCACACACTACCGATCGATCATGAGGACATTGCTCGATTTAAGTGTGGAGGAGCGATATCTTAGCTTAGTTTAGTTTTATTTTCGTAATTTTTCGAAAAATCTTAAATTTCCTAAAAATTTGAAAAATTTCCCAAAAAATCAAAAAGATTTTCTTTTGTGTCTTTGTGTCGTATATTTGTTGTGTTGTGTGTGTTTTGCCTCCCCATTTCCTTGTAGGTTGCGTGATCGCCATGAGTTTCGGAAAGCTCTTAACATCCGGTAATATCCTTCTATCTCTTTCTCCTTTTTCCATTTTAGTGTTTGGAGGAGAACTTGTGATGGTGTGTGCTCGGGTGGAGCTTTTTGGAGATTTTGGTAGATGCGGTTGCTTGCTTGGAAGTTTCGGGGTGGTGTTTGTTTATTTTTTGTGTGTGTTTATTTTATTTTGTTTTGTTTTGTTTGTCTCTTTTTCTTTCGTCTTTGTTTTGTCTTGTATAATTGTGTGTAGTGTAGAAAAGATTTTCGAAAATCCGGTTTTGAGGCTAGTGCGCAAGTGTTTACTTTCCCTTTTTAGTGACATGAATCGATTTTTGGACTTTAGTCTAGTAGAATGACTTTAAATCAATAATTTCGTTGATTTCTTACCTTGTGTCCACCTATTCTACTAGGGATTTACTGCGGGATTTGCATTTTGACAACCCACGGAGTGAAAAGTCTTTGTTTCTGAGTCCCGTCTCTTAGGTGACCAGGTTCGAAATTGTTTGATTAGTCCAAGTTTCCCATTTTTTGTGCGTTTGAAGGGAAGCGCGCGCCCGACATACCCATTTCTCTACCTTCTACACATTTCCACAAATAAGTTGCAAAATATCGAGGTTTCTATACTTACTTGGTTGAATGATTGCCTACAATACAAAATTTAGCCAAAAGGGCAAACCAAGAAAGAAAAGAAAGAAAAGAAAGAAGAAAAAGAAAAGGCACAACAAATCAAAAACAAAATACAAAAGGAGAAAAAGAAATGGCATAGCAAATCAAAAGCAAAATACAAAAGAAGAAAAATGCAAAGAAAATCATTTCAAAAAAAATCGTACCCCTCAAAAATAAGCCTTTTACTGATTCTTATCGTGAAGAGCCTACCAAAGGACCGAGTCCCTAGGAAGGATGATAGCGGTAATGGTCGATATTTCCTCACTTTGCAACCATATCCACCTTTTTACTTGAACTAATTAGGCTATTTTTGAGCATGGGACGACTCTCTTAGCTTATCGCTAAAGAAGGCGGGGTTTCACTTTACCTACAGTGTCGACTAACTCCGTGGTTCATCCTTTTTCCATCCCGCCTATCGTCCCGTAGTACGTTCTTAGAAGGTTAGGAGGACCTAAGTAAGTTTCCAACGATTTTATTGCTTTGTTGTCATACTATTAGGATTTTGTCCATTTCGGTTTGTATTATTAGCTTGGGAACGTTGTCACTTGCCTTGAGTACCTAACCGGTGTTCCTTTCACCGCTTTGTTGAGGGGAAGCGGTATTTGTTTTTTCTTGGATGCAACCGATTGTTTGTTTGTTTGTTTGCTTGTTTGTGTGTTTTCGTGTTCGGTTGTATCCATAGTTTTGTCGCAAGACCTCACTTGCCTTGTGGAGACCACTTTTACTCTAAGTGTTCTCGCGTGAGTTGAAAGGGCGTAGGGTGCGCTAATACCCGCTCGGTTAGTAGTCTAGTTTCTATTAGTTAGTAGTTAGTTCGTGCTTACTCGAGGGCGAGTAAGGGTTAAGTGTGGGGAAGTTGATAGGTGTGTTTTGTAGTGTATATTTCACATGTTTGGTCCCGCTTTCTTTTGTGAAATCGCTCTTTAGAGCGGTTTCGAGGCTACTTACGGTTCTTCTAGCTTGTTTTAGGTTCCTAACGCTCATCATGGAAAAGTGGAACGATTCCGTCTCGTTTCCGATGCATATGGAGCCAATGAAGAGAAGCGACGATGATTCATTGACTTAGACTCGATCCCGAGTCCCATGGAGCCCACTTGAGAATATCCCGAGCACCGAGCATCGATAAGAATCCTAGGAAGAGCAAATAAGGACCCATCACGGCCGGGAAGGACCCATCACGAGAGTGGGGAGCCTCTAGGTCGGTTTTGGAGCGAGAGCCCGGATTATACCTAGATAGCTTGACTACCCCTTCACCTTTGGTCTCCCTTGATCATCTCATCACCCTTGAACCCAACCTAATCCTAGTTCTTTCCATATTGAATTCTTCTTCATCTCTGCCATTGTTCTTCTTGTTTATTGTTTCAATTTAGCTTTAGTTGTGTTATGCTTAGTTTATGTCATCCTTAGTTCATTCATAATCATAGTTTTCTCCTCTTTCATTGTCTTAATTCGTTTAGTTTGCCTTCTAGTCTAGTAATCATTGTAGTCATTCATTTCTCTACATTTTTCTTTCCTTGTTTCCTTGTGACTTAGTCTAGTTTTTAGGTGAACCTTTGTCTAAAATGTTTTCCGTCCTTGTGGTTTGACCCAACTTACCCTAGCTACTTGTTAGGATTAGTTGGTTTATTTGGTGTCGGGATCTACGACAAATCCCACCATCATATATGACGAGGTTATGAAATTCAATATTGTATTATAAATAAGAGTAATAATTGTTTTTAAATATCAACCAACAATCTTTTGAGTAAAGCTCTTAATAAGGCTACAAACTTAAAATTATCCCACATCGAAAAAATCAAAATAAGATGATGATTCTATATTATAAATAAGAGTAATCAAGCGTTCTTTTGGCTCTTAAAAGGAGCTCTTAAGACAGTAAATTATCTCACATCAAAATAAGAATTTGTGTAAGAACAATCTTGTGTTTTTTTGCTCTTAAAAAGAGCTCGTAAAACTATAAACTTAAGCAAATTATCTTACATCGAAAAATTGTGATGAGGTGGTGGAAGACTATAAACTTATGTAAATTATCCAACGTCTAAAAATTGTGATGAGACGATGAAATTCTATATCTATATTATAAATAAGACTAATAATTCATTCTTAGATATCAATAAAAAAAAATTGAGACTTTGAAAAGTCTTTTCATAAGACTACAAGGTTAAGCAAAATAATCTTACATCGAACAATTATAATAAGGTGATAAAACTCTACATTATAAAAAAAAGAGTAATCATGTATTCTTTTGTGTCTTAAAAAGAGTTCTTAACACTATAAACTTAAGTAAATTATGCCACATCAAAAATTTATGCCGAGGGGAAGAATTTCTCTATTATAAATAAGAGTAGTCATTCTTTCTAACTAAAATTATTAATTACCCCACATCAAAAAATGATGATGGATGATGAAATTTTATATCATAAATAAGAGTAATCATAAAATATTTTAAGTCTTTAAAAAGCTCTTAAGGCTATAAAATTAAGTAAAAATATTAAATATTTTTGTCATAAATATTTATGATAAATTTAAGTAAAAAGCCCTAAATAACAATCTTTATTATTGTATCACCAATAGAATGGACATTCAATTCTTATATACGGAGTATATGAATATATATATATATATCTTTTGAGTCTTATAACAATTCTTAAGGCTATAAATTGAAGTAAAATTACCTCAAATCGAGAAATTATAATCAAGTAATGAAATTCTATTAATATTAATAAAAGCCATCATTCATCTTTAGATATCAACCGAAAATCCTTTGAGATCGAAAAAAAGTTCTTAAGACTATAAATTGAAGTTGAAAAATTCTACATCAAAAAATTATACTCCCTCTCATTTTCTATAATCTTCCACATTTCTGTTTTATATGATTTGTGGTTCTCATTTTTTGTGACCCTGTATAATTTTCATATCATTCGCTCGAAAAAAATGACGTGATTAAACTATTAACTAATTCCATGTTACGGTAATCTTTGAACGGCAGAACGCTACTATAGAATAATAAAAAGTTTAATAAAGTTACAAACGCTTAAATAAATTACAATAATTAATTAAATAATTAATGAAATTTCAAATAGTTAATTTAATTGACACAATATTATTTTCATATACAATCAAATTAGTAACAATCATTAAAATTTACACATTTACCACTAATTATTTTATTAACCGTGCAACGCACGGGCATCCATCTAGTATATAGTATATAGTATATAAAAGAGACTTTATTCAAATATAATCCGTAGATAATATTGTTGAATGCAAAACTAATAGAGTAATAAGTAGGGGTGTTCAAAAATTGACCCGGACCGGCAAACCGGACCGGACCGGACCGTAAGGTCCGGGTCGGTCCAGACCGGGGCACGTACCGGTCCGGTCTCCGGGTCCCAAAAAAGTTGGTAACCGGTTCCCGGTCCGGTCCGGTCCGGTCCACACTTTAAAAAAATATCAAATTTAGTGTATTTTTACGGTCCGGTCCGGTCTTAAGAGGGTCCGGTCCGGTCCGGTCCGGGTTTCTTTGTTAACCGGTCCGGTCCGCGGGTTTGGGTTTTTTGGGTTTCCGGTCCGCGGGTCAAACCGGTCCGGTCCGGTCCGGGTTTGGACCGGTGAACACCCCTAGTAATAAGTAAATACATCATATAAATATAAATAAATATTGGTACGAGCATATAGTTGAAAATGTACTTGTGTGCGAGACACTTTAATTAATACTAGTTGAAAAGCCTGTGCGATGCACGGGCCGATTTTTAATGACGTTGATAACGACATTAAATTATTATGCATAATAGTAAACGAATATTATCCACATACGTGAATGTATTTTTAGGTAAATATTATTTGCGATAAGCGTCAAATTAAATTATAGACGTACATTATAGTTAGAAAGATTAATTAAAGTACCTCTCACACAAGTACATCTTCAACTACATATTCGAACCATTATTCATTTATATTTGTATGGAATATTTATTTGTTACTCTATAAGTTTTGCATTAAACAATATTATCTACGGATTATTATTATTATTATTATTATTATTATTATTATTATTATTATTATTATAAATGTAATAACTAATAAATAAAATGACAAATAATATTTACGTATCAATGTAAAGTAAGAGATCCAATTTAACATACATAATTCAAAAACATATTGTACGTAGAGTGGATATATAGCAATGTGAGTAATTAAATTTCATGATAGTATAAAACGACGTGTTTATTTCTTACACAATAAATGTATAAATAATTAATCTAATAGGGGATTAAAATATTGCTCATATGATTAACTAAGTACACATAAGATGGTGCAAATACTTTGAGACAATTTCTATAAATTGTCAGATATAAAAATCTCTTACGTTATCTCACTTTCTTAAAAAAAATAAAACTCTTGAATCATGCTATTAGTAATAAATTATCGTCAAATATAGCGATACATGGGACGCTTGTTAGTGATATTGATAAAAAAATTATTATAATTATTTACATTTTAAAAATAAAAATTTAAGAAACTTTTCAAGTATCTTGTACGAAATATAATAATAAGTACACGGATGATGTACGTTTTGTTATTCTCAGATTTTTTTTTGATTGATATAATGATATCTAAGGATGATTGATTTCTTTTATTTATGATATAGAATTTCATCACCTTATCATAACTTTTTTCGATGTGAAATAATTTTATTTTAACTCTTTTTAAGATTCAAAAGATTTCTGGTTGACGGATGATTCCTTTTATTTATATAATAGAATTTCATCATCTTATTAGTATAATTTTTCGATGTGCGATAATTTTACCTCAATTTATAGCCTTAAGACTTAAGAGTTGTTATAAGACTCAAAAGATTTTCGTTAATATCTAAAATGAATGATTTTTCTTATTTATGATATAGTATAAAATTTCATAAGCTCATACAGATTTCTATATATTCTTTATTTAAATTAAAAAATATATTAAAACTATAATAATTATTAATAATAATTATTTAAAAAATCAAAATTTTAATTTTATATTTTTTGAGATAAATAAATAAATATTAAAATAATTATCAAACAGAATTGACTAAGCGTTTCATGCTGCCGCGGTCCAATTTTTGTTGTCTTATGAAGTGATAATCGTCGATTTATATAGTGATAGTTTTTAGAGTCTTAAATGGGGTAGGATTATTATTTTTCCTATACAAATTCTTATATTATTTATTTAAATAATAAAAAATCAAGTCTTAGGCGGAGTAGAATTTTTTTTATATACAAATTTTTATATTCTTTATTTAACTTAAAAAAAAATATTAAAAAATTTGGACCAATCATATCGCTCGAAAAGTTCCTGCTTTATTTATATAAAAATATTGATGTCACTTTTTTAAAAACTACAATAAGAGACACCACTCTATCATAATATATTATTATTATGCTACTACACTATGTAATCCTACACACTACTATATCACAATATATTATTATTATTATTATTATTATTAAAGTCTCACAAAAGAGGTATATCATGTAATATGAGAAGTACAAATCTCCTAAGCATGAATATTAGAACCGGCATAGGTATATTATATTATACTCGTATATTATATATTATTAAAATTAAACATATTATTAAACTATGTAAACCCATTCCAACACCTAAACCTTAATTAAATAAAGTAATAAGTAATACTAAAAAATAATATTAAAAAATTTCGACCAATCAAATCGCTCGGAAAGTTCCTGCTATATTAATATATATTGATATTGATTTCTAAGTAGAATGCACGCTACGAGTATAATTTAATTTGACGTTTATCACATATATTATCTTCGACTTACTTGCCACTGATATTAGTCTCACCAATTTATGCAATCCTCTAACTTGATGTCACTAAAAATTTGCTTGTGCATTAGCACCAAAAAAAAAAATTGCTCGTGCATCGGACGAGCTTTCAAACTAGTTGTTTTTATAAGAAACCATATGTCACAATAATTAGTTGTGATTGAAGATTAAAACCACAAATATTACGAATGATGAATTTTATAGAATATGTCTTCGAGTGAAAATTGGACGGGTCGGGTCAGGTCTTGTCGGATCAATAATTAGCGAGCTGACTCAATTGAGATTAATATATTTTAAAACAATTTTTATTTAATAATCGTATTTAAAAGTTTTTTTTTTTAAATTTTGAACAATATTTGGTTAAGAATATCTGGAGAAAAAAAAACTAAATAATATTTTAATTTAACATTCTTTTTTTATTTTCATTGGATCACATGAAGTTAGCTTTTGGGTCGGGTCAGCTTTCGGATCAGGTCGGGTCGGGGCAGATAATTTATCAGGTCGGGTCGGGTTCGGGTTCAGATCAGCCGAAAGCGGATCGTATCGGGTTACGAATCATCATCAGGTCGGGACATGTCACTACATTTTTGGGCCAGATTGAGTCAATTTTACTCGTGTCAATGCTATGCACGCATTAGACTGGGTCAACCTGTATTAAAAGACAACTTGGAATTGTTTAACGATCAAGGTCTTACACAGTAGTACTTTTTCCGTTCAAGTCCAACATATATATATATATATATATATATATATATATATATATATATATATAGTCGTTTTTTGGACGTTTAAGTCCAATCTATCCTTTTTTTGTCATCGTTTTAATATTAATCTTACACAATTACACAAAACGGTAGATTCGACTTGGATGGAGGGAGAGTAAATATTTGCTGCGGCTGGCTGTAATATAAAAAAGGAATTAGCAGCATTATGTATTCTGTCATTGCCGGAAAACAGCATTTACATCTCCCTCTCTTTTCGCAGTTCTTTCATTTACAAGTCTGTCCGATACTCCGTATCACTTTTGTGAGTTTTCGTCTACTCTTTCTTTTTGATCACTGGGTTTTCTTGGTTTGATGGTTGCTTTCCAAAAGTTCTGTTTCGATATTCTAACCTGTGTTTTTTTTTTTCCTTTCTTTTTTAAAGATGCATCCATAAACTTTTACTGTTAGAATTGGCTATGAGTTCGGAAATTAGTACGGAGTAGTTTTCTTTTTTCCGCAAATTAATTATATTTAGCAGATTTTTGATTTCGAAAAATAAAGTCAATCATCTCTATTTCTAAAGTTGTTCCAGCCGTGGCTAATGCTTGCTTTTATCATGTTTGGAGGCAACATAATACTCTCTCCGTCCTAGTGAATTGTTTGTCTATTCCATATCGGGCGTCTCAATGAATTGTTTGCCTTTCTATTTTAGGAATGTTTTTTATATGCAATTTGATGTTTGCCTACACATGTCACATTCTAATTGGATTTTCCCTTGAGGCCAAAACCATAGGCAAACAATTCATTGGAACAGAGGGAGTATGATTAGATTGGAGGGGTCCTGAAACGGCCCCAAGTGGTTAGTATGTTGGTTAAGATAGAGGTTCTGAGTAGAATCCGGTCCTTGATACATTATCGGATTCCGGTTCGAGATGCTAGGTGGTTATAGACATTGTTGTAGTTACATAGTAGTCTCTTTGTAACTTTGTGATTTTTTGATATAATATACTTACTTTCATCAAAAAAAATTTGTAGCCGGTCAAAAGACTTTGGTTGACCATAAGTTTGTACTACGACATTGAAAATTAGTGATTTTGTTTCATCCAAATTGTTGATGTTTGAACTGCGGCCTTGAATCTGTTTTGGTTTCCTAGATGTTAGAATTAGTGTTTCTCTTACTGGACCTAGGGTTTTCCTATTGCATTTTCTAGGTTTTCTAATAAATTCTATTGATTGTTTTTTTCTTCAACGAAGAGCGTACTTAGTCGCATTACAATATAGGGGATGGAGATTCGAACCTGAGACCTATCGTCCCAGAGCACCTAATCCTAACCACTAGACAAGCACCTAATGCTAACCACTAGGCTAAAATATAAATTCTATTGATTGTGAGAAGAAAGAATTCTCTAATTTTCTTATTCACTTCAATTACAATATGTGTATCCTTATATACGAAGAATACAATCACTATCTTCTATTGCCAACAACTCTATAATTCTATCTCTTATCTATAGCAATTATACTATTCCAATCTTCTACACAATAATATCTTCCATAAAAATATACAGAATATGCTAAATATATTATTTCATTTTCCGTACGTTAATATCTTCCATAAAAATATACAGAATATGCTAAATATATTCTTTCATTTTCCGTACGTATATAAACTGTGTTTGGATAGATGGAAATGAATGGAAAGGGAGAAACAAGTTCCTTTGTTTGGTTATCCAAATTGGGTGGAGGGATTTTGAGGGGGGGAGAAAATTGATCCCTCTATTTCCCTCCTCAAATACAAACCATTTCCCCACCTAAAGAGGCAAGATTTGGAGTGAAAACTCCCCGTCTTTCCTTTCCCTCACCTCCCTTTCCATCCCTTTCCTTTCCCTCCTTTCTCCTCCCCTCTCTTTCCCTCTCATTTTCTTATTCAAACATACCCTAAGGGTACCGTTGCAGTTGTGCATATTGCTTATGAGTATAATTTATATTCTAGAATTTATACTTATATTTATTCTGTCTTTTTAAGTCATTTTTCTTTATATTTATAAAGAAATGAAAAAAATGACTAACCGAGCTTGGTTAGAGCTTGAGCGGTACCCAAGCTTTGTTCAAGCTGAGCTCGAGCTTCTAGTTGTAGAGTTCAGAGTGGCTCCTACACCCCTACTTGCACACATCCTGTAGTTGGACAGTATAGGAGGGTGTGATGCTCTCATCGATGTTTACGAGCCTTCGCATGAGGGTATGTGTTAAGCAATATTTTTAGTAATTGGACTCTAACCATAACATAAAGCTTTTGGTCGGGATGATTCTCCAATACATTCGATCCCCCTTACCTCTTCATTGTTAGTCTTCATTATGACAGAAAGTTATAATGTCATCGTTGTCTTCATATGTTTCCATGGAACATAAAATAGTGATCTATGCTTTTGCACGTTTATATACGTGAGATGTTTATATGTTTGCCTCTTTTGTGACTTTATTCTGTAGCGGACCTAGTCTGATTCTGCACATGATGGTCATAGTCTCAGAAATTTCCCTTCAGTCCAAATTGGATCAAATTCATAGGATCGTAACTAGCTTTCCTCTTATTGGTAATTTGAGTCCATTGAATTGTGAGTGTCTGTTGGTTTGTACAACTCATATTGATTATAATATACTTACGTTCTACCAAAAAAAATTCTCCTCGACAGAAATCTTAACTTTAGTAACTTTAGTTATTTTTCTTATTCTTTTATTCATTTAAGGCTGAATTTGACTAAGGTTGGTAAAAATGTGCCTTGATTAAGGAGACAGTATAATGGGCAACCTGCTTTGTTGCATTCAAGTTGACCAATCAACAGTAGCTATTGAAGAGAGCTTTGGAAAATACACAGATGTGCTGGAGCCAGGGTGCCACTGTGTCCCCTGGTTTCTGGGTTACCAGATCGCAGGCAAACTCACTCTTCGTGTACAGCAGTTGGATGTCCGCTGTGAGACCAAAACCAAGGTCAGATTTTAGTTGAAACATCATTTGATATCCATTATATTCCATATACAAGATATCCGATAATCGGATAACCTGCTATTCTTCAGTTTTCGATTATGACTGAACAATTCATCTGACTCCCAAAACAGTTATTTGTTCCTTTGAGGCGTTGTGTTCGGGTCTCAATTATTTAAATTATTTGATCGTCCATTTTCTTTTGGTGAACAGAGTTTAAGAGTACTTTTGATGCTTATGAGATTCGAACTCAAGTCATAAGTACTACTCATCTCTCAATGACTTGTCATTTAATTGATTATATTCTTGACCTGCAACTTAAAAGTTTTTGATTCTTTATGTCGTGAAACAAAGGCTATGAAACTAATTCAGCACATTGGCAAACTTCTTACCATTTTCTTCCTTGCATGGCATCATCCTAAGAACTAAAAACTAAACATTAATCGCGTGAAGAAGCATGGAGAAGATTAGTGAGACTATATTTGTTTTTCCTGTGAATAATCCTTGGTCTTTTCTTTTCTATCACCAGAGTTTCATTTAATATGGTTCTGATGGTTGGGAATAAATAATCTACCTGAATTTATCATTCAGGACAATGTTTTTGTCAATGTTGTTGCATCCATTCAATATCGGGCCATTGCCGAGAAAGCAAGTGATGCATTTTACAAGCTCAGTAACACCCGCTCACAGATTCAGGCTTATGTTTTTGATGGTATATCACAAATCAGAACTATTTGATTTCCTTTGTCATAAAGTATTTCAAGTATACTCATTGAAGTGTATGATTTGTTTGCTTCTGACTTCATCAGTGATAAGAGGTACTGTTCCAAGGTTAAATTTAGATGATGTGTTTGAGCAGAAAACCGAAATTGCCAAAGCAGTTGCCAGTGAGCTAGAGAAAGTAAGTTTTTTTTTTTTTGTAAATGTGTGTGTTGTTAATTTTGATCGACTATGTGATAAATAGAAAACTCCTGTCGGTTTCCTAAATCTCTAATTTCCCGCAGGCTATGTCTCATTACGGGTTTGAGATTGTTGAAACACTCATTGTTGATATTGAGCCTGATGAACATGTCAAGCGTGCTATGAATGAAATCAATGCTGGTAAGTTGTGGGTCAACGAATCAACTATGCCACTGTCATCTCCTGCCCTGTATTACTTTAGTTATGTCATTCAAATATTGGCATTACTCAATAGAACCCAATCTCTCTATTAATCTCATTTTTTCGTTGTCTACCAAGCTACTTCATATATTACCTACCATACCTGTATGCAGCGCTCTATATGTCCCGTCATTTTGTGCCTGAAACATGAGGGTTTTTCGTAGGATAGTCAGAGTCTAACCCTTGGATACACACCCATACTATATTTTCCTTAGAGGGATCAATATAGCTTCTTGATTTCTGAAGACTACCTTTGTGAAACAATATTTACAATCTTCCCAAGTCACAAGTCAACAAGTTCTAAATTCTTCATGTTTATTAACACGAGCCTCAAGCTTCCGACTTTTTTGTTATTACCGCGGAAATTTGACAATTAGCTGAACCTTTATTAGGTTAGGGCTAAAGCTTTGTTGTGGGCAACGATATGGTTTAATTTGTTATGGAGTATTAATTTGTAAAAAACTGTTGATCTACTATAAAATTGTGCAGCTGCAAGGTTGAGGCTGGCAGCAAATGAGAAGGCGGAAGCAGAGAAGATCATACAGATCAAAAGGGCAGAAGGAGAGGCAGAGTCCAAGTATCTATCTGGGCTTGGCATAGCCAGGCAGCGACAGGCCATCGTTGATGGGCTTAGAGACAGTGTGTTGGGATTCTCCGTCAATGTTCCTGGGACTACTGCCAAGGATGTTATGGATATGGTTCTCGTCACCCAATACTTTGACACCATGAAGGAAATCGGGGCCACTTCCAAATCATCGGCTGTGTTCATCCCACATGGGCCTGGTGCTGTGCGTGATGTTGCCACTCAGATCCGAGATGGGTTGCTTCAGGCATCGTCATCTACGTCATAGCCTATATGGCTACACCCTTGATCTACTTCTGTTTATAATCTTCGTATCATTGTGAAAAAAATTATTATTTCTGCAGACTAAGAATTTTGTTTTGTCGTTTTTAACTTTTGAAGTCATTCTTGTATTTTTAGTTGAAATGGATGTCCCTAAGATTGAATGTGATTATGTAAATTTGATTGGTTTGGTTGAAATTTTCCTAATTGATGGAGCCGTGCAAATAAATTTCTGATAGAAACTACGGAGAATTAGTACATGTATAATAATTTCCTTTTCTAGACTAGTCTTCTTGGTCCTGTCCGCACACCGCGCGCGGACGATTAAGATCATTTGGTCATGAGACTAATAAATTTGATCACTTGACACATTTCTAGGAATGGCGAGCGTGTGTTTTCAATGAACACATAAACCTCCGCTTCAAAATTTATGTCAAATGTATCATAAAAACCCTACCATAGAGTAATAAAAACAAGTACTCATTTCGTCTCGGTCATTTGTTGTCCTTTGATTAAAATACTCCTCTAATGCGGTTATGAATGCACCGATGAGTTGGTGATCGACATAGCTAGAAAAAGGATTAATACCCTATTTAGTTGTTAGCTTTTACTTGGCCATTTATTTAGTAATAATTAGTAGTTTAATCTCCTTAATTAGCTAAGTAATTGGTGGTTTTTCATTTGTGTGTAGCACTTGGGCTTGTTTACTCAGCTATTTATAGCCCTCTTTTTCTTTGTAGAAGGTAGACAATTTTCATAATACAAAAAACGTGTGTTTGTTCGAATTGTTGTGCACAATTCACTTTACAATGCTTGAACGAGTTTCTTGCGTTGTTTTGTTGAGTCTCGAATCAAAAGGTTTTGTCTTGAACTCGTGATTGTCGAGCTATAGGTCTAGCTTTCTAATCTCCTATCCTTTTCATTCATTTCCGCTGCGTATTCATATCATAAGTTATATCAGAGTTACAACTCTTGATTTTTCTTAAAATCAAGACGGTTCAAGGACGTGTTGAAACCAAATCATTAGTTGAATTTCCGGTTGTGATTGGAATTCAAAGGTTATACTCGAGCGAGGTTGTTCGAGGGTAAATCGGATTTAATTGTCTAGATAGTGGTTCTTTGTTGTTCAGTGCAGATCATCTGTCCCATTATGTGTCCCATCTTCTGTCTCATCATTTCTCTTATTGACACGTAATCACTATCACATAATTAATCACTATTTTCATCAATTAAGAGGTGAGGTGTCGCATGATAAAGGTTATGGGACAGGAGATGGGACATAAAAGTGGGACAGATGATCTCAAGTCTTGTTGAAGTTCTTTTTTTTAAAAAAAAAAAATTACTGCTCACCGCGTACTGTTCACGGAGGGGAAAAAAGACGGAATTAAAAAAATGTCAAAAATATTTTGTCGTTGGAAAACATGTACGAGGAATGTGTGATTTCTGATTCGACATTACCTCCTTTTTATGACGATTATTATAGAAATGAGGAAGTAGTTGTTACTTATGAATCCCAAAGTCAAGTCATTTGTTTTTGGGTCAATTGTGCAACAGCTATGAAACCTTCGTCTTGTTCAATTTTCTGGTTTAACAACGAGATTTGTGAAGTTTGTTACTCATGCTCGTCATCCATGTCATTTTGTGGGACTGGTTCGTGTTTGATCCCGGCGAATTGAATTTACAAACCGTCAAAACCCTAGGGAAACATATCTTAGACTCGGAGGGAGTATTATTTACAAACCACCAAACACTAGCATTCTATGCTTTCACAATAACATAATGCGTTTTAAAAAAAATAAGCCTACCATGCTTCCACATTGGAATCATCTGTTATGATTTAGAACGTTACTTGGAACGTTTTCCCGTTGCCTTGCCTTCCGTTTCCATGGGACGTTTACCGAGCTTCTTTTTTTGTGATTAAATCAGCTAGGAATTCAGTATCCTTGACAACAAGTTGATTCTCCTTTTGTGATGTCGTATTTGAAAGCCATTTTGTCTGTATATATTGGGAGAAACGCAACAAAATAAATATTTTAATTACTCTAATATTTCAAATACTCCAACATTGAAACACAAATACTCTTAGATATACATATGAACATTCAACAACAGCATTCAAGTACTCCAGTATTAGCAGTCAAGTACTCTAATATATATGCAACTACTCCAATTCAACAATGCTAATTCCATGCTTTAGTTAACATTCCAGGAGAAGGTCGTCCTTGCTTGTGCAAAGCTGCGAATTGCATAGGACGTTTCCGGAATGTATGTCCTCCGCCCTCCCTGTAGATTGGTCTCTTATTATCCAACACTATTTATTTAATACTCCCTCCGTTCCAATGAATTGTTTGCCTTTGATTTTGGCACCAAGAGTAAGGGAGCCAATGAAGGAGTGTCATGTGGAGCAAAACTCATGAGATTGGTCAAATTACATATAAAAAGTATTCCTAAAATAGAAAGGCAAACAATTCATTGAGACGCCCCAATATGGAATAGGCAAACAATTCATTGGGACGGAGAGAGTAATTATTTGCGTCATTTCTACGAGTAATGAGGATGTAAGGCTCAAGCCGGACTGGGATGCTAGGCAACTCGACTATTTTCGATATAATTCTGTTCCCTCTGCTTATTTTTTTAAAGCTTCCAGTCTAAAAATTTAGATATGGGAACCACAAAACTCGTATTTCTTGTTTGAGTTATCTTAATCCTCAGCGAGTATACCATTTTTCATTATAATCTAACCTGTAAGCTTCTAAATATCATTGGTTTGGTGTGGCATCTCCAACACTATTTGATTAAAAATAAAGACTCATTCATGGTGGGTGAAATAGGAAATGTTTGACTCATTATAATGATATGACGCGACGGAAAACCATTCAAAGGGGAGACTAACTGAAGATGTTATAAAAACACGCTTTTTCGACATTTAGCTTCACACAAAACTTGGAATTTACATCAGAAACTTATAATTCCAATTTCTTCACAACTATTTGATTTCTCACCCCCAAAATTTTTGAACAGATATTTGAAACTGCAATCAAACACAAGTTCATAGGAGTGTAAAACTCGTAAATTCAATTGAATGATAACACCATGGACATTACACAATACGGTATTACATTCAATCATTTCATGCAAAACCAGCAGTAGTCAATGTAAGTAATACTTTATGAATCGATAATGAATTCTATCCCACAATCGATTATAGATTCAATCTAATTCAACCCAATGCAATCGATTAACGGAAATAAGGACTAACCTTGGTCCATGTCTTATAGACGCACTCAATAATAAGAAGATATAAAATTAATTCTCCTCCTTAACCCTTCCTTAATGTTCTCAATTTGATGGAGAAGAGAACTCTGTCTTTTTTACTTTTATGTAAATACAAACTGATTGCTTTTGAGAAGATGAAGATGTTACGTTCACTGTTATTGATATGTATATGTATATATACATGTCAAGGGATACGTATTTTTTCATAACTCAAATCGTTCATATCTCTTCGTGAAAAGGCGGCATCTCGTGATATTGGGTAAGGTCGGAAGGAATAGTAATTCCCGACTTTAAGTACATTAACCGAAACCGATCCATCACTGTGTCGTCTTTTATATTAAAGTCTCGTAATATTTAATATGAACTTAATTTATATTAAACCCGAAACACGTAGGCCACACGAATATTATAAATAATCTAACATTCTCCCACTTGACCTTTGTGTTGACTTAATGGTCAAATAACTATAATGTGCACTTTGATAATAAGTTCATTAACTTTCATATCCTTAATCAAGTTAGAACTGATCGAATCATGGCGGTCACATGTCATTGTGCGACATGATCCCTTCCATGTATCACAAATGAATACTAACTCTTAATTATCTTTAATTTTGAGAAAAATATTAGAATATTATTAACATGACATAAATCCCATAAATCTTTGAACAACATGAAGGTCACAAAAGATTAATTAAGAGAGATCAAGACATACCTCCTGACATTGTAGAATACGTCGAGATCTAATACGAACGATATTAGATCTCTATGAGATGTCTTCAAATAATAATAATATAAGATGACCCCAAAATAATAATAAGACGACTTCAAATAATCTTTAATCTTCAGATAATAATTATAGGTCGGTTTCTCTCTCTTTTCCTATAATAATAATAAGTGTTGTTCTTCTTAATTTTTGTATGGAGTTTCTGATGGGAAAGACTCCTTTATATAGGCAGAGAGAGGACCAGTTTTCTATTAGGGTTTTAAATTACCGTAATCTCGACCTTCCATCAAGGTTGAGTAAATATGGAAAGACTCCTTATTTAGTCCAATATTATTGTGATAGCATATTTCTATAGGATACCGATTTCCAATAAGACCATAATTATGAGGAAGAAATATTACCATAATAATAAGGAAGATATATTACATATCTTGTAATATTATTACAGCATAAAATATTCTTACAGTCTCCCACTTGGTCGATTGGAACATCTGTAATGTTCGTTAGAGAATATATAAGTTGCGCATACTATGCTAAAAAATATATTTTAAATCGGTGTTCATAAGCACATTGACTGATGCAGTCGTTAAAGAGAGTCATGACGTGCACATGTCAATCTGCAACATGTTTACTTCCATGTACCACTACATCAACGATTGAAACAGTTAGGCCACAAGTGGAGTTTAACGTAATGGTCCTATAATGTCTAAAAAGACTATCTGTTATCATTAATCCAATAATAAGTGTGTACACAATGAAAAAACATAAATAATATTATATAGCAAGTGTAGAAATTGTTAAGAGATCTCAATAAATGTCTTACATAAGAACATAGATATAAAATGGTACAGGCTTGTAATCAATGATTGTGTAATCTCCTAGAAATTCTAACGCAATACAGTGGCGGAAACACTGTGGAAGTGAGATTATAACACACTGTAGCTATGTTTTGATTAAATAAAAATGGTAAGTCAATACATAAGCCATAAAATAAAAATGGCTACAAAAAAAAAATAAAAAATAAAAAAACTAAAATAAAATCTATAAAAAGGGTTTTAACAATCCATAATACAGTGATCTTATTAAAAACAAGCAGGATCCATAATTGCTCGCTAGCCCACCCAAAGGGAAACATATATACCTACCATGTTAAAAACATAACAGCCACAATCAGTGGGGAGCAACGTCAACGTTCTCCCAGCCATAAAACATGATTTTAAAATTGTAATTACTATTATAGAGAAATAGTAAAAGAACGGAAAACAGTAAAACATTATTCATAAAAATAAACTTTCCGTGAAAAACTTCACGTATCGAAACAATATAATAAAAATGAGTTTTTCGCAGAAAACATAAAACATTTGCCAATCTGCAACCAAATTATATCGATAATAATAAAAAATTCAAAAATGGCGTTATGGAAATTCGATCAGTGTGCAAAGGCTAAACTTTCACTAGGATAATACTGGAAACTAGCTTCGAGAACTGTAGACTTAACTCATAACAGAATCCAGTCTCTAACTAGGCAACTCAACTATAACAGGACTGCGTGCAGCGGGGTCCTAGTTTAAGTAATATACACCCCTTCTGGATACAAACCATATCCAGTTCAACCCGACGCGACTTACACGATGCGATATCTAAGTTTAAGGTCACAATGCACACTCTCCTGAACACAAACCATGCTTAGTTCAACAACTAATGTGCCATATAAAGACACACCAGCCTTACAGTTGATGGCAAAAACGTACATCCTAGACTATATTACTCTAACCTCACACTTGTCCTTATTCCATAACTCCAAAATAAAGTCATTATCGATATTTAAAAGATATAATCATTATAATAATAAGAGGACAAAAGAAGAAATCATTATATTCTAAAAGAGGAAACTTTCTATTTTAGGAAACTTCTATTTTTAGAAACTTTACTAAAAATAGCATCATATCAAAATATCAAAAATATTAGTTCATACTAACACAACCTTTGATGGGGGTCGGTTGCCTACCCCTGGCCGCCTGCCAGTCGGGCCCCAGGGCGACCAATCCCAGGAAAAGAAAAGGCCTGCCCAATAGACTTTCCATCAATTTCATTGAAACCTCCAAGTGAGTGGCCTCAATCCCTTAGCCGCCTGGCACAGCCTGGCCGCCTGCCAAGCAGGGCGAACCAGGCCTCCTGCCTGCTTCCAGGGCGCTCCCGCCTAAGCAGGACCAGAGGAGGACCGAGGACCCATCCGTCATTTTGCCTAAGGTAAGGGGAAATGAGTGGACAAGGTGAGTCCACGTTTCGCACAAGCATCCACCCATTTCCCTCTTCTTCTTTCTCTTTTCCTCTCTCTTGTGGGAAGGTATAAATACTTTCCCATTTCCCACATGAGAGGGGTTGGATTTTCTCTCTCTAGACCCTTACTCCCAGAAAACGCCACCTAGCTCCTCACGAACTAGGTCTCTCAAGGCATTTCACGGGCTGACTTAGGCATCGGAGAGAGTTCCCTCGGACAACCTCCGAGGCCCTGTGCGTTCATTGTGCAGGGAGCAGGCCAACTCCGCCGGGAAGGTCCGACCCTGGGAGCGAGACGTAAGAGAGGTTCAGGGAAGTCAATCGATCAGTTGTTCACCAGTGATTCAATCATACAGCCCGGATCCAAGGCCGGGTGAATTGTTTCCGTGACCGGAACAATTTGGCGCTGTCTGTGGGGAACTTACGGTTGTGCTCACGAGTTACCCACTAAAATCAACCACTCATAATCACAGAACTAAAACAATCATGCCAGAAATCATTGATGCCAGTGCAGGAACGGGTCCGACGGTCCCACCGGTGGCCCCCCTGTATGGTATGCCGCAGTCGGAGAGGGTTCCTCCTGCCACGATCCTAGGGGTAGGGGGAACCAGTCTCCTCGGCGGTTCTAACACTGCTGTGACACCTGAGTTGGGGACACACCCAGGACACGCTCTTAATCTGACCCCAGCTCAGATGGCGCAGACAGCCGCGTTCTTCTCTGCGATGCTGAACCAGGAGTTCACTCCTGAGGACTTGGTAGGCAGGGTCGCCTCGGCTCCCAGGCAACCATCCCCAATCAGCAGGGATGAAGCCGAGGGCACGAGGCGGACCGCCACCAGAAATGCTCAGAGGAAAGCGAGAAGGACGGCACAAGCGTATACGCACGTGCAAAGGCGCATTACAACCGACAATCCAGAGCCACCTGTCCAGCAGGCGTTCTCCATTCACACAACAGAATCAGCGTCTGGAGGGCAGGGAGGCTTATCCCGAGGATTACAGGAGCGAATGAGGCCCAGGGAGCCCATGTCAAAACGCTTGGGAGAGAAACCAGGCGGGGTTTTCTCCAGGCTAACACCAGCAGCCAGAGAGCAGTCAGCCCCTGGTTTATCCCAAAGCCTGCAATCACGGCTCAACCGGGGGCAACCGCTCGATTCTAAGTATCACCAGGGTGAGAGCTTCTGTCATTCTCAGAGAAAGAGACCCAGGCAGGTCTCCCCTGAGACAGAGGACGAAGCAGCGAGCAGGCCGCCTCCAAGGCACCGCTCCCCCAGCACGAGGAAACCAGCCCATAAACAATGGGATACTCATGGTAACCAGTCTGGGGAAAGCAGGTCACGATTGGTGGGCAGGCCCACAAAAACCCCACTGCACCCTGAGGTACAAGAGTACCCCATTCCAAAAATCAAAATGCCCACCATTAAGTTTGATGGGACGACAGATCCTGAGGATCACCTGGCGGCATTTGAGAGCCACATGGGCATGTATGACGTAGATGATGCCATTTGGTGCAAAGTTTTCCCAACCACCCTGGTAGGGCTCGCACAAGGATGGTTCAGGGATCTCCGCCAGGGATCAGTCAGGTTCTTCATAGAGTTGGCCGAGATCTTCCTCGAACAGTATGCTGGGAATAAAAGAAGACGCCTCACTCGTTTCGATCTTATGACCCTGAAGCAGAAAAAGGGCGAAAGTGTGAGGGAATATCTGAGAAGGTTTGATCTATCCTACCAGCAGGTCAGGGAGATCGATGATTCCACAGCCGCCTATGCCCTGACAATCTCCCTGCTTCCAGGGGAAATGAAAAACCAGATGATCAGGGCCCAGCCAGAAACCTTGGCCATGGCCAGGAAAATTGCGGAAGGGTTCATTCTGCAGGAGGAGTTCCACGGCCTGACGGATACCCCTGCAGGCCAAACAAGGCCTCAAGGGGGACCGCAGGGTGGACGCGGCAGAAGTGAGCCAGGCAAGCAAAGGGAAGAGGGAGACACTCCCAAGAAGGAGCGCACTGTCTACCAGCCCAGGTTCGACAGTTACACTGCCCTGAACAAATCCAGGGCGGAGATCTTCGAACTGGAAAAAGAAACTGCTAAGTGGAATCGCCCGAACAAGCCTCGCAGCCCGAAAGGAGACCCCAAGAAATTCTGCACTTTCCACGACTGCATAGGCCATACCACCGAGGAATGCCGTCACTTGAAGGACGAAATCGAGAAGTTAATCAGGAACGGATGGTTAGCCAACTACGCAGCCAAGAATAAGTCTCAGAAGGAAGTATCTGAAAAACCCGAAGGGTCAGTGCAGAACCGCATGGTGATCCATGTAATTTCAGGGGGCACTGAGGGCCAGCTCAGTCGAAGAGGCCAAAAAAGACAAATGCGTGAACTAAGGAACCAGATCTGATATGCTGATAAAGCAGGGAGTCCAAGGGGAGTAACCTTAAGCATCACCCCTGATGATGCAGGGCGCGTAGTATACCCGCACAGTGATCCTTTGGTGCTGTCCCTTGAGATCAGCAACCACATTGTGCGGAGGTGTATGGTAGACACTGGTGCATACACAAATCTACTGTACAAAGACGCCTTCGAGAAAATGGGCCTGGAAAAAAGGCACCTACGACCTGCTCCCGGATCGCTGTACGGATTCAGTGGGGCAGGCGTGCTGCCCATGGGAGTCATAGACCTGCCTGTAACCTTTGGGGAAGGCTCTACTGCCAGAAACGTCAGGGCAACCTTTGTTGTTGTGGATGCAAGATCCGCCTACAACGCTCTAATTGGCAGAGCCACCCTGGACGAAATCGAGGCGGCCATCTCCATCAGGGCCCTCACCATAGCATATGTCACCGATTTCGGACTAGAAGGAAAAGTGCGCGGGCACTACAACAAAATCACCCTTTCGCGGCGATTATTTTGGTAATTCGTGGCGATTCTATTCGACGCGAAAGGTTTCCCCATCGATTGTGTATTCGTTGAGGTAGGCGGCGTTGCCGTAGCCTTTCATGTCGAATAATCTATTCGCTGGGTTAGGTTCTCAAAAGCGACGCGAAAGAAGATGAGGTTTAGTGGCGATTTTAGTGTCGATTATTATTGATGCGGTAAATGTTTTGATTTTCCCATTAATAATAATTGTAGCGATTGTATTCGACACAATAAGTACAATAAAACGTCATTTAGTGGCAATTGTTGTAATTGTATTCGACACAATAAGCAATTACTATAATATCATTCCTTTTACAATTTTATCAATAGTATTCGACGCGATAAGTATTTACAAACAATCGTAACAATTGCATTCGACACGATATGTATTACAATTGCAGCGACAAGGTAAATTGGTATCGATTTCATTCGATACGAAATATCATTTCTATCTCTCAAATATGATGCGAAAATAAAAAGAAAGGACAAGCGAAAAAACAGGATACTTATATATAACTCATAAAATCCCAAAATTATATGTATCCAACATCAACTAAATTAAATTAATAAAAATAGGTCCAAAATAAGTGCAAACAATCCTTTTAGAACCTAAAAAAATTAACTAGGTCTTCAACCCCAAAGGAAAGCTTCAAACCATCTATTCCAAATTACATAGAGTAGCTGCGCCTCGAAAAAACTGCAATAACAAATATCATGTATATACCAAGTTATACCGAATTTTTAGTCATTTCCCACGTGCAAGTAAATAAATGAAATAGATTTATGTATGTATGTATATACACACTCACTGGTTCATGTATGTTCCTTGGCACATATAACAAAATGTCACAAATCAGCCGCTTGAGTTGCTATAATCATCCTGTACGAACAATTGAAACGCACACCGAATATTATATGAGGTGAGTCCATTATCTAGTTCTGTTCAATATAATATCATATTTGTAACATATTGTGTACTAAGTACAAACCAATTATATAAAAAAATGAAATAAGAACATACCGTATTAGTCTGATCGTATTTTGAATATTCTTTTGACGTTCTACCTTTAAAGAGGGCCAACAATTCATGGAATACATTCTCTAGTTGATTTTGCTTTTCCAATACCTTATTTACCTCCGCATCACTCTTTGCTTGTACCATCTTCAATTCTTCGGTATGTTTCTGTTGCATGAGGTTCATCTCATCACGAAACTTGTTCATTAACTCATTGGAGGCGACATTGTTTTCTACAAAGTCTGACAATGGTTGTACCCTAGAATTACCCCACAGTTTGAAAGCACATAAGCCTCCACCAACTCCGCGCACACGTCCACGTCGTTCTTCTTTTCCTATTACTTGATCAAATATATCTCCTTTCCAAGCTATCTTTCCATCCATTTGCTCTATTTGATTGGGTAACTCTTGTAATTTTTGTTTCATTAATTCCTAATGTATATAAAAAATGTTTGAAATAATCATTAAAATAGTGACAAAGAGAATAAAAAAATAAAAGGATAAGCGCTACTACTTTTTTTGCTTTTAAAGTGTCGATTTGTAATGGTATTGAACTCTACATTAAAAAAATGTGCAATAATTAAATAAAACTTACAACTGCTTTTGACGACTTTTCATCAATTTTCTTCTTCTCTCTTGTTTTTCTATCCTTGTGAGTCTCAATGAAAATTTGAGCGCGACTGGGCTCAACACCATTAACCGTCTAGATAAAGAATATAAAACACTAGATTATTTACTGCACACAAAAATAATAGAAAGGAAACAATAACATAGCACAGATATTAAACAATTTATGAAAAAGAGTATCACCCTTTTAGCTCTTAGTTGAGCAAAACTTTGTCTCCCTGCGCAGTGAGGCATAGTTTGATTTTTTTGATTGATCCTATTAATTGCTGCACGTCTCTGTGCATATATAGAGGTATAGCTTTGTTAATTATTTATTAAATTTTACAATAATATAACAATACTAGTCCTAATAAATATAAATATCAAACACCTTTGTCTTGTCTTGATCCCAGTAAGAAATCAACTTCAACCATTGATCCATAGGAACACGTAAAGGCTTCGCATTAACCAAGCTTGATCGATTTTGTTTGTTTGGCTCATAGTACATAGCTTTTAGTTCTCCTCTAAAATCCTTAACCACCTTTCCTAATGCCTTAAGAATATGATCTTCCCCTTTATGTGGGAATGTAAATCGCAACTACATACAAAAATAAAAAAGATTTGATATTATACGAATGTACTATATAATACATTGAACACTTTTTTTGTTAAATGTTGCGAAGGTTAATAAAACATTTATCGTAAATAAAACTTTCTTTTATACCTTTATCTCAGTCATACATCTAACTTTGTACTCTTGCGATACAAGCCTCCAATCGGAATAGCCTTGTGGTGCTAATTCAGGATTTCTTCCCATTGTACCAATGAAACTAGACAAAGCGACAGATCCATCGCCATAAGGCTGACCTTCCTTATTGAAATCAACGACCGTTCGTACATCAGCCGGTTGATTCCAAATATCAGTTAAAATAATTTAATTGGATTATAAATGACGATACGTAATTATGTGACGGCAGTATGAATTTCAATTTTTAGTTAAAATTTTATAGTATCCACAACTTTTTTTAAAGTGAACCCCCTCTCCAAAATTCCTAGGTCCGCCACTGGTCAAAGCTACAAAAGCATGTTTAAAATACTTTTTGACTAGCTACTCACTATAACCTAGGACATTAAAGGAATACAAGTAGGAAGGAACAATGCATTGCTCATACAAAAAGAGTGATAGAGAGGACACTCAAAGAGATTAGAAACCCAAATCAAAAGGTTCAATTGAATGTATATAGTAAAAATAAAAAAGTTCATCACCTAGCAATCACCACTCAAATTAGAAACTGGACGAGAGGAAAAGGAAAGGAAAGGAACAGTGGAAAATTATGATGAAAATCAAAAAGTTTGTATTTCAGTTTGTATGTTACCTGCTTATACCTATGCTTTACCTATGCTTTGCTCGATGTGCCTGCATGATAAACACAAAAAGTAAGACCTTCCACATAATACACCCGAATATGTATTTCATTGAATGTATTCAGAATTAAGAAATAGCCAAATATACATTCATGGTAAGACACATTTGTTAACTGAGAACTATACTTCACACTGGAAAGAGATGAGAATGAGGTGACAAACACAAGCAATTAACCAATGCAATCTGAAAGAAACACAGAGTTTGCATCTAATACCTCACTTAGGTGTGGATATTATGAATGAGATAATATCCAACCAACATTCAAAGGGTTATTAACACGGTGCTAAAAGCGTCATTTGAGGTCGCTAACACGGTGCTTACTACTGTTTTTCTGAGCAAGAAGGCCGAGTAACAGATCAAGCAACTACGACATGTTATTGAATAATTGATGACTTGATCTGATCCATCCATTTTCCTTTCCCTTTTGCTGTTTAAATGTTACTGTATTTCTCGATATGCTACTGTTGTCGGTATAATGGCTTTTAGGCCCTTTTCTCCTGGACTTGTATTCAGACAGTTTCAGTTCAGTTCAGTTCAGACAGTTTCAGTTCAGTTCAGTTCAGTTCAGACACATTCAGTTCAGTTCAGTTCAGACACATTCAGTTCAGTTCAGTTCAGTCCAGTCCAGTTCAGACTTATTATTATTATTATTATTATTTTTAAAACCGGACTTTTATTATTATTATTATTATTATTATTATTATTATTATTATTATCGTCATCGTCATCATTATATTCATTATTATTATTATTAGGATTATTATTATTATTATTATTATTATTATTATTATTATTATTATTATTATTAATTTTTTTTTTTTTTTTTTTTTTTTTTTTTGCAGAAAAATTCATCATTTCATTGATTAATGAAATTACATTTTGGTGCAAAAGTATATCACACTAGGCCATCTTACATAAAAGAAGACATTCTATCTAAAATCCTTCCTAATTTAGGATTATGCTTATGCGCAACAAATCTAGTGAACACTGTAAACTGTATTTTTGTAACTAGGACTTCTGATGCAGTCTTTGTACCCATGAAAACCCTTTGATTCCTTTCTTTCCAAATCGTAGTAACAGTAGCTGCAAGACTAGTAGACAGCCAAGCAAATTTCCAATGTTTGGCCTTGTGTGTACTCTTCATCCATTTAATTAATTGATGTAGCTGATTGCTTAGACTTCCCAATGACATCCAGTTCAGAATGGCTTGCCAAATCTTATGAGAATAAGAACAGGAGAAGAATAAATGTTTGTGATCCTCTAGAGCTGCTTCACAGAGGGAACATCTAGACACCATATAGAAACCTTTCCTGACTAACTGATCAGTAGTAGCAAGCTGACTCTGTAGTGCCATCGAAGTTATTATCTTGTGACTAGGAACAATCATGGACGAAGTGAAGATAGATCCCCATGCTTTCTTCTTCCAGTGATTGAGGAGGTAATACGCCTTGTTCACCAGGAATTTGGACTCTGATGAACAGTCTTGAATGAGATCCATAGCATTCTTCTTAGAGCCAACAATCTGGATAATCTTGTCCCTGGTGTCTAAGATATTCTTAAACCCCATAGGAAAGAATTCCTTTGCTTGAATAGACCAAATATCTTTCTGTTGCAGCAAGTAATGATGACACCATTGAGTCCAGATACTATTAGGTTCCTTAGATAGCTTCCATAACCATTGAGAGTGTAAAGCAATGTTCCAAGTAGCCACATCTTTTACCCCAAACCCTCCAAATGTCCAAGGTGAACAGACTTCCTTCCATTTCTTAAACACCAGCCTCTTCTGCCCAGATTTAATGCCCCAAAAGAAATCCTTACAGATCTTATTTAGTGCTCTCGTGACTGCTACAGAAAGAAGCATGCTCGAGCACCAAAAATTCTCCAATCCAAACACCACAGAATTGATTAATTGAGCCTTACCAGCATAGGATAATAGCTGATTAGACCAGTGACAAGTAGCATGTTGAACCTTAAGAATAAGGGCATCAAAAAGCAAAATAGTGATTCTAGCAGTGGTAAGTGGGATCCCCAGATACCTGAATGGAAACTCACCAATAGAAAACCCAGTGCCAGTAGTAATCTGTTGCTTCACACTCTCATCAACCCCTCCAAAGTAAATGCAAGTCTTCTCAATATTAGGGTGAAGTCCTGAGAGCTTAGCAAAATCAGTTAAAGCATTTTTTGCTGCTATCACAGAGGGAACATCACCCCTGGTGAAAATCATTAAGTCATCTGCAAATATAAGGTGAGTTAGTTGTAACTTGCAACACTTTGGATGAAATGACACTTGCTCCTGTTGACAAAGAACTCTAAGTCTCTGAGATAGAATCTCCATACAGAGCACAAAAAGGTAGGGAGATAAAGGATCTCCTTGCCTAATACCGCTTTGTCCCTGAAAGAAACCTGTAATTTCTCCATTCAGTTTGAAAGAATACCAAGGCCCTGTAATACATCCCATAATCCATTGAATAAACTGATTAGGGAAGCCCATAGAGTGTAACATAGAGGATATAAATTCCCATTGGAGAGAATCAAAAGCCTTCCTAATGTTAACCTTGATCATGGATCTTGGAGTTAAGAACTTTCTGGTGTACCCCTTTACCAGGGCTTGAGAAAGTAAAATATTATCAAAAATATTCCTCCCAGTAACAAAAGCAGCCTGCTCCTTACCAATTAGGCTAGGCATCAAAGGCTTCATTCTGTTTGCAATGATTTTGGACACAGTTTTGTAGAACACTGTGCAACAAGATATAGGCCTAAATTCCTTAACAGATTGAGCATCTTTCTTCTTAGGTATCAGTGTTACCAAAGTAGCATTAGCCTGTTTTGACATTCTGCCAGCCTTGAAAAAGTGCAGTACAGCAGCACAAAAATCCTTCTCAATTATGCTCCAACAAGATTTAAAGAAGCCCACAGAGAATCCATCAATCCCAGGACTACTATTACAATCCATACTGAATACTACTTTTTTGATTTCCTCAATAGAGACAGGTTGACAGATGTTTACCTGAGCATCCATAGGAAGAATAGATGTGCTAACAAAAGAACCAGTAATCCTAGTTCTTTTACCAAGTAGGTTATTATAATAGTCTTGAAAGGCCTGAGAGACTGCAGCAGTTCCAGTACAAAGTTTCCCATCCTCATCTTGTATAGCTCCTATCATTTGCTGAGTTCTCCTTTCTGCAATTTTTGAGAAAAAGTACTTGGATGAGCAATCAGCTTGTTGTATATGTTGTATCTTGGCCCTTTGCTGAAGCATACTTAATTCTGCTTCCTTTAAGTCACAGTAGTGAGAGAGCAAAATCTTTTCCTGTTCCAACAAAGATTCAGAAAAAGGGCTAAAATTTAATTGGCTTTGACAATTCAAAAGTTCTTTTTTAGCTACTTTGACAGCAGAGGATAACATGCTGAAATGAGTTTTATGAAAGACTTTGAGGACAGCTTTGACCCTTTTCAATTTCTGAAATAAACAGAACATGGGGCTTCCAGATATTCTCCCATTCCAGGCTTGGGCTACCACATTATGAAAATCAGGATGAGATGCCCAACAGTTGAGAAAACTGAAATGCCTTTTTAATAGAACATCCTTTGAAACTTCAACAATAACTGGAGCATGATCAGAAATACCAGGCTTCCCAATTACCACATTAGAAGTAGGAAACTTTGCAGTCCAGAGAGGATTAGCAAGAGCTCTATCTAGTCTAGACCAAGTTCTAGTGTCAACTTCCTGTTTATTAGTCCAAGTCATCTTCCCTCCACTACAAGGAAGGTCATCAAGTTTGCATTTTAACAAGCAACAATTAAAATCCCACATTTCTTGTAAAACTGGAGGATTATGGCCCAATTTCTCTTCAGGACTTCGAACTACATTAAAATCTCCCAAGACTAGCCAAGGGTCATTAATGGAAACAGCTTCTAAATCTTTCCACAAATCACCCCTACTAGCCCCATCATTCATTCCATAGATAAAACTTACTTGCATCCTGTTATTAGTAGCAAAATGAGTGATATTCACTGTAATTTGTTGATCAGAAATAGCCAAACAAGTAACCTTAACAGTGTTAGAGTTATACAAAATCCAGATTCTACCATTGTAGTGATAATCATAATTAGTCACTACATCCCAAGCCTTAAACTTCTTATTAATGATTTTAGTAGCATTTCCTTCCTTGACCCTTGTCTCAACCAGGCCAATAATATCCACTTTATTAGAGAACAAAAAATCACTAACTTCACTATGCTTTAAAGCTTTGTTAAACCCTCTCACATTCCAAGAGACAATCTTCATTTAGACTTATCTGGAGGAACAGGATCAGATAAAACCACTACAGAGCATTCTTGGTGCATTACAGGCATCTCCTCCACACTATCATCAGGAGGGATTGAGTGCTTAAGGCCTAATTCCAGACCTGAGCTTTCTTTTCCCCTTTCCACAGCCTGAGAAATGTAGGGATATCCTGAGGTACCACCTAGCTCCCCACCACTACTAGTCTCCAAGCTCCCATGGAGCATCTGGAAAGGATTTTCCAGAACTAGGGGCTCCAAGATAGACTCCCTAGGTTTTGGGGAAGATGACTTCCTCTTTTGTACAGGAATAAAATCAGCCTCCTGTACATTGTCTGTAGGCTCAGAGCATTCTGAGTGCATTATAGGATTAGAAGCGGATTGATGAATCTCAAATTTGGGGATTCTTTCCTCCTTTGAGTCATCTTTCCAACTAATTCCTAAGGTACCACCTAGCTCTTTCTCAACATTATCTGCAATAGCTACTTCTTTAGCCTTATTTTTCTTTTTCTCCCATTTACAGTTAGGCACTGTGTGTCCTAGTTTACCACAACCATGACAAAAGTAGGGAACCCATTCATATTCAATCTTCAGCACAGAAGGACTAGTAAAAGGAGTATTAACCAGAATATGATCAAGCAAGGGTTTAGATACATCCACCTCTATTAGCACCCTAGCAAAGGACAGTTTGGCCTTCATAGTAGTAGCTAAATCAGCACAAAGTGGATTACCTATTTTACTTGCTAACTTGCTCAGTACAATCTCAGACCACATGAAAGGGTCCAAATCAGGAAACAAAACCCAAACAGGAACTGTATGAATTTTATCCATTTCAGTAGACAAATTAGGTGACCATTGTTTAAGAATCAAGCTATAAATGCCCACTTTCCAAGGACCACCTTTCAAAACATTAGTCATATCCTCCATTGATGAGAATCGAAACGAGAACCAGCCTTTTTTATAGTATTGTACCTTAGGCTTAGCAATACTATTCCAATTATCAGTAACAAATTTCTGAATCACAGATAATGAAGGTTTTGAACCTATAACATTCCCCATTAGTGTAAACTTCCACAATTCCAATTCATCCGCAAAATCATCCAATTCTATGTCAATTTCAGTAGAATTAGAGCTAATGTCACAAAAATGGAGGTTCATTCCTACTTGTTTACGAGTTTGAACAACATTTGCCCATTTCTTTGAACCCTCTTGCTTTTGAGAAACAGAGGGATCAATTACAGCATCATTATTCGGGTTTATCTCATCATTATTCGGAATTATCACATTAGAATCATTAGACAATGAATCAGAGGTATCAGTATGAACAATTTTACCAGCAGATTTGAGAGCATTAAGAATGAAGTCATTAATCGATGATTTTGGCGAAGCACTCTGGGTTTCTGAATTCTTGTTCAATTCCGCATCATTCTTCCCCATTTCCGGACCAGCAGATTCATGGCGATGAGAATGATTGTTATGCAAAGATTTCTTTGGTGGACGACCTGGACCACGCTTGATTTGGGGCTCAGACGCCATTGAAGCAATCTTCGAGTAACAGAATTTTGAGAGAAAACAAACCTAGAGAGAGAAAGTTTTCTCTCACTTCGCTTATTATTATTATTATTATTGTATTATTATTATTATTATTATTATTATTATTATTATTATTATTATTATTATTATTATTATTATTATTATTATTATTATTACAGTGGATGGTGAAAATAATAACGGTAAAAGAACGATATTTTCGAAGTTAAACTAAAATAAATGACAACAAATATTTTTGTCAATACAATCTAAATCCATTACGTCAATACTTTTGATAAATACAAATTACGTCAAATTACGTCAAAGTGAATTGGAAGGTGAAAATATTTATTGAATTAGGAAAAGTGAGGGATAGTTGGCATATTCAAGTAAATTTATCACGGGCCTTCAACATACTGTGCATTTATTATGACTCAAATTTTTTAAAGTATATTAGTAATATTTTTTTAATATTGAATTATGGAAGGTGAGAATATTAATATTGAATCTATACTATTATAAGTTATAAATATTAATTATACTAATAATAATAACATTATTATTATTATTATTATTATTATTATTATTAATATTAGAATTAATTATTTTTATTTTTATTTTTCAGTTCAGTTCAGTTCAGTTCAGTTCAGTTCAGTTCAGTTCAGACACATTCAGTTCAGTTCAGTTCAGACACATTCAGTTCAGTTCAGTTCAGTTCAGTCAGTTTAAGTCCAGAAGAACAGGGCCTTATTGTACTACAGTTTTCAAGGATGTATTGATCTATCTATCTATTATTAAGTTTTATCGGTGTTTCGTTTATCTAAAGGTCGTGAAACTGTCTTTTTAATGTTATCTTGATTACAATAACTACAAGTATCGTTAAAACAATGACTACATGTTCACAAAGTCCCTGGTTGACGAACCGAGATGACAACCCTTTGAATTTATTGTTAACCAACACAGTCTTTTATTGTTAGCATTATACTGTTTTATAAACACAAGGAAGCAACAAGTATGATTGCCTTAATGTGCACTAATATGGAACTTCTACGGGAATAGAGGGAGCATTTTGGCATGAATAATTAAATTAAATTAATCACCCTTCACTAGCAATTAACCAATGCAATCTGTCACTATAACTAAAGAAAAAATAAACAGCTGAAAAATACAATAAAACATTACTCAAAGCAACCGCCAATTTAAGGCATTAGAGTCAATATTTTACTACTTCAGGAATTCTCATACTCTTGCTGATGCCATTCATAAGAAATGTAATAACAATAAAGCATTGGGCTATAACATTCGAGATCAAAGAAGAAAGGTTCTTGAAACCGTCTTACACTTTCATCGTATTTATCATATTCACCATAGCTAGCATTTCATGGAAAAAGATCAGCTTAAGCTTAAGACGATCTCAATTGAGATTTTGCGTACATTCAATGGCAATTCGGAATTAGAAACATCAAATTCCCGATTTCCGGATGAAATCCTCTCAGTTCTAGGGTTCTAAGCAAAATCAGGAACAGAATAATTGGGGAAAAAAGTAGAAATAATTGAAATTAGGATATTCACCAATCACCGTCATATTTATCATATTCACCATAGCTTAAGCTTGAGACGATCTCAATTGAGATTTCGCATACATTCAATGGCAATTCGGAATTAGAAACATCAATTCTCGGGTTCTAAGCAAAATCAGGCACGGAATAGCTGAGGAAAAAAGTACTAGAAATGATTGAAATTACCTGAGTTTGATCGCCGAATGTAGCATTAATCTCAGAAACATCAATTCAATGAAGGTTGTTTGAAGTGAAACCAAAAAACAAACTTAGCAACTGTATGGTGTAAGGTGTAGGATCTTAAAGAGTCATTTAAAATTATTAAGCCACTGATCAAACTGATCTTCGAACAACATAACCCGCTGTAAAATATTGCTGTAAAAACATTTATAAAACTGACATAAAGTAAAATTCACAATATAATGTCATACAGTAAAACATAATGTCAAATTGATAAACCGCTGTAAAACATAATGCCATATTGATGATAAAACATAATGCAAAACATAACCAGCTGTACTACGGATCGGACTTACAGTACACAAAGTAAAGCAACATACTAAACCCACAAAACAGACATTGATATCAAAAAGAAGAAAAAAAAATCAACTGAAATTGGGTAAATTATGCAATAAATCAAATTACATATTGATACAATCAAATAAAAAGAGATTAATTGAAAACCTAACCCGATGTACTACGGACCAGACTTACAGTACACTAAGTCAAGCAACATACTAAACACACAAAGCATACATTGATATAAAAAAGAAGACAAAAATTAACTGATATTGGGTGAATTATGCAATAAATCTCAATTACATCATACTGATACATTCAAATAAAAGAGATTAACACAATAATAATCACAAAAACGTACCTTAATTAGAGAGTATATATTGAATATGTAATCCGCCGATGAAGATGAAAGATGAAATCCGCTGATGAAGATGTACCTTAATTCGGGGAGTAGATGAAAATAATTGGGGTTCTCTTCGCGGTAAGCATATGTAATCCGCCGATGAAGAGCATATATTGAAGACATGTGCATAAGTTTAGGAAAAAATCAGAATTTAGGAAAAAATCAGAGGTTTGGCGCAAATATGAAATAATTTGGGAAGAGGTCTGCCGCTATAAGGTTTATATTTTTCGGGAATTAAGATAGTTTACGGAGGTATTAGCATCGTTTACTTAATACTAATTAGTGTCAATTATTATTTGATATGATAAGTAGTTTATTATATGAGTCATTGTGGGTTAGTTGGGTCGATTTTTCAATCGTCACGATATAATCGACGTGAAAAGGTTATTTTGTTGTAGTGGGGGACCAAGAGTCAGCCAGACAATGCTACTCCGTGGCCCTGCAAGAACACGAAAAAGAAAGAAAAGGAAAAAGAAAGGCTGATAGTTCCCCCAAGAGGGAAGGCGAAATACCAGCCGAGCACCCGGCGTCCGACCACCTGGAGCCAGGGGGTGAAAGCATGCTAGTAGACTTGGAACCAGGGAGGCAGGTCCTAATAGGAGCTGACCTGGAGGAGACCTACCAGGCTGAACTGGTCAAGCTGCTAAAAGAAAACAAAGACGTATTCGCCTACTCGGCGGACGAAATGCCCGGCGTTGATCCATCATGCATAGTTCACAAGCTGAACGTAAGCATGGACGCCCGCCCTGTAAAGCAGAAAAAGCGAAATATGTCCGCGGAAAAAGACGCCGCAATCAAGGAAGAAATTGACAAACTCTTGAAAACTGATTTTATTGAGGTCTGTGACTACCCAGAGTGGCTAGCGAATGTAGTCATGGTTAAAAAATCGTCAGGCGCATGGAGAATGTGCGTGGATTTTACAAACCTCAACAAGGCCTGCCCGAAAGACTGCTATCCGCTCCCCAGAATCGACCAACTGGTAGACGCCACCAGTGGTTATTCCATGTTGAGCTTCCTAGATGCCTTTTCAGGGTATCATCAAGTGTACTTGTGGCAGCCGGACAGGGTGAAGTGTGCGTTCATCACCAGTTCTGGCACCTACATGTACAAGATGATGCCATTCGGGCTTAAAAATGCAGGGGCTACATACCAACGATTAGTTGATAAAGTGTTTGAAAAACAAAAAGGCAGAAACATTGAGGCTTACGTCGATGACGCCATCGTAAAAAGCAAAGAAGACAGAGAGCACCTGGTGGACCTGCAGGAGACCTTCTGCTCCCTGCGCGCCTACAAAATGAAACTCAATCCAAAGAAGTGTACATTTGGAGTCCGCTCCGGCAAATTCCTGGGGTTCTTGGTCAGCTCTCGGGGGATAGACGCCAACTCTGAGAAAATTCAGGCAGTTCTAAACCTTCCTGAACCCAAAACCATTAGAGACATCCAGCGCCTGACGGGCCGCATGGCCGCCTTAGCACGGTTCGTCGCCCGATTAGCAGACAAGGCCACTCCTTTCTTCAAGATACTGAAAGGAAACAAACAGTTCAAGTGGGAAAACGAGCAGAGAGAGGCCTTCGAACAGTTGAAGGACCATCTTAAGAAGCTCCCCACCCTGGCCAGGCCAGTAGCAGGGGAAAAGCTTTTCCTTTACATTGCAGTGACCAATATAACTGTCAGCGCGGTCATCTTACGAGAAGAGGCAGGCACCCAACAACCTATATACTTCGTAAGTCACGCGCTGGGGGCAGCCGAGAAAAATTACCCGATGGTCGAAAAAGCCGCCTACGCGGTCATAATTGCCGCCAGGAAGCTCAGACCTTACTTTGACGCGCATCCAGTCGTAGTCCTCACCGACCAACCACTAGAGAAGGTGTTGGAAAAATTTGAAAAATCAGGGAGACTACTGAAGTGGGCGATTGAGCTGAGTGGGCTAGGTATATCTTACCAGCCGAGAACAGCCATCAAGGCCCAAGCCTTAGCAGATTTCCTAGCAGAGTGCTCCCATTCAGGGGAAGAAGAGACCCCTGCCAAGGAATGGGTCGTGCATACCGATGGATCCTCAACTGCCAATGGCGCAGGCGCAGGCGTCGTGCTGACCAGCCCAGGGGGGCTGACTTTGAGCATGCCCTCAGGTTTGTCTTCCCAGCATCAAACAACGAAGTAGAGTACGAAGCAGTACTCGCAGACGTCAGGCTAGCTAAAGCCGCAGGGGCAGAGCGGATTGTCCTGGCGACAGACTCCCAGCTCATCGCCAACCAGATCAATGGTGAATATGAAGCAAGGGACCAAGCAATGGCCACATACCTGGAAATGGTGAAAGGAGAGTTGTCAGGCCTGAAATCGTATGAGATCAAACAGATCCCCCGCTCCCAGAACAATCGAGCAGATGCCCTGTCGAAACTGGCAAGTTCCAGTCTACAAGACATACGGAGGTCAGTATGGGTCGACGTCTTGCATGAGAAATCCACAAACCCCTGTCAGGCAATTAACACCGTAGAAGAAGAACCGGAAAGTTGGATGACTCCCTTCATCCAATTCAAAAAACATGGTGCCCTGCCATCAGACGCAGCACAAAAAAGGAAAATACAGGCTAGAGCAGCCTGGTTCATGCTCATTGGGGGGGGAACTTTATAAGAAATCTTTTACTTACCCCCTGCTCAAATGCCTACGGGCAGATCAAGCTGCTGAAGTGTTGGAAGATATCCACTCAGGGATTTGCGGGCATCACGTCAGGGGGAGATCCCTGGCCCACAAAGCCCTAAGAGCAGGCTACTACTGGCCCACCATGCTGGCGGACGCCAAGAGCCTGACCCAGAAATGCAGAAAATGCCAACTTTTTGCCCCATCAATCCATGCCCCGGCCCAGGAACTCAGGCCAATCCTATCCCCCATCCCCTTCGCTCAATGGGGGATGGACATTCTAGGACCCTTCACGGTGGCCACAGGGGGCAGAAAATTCTTGATTGTCGCCATAGACTACTTCACCAAATGGGTGGAAGCCGAAGCAGTGCCCAACATTACTGAGCCGGCGGTCAGGAAAGTGGTCTGGCGAAATATTATCACCAGGTTCGGTCTATCAAAGATGTTGGTATTTGACCATGGCAGACAATTTGATAATGATCCTCTAAGAGTCTGGCTGGAAAGCCACAACATCACAGTCGCCTATTCAGCCGTCTGTCTTCCTCAAACCAACGGGCAGGCGGAAGCAGCCAACAAACAAATTTTGAACGGCCTGAAGAAAATGGTGGATGACTGCAAGGGTAGGTGGGCTGATGAACTTCCCAGTATACTCTGGTCAATCCGAACTACCAGAAAAGAGTCTACAGGCCAGACCCCGTTTGGTCTGGTATATGGAGCAGAGGCACTACTACCAATCGAGGCAAGGATCCCTTCTCTGCGCTCCCTGCAGTACGACCAAGCTGAAAACGAAGCTGCAATGGTTGAAGCCTTGGACCTGGTAAATGAGTTAAGGGAGGAAGCTAGCACCAACATCGTTGCCTACCAGCAACGAATGAGGAAAGCCTTTAACACCAAAGTCCGACAGAGAAACTTTCAGATGGGAGAGCTAGTTCTGAGAAAGACGCAGGCGGTTGGAAAGTCAAGAGAACATGGAAAGCTTAGTGCCAACTGGGAGGGTCCATACCAAGTGACTCGAGTCCTGGGACCAGGCACATACAAAATCGCCAACCTTGAAGGGCAAGAGCTGCATGCTCATTGGAATGCGGACACCTTGAAAAAATACTACGTCTGAACAAAATCCAAAGATAGCTTTTATTTTTGCTAGAAACAAATGGCGGAGGACGGTCAAAAGAATGTCGACGGCTCCGACCACCCGAAAATGTTACAGTTTTATAAAGAAATGAAGAATGTTCAGATTTATACTCGTTGCCTGTTCACACTCGCGTTCTTCACAGACAAACGAGCAGGGGGCAATAGGGGGAGGCCCCCCTGTTGCCAAAACCGGGAAAAATGACCCCCCCAGCAAAAATCCGAGCGCCACCCTGCTTACCTCTGGGCAGGCAGGGGGCAGGCCCCCTGGACTTTGAATAAAAGTCAGGGACAGGCCGGACTAACAAGGACTGGGGGCAGGCTCCCCAACCTTGTATAAAAAACGCAAAAGCTACCCTGCTTACCCCTGGGCAGGCAGGGGGCAGGCCCCCTGGACTTTGAATAAAAGCCAGGGACAGGCCAGACTAACAAGGACCGGGGGCAGGCTCCCCAACCTTGTATAAAAAACGCAAAAGCTACCCTACTTACCCCTGGGCAGGCAGGGGGCAGGCCCCCTGGACTTTGAATAAAAGCCAGGGACAGGCCAGACTAACAAGGACTGGGGGCAGGCTCCCCAACCTTGTATAAAAAACGCAAAAGCCCCCCTGCTTGCCTCTGGGAAGGCAGGGGGCAGGCCCCACGGACTTTGAACAAAAGCCAGGGACAGGCCGGATCAACAAGGACTGGGGGCAGGCACCCCAACCTTGTATAAAAAATACAAAAGCCACCCTTCTCACCTCTGGGCAGGCAGGGGGCAGGCCCCCTGGACTTTGAATAAAAGCCAGGGACAGGCCAGACTAACAAGGACTGGGGACAGGCTCCCCAACCTTGTATAAAAAACGATAAGGAACCCCCCTGCTTACAGACAGGCAGGGACAGGCTGCGCATCAAACTCATGTAAAACCGAAACAGACAAAAGCAAACAGAAGGTTTACATAAAAAGGAATAATGTCAAAGGAACACAGGATAAGAGTTTTTAAAACAAATGATTACAATTAAACACGGCAGCCGGCCACCAAAGGGCTCGGCGCGCAAAGAAGTAAGGAAGTTAAAACGTTGGCACATGCGCAGCAGGAGACGAGCAAGAGCCCTCCGAGGAAGACTGCCCTCCATGTTAAGCAGGGGGAGCATCTGGGCCGGAAGTAGCAGCTCCTTCAGACAGTCTGCGCATTTGAGCTTCGTCCTTAGCAGTATAAAGGGCTCGGAAAGCATCTTCGTCAAAACCAGGGAACATCTCCCTGACAGTTTCCATGACAACCCCTAGGCAAGAGTTAGCACCATTAACGAAGCCCGCCGACACAGCCGTGTCCACCTCCTGGAGTATTTCGTCCCTCTCCTTCTCCCAATCCTTGGTCTTCGCCGCCAGATCGCCAAGAGCCGCCTGAAGATCAGAATTCGCCTTGGAAAGACGCTCCCCAAGGTCAATGACGCTTTTCTTGGCGTGATCCAGCTCAGCCAGAGCTTTCCTGGCCTGCTCCAACTCTGCGAAGGCCTGCTGAGCTCTCTTTGACTCTTCCCCCAGGCGGGACACCTCCCTGATAGCTTTCTCATTTTCAGACTTCCAGTGGATCGCCTGACCTTTGGCCTCTTCCAGCTCAGTCTTCCTTTTCGCCAACTGATCCTTCAGGCTGGCAATGAGAGCAACGTCCCTCTCGACTGCAGAAAGGCGGTCAGAGTTGGACAGTTCCTCATCACTCAGGCGGTTAAGGGCCGCCAGCTCTGCAGAAGCTTGCATGATTCGGGCAGTGCGCTGGATGTACTGGGTCACTTGGTTTGTAGCAGATTTGACAGTCTTGAGGAGATGGTCCGCTAGAACTGCCCCTGAGTCGGAAAGTAGGGCGGAAACATCTTGGCTGTCTCCGGCGGTATAGTGAAATTCAGCGTTCTCCTCGGAAAAGAGGGTGGCAGGAATCCCCTGAGCAAAACGTTTAGGTTCAGGCGTGGAAGTCTCCAGGTCCACCACCTGGTCAGCACTTGGAGCCTCCCTGCTCCTCTTCCTAAGCAGCGCCCGGGGAGTGCTCTCCCCAGTCTCTTCGGAACCTGCAGCCCGTGGCCCCGGGGGAATCTGGACCCCTGCTGAAGGGCCCTCTTGCCTGCCAACAGGCGAAGGGGTAGCCTCGTAGGCAATCGCCTTCGCAACTGGAGAGGGGGTGGCCTCAGAAACCGCCGTCTTTGCAGGCGTTGCTCTAGGAGGGGGGGGGGGGGGGGAAGCCTTGGTCTACTGAACGACAGACCCTTCAAATGCTTCATCAGATTCTTCTCACCTCTCTTAAAATCAGGGGGAAGAGAAGGGCGACTTTGGACGACAGTGAGATTCTCGTCCAGGCCCAGGCGTCTCACCTCCCCTTTCCTCCAAATAAGGGTAGCAAGATCTGCAAGGCAAACATACAAGTTGTCAGGGCACTTTAAAAGGAAAAGAGTAAGAAGGAACCATCAACACTCCTGAACTACCTTTATCTAGACCCGGGTTCATGCCCAACCGGGTCAAGTATTTATCAGACGCAATAAGCTCCGCATGGGGGAGCCATAATTTAGGGCCATACACCCCGTACTTATCAGTGTGGGCAGCAAAAAAGCCCGTCAACTCCTTGTCTTTCTCGCCCAGCTTCACCTCTAAGGCTCTTCCACCCACGCCAGGGTGGTACTCCTCAGGGGTCTCCAGCCTGGTGTGGACATGATTCCTGAAATGGCGGGGAATCTTCCACCCATGGATTCTGTGTACATAAAGGAAGTTGTTCTTCTAGTCCCTCAAACTATCCATGCCAGGCCACACCAAACAATGTCCCTTCTGCCTCAAAAGGGACCAATAACCAGGGGAGCCCGCACTCCCAGAAGAAACCATTTGCAAGCCCACCATAAACCGCAGGGCATCAATGGAAGGCTCGGTGTGGTGGAACAGACAAGTCCAGACATATGAAATCAACGCCCTGACAGCCGTGGCTGTCAGCTGGGCGATGGCGACGTTCATGCGCCTGAAGATCTCTTCCAAGGAAGGATGGAGGGGAAAGCGAAGGCAGAACTCCAGGCATTTATGGTAGACCGCTATGCACCCGTCGGGAGGGTTGCATACGGTATCCTTTTCGCCGGGGACAACGACTGTGTACCCCTCCCCGAAGTTGTAAAGCCGTTCAATCGCACCAGTGGCGTTTTTTGCGAGGATCAGCTCCCGATTTTTCGGGTCAGGGAAGGTACTCAAAGGGATGCGGTATTTAACTTTATCTAAATAGTATACCCTACCCCTTTCCCGCCGAACAAGAGGACCAGAAGTTCTAGAAGGGTCAACTTCCAACGCCTCGTCGTTCGAGTCAATGGCGTCAAACGAGGGGGGGTCAGGAGAGTTACCCCCCCCGCTGTCCGCCGAATGTTCTTCCTCAAAACCCACCTCTCTAGAGGAGGAGGCAAAATTCGTCCCTTCCCCCTTCTTTGATGGGTCAGTGAAGGGAAGAATCCGCTCACGAGTTCTAGACATTTTACTCTAACGGAAGTGGAAAACAGGAAATCAAAAAGGAAAAACAAGAAGTGGAAGACAAAGGTCTGACCTAAGATCGCCTGTCAGTGCGGTAGAAGCCCGAAGAGGGAATCTCTCAGAGAAAGGGGGGTACAAAGTGGGGAACGATTCGTCAAACACCCAAGGGTTTTGTAGAAAGAGAGGACAGGAAGATTTCAAGAAAAGAAAGATTGAAGAAGGGAAAAGAAGAAGAATGTGCAACTGATTGCTTTTATAGGAAGAAGGGCATGCAAAGAGTCGCCAAAATCTCAGGAGGCCACCCAAAGACCACTGCCCACGCGTCACTTCCTAAGAAGTCAGCCCAGTGCGGTTTCCCAAGAATAACCTCGAAAGGACCAAAAAGTGTCAAGGGGTTGATCACCCTATGACGTCCCCTCTTCACTTCAAACAAAAAGTAATAAACACATATTAAAATACAATACACAAACACATCGCCTGAATTTCATTCCATTAAACCTTAAAAGGAAAAAGTTACATTCAGTGCTCAACAAGGAAAGAAAATGTACAAGGGCCCAGAAATTCCGGCCCAACAAGCAAACGCCCTGCTACGCAGGCCTAGTCATCATCCCAATCAGGGGAAGGGTCCCCAGGGCTGCCTGGGCCCCCAAAGTCCGAACCCCAATCCCTGTCTGGGGAGTCTTGGAAAGGGTCATCAGGGATCCCATCCTCATCCCTGTCACTTAGACAACCAAGGCCTCCGCTGTCGTCAGAATCTTGGCTGCTGTCCTCCCAGTCCCTGCCAAAGGGAACGGCCTGGGATTCGTCGCAGGTGCGACAACCTGTCTTCTTCACAGGCGAGGAGGGGCCTGACGCCAAAGAGGAGTCAGTATCAGAGAGGTTGGGATCAAATTGTTCAGGGTGCACCCACGGAAAGCACTCGTGGCATCCCCTGTCAAAGCAGCCTCCCCCCTGGGGGCAACGCCTGAATCTAGGCGCAGCAGGGGTGAGGACCTTTTGAGACGTTTATTCGCCCTGGTAGGAGCCTTCTTGCCTTTCCGGCAAGAACGAAGCCGTGAACGGCGACTACGGCGAACAGCTCGATAAGCAGCTCGAGCATACTGAAGCCTCCAAAACCCTCTATAAACAAAAGTAACATATCGAACTCCACGGCGAGTAACGGATTTTCTGATCCAAACCATGACTAAAGACAAAGAAAAGAAGGTTGGAGATGGATCGTGAAAATAATGAAGGAGGATACAATTTATACAAAAAACAGAAGCAGGGCATTAATGGTGCCCCAACCACTTCTGCAAAGAAGAGAGCCAATCATCATGCTGGCACACTGCTCGATAATCCACTGTGCAAAGAGGAACAATCATAAAAGAGGACGTTTGAACTCTCTGCATACCCAGAGAAATTAAAGCATGTTCCCTCGGGAATACGCGGCGCATTTAATGCAAGAGTGTTCAAGAAGTCAACCTCCCGCCATCCCAGAACAAGACGTCGCCTGCCGAGCAGGAGCCCCGCTCCCCCTCAGCCGGCGAGGGCCAATTGATGGGGGTCGGTTGCCTACCCCTGGCCGCCTGCCAGTCGGGCCCCAGGGCGACCAATCCCAGGAAAAGAAAAGGCCTGCCCAACAGACTTTCCATCAATTTCATTGAAACCTCCAAGTGAGTGGCCTCAATCCCTTAGCCGCCTGGCACAGCATGGCCGCCTGCCAAGCAGGGCGAACCAGGCCTCCTGCCTGCTTCCAAGGCGCTCCCGCCTAAGCAGGACCAGAGGAGGACCGAGGACCCATCCGTCATTTTGCCTAAGGTAAGGGGAAATGAGTGGACAAGGTGAGTCCACGTGTCGCACAAGCATCCACCCATTTCCCTCTTCTTCTTTCTCTTTTCCTCTCTCTTGTGGGAAGGTATAAATACTTTCCCATTTCCCACATGAGAGGGGTTGGATTTTCTCTCTCTAGACCCTTACTCCCAGAAAACGCCACCTAGCTCCTCACGAACTAGGTCTCTCAAGGCATTTCACGGGCTGACTTAGGCATCGGAGAGGGTTCCCTCGGACAACCTTCGAGGCCCTGTGCGTTCATTGTGCAGGGAGCAGGCCAACTCCGCCGGGAAGGTCCGACCCTGGGAGCGAGACGAAAGAGAGGTTCAGGGAAGTCAATCGATCAGTTGTTCACCAGTGATTCAATCATACAGCCCGGATCCAAGGCCGGGTGAATTGTTTCCGTGACCGGAACAACATTTTTAGTAAACGGTATAGATTTATAAAACTAATACTTTCGGCCTTAACGATATTAATTATCAAAGTGAGAGCAATTAGGTTTATGAAATTATTAAAATATCTTACAAGTGTTTATAAAATGATAAAAAATGTCTTAAACATTTTAATATTACTAATCAGGGTGTTTTAAAAAGTTACAAACCTAAAATTCCCTAATTATTATTAGTATCGACAATACAATTATAAATAAGATTTTACGGCAAATGTCAAATTAAATCTTTTAACGTCTTTTATTAAATTAAACCATTGAACTTATTTAGAGTATGTTAAGGGATGATTTAACTATTAAAGTTTAAGATTTAAATATTTTCAAAATGGCTGGAAAAATAATTCTTTTAGGTGAAACAGACCATTTTAACGACAAATCATAATTCTGTCCAAAAATCAATACTATTAATTAAAGACTTTAATAAATAGCACAAAAATTACGTAAAATAGCTAAAATATATTTATGAACATTCTGTCCAGAAAAGAAGATTTTCCAGAATCCTTAAACTCGATTTTTAAAGGGTTTTCTCGTTAATCGTCTAATCTCGACAATAACGATTACTAAAAATAGTAATTACGAAACGATTTAAGTATTAATATCCAAAAATTATTATTAAACTTAAAAATAATGATTTTCCCGAAACTACTAATTTTTCCAGATTTCCAAAATTCCATATTTAATAAATTCCGTTAAAACCGTCTTTTAAAACCCGTTTTCACAATTAACGATTCCATTAATAAAACTTATCATTCCTAACATTTTATTAAAGCAATAAAAATCATAAAATTACATTTTAATATGAAACCATCAGGAACACATTTTTTCCAGATTTAAACAAAAGACCAGAAATTCGGAAATTAAAGCGACAAACATGGTTTTAACGATAAACGATGATTTAAAGTGATTAATTAATTCACCCACTTAAAAATTCTGAAAAATTATGAAAAAATTCAGAACATTCTTTTTCATCAGAAAGGTTTTCCATGTCAAATTTCAGATTAAAATAAAATGTTTAAGTACTAGAACTAAAAATCAGCTTTTAATCGTTTTTGTCCGTAAACGGTAATAATTCAATAATCGATAACTAAAATATCAGAAAAATACCAAATTATTAAAAATTATCAAAAACCTCATTTTTACAGAATATAATCATATATTCCAAGTTTAGGCCGAATATTACGATTTTACAAATTAATATGACGATTTAATCGTTAATCTCGTAAAAGCGATAAAAATACCGAAACATGCAAATTTTCAACTTTTAAAATTTTTCCAGATTACATGACATACATATATTGTCAAAAATAAAATTATAATTATATACATGCAATTACACAAATAAAATCAAGTAATACCGAGTAACATCGACGTTACCTCTAATCCAGATCGTAATCGATAATATACTTATCGACCTCGGGATCGTCCACAATTCCTTAACACACGAAAATCATGGCAAAAAATTACCATGGGAAAACTAAGAAAATCAAGGTAAATAACGATCGAAAACAACATCGATTATTACCTTAACGGAAGGATCAGAATAACGATTAATTTGACGATGAAAACGAGACGATTATGACTCGATTAGAGACTAAATATGGCTGGAAAGGTGCTGGAAAATATCAGCCAAGAAGATAAAATGAAGAGAACTTTTGTTGTTAAATGAATAATGTAAGAAATGGATGGTTTCTTATGAATGAATGCAAATAAATTTTTGATAAAAACAAGGGCATACTTAGGCTAAATGCACCAGCCAAATAAAGAGCATGGAGCATGAAGAGTTTGTGCACTAGTCATCCAATTAAATTGATGTAAAGAATTATCTAATTCCTTAAATCATTTTTATAAAATGAAAGGTTATAAAAAAGTCATGGGTGTGACACAAAGGGGTGTCGGTCCAAAACATGGGAAAAAAGGTCTCAAATGATTGTAAGTTGATAAAACGGAAATTTCCCATGGTACCCTCGAACTATGTCACATTACACATGGTACCCCTTCTTTTAAGTATGTTTCCATGGTAACCTTGAGTTTTATAGTTTAGTTCCCGATTTGCCCCTACCCAATTTTCTGTCATGACGCCGTTAAATTATGACCAAAAGTTGAATGATTAGTATTTAATTAATTTTGGAGGGAAAAGTAATTACATCACTTAACAACTACTTTTTCCCATGGTACCCCTAAATTTTCATAGTTGTTCCCATGGTATCCCTAAGTTTTCATAGTTGTTCCCATGATGCCCCTAAATTTTCATAGTTGTTCTCATGGTATCCCTAAATTTTCATAGTTGTTCCCATGATACCCCTAAATTTTCATAGTTGTTCCCATGGTACCCCTAAAAGGAAAGCAACGACTCATTGAAGCAAACCAACGACTAGTTTACTGAACTAGTTGTTACACAAGTGCATATAAATTCACTCCCCTTTCTATTTTGGTAGAAGAAGAACAAACAATCCACACTTACTCACTCAACCTTTTCACCTCCTTCTTCACTTGTAGAAAAATGGAAAAAACTTCATCACCATAACCTTGAAGCTCGATCATACTGAAACATTAATTTCTTCAAATTTTTGTACAAGTGAAAAAGGAGGTGAAAAGGTTGGGTGAGTAAGTGTGGATTGTTTTGTTTTTTTCTGCCAAAATAGAAATGAGAGTGAATTTATAAGCACTTGTGTAACGGTTAGTTCAGTATACTAGTTGTTGCTTTGCTTCAATGAGTCATTGTTTTTCTTTCAGGATACCATGAGAACACCTATGAAAAATTAGGGGTAACATGGGAACAACTATGAAAACTTAGGGGTACCATGGGAAAAAGTAGTTGTTGAGTGATGTAATTAATTTTCCCTCCAAAATTAATGAACAATTAATCATCCAACTTTTAGTCATATTTTACCGGCGTCATGACAGAAAATTGGGGTAAGGGCAAATCGGGAACTAAACTACAAAACTCAAGGTTACCATGGGAACAAACTTAAAAGTAGGTGTACCATGTGTAATGTGACATAGTTCGAGGGTACCATGAAATTTTCCCTTGATAAAAAGAAGGATTGTAAAATAGTTAAAGGTATTTCAAAGCAATTCGAGTAAACCTCGCAATAGAAAATAATTATTTACGAAATTTCGTAATAAAATCATTAATGTCTAAATTTTCGTAAATAAAAATATTTATAAGTTGAAAATATTATATATATATATATGTATATATATATATATGTATGTATGTATGTATGTATATATATATATATATGTGTGTGTAGAGAGGGGTTCACATAAGGACACCCCTCCCTATAAGTCCATAAGTCCCATTATTAAGCATTGGATTGGAATAGGATGAAGGGTTGAGATGATTAGTATAGGGTGGCATTACCTAACTAAACTAGCATTAATGTTAATAATCAATTCCTAGAATATTAATGTTAAACTAGCATTAATGTTAATAATAAATATTTCTCTCTCATACAACATTTATTCTCCTCTCTCTCAAAAGACACTTAACCCAATGTTTTCTTCCCTTAAACCAGCATCCATGGTGTCTCATCTTCTCCATTGTAGTTGAGAATTTGATTTTTGTTGATACTATGTTGTAAACCTTCTCATTTATGTATTGAAACTTTAATTCATTATTTTTATAACTTCAACTTAATTGTTTTGAAACTTCAACGTCCGTAATTCTAAGTGCTTGTAGAGGGACCTCAACTTTATCTATTTGTCACTTCACTTGTTTGTGTTTGTAACTTCAACTCAGTTGTTTTGAAACTTCAACGTCCACAATTCTAGGTGTTTTTGATATATAATTTATTGTATTTTTCGTTATTGCTACAGTATAATTTTATTGATTTGAAGTTACAAAACATATGAACTGAAGTTACAAATTTATCAGTTAAAGTGACATTATAAAGTAATTGAAGTTGCATATTGACCAATTAAAGCGAAATAAAAACCATCATTAATTAGATAGATTGATTTTTCTTTTTTCCAAGTTAATCTCAACCATCCTATTTCCTTAATCCAAAGGATGAGAGTCTTATTTGTTATTTTTGATATATAATTTATTGTATTTTTCGTTATTGTTACAGTATAATTTTATTGATCTGAAGTTACAAAACATATGAACTGAAGTTACAAAACATATTAACTGAAGTTACAAAATATGTGAAGTTACAAATTAAACTCAGAGTGACGGATGCTGAAGTTTCAAAACAATTGAGTTGAAGTTATAAAACAAATGTATTGAAGTTTCAATACATACACTTGAATGTTTACAATAGTACCAAAACGGATACTGAGTTACACGGATAATGATTAAAATTACACTAAATCTGATTATACACAAAGTGTCACTTGTCTAATAGAGAATCACATCTTCATCTTCGTCTTCATTTTCACTTCTTCATCCTTATCAAAAATCTATAATTAACAACTGAAAAATATAGATATGATTCAACAAATAAACAATCATACAAGTCACTTTATTTCAAACTTCAATCATCTCAACCATCAACTAAAAACACTAGATTACAATATAAAATCTTACCATAAAGATCTCAACCTTCAACAAACCCATTTCATCACTGCATTTTCTTGACATAAAGATTTGATCTTTACCATATTTGGGTGATTTTAGCATCTGGGTTTGTCATATTTTCCTTCACTTTTACGTGTTTTATGAATAAATTAAACTTCAGATGAAAAATCCCGAAATCCTAATTGAATCTTCAGATGCAAAAAATTAAAGTTTTGTGAATAAATTAAACTTCAGATGCAAAAAAGGATTGAAAAATATTAAGCATAAATAAATCAATTGAAGTTTTATGAATAAATTAATTAATAACAGAAAAAAAAAACCTCATTAGCAACCATTGATGTACATAAATGACGAAGAGATTTTGGAGATTGATGATGAAAAGATAATTCTGGAGCAATTAGATTTTTTTTATTGTTCTTCAATGAATTGAGGGAAAAAGATGGTGGATGAATGAAAGATGGAGAAAGAAGAGTGTGAATGGTGATAGGATGGAGAATGAATATGGTGGAAATGAAGGATGAATGAAGGATGGTGGATGAATGAAGGATGGAGAATGAATATGGTGGAAATGAACTGGAGAGAGTAATGGAGAGGAAAGAGGGTAATGAATATGGTGGGAAAAAAGATGATGAGAAAAAAGAGAAAGTATTTGGAATACGTGTAAACTTTATTTTTCTTTTTTGAAAAATACATAAAAATCATCACATCTCAGTCATCAATTTCATTTGATCCAAAAAGTGGAAACACGACTTATGGACTTATGAATTCATATGGAACTTATATGATCCCTTCTCTATATGTGTGTGTGTGTGTATATATATATATAGAATTAGGATCTTTTACCCACCTTAAGTTTATATTCGGGACCCATTAAGACTGCCAAACTCCCAGCAACCGTTGAGACACAATCTAGGCCGTTAGATCTGATTGAGATCAACGGACCAGGTTTGATCAAAAGTCAGAGCACAAACACAAACGCGTGCCATCTCATTCCTTTCATTTTTAATTAGCTTAGTCAACCTTCTCTCTCTACAAATTTGATTATTTTTTTCATTCCAATCATTCGATCATCTTCATCAGTTCCATTGCAAATCTTCATCGTTCGATCTTCATCATTTTCACTTGCAGATTTAATTGTGCTCACTTGTAAAATCGAGCGTCTTTATCATTTCAGTTGCAGATCTTCATCATTTGATTATCATTATTTAAGTTGCAGATTTCATTGTGTTCACTTTGTAAATTCGTTCGTAGAATTGATTTTACGAATTCTATGCTTGATTATCAAGGAATTCTATGCTTGATTTGATTGTCGTCATTTTCACTTGCAGATTTGATTGTAATCTTGAACAATTCGTTAAAAGAAAACTGATTATGAACCTGCTGATTCAAGAAATTAATATTTGTCTAGACGTGAAGGAAGAGTGAAAACTGATTGTAATATTTGATTCAAGAAATTTTGGAGTCTCTACTGAATTACGTTGATAACACGTGATGTACATATTTGTCATTACATAATGTATATATTTTCATATCAGCTGTACATAATCCATCTCAGGACATCTCTATACATAATTCTATATTAGTTGTACATAACCCATCTGAGGACTACACAATTCTATATCAGATGTACATAACCCATCTGAGGATACAATTGTACATAATTACATAATTTTACATATCAGCTGTACATAATCCATCTGAGAACATTGTTGTACATAATTTTATATCAGCTGTACATAACCCACCTGAGGATATTATTGTACATATTTCTAGATTAGTTGTACATAACCCATCTGATGCCATTATGTACATAATTCTATATCAGATGTACATAACCCATCTGACGACACTATTGTACATAATTCTATATTAGTTGTACATAATCCATCTAAAGTACTAATTTGTACATTTTATGTTTTTGACTATTTATAGAAGAACGTCATAGGTTAATTTTGTTGTGCTTGTAACAATTTACAAAGTACAATATATAGTAAATTATATAATGTACATATTTCTATATTAGTTGTACCTAACCCATCTGATGACATTATGTACATAATTCTATATTAGATGTACATAACCCATTTGAGGACATTATTATGTATATCCGGGGACATTAAAAAAGCATTGATGTTTATATAAATGCTTGTCATTGAGTAAGGTTTACATAACTGATTGTTTATATAATCCATAACACTGTCTGATAAAACCATATTAAATACCAGTGTTTACATACATACAACTAAAATAGAATCGTATATTTTCTGCTAAATGTAAAATCTCTAACAAAGTTCTTATCCCACCGCATAAGATTTATGCATGTTTGCCGGTTAAATTCATTGATGTCATTAAAATAGTATTTGTCTGTTCATTTCTCCTTGTCGTTTAATGCACTTATCCACTTCAAGACAAAAACTCCACAATCAAATCCATTATTTTGTTGCACTGCATTTTTGACATACTTCATTGGATTTTTCATCATTAGTTTGGAGATGTGTTCAAAGCCGCAGTAGTTCTCAATAATGTATGAGATATTTGTCACTATTTTGTTTCAAATGTCAGTTCGTGCTTTGTTGCCCTTTCTTTTGCTTGAATCGAAGATATAATTCTTTTTGTCTTCAAAATCACACACCACCAAAATCCAGTGTGATGGTGTATTGATATGAACTGGGATAAAGATTTGAAAAAGTATACATTTCACAGTTATTGTAATACAAATTTTCAACACATAGTAACTTATGTACATCAAAACAGACACTGCTTTAACTAATGTAAAATTTTTGAACATGTGTAACAACACATTAACTTATCTTCATCAAAACAGACACTACTATAACCATGTACAAATTCCAACATGTGCAACACATAGTAACTTATCTACATCAAAACAGACATTGCTATAACCATGTACAAATTCCAACATGTACAACACACAGTAACTTATGTACATCAAAACAGACACTGCTTTAACTAATGTACAAATTTTGAACATGTTCAACAACACATTAACTTATCTACATCAAAACAGACACTTCTATAACCATGCACAAATTTTGAACATGTGCATTTCACAGTTACTGTTAATATTATAGGAGTATATAGATTAGATGTTTGTACCTTTCTTAAGAATTTAGCATCTTCAGGCAAGTATGATACATTACAATATGCAGATGTCAGAGAAGGATATACGTTTGGGTCTAATTCCTACAACAAAGGATACACAATAGGTAAACAACTGTAAGATTATGTATGATACGTGTCGTTACCGCACTCAAATTACTAATTTATAACCTTACTCTTATCACACTAACGATATTAAAAATTACGTAGTATAGTACAAGTAAGGGTCGATCCCACAGAGAGACGATTTATTCATTAACTAGTCCACTACATATTTACGATTATGAATAACATATTAACAATATTAACAAGAATATATACGGAATGGGGGGTTTAATTAATTGTCTCGAATAATCTAAACTAATGAACTACTCCATAATAAACTATAACTAATATTCTAATATATATATACAAGTGAAACAAGCATAATAATTCGGCTCATATATTTCTTATACTTAGTTACCCATTCAGTTACTAAATCGACTCGTCGTACCCATATTATTTTATTACTAGATTAATTGTAGAGAATTTTGCCGCTAAATCTTGGAATATATTGACTTTTCTTTCTTTCCTTTTGTTTGTGTGATGTATTTGTATTCTTCCCTTGATTACTTTGTGCACTTCCTATATAGTTTAGGTTTGCTACATGATTTGGGCAATCTTCTTCCCTTTTTCACGCTGTTTCCTTTTTGGGTCAAATCCACCGCGTTAGTCGGGTCATTCAATCCTGACTTATCAATCCTGTACCTAATAAATAGAATTAACATCGAAATCAGTCTATTTAGCACGATAAATAATACACATGCCCTTAAATATCGAATCTCACAAAATTGTATCGTATAGTTAAGATATTATTATAAACGAGGTTAACGACATACAAAAACGGGGTGTATGAAAAATTGAGAAGATTGAGTATAACATTAGCTTTAGTTATATTAGAGGAAAATGAAAAATGAAAAAATGAAAATAGATGATAGAGAAAGAATGGAATACTATTAAATAGAAGAAAGTGGAATATTAAATGACATACAATTCTTCACTTTGGTTGGTGCGTAATTTAGCAGTTAGGCACATGCGTAAATGACAGTGTTTGTTGATCGATTCAAACCAAGTGTATAGATTTGATGCACATAACATTAATAAATATATAAGCATTCATGTAACACCCCTGATTTTTATATATTAAATTTTATTAATATTTTATTTTGTTTACGATTTAACTCGTATTTCTTAAATAATTATAAAGCAGATTCAATTTTTCAATCGTTTGAACACGTAAAATCCTATTTACCTCGAAAAGTCATTTTTATGCTTAAAATGTATCTTACTTTCGTTTCATTCGATTTACTCATTTTATTTCTATTCGAGTTTCCGTTTCGACGGTTTATATTCCCGAGTTTATCTTTATATACACTTGAATTCTTATTTTAAACTCGAAACCCATTTTAATTACCTCATTCGCAAGAATTTTTATTAATATCGAGAAATTGCTATTTAATATTTTTCTACGCGATTTCGTACATAATTATTTTTGAAACGTAATTTTAATACTACTTTCTCGTAAACACGTTCTTATACGAGTTCCGTCTACTTATTATTATTATTATTATTATTATTATTATTTTTATTATTATTATTATTATTATTATTATTATTTTAAAGTGATTCATTTACGATTTTAAGCGCGAATCGGGCTCAGTCTGTAGCAGCCCAACCGTTTCCCTCCTCGGACTGGGATATTTCATGGATCAGTTGAGATAGTCAAAAACTGACTCCACTATCCACTCCTAATCTTATGCACGTTCTCCCTACTCTTCAAAACTTCTCTTAAACCCCAACACCAATCTCCTTATTCTTTCATAACACTGTACGTATCCCTCTTTTCCTATTCTCAAAAAAATTGGATTGAACGTACATCATCTTTTTCTCTATTCCGATCATTCTCTTCATCCCGATTCATTCTAATTCGAAGGGTAATCATCGAATTCTTAATTCCTTCTTCCTACTTCGCGATTTATGATACTAATAAGGGTCTTGAACCTTGTTTATAATTTTTTTATAGGCTTTCGAGACAACCCGAGAAGGACGAGTATATTATTGGCTCGGATCTCAACGAAGGTAACACATGATGGCATGACTCGGTATTGCATGATATATATGTTGTAGTTTTTTGTAGTATCGTTTTAAAATCGAATTTTTATACGAACAAGCATGTTTTAATTATATTGCGATAATATGCTTAAATCGATTTTGTGTTTCTATCGCTTTTAATCTTTCACATCGGATCTTCTAAAAGTATTATAAGGCCGAGACTAAAACATACAAATAAGAGTTTATTCTGAATTTTCGTGATTTTAATATAAAGTAGCAAAGTGAAAGTTTTTATTATTTTTAACATAATTACTGCATGTTTCAGAATCGATTAGTATTTTTGAACGATTTATTAATCCTGTTTAATGACTTTATTTTCAAAAAGTTTGAAAAGAGACTACGGTTTATGTTACGTCTATTATATTCCTGTAAAATTTCGTAAATTAATTCCAAGTATTTTAGTCACAATAAATTGTTTACGAACAGACGTCGGATTAGTCCACGAATCTGTCAATCTTTGTAAAATCTAATTTAAACCCTTTGATAAACTCTGAATTTATTCTGGGTAATTTGTGTACCTATACTTTGAAGAGTCTACTTAATTTTTTCAATTGGTTTTTCTTCAAAATCAATTTTTAAACGTATTTTATTAATGAGATACCATCGGGTGTCGAATTCTGTCAGTTTGTGAAAATACAAATAAAAACCCATGTTTTATTTGGAATTTGGATTTTCCCCAGGAATAAAAGTTGTAACTAAGTTTCTAACGTTTTCAACCCCACTTGTCTTACGTTTTTTTTTATTTTTAATGATTTAATTACGAATTTTATAGTAAGACAGTGCTATTCCGGGAAATCTGTAAATTTGTAATTTAATACTTTTAATTACTTATATTTCAACCTTTTGAGAAATAATTATGATTTTCACTTTCGTTGACTTTTGATCATTAAATATATATTTATAAAATAAGTATAATGTTTATGTCTTGAGGCCTAATATAACTATTTTGTATAATTCAAATGTTAAACGATTTCTAATTATAATAATACCTATTTTGGAAAGTTAATATTAGAAGAAAGTTTCCCAAATTAGAAAGTTTTTTTTAAGAACGTTTTGATAATCCTATCGAATTATAACAACGACTTTGTTTTGGAGTTATGGAATAAGGACAAGTGTACGGGTAGAGTAATACAGTCTAGGTTATACGTTTTGCCATCAACTATAAAGTTGGTGTGTCTATGTTGAGACACATTGGTCGTTGAACTGAGCATGGTTTGTGTTCAGGAGTGTGTATATTTTGACCTTAAACTTAGATATCGCATCGTCTAAGTCGCCGTCGGGTTGAACTGGATTACGGTTGGTGTCCAGGAGGGGTGTACATTACTTAAGCCAGGACCTCGCTTCACGCAGTCCTGTTATAGTTTGAGTTGCCTAGTTAGAGACTGAAGTCTAATTTGTTTTGACTAAATTCTCGAACCTAGTTTAGTATGGTCCTAGTGAAAGTCTATTCCGTCACACTGATTGATTTCCATAACGCCGTTATTATTATTGATTGACATTGATTTGCAGGTTGACAATCATTTTGAAGTATTTTACCGTATCATTTTAAATGTTTTCTGTTTTCAAATATTTTGATATAATAGTAATTATGCTTTAATATTATGTAATATGGCTGGGAGAACTGCCTGAGTTGCTCCCCACTGAATTGTGGCTGTTATGTTTATAACATGGCAGGTATTATTTGTTCCGGGGTTTGTTGTGAGCTAGCGAGTGGCGTGGATCCTACTCCGCTTGAGTTATGTTTATTTATGGATTTTTAATCCCATGTGGAGAATTTTTATTTTTAGCCCTTTTGTAAAAAGTGGCCTTTGTATTGACTGACCGTTCTTTTGTAAAATATAGAACATCAGTGTGTTTTAATCCCAAATCTACAGTATTTCCGCTACTGTATTGCTTTAGAATTTATAGGGGATTACAGTTGGTATCAGAGCATCGTTGCTCCCGACGCTCACACCTGATTTTAGGAAAAATACCCGTAAACGATTTGAATATTAATAGAATAATAGTGAGTGATGGGTAGAAACCAAATTAAGGACTTAATTGTTAGGTTACATGTTCTTGTAACTCAATGAATAGCATTGAATGTTTGTTTTTTTTGTCCAAGAAGAACACGAGTGGACAGGATGTTTACGTGATGCTGCTCCAGATCGGGACAAAACCTACTTAGCACTTCTAAGACCTGATGACTCGAGTGGACGACTTGGTGCTACAAAGAAGATACAATGGTGGCATTCCAGCCCAGATTCAGTTTGCTCAAGCTACAGGCCAGATGATCAAGAGTAGATTCCAGTCCACGATGGTGCAGTAGAACCAGATGTGATTTCACTTTACCCAGATGCGACTTCATTTCAGTTTGGATCCAGATGGAGCGATCCAAGACTAGTGTGCTCATTTCTCTACAAGAAGACGAAGTGATCCAGCGAGTTCCCTTGTGAACTCTGGAGATACGAAGACTCTTCTCTGTTCTAAGACCTTAGTAGTCTAGGATCCTTGTTCTTTTCTCCCAGTCTCTTCTTCTTCCTCTTCTTTCATTCTTCTTCTTTTACTTCCTTTCTTATTCTGCTTCTCCTTACTGATGTTGTTGTGCGAACTCTTTAATTTGTAGTACTCGTAATATAATTGAAATAAAATGGCATTTTATTATTTCAAAGTTCATAGTATGGAGTATTTCATTCGGTGTGGCCTCACGGATATTATTTGCAATATGAACAAATTGACTTTATATAATCATTACATATTTATATATACATTACTTGGACCATTTTGTAGTTACTAATAAATTTAGATAATGTCTAGTATTATTTGAATGAGTTTTGCATGATTCAAATTTTCAAAAATTGTTATTACCGTATCCGTATTGGTTAGTACGAGTAAAATTTTTGAATGTAGGGGCGTGTATTTGTGGACATGACATAGGTCCACCCCGACGCGGCCACGCGCGGGTTTGGGGAGGCAAATGAATCTCCATGAGATGGTCAAATGGAAATTTAAATCGAAGTCGGAGTCGCCACCGAATTTTATGGTTATTCGGAACCGTTCGAGCCCACTCTATGTCGTAGTGGGCCGTGTACAAAATACGGCCCATTTCCAATGTCAGAGTTTATTGGGCTCGTCCCTTTTGCATATCGATATAGATGCCGACTTGAGCGGTTAATCGTATATTGAATGACTCTCGTTGCCAATGGTTTCGGACATCCGGAAACCACGGTTCTGAGTAAGGGGTGAGGGTACGTGTTGGGAAGTTCACTAAGAACACCCAACCCCGCCCGCACATTAGCGGCCTCTACTAGGATATCGAATGATGTTTTAATGCGCGCGTTAATAATACGATGAATGATATGCAAACATTGTTTTCCTAAGCATGTGAGGAATTGAATGGGTTGCTATGTCAGTTTAATGCATGCAAAATTAATTAACGTCAAAGTTGAATTTAGCATGTCAGATTCGTTTTAGTATAATAAAACAAATGAAATAAAAAAGGATGAACTTGCTACAAAAGATGAACAAACGAGTTAGTATCGATTTGTAAATAATAATAGTAAGAAATAAATATGCGAAATCGAGAAAATAAATATTAATCGAAATCTGAAAAAAATATTGTTAAAAAGAAGCGGTTTTGTATAAAAAACGAAGTTCAAAAAATAATAAAAAAGACGGAAAAGGCCGCGGCAAACAGCCGGCCGCGCGGCTCGCCCGGGACGCCGGCGGGTCGCGTGGTGGCCTGTTTCGGTGCCGGTTTTCGAAAACTCGAAGTTCGTATTAAATCGCGTATGAATATTACATGATTCGTACCCGACTTAATATTTTCGATATTCTTTATATTCGATAGTTGACTACGAAATCAATATCAAATACTTGGAATAGTTTTAGAAAAGATGTAAATTTTAGAAATCGATCGAAGAATAAACGAACGAAAACGTAAAAAAAAAGTCCCGGATTCCAGGCCTGCGCGCGAGTCGCCTGGGCATGGCGCGACTCGCGTGCGGGTCTGTCCGTTTTTATTTTTGTTCGAAAATTGTTATTTTGATGAATCGCGTACAAATTATGAATTAACTTGTATTCGATCCATGTTTTCGATATTCGTCGTATCCGATATTCGATTATGAAATCGATATCGGATATTTAGAATGAGTTTAAAAAAAGTTTTGTAAAATAATTTGTTTTGAACGAAAAGTAAAAGAAAAGAATTTTAAATGAAAAAGATGTAACGATTCTTTGACATCGTCGAGATCTTAATATAATTCTTTTCGATACGATATTCGATTATAGAAAAACCGATATCGTATGTTTAAGAATATTCGTTATGAAAATAGTTTTTCGTTAATAACGATATTAGGAAAATAAAAAATTGACTCTAGACCCGTAAGAAAATAAAACGGACGAAGAGGAGAGAAGAGAAGAAGGGAGAAATCGGGTTTGGTACACCCTCAACCTACATGCTCTTGTTGACTCGGATCGGAGCTCGTCGGGATGTGGCTAGGCACGGGAGCGTCGAGTGATGCTAGGTTTGGTTTAGGGTGGCACGGTTTTGACGGGTGAAGGTGTCGGGTATTGGGGGCCGGTTTTCCTTCGGGTTTTGGATGTAATATCGTTTTCTCGATGCTAAGGAAATTATGTGTGTGTGTGTGTCGGAGTATGTATGTGTGTGTTCCTAAAAAAAATCGTGTTTTTTTGTGTTGGATGCAAGGGGCTATTTATAGGGAATTCCCGACCTTGGCTTGGGAGAGTTTGACTACCGCTTAGGATAGGAAACGTAGGAATTTGAGGGAAATAAGAATTCCGCTTTCTTGTGGAGGAAGAAAGGCATCTCGGCTGTTTTGCTCTTGTTTTGGCCGAGTGTTTTACACTCGGTCAGGTGTTCGAATCGGTTTTTGAATAGGACTCCCGTTTGAGCTAGAATTACCGCTTGAGTAAGAAACTGAGGAGAACGAGAATTCCGTTTTCTTGTGAGGGAAGAAAAGAGGAAAACCGGCTGAATCATACTACTTGGCCGAGTGGTTTACACTCGGTTGGGTGCTTGAATCGGTTCTCGGATAGGATTCCTACTCGAGATCGAATTCTACCTTAAACGGAATTGTTTATTATTTCGCATGGCTGATTTTGTAGAGTTGGACCGTGAATATACCGTGTGAGGTGTCACGGTTGACTTACAAGTCTCGAGAAATATTTTTGACCGGGTTTTGACTCGGTCGCTAAAAGACGGTTTTACCCCTGGTGTCGGAATCGACCCAAATTAGTGTTATTTGACTCGAAACGACCCACTGGGCCTGGATTTGAGGTTGGTTTTGTGAAATTTGTACTCCGTAAAATGCCTAGGCCAAATGCCATTGATTTCGAGCCCATTTCCGAGTACGTTAAAGCACGTTAGCGTCCGATCATCATCGGGTGTTTGTCGGAAACTACTATAGACACCTGGCGGTCAAAATGTGGGTGTCTACAGAGCCCCCACTCTGACTGAGGCTTGGACAGGGCGAAAGTCAGAGTAGCCACCAGGTCAATCAAGGATTAAAACCTGGCAGCTTCCGGTCGGGTCGTTTAAGGTCCATTAGACCCGCGTGGAGGGCCCGCCGGCCATGGGCTAGAAATGTACATGAACTGATGATGATAACTCCGTGGGGAATTGAACTCGTCGCATGAGACTTAAAATGGGCCTGTATGTGGGCTCATCTTGTTAAATGCCACTGGGGAGTTATGCATATTGCATGGTCCTGCTTGAGCCGTCCTGTACATATTTATGCAAAGCTGCAAAATTTTGCATGTAACATTTGTAGGAAAAATGACTCGTGCTGGGGAATAAAAATTTTGAGAAAAGGCTTGAATTCTTGAGTTTGCAAAAGCCTTTGAAAAATTAAAGAATTTTTGTTTTTGGCTTTGAAAAGGAATAGGAATGCTCGGGATAACTTAGCCAAGCCTTAGGACAATGGCTTGTATGCTAGATGCTCTAGGATTGGGAATCCTAAGGTGAGGAGGAGAACTTATATTTTATGCTATAAATACTCCTTCTTTGCTTCATAAATTTTCATAATCTCCCAATTCCTTAATTATTTAAAGAAAAGAATAAGCCCTGAAAAATTTATTCTTTCTTTTAGCAAATCAAATATGGGAATTGACCGATTAGTCGGAATGTTGCACGAGTGGTCCAAATATTTTAGGGATGCCGATAGGGCTATCCTAAATCAGAACGGTGTTACCCAATTGTCCGCGATCCGTCAGATGCAAGTAGACTGCCACTTCTTGGATGCTTGCCTATCCTATTGGGATGATACCTATCATGTATTTAGTTTTCCTCGAGGAGAGATTTGCCCTATTCCTGAGGAAATTGCTGCTGCAGAAGGATGGAATCCTATACTTCGCCCTGCTATCCCTTTTTCAGTTTCTGACCCAAGGAGGAAGTTAAGGGAATTTTTAGGGCTTTCCCATATGGAGGTATCCCGTATGCTAGAAGGAGATACCGTTTCCCTGATCGACCTGGCTGAAAAATTCATGAACCCAGATGATGTCCGGGTCAGGCCGGTCCATAGCCGTAGGGCCTTTACTTTTTGTATGCTCCATGTTTATGACTTCGAAGGGCATATGGACTTGTTATCTTGCATGGGCCATGTCAGACTTTTCACCGTGGCTGACCTGATGGAGACGGAGCACAGCCCGGCTTGGCTAATTACAGGAGAGATTATCCAGGGTTTGGATAATCGTAAGAGGGATCCATCAGTCCGGCTGGCTGGAAGTACTCGGCTTCTACAGGTATGCCGTTTTTTTTTTGGCTTTTCTGATTTTGCGGTCTTTCCCGATTTTTCCCGGTTTCTGTGGTTTTCACGTCTTTTCACGTTTTTTTTAACGTGATTTTGACGATTTTTGCGATTTTGATTTTTTTTCGGGTTTTTCAGCTGTGGCTGTTTGAGAGGTTATCGATCTTGGATCCTCCCTTAGATGTGAGCCAATATCAACCCAGGCAAGTTATGTTGAGGAGACGAGCTATTGCCTTTTCTCGCTTCAATACCCAACAATATTGGGATGAGGTGCTATCTTTTCATGGAGGCCTGTTGATCCGTTGGGCCGTGCCATGGTGGCCAATTTACCTTTGGACTGGTCTAGAATCTCGAGATAGGGCTAGATATCAGGTAGTCCTATCTTTTAGGCAAACAATTCACCTCTTTCCCGATCGCATACTTAGGCAATATGGTCGGGCGCAAAGAATCCCAGAAATCGAGGCCGTTGTGAGTGAATTTACTCAGCTGACGGATGTGATGTGTGACACCTGGATGCAAAGGTGGTATACACGAGCTACTTGGCTTGTTCTTAAAAATTCTCATTCGATCTGGGTAAGCGAATCTTATGTAAGATGGACTCGAGCTGATTCAGCTAAAGCTCGAGTTGCCCTGAAAACTGATGAGGCCTATGACCTGTTACGCCGGGAGCATGCTAAGGATAACAGAAGCTTCTTTACTGAAGGAGCTACTTCGACAGGTCAGAAAGAGAGATCTAGGACTCAGACTGAAGGGTCCAGTAATAAGGGTGCACGGGGGAAGGTGAGCCCCCAGACAGACTTAGAAAGGAGACTAGGGCCAAGACTGGCTGCTAAGGACCGACTTGGTCCTCGAGACAAGCTTCCCGAGCCGGTTAGGGCTCGGCTTGGGCCGGTGCAAAGGATGGAAAACCCAAAATCGAAGAAACGGGTTCGAGCAAAGGAAGTTCCCCTTGTGATTAGGGAACGTTCGCCCCCGCCCCGTCGGCCTTGGGCTCCACGTGACCCAAAAGATAAGGGGAAAGGCAAAATGTACGAGTAGTCTCCTAAGTTTATTATTTAAGTATTACTACTATTTTTGTGGTGTGGTTTTGTTGTTGTTTTTTGGTGATTTATTTTTGAAATAATAAAAAGACATATTAGTGAATACCGTTCCCGTCTTTTCGTTATTGCAATGGTTGTACCCTTTTGAGAGGTTGCCTACGTATCCAAAATTAATGGAATCAAACCTTCCGTAGTTCAGAATTATTTTCGCAATTTTCGAATACATCAAGATTATTAATTCGAGATGCACAACGGTAGGATAAATGATCCTAGCTTATTGACTTGCTTAAAATTTTGAGAATTCATAAAAAGACATTTTTATAAACTTTTGCAAATGACATTGAGATAGGGTTTATGGGTAGTAACGCTTCAATTGGTCCATGTTTGTTGGGTTGACGAACTCGTTTCCGTCCAAGTCCGTTAGCATTACTGCACCTCCCGAAAGAATCTTCTTCACTAGATATGGCCCAGCCCAATTAGGTTTGAACTTTCCCCTTGGGTCGAACAGATTTTAGGACTTGATCGCCTTCTTTGATGTTCCTGGGCCTAACCCTTTTGTTAAAAGCCCGTTGGATCCTTTTCTGATATATCTGAATATTATTCAGAGCCCGGGATCGCCGTTCGTCTAAGAGGATTAGTGAGTCATATCGGGCTTTGACCCAGTCCGCTTCAGGTACTTGACTTTCGAGTAGAATTCTGAGGGATGGTACTTCTAACTCGACCGGCTGGACTGCTTCCATTCCGTATGTCAGATAATATGGAGTTGCTCCGGTTGCAGTTCGAATTGACGTTCGATATCCCCATAAGGCAAAGGGTATCTTGTCGGGCCAATCCCGGTAATTCTCAGCCATCTTTTTAAGAATGGTGACAATTGTTTTATTGGCTGCCTCCACCGCTCCATTTGTTTGAGGACGGTAAGGTGATGATGTATGCCTTTGGATCTTGTACTTTTCCAACAAAGTGGCGGTTTCAGCTTGGAAATGGGTCCTGTGATCGCTGATGAACTCATGCGGAATCCCGTATCGACATATAATCTTATTTTGGATGAATTTAGCCACATGTTTGGCATTCAAGATCCGATATGATTCGGCTTCGACCCATTTAGTGAAATAGTCGATAGCCACTAGGATGAAACAGTGACCTCCTGTCCCAGAAGGGTTCACTTTCCCGATTATATCAATTCCCCATGTTGAGAATGGCCATGGTGATGTCATTGTATATAACAGGGATGAAGGCATATGCTGAACATTAGCGAAAATCTGACAGTTATGGCAGTGTTTGACATATAACTGACAGTCAGTTTCCATGCTATTCCAATAGTAACCGAGTCTTGCGATTTTTCGGGCCAACATATGGGCGTTCATGTGTGGTCCGTTTTCGCCATCGTGTACCTCGGCCATGACTCTTTCAGCTCGAGTTTTGTCAATGCATAGAAGTAAAGCCCCCTGTGCTGTCTTCTTGTACAGCTGTCCATCGTCTGTGCGGATGAACTGGGTTGCCCATCTTCGTAGAGCTTTATTGGCCCGGTTTTCAGCTCCCGGAGGATATTCCCCTGACGTTAAGTAGGTTAGAATAGCCTGGTACCAAGGTTCTGGATCAGTTATTTCAATATCTTGGATAGCGTGGATGTATGCCGGCTCAGACCGTCTTTCGACACAAATGGGCATGCTGGTTAAATGTGCTGGGATATTCAGTAAAGATGCTAATTTTGAGAGAGCATCTGCAAACTGGTTTTCTTCCCGAGGCAGATAAATGAACTCTACCTTTTGGAATTGTTTTTCGAGAACCCTTACTCGCGTTTGGTAAGCCACGAGATTTGCGTTCCGAGTTTTCCATTTTTGCAGGGTTTGATTTATGACTAATGATGAGTCACCGTGGACCCGGAGGTTTGTTACTCCTAAATCGGCGGCGGCTTGCAACCCGTGAATGCATGCTTCGTACTCGGCTGCGTTATTAGTCACGTCAAAATCTAACTTGATGGATAACGGGGTGTGTTCCCCTTGTGTTGAGATTAGTAAGATACCGACACCAAATCCTCGAAAGTTGGACGCTCCATCAAAGTACAAATCCCATGTGTCGGTGTCGGTATGGAATATGTCTTCATCTGGGAAGGCCCAAGTATCGGTGTGATTTTCCTCGGATACCGGACTATCGGCGAGGAATTCTGGTACTACCCGGCCCTTGATGGCTTTTAAAGGTACAAACTTGAGGTCGAACTCAGCTAGCATTAAAGTCCATCTGGATATGCGGCCGTTGAGGATGGGCTTCTCGAATAGATACTTGATTGGATCCATTTTGGATAGCACATGTACCTCGTGACTAAGCATGTAGTGTCGGAGCTTTTTAGTGGCCCATACTAATGCTAGACACGTCTTCTCGAGCATGGTGTACTTGCATTCGTATTCTAAGAACTTCTTACTGATGTAGTAAATGGCCCGTTCTTCAGAATCGACCGTCTGGGCTAGCATAGCGCCCATGGCTGTCTTGGTCGTTGTCAAGTATAGTGATAGAGGCAAGCCATGCTGAGGTGGCATTAGTACCGGTGGAGAGGATAGAATCTCCTTGATCTTATCGAAAGCCATTTGACATTTGTCGTCCCATAGTGTTCGTTCTCCTATCTTCAGTTTCTTGAAAATGGGCTCACATACCATGGTTAGCTTTGAAATGAATCGGCTTATATATTGGACTTTCCCGAGAAACCCCCTTATCTCCTTTTCGATTTTAGGCGGTTGCATCTCGGTTATGGCCTTGATCTTTGCTGGGTCAACCTCGATGCCACGTTGGCTAACAATGTGGCCCAGTAGCTTGCCCGATGTTACTCCGAAACTGCATTTTTGAGGGTTCAACCTCATGTTGTACTTGCGTAGTCGGGTGAAGAACTTCCTTAGGGCTGCAATGTGCCTGTTTCGGCCCTTTGACTTGACAATCATGTCGTCGACGTAGACTTCTACTTCCTTATGCATCATGTCATGTAATAAAGTAGTAGCGGTTCGTTGATAAGTGGCACCGGCATTAATAAGCCCAAATGGCATTACGGTATAGCAGTAAGTCCCCCAAGGTGTGATGAAGGTGGTCTTACTCATGTCTTCTTCTGCCATTTTGATCTGATTATATCCGGCATACCCGTCCATGAATGATTGAAGGGCATGGTCGGCCGTGTTATCCACCAGTATGTCGATATGTGGCAACGGGAAATCGTCTTTTGGGCTGGCCTTATTAAGGTCTCGGAAATCTACACATACTCGGACTTTGCCATCCTTTTTGGGTACTGGTACTATGTTCGCGACCCAGTCTGGATATTCAGACACTTGAATAAAGCCCGCTTTGAATTGTTTATCAACTTCTTCCTTGACTTTGAGAGACCATTCGGGCCTCATTCTTCGGAGTTTCTGTTTTACCGGCTTGTACCCGTCTTTGATGGGTATTCGGTGTTCAGCTATCTCCCGGTCTATTCCCGGCATGTCCTTGTAGGACCATGCAAAGACGTCTTTGAATTCTTGGAGGAGATCCGTGAATTGTTGTCTCTCTTCGGGATCTAAAGATAGGCCCAATTTAAGTATCTGAGGCTCTAAAGGGGTTCCTACGTTGATGGAATCGGTTTCTTCGATTACAGGATTTAGGGACTCCCTTTGTTCAAGTTGCTCGACTAGATGCGGAGGCAATGGTATCTGTTCGTCGGGTTTCTCAATGTCATTGCAAGTAAGATTTTTGAAAACATTTTGAAAATAAGCCAAGTCGTAAGCAGAACGGTTATCGTTATTATTGATATTAAATTTTGAAAAGAGCTCGAAGAGAGCTGCCATCTGATCGTTGGTCAGAGGCGGGATAGGGAGAGCCCTCGGGACAGACTACGGGGCTCCCGATGGTGAGGCTAAAGAAGGTAGAGGGGTTACAGACTCGATCCTAGTACTGGACCCTCTAGACTTTGACTCAGACTCCGACTCTGACTCTGACTCAGACTCGGACTCAGACTCAGATTCGACAACATGCATATCTCCTTCTCCAGTAGTTAATTTGTAGACTCGACCCTGGCTGTCGGTCCACTTGGTTGTCTTCCTCCAAGCTCTCTTCCCAGTGTCGGCACCAATTTCCGAGATCAGCTTGGTTGGATCGAACCTGTTGCTGCGGAGGATTAAGCTGACTAGCTCCTGCTTAGGAGTCGGGATGACCTTGTCTACCCCAAAGAGTAGTCCTAGAATGGGCTCAGTGTTGCTTGTGCCCTTCTTTGATTCGGCCTGGATAAGGGCAAATATGTCGTCTGGAATGAAATTGCATTCCCGAGCCAGTTTGGTCCCGGGATATGAGACGGTGGGCCGATAGAGGCCCGTTTGAACAGTTTCGAATACCGGGGTGACGAACGTGACCGCCTTGGTTTGGTTCGCGTAGCCGGACGACATAGTATAGCCTAGACCGAGGTGAGATTGCCCGTTGTTCAAGGTTTCGATGATCTTCCCGGGTGGAAGATATGGCCTTGATGTGACTCCCGCTAGGCAACCCAGGTTCTGTAGCATCGTATAGATGCTAACGGTGAAGTACGGCTGGAAAAGGTATTCTTCTTCGATCATTCCCACAAAGTTGAATCCTCGTGGGTCAGCTGTGCCTGCCGTGTTGCAGCTTGACACGGTTATGGGAGTAGCTTCAAGAGTGATGATTCCATCCTGTAAAGGCAGTTTGACCTTTCTATGAAGAGTGGAAGACACAGCCTTGACCGCGTGAATCCATGGTCTCCCAAGTAGCAGGTTGAAGGATGAAGTAACATCGATTACTTGGAACTCTAACTCCTTCTCGATCGGGCCTGTTATAATGGTTAGTTTAACGGCCCCAGCAACTGATTTTGGGCTCCCATGAAAAGCCTGGATAGTCTTTGCAGTCGGAAGGTAGTCAGCCTCGGTAATGCCGAGGGCCTTGGCTGTCCTTAAAGGAAGGACGTTAACTGCGGACCCGTCATCAATCAGGGTCATCGGGAGATATTTGTTTCGACAAATCACCGTGATGTACAGAGCCGAGTTATGAGTGGTCCCGAATGGTGGAAGGTCGGACTCGGAGAAGGTGATAAGTGGGCCTTCTCCTTTGGACTTGTCCTTGAGGTATGGCAAGATCGTGGCTACCATTTCGGTGGGGGTAACCGATGAGTCCACCTTTATTTCATCAAGGGTCTTAGTAAGTGCCGCTCGATGCTCCTGAGAACTAACCAAAAGCTGCCATATAGTAATATCAGTTCGGACCCTCTTCAATTGTCTGACTAGGGCCGTGTCGGCGTTTGGCTCTTCGGGAGCGAGTTCCATCCTGGTAGGTTCAGTGACGGTTTCCGGGGTGGCCGTGATGGTGTGTGTACCGGCCAGAGCTTTGGCTTTAGCCCTCTGGATTTCCTCGATAGTGACGAGGACAGCCTCCCCTTTAGCCAGGTAAACATCATCTTCATCGTCGTTCCATATCCCGTTGATTTGGGAAATGAAAGGGGAAATGAGGTGAGTGAAGTCAACTACCTCTCCAGTAAAAATGGCGTGAGTAGCAAGAGGATTGTTTTTGTTACTTGGCTTGTCACTGGGTAGCGATATCTTCCCATTTTCGATCAGATCTTGGATAAGATGTTTCAATTTCCAGCATTTCTCCGTGTCATGCCCATTGCCTTGGTGATAGTGGCAATAGGCCTGAATGTTGTAGCTTTTGGACCGCTTTTCCACGAGAACTTCCGGAGTTGGGCCTATCGGTTGGATTAAGCCTTTTGAAGATAGCCTTTGTAAGGCATTATCATAGGTTGTCCCAATGTCAGTGAATACCCGATTTGGAGTATTCTTTTTGGTTGAGGTGTCAAGTGAGTTTACCTCGTCGAAGATGCTTCGGGCCGCGGTTGTGGTTGCGGGCTTGCTGGAGGATGAACTAGCTTCTTGATACCCTTTGGTAGAGGCCTTAGTAAGGTTCTCTAGCCTTAGTTTGTCTTCGATTCTGGTACCCATTTCGGTCAGAGTGGCGAAGTCGGGTATGATGGCGTACCTGAGATGGACTCGGTAAGCAGGGAGGAGGTTTTTGACAAAGGCCTCCACTAGTACTTTTTCGGTGGGCTTGTCCACCATTTTAACACTTTCGGTCCTCCACCTTTGAAGGTATTTGGTGAAACCCTCCTTACGCTCTTGGGCCATAACTTCCAGAGTACGCATGGTAGTCTGGATTTCAGCATTATCCGCGTAGTTTCGCGCGAATTCCATGGCAACATCGTCCCAGGTTTTGAATTTCTTGGGGTGAAGCCTGTAGTACCAGGCTTTTGGGTGTTTCTCCAGAGAGGAAGCAAAGAGGTGCTTGAACATGGTCGATTTGGCCCCCTTGACAGCCATAAAGTCTTTGAAAGCCCGAATGTGAAGTACCGGGTCTTCAGTCCCATCGAACATTGGCAAGCCCGTTAAGTTAAGGTTAGCGGGCAGTTCATCGGTTAAGGGCGAATAGGTACGGGCATTTTCCGTGAGAATGGTGTTTCTAGTGGTCGAGTGGACCTGTTCCTGCAGCTTTTGGACAGCGCCGGCCAGTGCGAGAGGTCCGTCATCTTCGATCGAAGCATTGGGGGTTCCCTGTTCCACGGCACTAACCCGAGTGACGATGGCAATCTGGTCCTCCCGGATTCTCCTCAACTGGTCTTGGATTTGGGCCAACGAGGTGGTCAACTCATCTATGGCTTTTTGCGTCATGGTTCGAGTGAAGGGTGGCCTGTCTGTAAGAGCACCACGTAATTAGCAACTTAACCCGAATCCTAAGGAAAGTACATCCCGAGCAAGGGAAAAAGGAAGAAGACTAAAACGGAAATGACTCGGAAAAGACACCTAGACGGGCGACTTGTGAAAATGTGGGCCTTCCTCAGGATCCAACGCTGTGGGTTGGGCCCTGTCCGAAGGAAGGTTCACGTGAGACATTCCCAGGCTTTTAGACTCGATTGTGTAAACGGGTCGACCTTTGTAGGAGTATGTCCTACGTAGGTGGGCCTTGCCTTAGTAAAATAAGGCGGACTAGGATGGGGGGAAACCCGTGATGTAGGATCGACGGAGTTTCGACGCTAGAGACTTCAACGACTTATGACACGACCCGACACTGCTAAATACGGGAAGTCTAAGGAGAGGAAGTTTTAAAATATGAATTTTTGAAAAAGCCCGAAATGAATCGGGTGGAGAAATTCGGCCCTTTTTCGAAAAAAGAAAAAGGAGTGGGCCGAATGACGGGTTTTGCAAGTTTCGAAAGTAATTTCGAGTTTTGAATTGGGCATAATACCGGCTAGAAAAAGGCTATTTTGAGTAAAATCATTGATCCTAAATTCGGTATATGACCCGGGTTTTTGAAAATTGGATATTTTGAAAAGGATGCAAATTTTGAAAAGATGACGGTTTTGAAAAAGATGTGGATCAAGTGGCACGTAGTCATGGAAACAGTATAATGACGCCATGTATGCTCTTAATCTAAGTCTCGGTCAGTCTATAAGGGTCTATACCAGTGTACACAGCCTATCAAGAATCGGGGCGGACTCCCTAACTCGAGTTGAGATTAGGACATGCCGTAAAACCCATATGAATCGGCTAATGGACACCTTTGACATAACCAGTTTGGACTATATCAACGGTATAGTGGGACGTCGGTCACGAGTACCGGCCCGGGAAAATGGGGTTATGCATGAACCGTAAAACTAAAAAGCGCATTGTACTAGTCAAACGATTTCTATTCGAGTCTCACCCTGAGGACACTGAAGGTTATTAACTCATCAGAAAATCCCCAGCGGAGTCGCCAAATTGTGGACATGACATAGGTCCACCCCGACGCGGCCACGTGCGGGTTTGGGTAGGCGAATGAATCTCCATGAGATGGTCAAATGGAAATTTAAATCGAAGTCGGAGTCGCCACCGAATTTTATGGTTATTCGGAACCGTTCGAGCCCACTCTATGTCGTAGTGGGCCGTGTACAAAATACGGCCCATTTCCAATGTCAGAGTTTATTGGTCTCGTCCCTTTTGCATATCGATATAGATGCCGACTTGAGCGGTTAATCGTATATTGAATGACTCTCGTTGCCAATGGTTTCGGACATCCGGAAACCACGGTTCTGAGTAAGGGGTGAGGGTACGTGTTGGGAAGTTCACTAAGAACACCCAACCCCGCCCGCACATTAGCGGCCTCTACTAGGATATCGAATGATGTTTTAATGCGCGCGTTAATAATACGATGAATGATATGCAAACATTGTTTTCCTAAGCATGTGAGGAATTGAATGGGTTGCTAAGTCGGTTTAATGCATGCAAAATTAATTAACGTCAAAGTTGAATTTAGCATGTGAGATTCGTTTTAGTATAATAAAACAAATGAAATAAAAAAGGATGAACTTGCTACAAAAGATGAACAAACGAGTTAGTATCGATTTGTAAATAATAATAGCAAGAAATAAATATGCGAAATCGAGAAAATAAATATTAATCGAAATCTGAAAAAAAATATTGTTAAAAAGAAGCGGTTTTGTATAAAAAACGAAGTTCGAAAAATAATAAAAAAGACGGAAAAGGCCGCGGCAAACAGCCGGCCGCGCGGCTCGCCCGGGACGCCGGCGGGTCGCGTGGTGGCCTGTTTCGGTGCCGGTTTTCGAAAACTCGAAGTTCGTATTAAATCGCGTATGAATATTACATGATTCGTACCCGACTTAATATTTTCGATATTCTTTATATTCGATAGTTGACTACGAAATCAATATCAAATACTTGGAATAGTTTTAGAAAAGATGTAAATTTTAGAAATCGATCGAAGAATAAACGAACGAAAACGTAAAAAAAAAGTCCCGGATTCCAGGCCTGCGCGCGAGTCGCCTGGGCATGGCGCGACTCGCGTGCGGGTCTGTCCGTTTTTATTTTTGTTCGAAAATTGCTATTTTGATGAATCGCGTACAAATTATGAATTAACTTGTATTCGATCCATGTTTTCGATATTCGTCGTATCCGATATTCGATTATGAAATCGATATAGGATATTTAGAATGAGTTTAAAAAAAGTTTTGTAAAATAATTTGTTTTGAACGAAAAGTAAAAGAAAAGAATTTTAAATGAAAAAGATGTAACGATTCTTTGACATCGTCGAGATCTTAATATAATTCTTTTCGATACGATATTCGATTATAGAAAAATCGATATCGTATGTTTAAGAATATTCGTTATGAAAATAGTTTTTCGTTAATAACGATATTAGGAAAATAAAAAATCGACTCTAGACCCGTAAGAAAATAAAACGGACGAAGAGGAGAGAAGAGAAGAAGGGAGAAATCGGGTTTGGTACACCCTCAACCTACATGCTCTTGTTGACTCGGATCGGAGCTCGTCGGGATGTGGCTAGGCACGGGAGCGTCGAGTGATGCTAGGTTTGGTTTAGGGTGGCACGGTTTTGACGGGTGAAGGTGTCGGGTATTGAGGGCCGGTTTTCCTTCGGGTTTTGGATGTAATATCGTTTTCTCGATGCTAAGGAAATTATGTGTGTGTGTGTGTCGGAGTATGTATGTGTGTGTTCCTAAAAAAAATCGTGTTTTTTTTGTGTTGGATGCAAGGGGCTATTTATAGGGAATTCCCGACCTTGGCTTGGGAGAGTTTGACTACCGCTTAGGATAGGAAACGTAGGAATTTGAGGGAAATAAGAATTCCGCTTTCTTGTGGAGGAAGAAAGGCATCTCGGCTGTTTTGCTCTTGTTTTGGCCGAGTGTTTTACACTCGGTCAGGTGTTCGAATCGGTTTTTGAATAGGACTCCCGTTTGAGCTAGAATTACCGCTTGAGTAAGAAGCTGAGGAGAACGAGAATTCCGTTTTCTTGTGAGGGAAGAAAAGAGGAAAACCGGCTGACTCATACTACTTGGCCGAGTGGTTTACACTCGGTTGGGTGCTTGAATCGGTTCTCGGATAGGATTCCTACTCGAGATCGAATTCTACCTTAAACGGAATTGTTTATTATTTCGCATGGCTGATTTTGTAGAGTTGGACCGTGAATATACCGTGTGAGGTGTCACGGTTGACTTACAAGTCTCGAGAAATTTTTTTGACCGAGTTTTGACTCGGTCGCTAAAAGACGGTTTTACCCCTGGTGTCGGAATCGACCTAAATTAGTGTTATTTGACTCGAAACGACCCACTGGGCCTGAATTTGAGGTTGGTTTTGTGAAATTTGTACTCCGTAAAATGCCTAGGCCAAATGCCATTGATTTCGAGCCCATTTCCGAGTACGTTAAAGCACGTTAGCGTCCGATCATCATCGGGTGTTTGTCGGAAACTACTATAGACACCTGGCGGTCAAAATGTGGGTGTCTACAGTATTACCAAATCTGTAATTTTCCACAGGAAAAAATTATAACAATGCAAATTTTGTCATGTTGCACAAATCCTTAGAATATGAATCCTAAAACACTGTAGAACGTAACAAACATTACTTCATTTTGCACTAATTAAATTAATCAATAAATGATATTTCGCTACTCCGGTAGTTCTTTAGATAATAACGGCAGAGGTGCGATTACGAGGTGGATCCTACTTGTTATGGTCTTTGGTTCAAAAATGGAACATGACAGAGGAGTTGGGTGAACGGAGTCGGGTAGGTATTGCCGTATTGGCATTGAGTTAATAGCTAATACTGTACTTAAGATAGACGGAATACATTTCTTTTTTTTATCTCATCTATCTAATACGACCCGTTTCATGAAAGAATAATTTCAGAAAAACCCAAATCACATAACACCACCAAAATTACATACTCCCTCCGAGTTCCTATTATTGTCCCAAAGGGATTTGGGGTAAAAAATAAGGAAGGGGAAATGAGTGGTTCAAAAAAATAGGAGGAAGAGAGAGAAATGAGAGAGTAATTGTGAACCACACATTGATGGCCTAAAAAGGAAAGTGGGACAAAAATCAAACTCAGCTAAGAAAAAAAGTGGGACAATAATAGGAACTCGGAGGGAGTAGAATATTTTTCACACAATTAAATTACCCAATCAACAATTCAACATTGTTCATATTATCATTATTCTTCAATAACCTAAAACCTAAAAATTACATAGAAATTTACCTCATAAAAACTGTACATATATGATTGTTTTTCAATTAAATTAAAATCAATTACCGAAAACATGAAAAATCCCCAATTACCTCATCGACATTGTTATACTCATGCACAGGAGCAAGATCCGAAAAACACACAACTGAGGAAGTAGTCCGTAACTTGTATCTTCATTAACCGTGTTTAGGGTTTACACGCCTTCTTCAATTTGCGTCTTCTTCTTCGTGTTCGTCGCCTTCTTCTGTTCGTCTTCTTTTGTTCGTTCGTCGCCTTCTGATTGTTCTGTTCTCGCCTTCTTCAATTTGCGTCTTCTACGTGTTCGTCTCCTTCTTCTGTTCGTTCGTCACCTTCTGATTGTTCTGTTCTGGCCTTCTTCTGTTCGTCGTGTTTTTTTTGGAGCTAGGGTTCTTTGTGTTTTAGGGATTCTGGTGCGTTTGATTCTGGGTGCCTTAATTTGTTCTTTGTATTTTTTGTGTTTGTTTTATTCTCCGTGTTTTTTGCTTAAGTTTCATTTTGTTACTTTACCCTTTGGAACCATTTGTTAGGAGGGTGCCGTAGGTTTCATTGACCCTTTGGAACCGGTTCAACTTCTAAGAGGTGCAAACTTTTTTAATAAGGTCTAAATATTTTTATCCCGTACCTTTGGCACCTCTTCTTAGTCAACAACCGGTTTCATTGATAAAGTCTTTGGAACCGGTTCAACCTACAACAGGTGCCAAAGCATTTTAATATGGGCTAAAAATTTTAGACACTATTTGACACCTCTTTTAATGAACAACCGGTTCCATTGATAAGGTCTTTGGAACCGGTTCGATATACAACAGGTACCAATCATTTTATTGGTCATCTAAGGCACCCCTTGTATTTACAACTGGTTCCTTTTAATAGGTTCCAATGGCACTAATTCTACTAGTGCATCCTAAAAGAAAGGAAATTGGACCTTTTGACTAATTGGACCTTTTGACCTTTTCCATGAAAAGTCGGCTGGGGTACGTGAGTATTAAAAAGTCGTCATTGCTTTGCAGTCAGTATTATTTTATGATATTACATATAGTTTTTTATGGGTAAAATAATACTCGTACTCTATACTTCGACAGTGCTATTCCTATGTACAGTAAAAAAGACTCTGGTTTAATACACATAAGTTACATCAACAACAAAACAATTTTAAAATACAGACACGGGAAATAATATTAATGTCCTCCATATTTAATGACTATTAAACATAGAAGACTAAACTCCCTTTGTGAGTATTTAATACCCAACTCAATTTCAATAAAATCTTTAGCAATTTTGTTCTTAGTACCTCCGATGAATTGGTGCAAATTATGTGTTCATTAACTTGCACTAATTCAACTAAGGTACTAAAGACAAATCAACTAAAGAATTTATTTGCATGGTACTTGATGAATTATTATAATTATTTCTAATTAAATAATGCAAAGAGGAATGGATTATGGTTGTGGGTGTGGGTGTGGGTGTGTTTGTACTTTCATCAATTTGTATTGTAAATGGGAAAAGTCATTATTAGATAAAAAGAAGGTATACATGGGGAAGGTATAAGTGGGGTACTTATTTTCACAAATATGGAAGAATATAAATGCTGATGTATCTTCACGCGTCAAAAGCATCATTTCCCAAAATGACAAAGTTGTCTAAGTACACTGTACAATGTATATCCACTGTACATTGTATCTTACAATGGTTGAATCATTTTAAATCATTGTATCCCAAATTTATACTGCTGAATTACATTAATAATTCGTGATGTACATATTTGACACTACGAATTTTATATATTTACATATCACCTATACATAATCAATCTAAGGACGTCATTATACATAATCCCATATTAGTTGTACGTATCTCATCTAGTTACATGCATATTAGAGTGGACATTTTACTAGTGTCAAATCATAAGTTATATACACTATATTATAAATTATGTATATCATTATTTACTTAAAAAACAAAAAGTACAGTATATAGGTCACTAGGTGATGTACATATTTAAATAACTGTTGTACATAATACAACCGAGGACATCATTGTACATATTTCTATATTTGTTGTACATAACCCATCTATAAAAATTTAATATATTTGTAGTTTTACTGTATATAGGTCAATATTTAAAGTACACATATAAATACCAGACGCATAATAATTGAAGGATATATTACAGTGATTAAATCATATTTTCTCCGACATTACGTTAATAATTCTTGATGTACGTATTTCTACTACGTAATGTATATATGTAAATATTACATGTTCATAACCCATCTAAAGTACTACTCCGTACATTTTATGTTTTTGAATAATTACCTAATATACAAATTTAATAAATATGTAGCTAAATTGTGTATAGGTCATTATGTAAAGTACATATATAAATATCTTATGTACATAATCATTCAAAGACAACTTACGGTGGTTGAATCATATTTCCTGCTGAATTACGTTAATAATTGTTGATGTACATATTTGCACTACGTAATGTATTTATGTAAATATCACCTGTACATAATCTATCTAAGGACATCATTATACATAAATCCATATTAGATGTACATATCTCAACTAGTTATACATATTCGAGTGGATATTTTACTAGTGTCAAATCATAACTTCTATACATTATATTCTTAATTATGTATTATCATATTTTTACTTAAAAAAACAAAGTATAGTATATAGGTCACTAGGTGATGTACATATTTAAATAACAACTGTACATAATACTTCTGAGGACATCATTGTACATATTTCTATAAAAGTTGTACATAACCCATCTAAAGTACTACTCCATACATTTTTTTTGTTTTTGACTATAAAGGACATATTACAGTGGTTCAATGTACATATTTCTATATTACTTGCACATAATTCTTTTCAGCATCCAAAACAAAGACAAAAGATTACAAGTACAAGTGAACCACTGTAATATGTCTGTACCGATATCACATAACCCTTCCGAAACGTTCCAGAGTGTTTAGCTTCCTCCTTTATCATCTTTTCCATTGTCTCTTGTGTCCAATACGACATAGTTGGGAATGCACGAACAGGATCACTGTTTCTATATTTCATCTTTTGAAGATAGATGAAAACAAAAACCATTATAGGTCCGTCTAAGTACTTGTTTGTTTCAGTTGCCACTACTACAAAACATCAAATAGACAACTCCTAATAGACATCTAATATTTTTAACAATTGATGTATAATATATGTACAACTGTTTTTTTTGAAAAACAGTTGTCTTTATCGGATAATAGACAACTAAGTTTTATAAAAACAGTTGTCTATATATTATACAACTGTTTTTATTTATCTCAGTTGTCTATTATACATTGAGGACCACTGGTAAGTAAACCGACCCATATCAGCTTCTCAGGTAACAAAATAGGCTTCTCAAGTAACAAAATAAGAAAACCCGATTAGTTCAGAAAAACCCTAAATCTAAGTATCATCTTCTATAGTTCTATCATCATCAAAAAATAACCGTTCAGTTGCTATATCATCAGCAACAAAATCTAAACCCTAAATCTAAGTACGCCGCTCGTCGCTCATCGCTCATCGCTTGTGTATATGAGATAAATCGAAAAGATGTCTTCACCATAAGCATATGGAACAAATCAATCATCTGTTTCTCTCTCCCCGAATTCCATCTTAGTCCTATGATCTGATCTTTTCTTTAACACTTTTGAATTGAATTGAATTGCATTTATATCATGTTCAATTCAATGTTGATCGATTACTTGTTAGTTCCATATAATTTCGATTGGTACTCAGGTGCGCTGAGAATCGTATCGTTTTCGAGGAATTCAGGTTGATGGTTGCTGTGAAATTCAATTCATTATGAAGCTCAAGCGAAGGAGGGCTTCTGAAGTGGTTAGCTTACTATCTAGCTTCACTTATATTTATGTTTTTTCTAATAAATTTGAATGGTGATATATCTGTATTAGGTTGAGAGTTTTCTTTGAATTGAATTGTTGTTTTAGTTTGTTAATTGCCTTTTATTGATCACTGTTTTTCTGTGTGATGGTTTACGGAATTTGAAATTGATCAATTGTGAATTGCTGAGAGCAAAATAGGATGGTTTATGGAACTATATGAATTGTTTGAAGTATTTGAAGTATTAAATTGCCGTGCCTTATTTGTTTTCTTTTGATTTGATTTGCGAGTTTTGGTGATTTTGAATAGACTGAGTGGGCAGTGACTTCTTCACGTTTCATCCTTTTGTTGTTAAAGAATGTTCTGCTAACTCGAATGAATGAATGAAATCGTGAGAGCAAGCTTTTGTGTTTGGGAAAAAATGGAAAGCTGATTGATTTTATTTCCTAGGAATACTCCCTCCAATCCAGACTTTTTGCGGTCTATGAGACGACTAAGCAAATGTTTCGATGAATCAATCCTAGACAGTAGACACGACACAGCATGTCTTAGAAAATATTAACCAGTCAAGTCTGAAGTTTCATTGAGCTTGCACTAAGTCAATCAAAAATGAGGGGAACAATGGTTGGACACCTTGCATTTTTTCTTAATCGTAACCAAATTCTCAAGCCAAACCATAACCATTGTTATACCCCAACCAAATAATACGGAACTTTAATTATAATTACCTTGCAGCATTAACCTGCCTTTTCTGTCAGTCTACTCAATACATTTTGTAGCACCAGCCCGGCTCAACTCTAGATGAGTAATATGACCTGTTTGCCAGGTCGGCATCTTCTGACTTCAGTATGTAGAAACCGTATTGGTGAATATTGATGGAAAAATGCTTATAGAAATGTACAGCCTGCAATAGCATATAATCAACAGGCGCACCAGAATGCAATGATATGTTCATCAAACGACAGGCCGGTAAGGTGTCATTCTCACTCGTGCATACCTACGTATTCTTTCTCCTTTCCACACGATTTTAATGTCAGTTTACTACTCATTCCCCGGTTATTGGTTCTTGTCATATGACACCACGAGATTTTGGGTCCGCTATTTGACACTAGGTATTAAATCGATGCAGGTCCTTTCTGCACTTAACCTGTACACATGTCTTGATAACAGAATCAACAGGTGAACTTATTTTCTTTGCTTGAATCGACAAGAATACGTTGTGGATCATTGAGGGAATGCTTGCTGTTTACTCTAGTTTGCTCTTTTTGAATTATATACACAAAATGTTTACAAGAAATAAGTTGAATGCTAGAGTACTAATGTTTACACGAAATGTTTACAATCGTGCAAGTTGGAGAACGTCATCTGATTCAAAGAGCTTGACAAGATTATGGGCGCAAAAAACATGGTTTCAGAGTACTACATGATGCCAAGGTAATGGTGGGAGGCTTGGTGACCTTAATGCCGACTTTAGTTAGGAGTGATGTGAGCCATAGAACTTTTGAGGTAAGGTTAGCTGTAGCTCGAAATTGGATGTTTACCTATATTCATTCTCTTTTATTCGTGTCACAGGTGCACTTCCTTATTCCTGTTCATTTCCCCAAGCAACAACCAACTTTGATCTTACAAGCCTCACAGGTAAAGTGGCTTGAACAATATTTGAGTTTTAAACACATCTTTACTGCATATAAAACAGATGACGAGTAAAAATATCAAATAAGAATGAGGATTGCATATAACTTAGTAATATATCAAATAAGAGTAATCGAGTGGTATACTTGCTTACTTTGGGTTTATACGAGTAAGAAACAAAATGGGTGAGTTTTACATCTTAATTTGTGCCCTGTTTCTTAGTGTTTCTCGGGCGGCTAATGCTAATGCTCTTAGCCAGAATTACTACACCAATATTCATCCGAAAGTCGAGTCCGTCGTCCGACGAGCCGTTAAGCTTCAAATAAATCAAACATTCGTCACCATTCCGGCCACCCTTCGCCTCTACTACCACGACTGCGCTGTCTCGGTATGTATTAACATATACTCGGTACTATATATATATATATATATATATATATATATATATATATAGGGATGAGTGGAGTGTTATGTATATGGATATGGATATGGATTTTAATTGTATTTGGGTTGCAGGATTGTGATGCTTCAATAATGATTCAATCGACGCCTACACCTACAAACAAAGCAGAGAAGGATCACCCGGACAACCTTTCATTAGCCGGAGACGGGTTCGACACGGTGATAAAGGCGAAAGCAGCTGTGGATGTGGTTTCCAGATGCAGGAATAAAGTTTTCCTGTGCTGATATTCTTACCATTGCCACTCGTGATGTCGTCAATATGGTACTCATTTATTTCAATTTTGTGTTAATTAATTAATGAATGGATGGAGATGATAATTAACTTAATTGGGGATGTAATGTAGGGAGGAGGACCGTATTACAAAGTAGAGCAGGAGAGATACGATAGCTTGACGTCGAGGGTGTCCAATGTTTATTATAATTATTCTCAAATCATTCTTTTGAGAATGATTATACATCACTAATTTCACAAGTGAACAATATTTCACATCTTTTCATCAGATTACCGTCTTAACTTGATTACTAAGTTATCCATTTGTACTTATTATCGATTTAGCATTGTCTCTTTCTCAAAAATTGTGAGAAAAATTGATCACTTGTGTATATTCTACACCGTGTACAATAGATTCGTAGTTACCTATGTATACTGTGAAAATGAAAAGAGATGATGTATTGAGGATTAAATGTTTTTCTTATTAATAAAATTAAAGTTCTCGGTATGTGAAATTAGTTTATTTCTTTTTTTTTGTTCGTTAGTAGTACAATAGACATCTAATATTTTAAACCTTTGATGTCTATACCAGCAATAGACAACTAATGTTTTAAAACCTCAGTTGTCTATACGCTAAAATAGACAACTGTTATTTTATAAAACAGTTGTCTATTAATGAATAGACAACTGTTGTAAAACAGATGTCTATGCTTATGCTAATATACAACTCCAAACTACTCAACTGTTGTAAATCAGTTGTCTATTGCAAAAAAATCAGTTGTCTATTTGATGTTTTGTAGTAGTGTGCATTCCCCCGCCATATATCTGCACCCTCGATAAAGGAATTAACGCAGAACTTTCTTATTCCCATCTTTCTCTCTTAACTACTCCTTTGTAAAACTCATCCCTGGTATATTCCACACGCTATACCCTCATGGCTTTGCACCATTCAAGGGACTATAACGTATCACATAACCCTGTGTTGATAACATATCAACACAAAACTTGAACTTGCACCCATTCATCTGAGGTACTAAAGACGAATCAGCTAAAGATTTTATTTGAATAGTGCGTGATCAAATAACTCCATGAATATCATTATTTCTCATTAAATAATAAAGACTTTTTAACGCATAGAGTGAGGGATTGTGGGTGTGGGTGTTGGCGTGGGTGTGGGTGTGGGTGTGTTTTTATACTGTGAATGTGAAAACTGTCATTAATTAGAAAAAAAATATAACTGGGGAAGATATTCTCTTAAATGCTCCATGCGTTAAAAGCATCAATTCACATAATGACAAAATTAACCAAGTACACTGTACAACGTATCTCCACTGTACATTGTATCTTACAGTGGTTTAATCATTTTGAATCAATTGTAATCCTAATTTATACTACAGAATTACATTAATAATTTATGATGTACATATTTGACACTACGAATTTATATATTTACATATCACCTGTACATAAATACCAAATGATCTTGACTAATTACCTAATATACAAATTTAATTTTTGTAGCTATACTGTATATAGGTCAATATATAAATTATATATAAAAATACCAGATGTACATAATCATTCAAGAAAACATATTACAGTGGGCTGAATTACGTTAATAATTCTTGACGTAATGTATATATGTAAATATCACCTGTACATAATCCATCTAAGTACATCATTATACATAATTCCATATTCGATGTACATATCTCAACTAGTTATACATATTAGAGTGGTCATTTTACTAGTGTCAAATCATAAGTTATATAGACTATATTATTAATTATGTACGGAGTATATCATATTTTTATTTAAAAAACACAAAGTACAGTATATAGGTCACTAAGTGATGTACATATTTAAAGAACAACTGTACATAATACAACCAAAGACATCACTGCACATATTTCTATATTAGTTGTACATAACCCATATATACAAATTTAATATATTTTGTAGCTATACTGTATATAGGACATTATTTAAAGTACATATATAAATACTAGATATACATAATCATTCAAGGACATATTACAGTGGGTTGAATTACGTTAATAATTCTTCATGTACATATTTCAACAACGTAATGTATATATGTAAATATCACCTATTCACATTCCATCTAAAGACATCATAAGGTCAAGGTGAGGAAGGTATAACTGGGGTAGGTATAAGCTGGGGCTAGTAAAGTAATGTATCTCCGTGCGTCAAAAACCAAGTTAAGGTAGGTATAGGCATTTAATACGGACTCGAAAAATATTTAATTAACTATTACCTTATATTCAAATTAAGTATATGTGTAGCTTTACTATATAGGTCAATATATAAAGTACATATATAAATACGAGATGTAATAATCATTCAATAACACCTAATCATTCAATAACACCTAATACGTCCACAACATGGTTCACTAATACCCACTTAGAGTTTAGTTACTTGCGGGATTAGTGACCTTGAATAACGAAAAGGGTTTAGGGTTGGATTAGGTGGAACCGCGAAGTGGGAATACCTAATCCAACCCTAAACCCTTTTCCATTTTTGAATAAGGAAAAGTGTTTAGGGTTGGATTAGGCGGAACCGTGAAGCAGTTACGCCTAACCCAACCCTAAACCCTATTTCGTCCCGTCTTATGCAGTACTCTTTGAATCACGTCCATGACAGAGTTCACTAATACTCTCAAAGGGTTAAGTTACTTGCAAGATTAGTGACCTTGAATAAGGAAAATGGTTTAGGGTTGGATATGGCAAAAGCGCGAAGCGCGAACGCCTAATCCAACCCTAAACCCTTTTCCGTTATTGAATAAGGAAAAGGGTTTAGGGTTGGATTAGGCGGAACTGTGAAGCGGGAACGCCTAATCCAACCCTAATCCCTTTTCTGTCCCGTTTTATGCAATACCCCATCTTTGAATCATGTCCACGACAGGGTTCACTAATACCCTCTAGGGTTCAGTTACTTGTGGGATTAATGACCTTGAATAAGGAATAGGGTTTATGGTTGGATTGGGCGGAACCTCGACACGGGAACGCCTTAACCAACCATAAACCTTTCTCCGTCGTTGAATAAGGGAAAGGGTTTAGGGTTGGATTATGCATAACTGCGAAGGGGGTGCGCCTAACCTAACCTTAAACCCTATTCTGTCCCGTCTTATCCAGTACCCCATCTTTAAATCACGTCCACAACAGGATTCACTAATACCCACTTAGGGATCAGTTGCTTGCGGGATTAGTGACCTTGAACAAGGAAAAGGGTTTGGGGTTGGACTAGGCGGAACTGCGAAGCGGGTACGCCTAATTCAACCCGAAACCCTTTTCCATCCTTGAATAAGAAAAGGGTTTAGGGTTGGATTTGGCGGAACCGTGAAGCGGGTACACCTAATCCAACCCTAAATCCTTTTAAGTCCTGTCTTATGTAGAATCCCATCTTTGAATCACGTCCACGACAGGGTTCTCCTATACCCTCTTGGGGTTCATTTACTAGCGGGAATATTGACCTTGAATAAGGAAAAGGGTTTAGAGTTGGATTTGGCGGAACCGCGAAGCAGGAACGCCTAATCCAACCCTAAACCCTTTTCCGTCCCATCTTATGCAGTACCCCATCTTTGAATTACGTCCACGACAAGGTTCACTAATACCCTCTTAGGGTTCAGTTACTTGCGGGATTAGTGACCTTGAATAAGGAAAAAGGGATTGGGGTTGGATTAGGCGGAACCGCGAAGCGGGTTTGCCTAATCCAACATGAAACCCTTTTCCATCCTCGAATAAGGAAAAGGGTTTAGGATTGGATTTGGCGGAACCGCAAAGCGGGAACGCCTAATCCAACCCTAAACCCTTTTCCGTCCTTGAATAAGGAAAATGGTTTAGGGTTGGATTAGGCGAAACCGTGAAGCGGGTATTTCTAATCCAAGCGGGTACGCCTAATCCAACCCTAAACCCTTTTAAGTCCTGTCTTATGCATAACCCCTTCTTTGAATCACGTCCACGACAGGTTCACTAATACCCTCTTAAAGTTCAGTTAGTTGCGGGATTAGTTACCTTGAATAAGGAAAAGGGTTTAGGGTAGGATTAGGCGGAACCTCGACGCGGGAACGCCTTAACCAACCCTAAACCTTTCTCCGTCCTTGAATAAGGGAAAGGGTTTAGGGTTGGATTATGCAGAAACGCGAAGCGGGTACGCCTAACCTAATTCTAAACTCTATTCTGTCCCGCCTTATGCAATACCCCATCTTTAAATCACGTCCATGACAGGATTCACTAATAACTTCTTAGGGTTCAGTTATTTGCGGGATTAGTGACCTTTAATTAGGAAAAAGGGTTTGGGGTTGGATTAGGCGGAACCGCGAAGCAGGTTCGCCTAATCCAACCCAAAACCCTTTTCCGTCCTTGAATAAGGAAAATGGTTTAGGGTTGGATTAGGCGGAACCGTGAAGTGGGTATGCCTAATCCAAAGCTAAACCCTTTTAAGTCCTATCTTATTCAGAACCCCATCTTTGAATCACGTCCACGACAGATTCACTGGTTCACTAATACCCTCTTAGAGTTCAGTCACTTTCGGGATTAGTGACCTTGAATAAGGAAAAGGGTTTGGGGTTGGACTAGGCGGAACTGCGAAGCGGGTACGCCTAATTCAACCCGAAACCCTTTTCCATCCTTGAATAAGAAAAGAGTTTAGGGTTGGATTTGGCAGAACCGCGAAGCGGGAACGCCTAATCCAACCCTAAACCCTTTTCCGTCCTTGAATAAGGAAAATGGTTTAGGGTTGGATTAGGCCGAATCGTGAAGCGGGTACACCTAATCCAACCCTAAACCCTTTTAAGTCCTGTCTTATGTAGAATCCCATCTTTGAATCACGTCCACGACAGGGTTCTCCTATACCCTCTTGGGGTTCATTTACTAGCGGGAATAATGACTTTGAATAAGGAAAAGGGTTTAGAGTTGGATTTGGCGGAACCGCGAAGCAGGAATGCCTAATCCAACCCTAAACCCTTTTCCGTCCCATCTTATGCAGTACCCCATCTTTGAATTACGTCCACGACAAGGTTCACTAATACCCTCTTAGGGTTCATGTACTTGCGGGATTAGTGACCTTGAATAAGGAAAAAGGGATTGTGGTTGGATTAGGTGGAACCGCGAAGCGGGTTTGCCTAATCCAACACGAAACCCTTTTCCATCCTCGAATAAGGAAAAGGGTTTAGGATTGGATTTGGCGGAACGGCAAAGCGGGAACGCCTAATCCAACCCTAAACCCTTTTCCGTCCTTGAATAAGGAAAATGGTTTAGGGTTGGATTAGGCTAAACCGTGAAGCGGGTATTTCTAATCCAAGCGGGTACGCCTAATCCAACCCTAAACCCTTTTAAGTCCTGTCTTATTGATATGTGTGGTTTGTAGTGCCTATTTTGTAGTGTTTTGGTCCCATTTTCCTTGTAGAATCGCTCCTTGGGAGCGGTTTAGGGGCTTCTTATGCTTCCTTTAGTTCGTTTCAGGTTCCCGAGACCGATTTGGAAGAGTTGGAGCGATGATTCGATGCCTTGGAATCAACCCCGAGACCTTGGGACCCAATCCCGAGCCTCCGAGACCCGATCCCGAGTCCCGAGAATCGATGGGAAGCCCATGAGAAGCAAGGAGGGACCAAAAAGTTCATATTGGAGGCCTACAAGACCCATCCCGATCGGGAAGGCCTCAAACCCGATCGGGATGAGGTGCACAGAAGACGTAGCCGCTGTGGAGCATTCCCGATCGAGTTGGCATATATTCCCGATCGGGAAAGTTGAAGTTTCCCGATCGGGATTTCCTTTCCCGATCGGGAATGTCCCAGTTCGAGCCGCATCACTTTGTTCCTTCCTCCTTTCCATTGTATCCCTATAAATACCCCTCCTCTTGTAATCTTAGCTTATGTTCTTCACTTCCCATTAAACCCTAGACTACTTTAGGTTAGATTAGATTAGATTAGAGTAGATTAGTCGGTAATTAGTTCTTAATCCTAGTTTAGTACTTGTATTAAGGGAATTCTTCAAGATCCATCCAAGATTGACAACCTTGGTGGTTTGTTTTGGGTTTTCTTCATTAATGCAAGTTTCAATCTTTCTCCTTCACTAGTATGGTATAATCCTTTCTTCCTTTTAATCTTTATCTTGTTTGTTTAATTCAAGTTTCAATCTTTAGTTATTGTTTATTGTTTTGTTCATTATACTTGGTAGTTTCATTATGTATGTTTTGATGTTTGTGTTGTTTCCTCTTGTTTATGTTAGAATTAGTTTGATAATGTTAGAGTAGTGTTCTTGCTAGGGTTTGTAAGGTGATTAGGGTGTTAATTGGATGATTAAGGGTTTGTTGGAGATTTTGGTGGAAGATTTGGGTTTCCTCTTGGTTGATGCATATTACATGTTTGTTGGAATGCTTGAATGACTAAGTAGGTTAGAATGCTTATTTTTCTTGCCTTCCTTTGTCATGTGTGTCGCCGAAATGGTTTCCATGTGGAACCTCTAGGTCGGTCTAAGTTGCGAGAGCCCGGACCAACCTAGATCACCCTACTACCTCCCTCGCTCTAGCTCTTCCTTGACCATTCCGTTACCCGTTTGACCCTGACCTAATCCTAGCCCGTTTTCCTTAGTTGTTCTTCTTAGTCATAGTCTAGCCTTTCTCTCCCTCTTATCATTCTCTAGCTTAGCTCGTTGATTTAGTCTCGTTTTTAGGCGACCTTGGTCTATACGCCTCTACCGTCCCCGTGGATTCGACCCGACTTGCCCTATCTACCGTAGGAATAGCCGGTTAATTATTTGATCGGTGGGATCCACGACAAATCTCTTCCGTCAATTTGGCGCCGTTGCCGGGGACGGTGCTAGTTTAGACTTTGTTCTCCTAGTTACTTGACTTTGTGTTTGTGTTTGTGTTTTTCTTTTTCTTTTTGTTACCTTGCTTCTTGTGTGTGTGTGGTTTATTTCTCTCTTGTCTAGTGCCCAAAAAGCACTAGACTTCTCACGTTTGTTCTTAGTCTACAGTTTGTGCTTAGAGGTGGTGACTATCTTCTTCTTGCGACTTAGAGCCGCTTTAACGTACGGTTGCTAGAATGAGTGGTTTCCAATCGGGTATTAGCTACCATTTTCGAGCGAGCATGGGGTTTGATCTAAACTCCCCACACATGGAAGCCGATATGAGCTACCCCTCTTCTTCCATGAACCAAAGCCATGACATGACGTCCCCCTAACATTATCAAGCTTCTTGGGGTAATCAAGATGGGTATGATCCTCAAGAGTATGGAAATGGCTACCAACAAGTGAATGACTATCAATCCTACGATCAAGGTGGCTATTACTCAAGCTATGATTGTGAACCCACCATGTTCAATCAAGATTCACCTTATGGAAGCCAATACAACCAAAACCCACCATATTACCCTCCACCCCAACCACAATATGAACCCCATGACCCACAATACTACCAATCACCTCAACCTCACTACCAACAATATGATGCCCCACCCCTTGGGCATCATCAAGACACCATGTTTAATCAAGATTATCAAGATTATCATCAAGATTATCAAGATTATCAAGGAGCTTTACAAGACCCCAATGATCACCAATTGCCCGACACGGAGGTGTTTCACTCTATGCTTCAAATGCAAAGGAGCCTCCAAGAAACGGCCCTTCAATTGCAAAAAGAACAAGATGAATTATGGGTCCAAATTCGAAGGGAAAACGAGGCGATGGTTGCTTGATTAAATGCATTATCGGTTCAAACCGTAATGTATTTATCCCGAACATCGCAATTAGATGAAGAGTGCCCACTTGAGAGAGAGGAGCAACCTAACCATGAAGCCGCCGATGTAGTTCCCTTTGGAGGAGAGATTTGCTTTGAAGAACCTCAATCGTCTACCCAAAAAGTGACGAATGAGGAGATGACCCGTGGTGAAGGCAACATTGGTGAGGAATTGGAGGAGGATAGTGAGTTGGATGATTTGGTGGAATTTGTGAGGATGTTGGGTGAAATTGATAGCCTTGAGTTGCCCTTGTGCGATAATGTGGATAAGCATCAAGAGCCCCTTACTAGTACACCAAGCAATGACTTGGAAGAGATTGAAACCGCCGGTAGAAGTTTCGATCCTCCTATCCAAGATGATGTGGGGCCTAGTGATGAAGATGGGAAACCACAACTTGAGGAAAGTGTGGGGGTGTGCATTGAGGAGATGAGGCAAAAATCGCTTTTTGTGCCTCGTTTCTTGGAGATGAAGCTTGCTAATGATTGGAGACGGTGCCTAGGGAGGAAGAGGTCGGTGAAGCTCGTAGGATGGATAGACCCCGGAGATGACATGATTGATGACGATGGGTCTTTTGATTCCTACTTCTTGCCTTCTCCTTGGAGGCCGTGGAGGTTGGCAAAGCTCGAGCGCTTCTTGGGCCTCCACTATGATGTCGGTAGCGCGTTCGACTTGCTCCTCCATGCCCTTGAGGGCTACGGTTGAAGGAGAGTCCACCATCCTAGGTTTGACGGAGTTCCTAAAGAACCGTCATGTTGTACATTCTCCTCTCCTCTTTAGAGTACTTGTGTTTGTATTTGTGTGATTTTTCTCTTGATTTTGTTAGTTTTGTGATATTCTTGTAATTATTTTGGTATTTTGATGAGCGATGTGAGGGAGTGAATTTGATGTGTATGTTGAGTTTATTGTGATAGGTGAAGTGAAGATGACTCCTAGAAGGGAGTGGTTAGTGATAGAGCTTGGATCGTGAGCTAGGGAGCCGGTTTTTGGGGTCATGGGAGTCATGAAGACTCTTCCCGACCGGGAAGGGTGTGTCGTCCCGACCGGGATGGGGCCATCCCGATCGGGATGAGGGTGCCAAAAATCGAGTTCACTGGAGTGTCATCCCGATCGGGAAGGAGGCTTCCCGACCGGGAAGGGTTTATCAACCCGACTGGGATCATCTATCCCGACCGGGATGGTCCCCTACTCCTTTTTGGTGCCTTTTCTTCGACATTCAAGCCCACCCAACCATTGTATACCCCCACCCAACCTCCCTACCTTCCTTGCTCATATCATACCACCCACATACTTCATTTTCGTATCCTCACTTCATCTTCTATCTACTTTAGACCGGTATTCACATCAAATCCCACCCCCTCGCACCATTACTACCTTAGCCATGCGGTTTTCTCAAGCTTGAAAAGGGATGACAATGACGACAACAAGCAAGTGCCTATATTGATCATTGAGACGATGGAGCGAGTGAGTTCCTAACCGGTCGGTATGGCAACTATCCTCTCTTTTCCGTTTTTTTAGCTTGTCTTCATTTGTTTATTCCCTTCCCCTTTGTCATGGTGGCCTTCGAGGCCTTGGTTTATGGTTGCTCCCGACTCTCGATGATGTGACTACATCGAGAGTCATTTTCAAAATCCAAATTTTTTTTACAAGTTTTTCACTCTTTCTTTTTGAGGATTTAGTCGGATTTAGGCGGAATCCGGGCTAGGTGACTTGATTACACCTAGCCCTCCCCTCCCATTTCCTTTTATTTTCTTCCTTTTATTTTCTTCCCCCATCAATATCTTTTTCTTGTCTCGGCCCATGGTGACTTGACTACACCCCGGCCGGACACCTTCTACCCTTTTCTCCACTTTTTGATTTTTAGCTTTATTTTCGTAGTTTCTTTTCTTTTTCTTTTGTCTCTCCGCACACTACGATCGAGCATGAGAACATGGCTCGGTTTAAGTGTGGGGGGAGCGATATTCTATCGTCGTTAGTTTTATTTTCTTAGTTTTTCTAAAAATCTTTAAAAACCCTAAAAATTTTGAAAAAATTTCACAAAAATCAAAAGGATTTTCCTTTTGTGTGTTTTCCTTTTGTGTCTTTATGTCGTGTATTTGTTGTATTGTGTGTGTTTTGCCTCCTCTTTCCTTATAGGCTGCTTAAATCACCGCTAGCTTTGGAGAGCTTTCAAGACTACCGGTAACATCTTATCTCTTTTTCTTCTTTATCTCTCGTGGAGTTTGGAGGAGATTGTGATGTTGTGTGCTCGGGTGGATCTTTGTAATGCTTGAGGTTGATTTGGTTGCTCATTTGGAAGATAGGGGTGGTGTTTGTGTTTTCATTTGTGTTCGTTTTGTGTTCTTCTTGTTTTGTTGCTTTTATTTCTTTTTCTTTCGTTTTCGTCATGTCTTTGATTTTGTTTTGTGTTTTGTTGTGTGTCATGTGTGTAAACCGTTTTCGAAAACCCGGTTTAGAGGCTAGTGTGAGAGTGTCTACTTTCCCTTCCTAGTGGTATAAATCGAGTCTTGGACTTTAGTCTAGTAGAATGACCCTAAATCAATGAATTCGTTGGTCCTTTACCTTGAGTCCACCTAGCTTACTAGGGATTTAATACGGAATTTGCACTTTTGACCATTATGACCACCCACGGTGTGAAAAGGCCTTGGTTACCGAGTCTCGTCCCTTAGGTGACCGTGTCTAGGATTGTTTGATTAGTCCAAGTTCTCCACCTTTTTGTGGGTTTGAAAGGGGATGCGCAACCCCGACATACCCATTACCCTACCTCCTACACATATCCACGCAATAATTTGCAACTTGTTGATTCCTCTCTTTCTTGATGCAATAAGAAATGCCAAAAAGCCAAATCTTGCCAAAAGGGCAAAGAAAAGAAAAAGAAAGAAAAATGAAAGACAGAAAAGAATGAAGAAAAAGAAAAGGCACAAAAGCCAAAAAGAAAATAGAAAAGAAGAAAAAAAGAAATGGCACGGCAAAACAAAGCAAAAATGCAAAAGAAGAAGAAAATGCCAAAAGAAAATCCGATTCACAAAAATAACCCCTACCTCTCAAAATAAGCCTTTTTCCGACTTTTGCCGTAAAGAGCCTACCAAAGGACCGAGTCCCTAGGAAGGATGATAGCGGCATTAGTCGGTCTTCCCTCATTTTGCAATTATTTCCACCTTTTTACTTGGACTAGTTAGGCGGTTTTGGACACGGGACGACCCTCTTGGCTCACGCTAAAGGGGGCGGGGTCTCACTTACCTACAGTGTCGACTAACACCGTTGTTCTTCACTTCCCACTCCGCCGATCGTCCCGTGGTACGTTCTTAGAAGGTTAGGAGGAACCTAGGTAAGTTACCAACGTTTTTATTGCTTTGTCGTCATACTATTAGGGTTTAGTCCATCTCGGTTTGTATTGCTAGCTTGGGAACGTTGCCACTTACCTCGAGTCCTAAACCGGTGCTTCTTTCACCGCTTTTAGAGGGGAGCGGTATTTCTTTTCTTTTGGGTGCAACCTTTTGTGTGTTTGTTTGTTTATGTGTTTTGTGTCCGGTTGCATCCACAGTTTTGTCGCAAGACCCCACTTGCCTTGCGGGGTGCACTTTTCCTCTAAGTGCACTCGCGTTAGTTGAAAGGGCGTAGGGTGCGCTAATACCCATTCGGCTAGTATAGTAGTTAGTATGTGCTTACTCGAGGGCGAGTAAGGGTTAAGTGTGGGGGAGTTGATAAGTGTGGTTTGTAGTTGTGGACATGACGTAGGTCCACCCCGACGCGGCCACGCGCGGGTTTGGGTAGGCGAATGAATCTCGTGGTGAGATTGCTCCCGGGTTCGAAATTTAAGTCAAAATGGAGTCGCCACCGAATTTTGTGGTTATTCGGAACCATACGAGCCCACTCTATGTCGTCATGGGCTATACACAAAGTAAGCCCACTTCGATTTCAGAGTTTATTGGACTCGTCCCTTTGCATTATTATACCGATACCGTTTACACCGGCTTTCGTATATAAAATGACTCTCGTGCGCCAATGGTTTCGGGCATCCGGAAACCAAGGTTCTGAGTAAGGGGTGAGGGTACGTGTTGGGAAGCCCACTAAGGACACCCAACCCCGCCCGCACATGGCGGCCTCTACTAAGACATCGTTCGTGTTCGTGTACGCGCGCTAGTAAAATGATTAAATGATATGCAAACAGCGTTTTCGGGCTAAGCATGCGAGTTGTTGATTAACTACGTCATTTAATGCATCTTGATTCACGTCAAAGTGATTTAGCATGTGATGTTCATTTAAATAAATAAATGGCGAACATCAAATAATAGAAAACTCGTAAATAAATTACAAATTACACGAGCGGAATACAACCCGGAATTCACAATACAACGAGCAATAAAATAGAATAATTGAATTATAAGCAGCAAATGCTAACTAGAAACGGACCCGTATATAATAAATATAAACTAGACCGTAAGTTGTGCAAATGGACGAACTTCGATTAAATACACATTATATTGTGTATTAAACGGAGGGCGGAGATATGGAACCTAGGCGTGGTGCTAGCCCGATCCCGAATCTCGATCCCTTGTCCCGACTTATCACATCGAGAAATGGAGTCTAAATTAATTATGAGTCGGATACGACTAAAGAGTCGTCGATACAAAAATTAATAGTGTGAGACCGTCGATCAAAGTCGTTTTAAGTGTCGTGATGTGCATAAGTTTTAGAAAAAATGGGTTCACGTGATGGCCTTTACACGCGTTGACTAAAAGTCGTAAAGAAAAGACGAGTCTCAAAATATGGACATATGTCGCGAAAGTCGCATATTAATGTAAGGACCGAAAAGGATAGAAAGTCGAGAAAACGAGAAAGTGGGCTCGGCCGAACAGGCCTCCCCGCGAGTCGCCTGACCGGCGCGCGATTCGCATGGGGGTCTGGCCGTTTGTCTATTATTTGTTTGAATTCGATAACTGACCGAGTTAAATAAAAATATTCCATTATTTAAATTCAACTCGGTTCTCGATGTCATAAGCGTGTATTATACGATTATGAGACCGTTATCGGGATTTTATGAAATATGCTATTATGTGATTGAAAATCTTGATTAGTGACGAAATTATAGTCCTCCGCGTCACGACATCGATACTAATCCTAAAGGATTATGTGATGTCGGTTTTCGCCTCAACGGATCTCGTACTAATCTTAAGAATGGAGTCTTACGCGTTCAACTATGAGCAATCACGATCGCGTTATGCCCTTGAGTACATTGGGGCGGCGCTCCTCGAAAGGGTGCCACCTCCGTCGTGACTCGTAAAGGGATTAAACGGACTTTGGATGATCGTCGTAGTCAAACGTGTTAAGATCCGAATTTTAATATTATACAAATCTATATATATACACGGTATTAATATGTTAACGACGATAATTAAATGTTAGAGGTTAGATACAATAAATAATAAAAAAAGTTAGATTGCGATAAATAAAATGTTAGTAGCAAAATTAAAATAATGTTAGTAACTGAATTAAAATGTTAGTGTTAGTATGTTAATAATAATAATAATAATAGTAATAATAATAATAATAATAATAATACATATATATACATAATCAAAAAGAAAAGAGAAAGGAGAAAGAGATGTCGGGATTTGAATTACACCCTCAACCTACATGCTTAATGGCCTCGGAAACGAACTCGTAATAGCGACGGGAGCGCGGGAGTGTCGAGATATGTAGGGTGAGTTATGGTGTGTGTCTTTGACGAGTTTTGATCTCGGGATTTTGAATATGTATGTGTGTGTGTATGTATGCCGCCGGTTTAACGAGGGCAAATGGCTCGGTTTTTTTGTATTGTTTTGCTTGGGGTTGTTTAGGTAGATTAGGGTAGAAGATGTAGGGTGAATGAGGTTTGTAAAGGCTCTCCTTAAACTCTCAAAGCTGAAAAATGCAAAGGGTTAGGGGGTGTATTTATAGGCTTGATCAAGTGAATCAAATGGGTTGAGTTATTATAGGAAAATGTTGACTCTTGATTTGATTTGCTAATTTTGAATTCTGATTTTGTGCGCCAGTTTTCGAGAATGAACTTGGCTGATTTTGTGAGACGGTTTCGTCTTTGACCGGGTATTGACCCGGTCGCTAAAAGACGAGATTTATTTCCAGTGACGGTTTTGACCCAAATTAGTCTCATTTTATTGAAAACGGCCCACTGGGCCTGGATTTGAGGTCGGTTTTGAGAGATTTGCACTCCGCTAAATGCCCACGTCGGATACAATTGATTCCGAGTCCGTATTCGAGCGTATTAAGTCACGTTAGCGTCCGATCATCATCGGGTGTTTTGTCGGGAACTGCTATAGACACTAGCAGGCAAAATGCGGGTGTCTACAGTAGTGCCTATTTTGTAGTGTTTTGGTCCCTTTTTCCTTGTAGAATCGCTCCTTGGGAGCGGTTTAGGGGCTTCTTATGCTTCCTTTAGTTTGTTTCAGGTTCCCGAGACCGATTTGGAAGAGTCGGAGCGATTCCGACTCTATACATACACATTTTGGAGCCAACAGAGTAAAGGAACGATGATTCGATGCCTTGGAATCGACCCCGAGACCTTGGGACCCAATCCCGAGCCTCCGAGACCCGATCCCGAGTCCCGAGAATCGATGGGAAGCCCATGAGAAGCAAGGAGGGACCAAAAAGTTCATATTGGAGGCCTACAAGACCCATCCCGATCGGGAAGGCCTCAAACCCGATCGGGATGAGGTGCACAGAAGACGTAGCCACTGTGGAGCATTCCCGATCGGGTTGGCATATTCCCGATCGGGAAAGTTGAAGTTTCCCGATCGGGATTCCCTTTCCCGATCGGGAATGTCCCAGTTCCAGCCGCGTCACTTTGTTCCTTCCTCCTTTCCATTGTAACCCTATAAATACCCCTCCTCTTGTAATCTTAGCTTATGTTCTTCACTTCCCATTAAACCCTAGACTACTTTAGGTTAGATTAGATTAGATTAGAGTAGATTAGCGGGTTCGCCTAATCCAACCCAAAACCCTTTTCCGTCCTTGAATAAGGAAAATGGTTTAGGGTTGGATTAGGCGGAACCGTGAAGTGGGTATGCCTAATCCAACCCTAAACCCTTTTAAGTCCTATCTTATGCAGAACCCCATCTTTGAATCACGTCCACGACAGATTCACTGGTTCACTAATACCCTCTTAGAGTTCAGTTACTATCGGGATTAGTGACCTTGAATAAGGAAAAGGGTTTGGGGTTGGACTAGGCGGAACTGCGAAGCGGGTACGCCTAATTCAACCCGAAACCCTTTTCCATCCTTGAATAAGAAAAGGGTTTAGGGTTGGATTTGGCGGAACCGCGAAGCGGGAACGCCTAATCCAACCCTAAACCCTTTTCCGTCCTTGAATAAGGAAAATGGTTAAGGGTTGGATTAGGCGAAACCGTGAAGCAGGTATTTCTAATCCAAGTGGGTACGCCTAATCCAACCCTAAACCCTTTCAAGTCCTGTCTTATGCATAACCCCATCTTTGAATCACGTCCACGACAGGTTCACTAATACCCTCTTAAAGTTCAGTTAGTTGCGGGATTAGTTACCTTGAATAAGGAAAAGGGTTTAGGGTTGGATTAGGCGGAACCTCGACGCGGGAACGCCTTAACTAACCCTAAACCTTTCTCCGTCCTTGAATAAGGGAAAGGGTTTAGGGTTGGATTATGCAGAAACGCGAAGCGGGTACGCCTAACCTAATCCTAAACCCTATTCTGTCCCACCTTATGCAATACCCCATCTTTAAATCACGTCCACGACAGGATTCACTAATACCCTCTTAGGGTTCAGTTATTTGCAGGATTAGTGACCTTAAATTAGGAAAAAGGGTTTGGGGTTGGATTAGGCAGAACCGCGAAGAGGGTTCGCTTAATCCAACCCGAAACCCTTTTCCGTCCTTGAATAAGGAAAATGGTTTAGGGTTGGATTAGGCGGAACCGTGAAGTGGGTATGCCTAATCCAACCCTAAACCCTTTTAAGTCCTATCTTATACAGAACCCCGTCTTTGAATCACGTCCACGACAGGTTCACTGGTTCACTAATACCCTCTTAGAGTTCAGTTACTTTCGGGATTAGTGACCTTGAATAAGGAAAAGGGTTTAGGGTTGGATTGGGCGAAACCTCGACGCGGGAACGCCTAAACCAACCCTATATCTTTCTCCGTCCTTGAATAAGGAAAAGGGTATAGGGTTGGATTTGGCGGAACCGCGATGCAGGAACGCCTAATCTAACCCTAAACCCTTTTCCGTCCAGTCTTATGCAGTACCCCATCTTTGAATCAAGTCCACGACAAGGTTTACTTATACCCTCTTAGGGTTCAGTTACTTGCGGATTAGTGACCTTGAATAAGGAAAAAGGGTTTAGGGTTAGATTTGGCGGAACCGCGAAGCGAGAACGCCTAATCCAACCCTAAACCTATTTCTGTCCTTGAATAAGGAAAATGGTTTAGGGTTTGATTAGGTGGAACCTCGAAGTGGGTATGCCTAATCCAACCCTAAACCCTTTTAAGTCCTGTCTTATGCAGAACCCCATCTTTGAATCACGTCCATGACAGTTTCACTAATACCCTCTTAGAGTTCAGTTACTTGCGGGATTAGTGACCTTGGATAAGGAAAAGGGTTTTGGGTTGGATTAGGCGGAACCTCGATGCGGGAACGCCTAAACCAACCTTAAACCTTTCTCCGTCCTTGAATAAGGGAAAGGGTTTAGGGTTGGATTATGCATAACCGCGAAGCGGGTACGCCTAACCTAACCCTAAACTCTATTCCGTCCTGTCTTATGCAGTACCCCATCTTTAAATCACGTCCACGACAGGATTCACTAATACCCTCTTAGGGTTCAGTTACTTGCGGGATTAGTGACCTTGAATAAGGGAAAAGGGTTTGGGGTTGGATTAGGCGGAACCGCGAAGCGGTTACGCCTAATCCAACCCCAAATCCTTTTCCATCCTTGAATAAGGAAAAGGGTTTAGGGTTGTGTAGACACCCGCATTTTGACTGCCAGGTGTCCATGGTAGTTTCCCAAAAAACACCCGATGATGATCGGACGCTAACGTGTTTCTACGCGCTCGGATATGGGCTCAAATCCATTAGTCATTGGCTAAAGCACTTATGGAGTACACATCTCACAAAACTAACCTCAAATCCAGGCCCAGTGGACCATTCCGAGTAAAACAAGACTAATCTGGGCCAAAACCGACACCGGAAATAAAACCGACTTTTTTACGATTGGGTCAACCCTGGTCAAAGTCGTCTCCGAGACATACAAAACAACCAATCCAAACATCAAAAGTCCAAGTCAAACACAAACCCATCAAAAACCCAGGTCACGGCCCAAAAAGATGGACCCGCGCGACCCAGCTGGGCCACTCGATCGAGTGGGCCTATTTCGAGCCTGAATGCTGGCACAACGGGCCACTCGACTGAGTCAGCTGGTTACTCGGTCGAGTAACCCTAACCGGGGTCTTTGCCTTTGCCTATATAAGCAACCCCATGCAACACATCTTGACACACTTTTTGCAACCCTACAACTTTACAAACCCTAATTCTACCCTAATCTACACACCCTAATACCACACTCAAGCCCTAAACCTAGTACCTAGGAGGCAAACCTAGACCACCACAACTCACCCTACGTATCTCAATACTCCCGTGCAAGACGTCACTACGAGTCCATACCGAGCACAAGAACATGTAGGTTGAGGGTGCAAAACCCGTCTTCTTCCCTTCTCTCCTCCCTCTTGGTTTTATTAATCTTTTTTTATCTTTTTTTGTTTTTTTATTCCTTTATCGCACCTCTAATATCATTAATACCGCTAGTATTAAGACATTAAAATACCCGTCGATTTGTGTCGAGTGCAAAGGATGTCAGGATAAGGAAACCCGAATATACAAGTGTACTGCACACAGCATTGTCGGTCGCTTATCCTGACACCCTTGCACTTGATTATTGAAACGGGTCAATTTCAACCATAATTCGTTTATTTCCGTTTGCGTCGCATATTGCTTCGTTTTTTCTAAAAACCTTCTTCAAGACACATATTTTCTAACGGTCGAAACCCGTTGACGCGGATCCGGCATCACAATCCCTAGGGATTTATTTCGATGTCGGAAAAGCCGAGGGAATCAAGTCTTTCAATTCTGGCATAATGTCAATCTCGTAGATTCGATGTTAATTCCATAATTAGACTTCGAATCTAGCGATCTAGTCACATAAGTTAACTAATGCGATTTTCCGTTGATGCTAAAATAATTGTTAATACGATTCACTAGAGTTACGACATTATTAAACGCGGAAGAAATCTACCATATCGCGGTAGTTAATTTAAGGCGACTTAAAAATAATTTTCTTTTACTTTCGCTCTCGTATTCCATATCGATTTCATAATCGAATATGGGATGCAACGAGCATGCAATTTCAGAATTGAGTATAAATTCCGCAATATTTATGCCCAATTCATCAAATCATCAAAAATCAGAAGCAATTTCGAAATCGATGATTAAAATTGCAAACGAACCTGGTTCGTACAGGTGCCACTCGACCGAGTGCCTACGCCACTCGATCGAGTGACATCACCAAAACCGAGACAAAATGTCTCTTACGACCTCCACTCGGTCGAGTCTCACAGTGACTCGGTCGAGTGGCAACGTACTCGACCGAGTTGGTCAGTAACTCGGTCGAGTAGGGTCCATAACACGAAACAGAATGTTTCTACGACCTCCACTCGGTCGAGTCTCACAGTGACTCGGTCGAGTGGCGACGTACTCGGTCGAGTTGGTCAATAACTCAATCGAGTGGGGTTGCACAATCCGAACAGAACCTTTTTTTAGAGGTCCACTCGGTCGAGTCACACAATGACTCGGTCGAGTGGCCCTTAATCACGTCAAACCGTGAGCCCTACAATAGCATTCAAGTCTCGTTAATCGTTTTTCGTGACTTAAGTCAACACGTGCCTAATCTATCACGTGAAACACCTTTTTCAAAACTATGCATCAACTCATTTGCATCATTCAATATCATTTAATATTTGCACAAACCGTTAATATCATTACATTGTTACTAACCGTTTGCTTTCTTGTTGATTTAATTCTTGTTTATTTTATTGTACTAAAATGAACTCACATGCTAAAATACAACTTCGACGTTAATATTTTAGTTGCATTAAATCGACATAGAAACCCTTTCAATTCATTCACATGCTTAGGGAAAACAATCCTTGCATAAGCATTCTCACCGAATTACTAACGCGCGTATTAGAGAGTCAATCGATATCCTAGTAGAGGCCGCTAGTGCGGGTGGGGTTGGGTGCCCTTCGTGGGCTTCCCAACACGTACCCTCACCCCTTACTCAGAACCTCGGTTTCCGGATGCCCGAAACCGTTGGCGCACGAGAGTCATTCAATACACGATAACCGGTAGTGACGGTATCGGTATCAAATGCTAAGGGACGAGCCCAATAAACTCTGACATCGGAAATGGGCCATATTTTGTATACGGCCCACTACGACATAGAGTGGGTTCGAACGGGCCCAAACTCCCACAAAGTTCGGTGGCGATTCCACTTCGATTTAAATTTCCATTCGATCCGTTTTCATATGGAGATTCATTCGCCTCCCCAAAACCCGCGCGTGGCCGCGTCGGGGTGGACCTATGTCATGTCCACAATTTGGCGACTCCGCTGGGGATCAACTGATGTGTGACTTACCATCGGTATCCTCAGGGTGAAACTCGAATAGAAATCGTTTGACTAGTACAATACGCGTTTTAGTTTTACGGTTCATGCATAACCCATATTTTCCCGGGCCGGTACTAGTGACCGACGTCCCACTATACCATTGATGTACTCCAATATGGATATGTCAAAAGGTGTCCATAGTCGATTCGAGTGGGTTTTGCGGCATGTTCTAAGCTCAACTCGACTTAGAGAGTCCGTCCCGATCAACGTCTAGACTATGTACACTGGTATAGACCCTCTTAGACCGACCGAGACTTAGTGTAAAGCATACATGGCGTCGTTATAATGCTTAGGTGACTATGTGCTACTTGGTTTCCGTGTCGTTTTCAAAAACCGTCAACTTTTCAAAGAATGCATCATTTTCAAAATTCGGGTCGCATGCCGAATTTAGGACTTATGATTTTACTCAAAATAGCCTATTTTCTAGACGATATGCTGCCCAATTCAAAACTCGAAAATGTTTTCGAACTTTCAAAAATCGAGGCCCGATACACTTTCCGATTTTCTCAAAATAATCGGGCCTTTCCCCGAGTTCTCTCGGACTTTCCAAAAAACCATCCATTTTCAAAACTTTCCTCTTCTTAGGACTTCCCGTATTTAGCAGTGTCGGGTCATGTCATAAGTTGTCAAGGTCTTTAGCGTCGAAACTCTGTCGATCTTAAATCACGAGTTTCTTCCCCATCCCAGTCCGCCTTATTAGACTAAGGCAAGGCCCACCTACGTAGGACAAACCCCTACAAAGGAGGGCCCGTCAACACGATCGAGTCAAAAGTATGGGGATGTCTCACGTGAACCTTCCTTTGAACAGGACTAGGCCCACTCACCGAATCCTAAGGAAGGCTCACGCTTCACAAGTCGCCCGTCTAGGTGTCTTTTCGAGTCATTTCCTCTTTTAGTCTTGTTCGGGATGTACTTGCTATTCCGGGATTCGGGCCAGTTTCTGATTACGCAGTGTTTTTACAGACAGGCCACCCGCAACCCGACATCAACGCAAAATGGAAGAGTTGAAGGATGCCCTAGCCAAGATCGAGACTCAACTGAACTCCATCCAGGCTAGCCAAGCAACGTTAGACACCCGTTTGAGCGCCGTAGAAAAAACGGCCCCTGTTGACGGGTCCGGGACCACTGGACCCATAGCTAAGCTCATCAGCGTTGTTTGCAGGCTCGAAAAACAAGTTCATCTGTCAACGAGCATCTCGATCCACAACAAAATTGCTCATTCCTATTTGCCCTTGAATGACGAGCTTGCGGATTAGTGACCTTGAATAAAGAAAAAGGGTTTATGGTTAGATTTGGCGGAACCGCGAAGCGGGAACGCCTAATCCAACCCTAAACCCATTTCCGTCCTTGAATAAGGAAAATGGTTTAGGGTTTGATTAGGCGGAACCTCGAAGCGGGTATGCCTAATCCAACCCTAAACCCTTTTAAGTCCTGTCTTATGCAGAACCCCATCTTTGAATCACGTCCACGACAGGTTCACTAATACCCTCTTAAAGTTCAGTTACTTGCGGGATTAGTTACCTTGAATAAGGAAAATGGTTTAGGGTTGGATTAGGCGGAACCTCGACCTAGGAACGCCTAAACCAACCCTAAACCTTTCTCCGTCCTTGAATAAGGGAAAGAGTTTTGGGTCGGATTATACAGAACCGCGAAGCGGGTACGCCTAACCTAACCGTAAACCCTTTTCCGTTCTGTCTTATGCAGTACCCCATCTTTAAATCACGTCCACGACAGGATTCACTAATACCCTCTTAGGGTTCTGTTACTTGCGGGATTAGTGACCTTGAATAAGGAAAAAGGGTTTGGGGTTAGATTAGGCGGAACCGCGAAGCGGGTTCGCCTAATCCAACCCGAAAACCTTTTCCGTCCTTGAAAAAGAAAAATGGTTTAGGGTTGGATTAGGCGGAACCGTGAAGCGGGTACGCCTAATCCAACCCGAAACCCTTTTAAGCCATGTCTTAAGCAGAACCCCATCTTTGAATCACGTCCACGACAGGTTCACTAATACCCTCTTAAAGTTCAGTTACTTGCGGGATTAGTTACCTTGAATAAGGAAAATGGTTTAGGGTTGGATTAGGCGGAACCTCGACCTAGGAACGCCTAAACCAACCCTAAACCTTTCTCCGTCCTTGAATAAGGGAAAGAGTTTTGGGTCGGATTATACAGAACCGCGAAGCGGATACGCCTAACCTAACCCTAAACCCTTTTCCGTCCTGTCTTATGCAGTACCCCATCTTTAAATCACGTCCACGACAGGATTCACTAATACCCTCTTAGGGTTCAGTTACTTGCGGGATTAGTGACCTTGAATAAGGAAAAAGGGTTTGGGGTTAGATTAGGCGGAACCGCGAAGCGGGTTCGCCTAATCCAACCCGAAAACCTTTTCCGTCCTTGAAAAAGAAAAATGGTTTATGGTTGGATTAGGCGGAACCGTGAAGCGGGTACGCCTAATCCAACCCGAAACCCTTTTAAGCCATGTCTTAAGCAGAACCCCATCTTTGAATCACGTCCACGAAAGGTTTACTGGTTCACTAATACCCTCTTAGAGTTCAGTTAATTGCGGGATTAGTGACCTTAAATAAGGAAAAGGGTTTTGGGTTGGATTAGGAGGAACCTCGACGCGGGAACGCCTAAACCAACCCTAAACCTTTCTCCGTCCTTGAATAAGGGAAAGGGTTTAGGGTTGGATTATGCAGGACTGCGAAGCGGGTACGCCTAACCTAACCCTAAACCCTATTCACGTCCACGACAGGATTCACTAATACCCTCTTAGGGTTTAGTTACTTGCGGGATTAGTGACTTTGAATAAGGAAAAGGGTTTGGGGTTGGATTAGGCGGAACCGCGAAGCGGTTCCGCCAAATCCAACCTGAAACCCTTTTCCTTCCTTGAATAAGGAAAAGGGTTTAGGGCTGGATTTGGCAGAACCGCGAAGCGGGAACGCCTAATCCAACCCTAAACCCTTTTTCGTCCTTGAATAAGGAAAATGGTTAAGGGTTGGATTAGGCGGAACCGTGAAGCGGGTACACCTAAATCAAACCTAAACCCTTTTAAGTTCTGTCTTATGCAGAACCCCATCTTTGAATCATGTTCACGACAGGGTTCTCCAATACCCTCTTTGGGTTCAGTTACTAGCGGATTAGTGACCTTGAATAGGGAAAAAGGGTTTTGGGTTGGATTAGGCGGAACCTTGACCTTGGAACGCCTAAACCAACCCTAAACCTTTCTCCGTTCTTGAATAAAGGAAAGGGTTTAGGGTTGGATTATGCAGAACCGCGAAGCGGGTACGCCTAACCTAACCCTAAACCCTATTCTGTCCTGCCTTATGCAGTACCCCATCTTTAAATCACGTCCACGACAGGATTCACTAATACCCCCTTAGGATTCAGTTACCTGCGGGATTAGTGACTTTGAATAAGGAAAAGGGTTTGGGGTTGGATTAGGCGGAACTCTGAAGCGGTTACGCCTAATCCAACCTGGAACCCTTTTCCATCCTTGAATAAGGAAAAGGGTTTAGGGTTGGAATTGGCAGAACCGCGAAGCGGGAACGCCTAATCCAACGCAAAACCCTTTTCAGTCTTTGAATAAAAAAAATGGTTTAGTGTTGGATTAGGAGTAACCGTGAAGCGGGTACACCTAATCCAACCCTAAACCTTTTTAAGTTCTATCTTATGCAGAACCCCATCTTTGAATCACGTCCACGACAGGGTTCTCCAATACCCTCTTATGGTTCAGTAACTAGCGGGAATAGTGACCTTGATAAAGGAAAAGGGTATAGGGTTGGATTTCGCGGAAGCGCGAAGCGGGAACGCCTAATCTAACCCTAAACCCTTTTCCGTCCTGTCTTATGCAGTACCCCATCTTTGAATCACGTCCACGACAAGGTTCACTAATACCCTCTTAGGGTTCAGTTACTTGCGGATTAGTGACCTTGAATAAGGAAAACGGTTTAGGGTTTGATTAGGCGGAACCTCGAAGCGGGTATGCCTAATCCAACCCTAAACCCTTTTAAGTCTTGTCTTATGCAGAACCCCATCTTTGAATCACGTCCACGACAGGTTCACTAATACCCTCTTAAAGTTCAGTTACTTCCGGGATTAGTTACCTTGAATAAGGAAAATGGTTTAGGGTTGGATTAGGCGGAACCTCGACCTAGGAACGCCTAAACCAACCCTAAACCTTTCTCCGTCCTTGAATAAGGGAAAGAGTTTTGGGTCGGATTATACAGAACCGCGAAGCGGGTACGCCTAACCTAACCCTAAACCCTTTTCCGTCCTGTCTTATGCAGTACCCCATCTTTAAATCACGTCCACGACAGGATTCACTAATACCCTCTTAGGGTTCAGTTACTTGCGGGATTAGTGACCTTGAATAAGGAAAAAGGGTTTGGGGTTAGATTAGGCGGAACCGCGAAGCGGGTTCACCTAATCCAACCCGAAAACCTTTTCCGTCCTTGAAAAAGAAAAATGGTTTAGGGTTGGATTAGGCGGAACCGTGAAGCGGGTACGCCTAATCCAACCCGAAACCCTTTTAAGCCATGTCTTAAGCAGAACCCCATCTTTGAATCACGTCCACGACAGGTTTACTGGTTCACTAATACCCTCTTAGAGTTCAGTTAATTGCGGGATTAGTGACCTTAAATAAGGAAAAGGGTTTTGGGTTGGATTAGGAGGAACCTCGACGCGGGAACGCCTAAACCAACCCTAAACCTTTCTCCGTCCTTGAATAAGGGAAAGGGTTTAGGGTTGGATTATGCAGAACCGCGAAGCGGGTACGCCTAACCTAACCCCTAAACCCTATTCCGTCCTGTCTTATGCAGTACCCCATCTTTAAATCACGTCCACGACAGGATTCACTAATACCCTCTTAGGGTTTAGTTACTTGCGGGATTAGTGACTTTGAATAAGGAAAAGGGTTTGGGGTTGGATTAGGCGGAACCGCGAAGCGGTTCCGCCAAATCCAACCTGAAACCCTTTTCCATCCTTGAATAAGGAAAAGGGTTTAGGGTTGGATTTGGCAGAACCGCGAAGCGGGAACGCCTAATCCAACCCTAAACCCTTTTTCGTCCTTGAATAAGGAAAATGGTTTAGGGTTGGATTAGGCGGAACCGTGAAGCGGGTACACCTAAATCAACCCTAAACCCTTTTAAGTTCTGTCTTATGCAAAACCCCATCTTTGAATCACGCTCACGACAGGGTTCTCCAATACCCTCTTTGGGTTCAGTTACTAGCGGATTAGTGACCTTGAATAGGGAAAAAGGGTTTCGGGTTGGATTAGGCGGAACCTTGACCTTGGAACGCCTAAACCAACCCTAAACCTTTCTCCGTCCTTGAATAAAGGAAAGGGTTTAGGGTTGGATTATGCAGAACCGCGAAGCGGGTACGCCTAACCTAACCCTAAACCCTATTCCGTCCTGCCTTATGCAGTACCCCATCTTTAAATCATGTCCACGACAGGATTCACTAATACCCCCTTAGGATTCAGTTACCTGCGGGATTAGTGACTTTGAATAAGGAAAAGGGTTTAGGGTTGGATTTGGCAGAACCGCGAAGCGGGAACGCCTAATCCAACGCTAAACCCTTTTCCGTCTTTGAATAAGAAAAATGGTTTAGTGTTGGATTAGGCGTAACCGAGAAGCGGGTACACCTAATCCAACCCTAAACCCTTTTAAGTTCTATCTTATGCAGAACCCCATCTTTGAATCACGTCCACGACAGGTTTACTGGTTCACTAATACCCTCTTAGAGTTCAGTTAATTGCGGGATTAGTGACCTTAAATAAGGAAAAGGGTTTTGGGTTGGATTAGGAGGAACCTCGACGCGGGAACGCCTAAACCAACCCTAAACCTTTCTCCGTCCTTGAATAAAGGAAAGGGTTTAGGGTTGGATTATGCAGAACCGCGAAACGGGTACGCCTAACCTAACCCTAAACCCTATTCCGTCCTGCCTTATGCAGTACCCCATCTTTAAATCATGTCCACGACAGGATTCACTAATACCCCCTTAGGATTCAGTTACCTGCGGGATTAGTGACTTTGAATAAGGAAAAGGGTTTAGGGTTGGATTTGGCAGAACCGCGAAGCGGGAACGCCTAATCCAACGCTAAACCCTTTTCCGTCTTTGAATAAGAAAAATGGTTTAGTGTTGGATTAGGCGTAACCGAGAAGCGGGTACACCTAATCCAACCCTAAACCCTTTTAAGTTCTATCTTATGCAGAACCCCATCTTTGAATCACGTCCACGACAGGGTTCTCCAATACCCTCTTATGGTTCAGTAACTAGCGGGAATAGTGACCTTGATAAAGGAAAAGGGTATAGGGTTGGATTTCGCGGAACCGCGAAGCGGGAACGCCTAATCCAACCCTAAACCCTTTTCCATCCTGTCTTATGCAGTACCCCATCTTTGAATCACGTCCACGACAAGGTTCACTAATACCCTCTTAGGGTTCAGTTACTTGCGGATTAGTGACCTTGAAAAAGGAAAAGGGTTTAGGGTTAGATTTGGCGGAACCGCGAAGCGGGAACGCCTAATCCAACCCTAAACCCATTTCCGTCCTTGAATAAGGAAAATGGTTTAGGGTTTGATTAGGCGGAACCTCGAAGCGGGTATGCCAAATCCAACCCTAAACCCTTTTAAGTCCTGTCTTATGCAGAACCCCATCTTTGAATCACGTCCACGACAGGTTCACTAATACCCTCTTAAAGTTCAGTTACTTGCGGGATTAGTTACCTTGAATAAGGAAAATGGTTTAGGTTTGGATTAGGCGGAACCTCGACCTAGGAACGCCTAAACCAACCCTAAACCTTTCTCCGTCCTTGAATAAGGGAAAGAGTTTTGGGTCGGATTATACAGAACCGCGAAGCGGGTACGCCTAACCTAACCCTAAACCCTTTTCCGTCCTGTCTTATGCAGTACCCCATCTTTAAATCACGTCCACGACAGGATTCACTAATACCCTCTTAGGGTTCAGTTACTTGCGGGATTAGTGACCTTAAATAAGAAAAAGGGTTTGGGGTTAGATTAGGCGGAACCGCGAAGCGGGTTCACCTAATCCAACCCGAAAACCTTTTCCGTCCTTGAAAAAGAAAAATGGTTTAGGGTTGGATTAGGCGGAACCGTGAAGCGGGTACGCCTAATCCAACCCGAAACCCTTTTAAGCCATGTCTTAAGCAGAACCCCATCTTTGAATCACGTCCACGACAGGTTTACTGGTTCACTAATACCCTCTTAGAGTTCAGTTAATTGCGGGATTAGTGACCTTAAATAAGGAAAAGGGTTTTGGGTTGGATTAGGAGGAACCTCGACGCGGGAACGCCTAAACCAACCCTAAACCTTTCTCCGTCCTTGAATAAGGGAAAGGGTTTAGGGTTGGATTTGGCAGAACCGCGAAGCGGGAACGCCTAATCCAACCCTAAACCCTTTTTCGTCCTTGAATAAGGAAAATGGTTTAGGGTTGGATTAGGCGGAACCGCGAAGCGGGTACACCTAAATCAACCCTAAACCCTTTTAAGTTCTGTCTTATGCAAAACCCCATCTTTGAATCACGCTCACGACAGGGTTCTCCAATACCCTCTTTGGGTTCAGTTACTAGCGGATTAGTGAACTTGAATAGGGAAAAAGGGTTTAGGGTTGGATTAGGCGGAACCTTGACCTTGGAACGCCTAAACCAACCCTAAACCTTTTTCCGTCCTTGAATAAAGGAAAGGGTTTAGGGTTGGATTATGCAGAACCGCGAAGCGGGTACGCCTAACCTAACCCTAAACCCTATTCTGTCCTGCCTTATGCAGTACCCCATCTTTAAATCACGTCCACGACAGGATTCACTAATACCCCCTTAGGATTCAGTTACCTGCGGGATTAGTGACTTTGAATAAGGAAAAGGGTTTGGGGTTGGATTAGGCGGAACTCTGAAGCGGTTACGCCTAATCCAACCTGAAACCCTTTTCCATCCTTGAATAAGGAAAAGGGTTTAGGGTTGGATTTGGCAGAACCGCGAAGCGGGAACGCCTAATCCAACGCTAAACCCTTTTCCGTCTTTGAATAAGAAAAATGGTTTAGTGTTGGATTAGGCGTAACCGAGAAGCGGGTACACCTAATCCAACCCTAAACCCTTTTAAGTTCTATCTTATGCAGAACCCCATCTTTGAATCACGTCCACGACAGGGTTCTCCAATACCCTCTTATGGTTCAGTAACTAGCGGGAATAGTGACCTTGATAAAGGAAAAGGGTATAGGGTTGGATTTCGCGGAACCGCGAAGCGGGAACGCCTAATCCAACCCTAAACCCTTTTCCGTCCTGTCTTATGCAGTACCCCATCTTTGAATCACGTCCACGACAAGGTTCACTAATACCCTCTTAGGGTTCAGTTAATTGCGGATTAGTGACCTTGAATAAGGAAAAGGGTTTAGGGTTAGATTTGGCGAAACCGCGAAGCGGGAACCCCTAATCCAACCCTAAACCCATTTCCGTCCTTGAATAAGGAAAATGGTTTAGGGTTTGATTAGGCGGAACCTCGAAGCGGGTATGCCTAATCCAACCCTAAACCCTTTTAAGTCCTGTCTTATGCAGAACCCCATCTTTGAATCACGTCCACGACAGGTTCACTAATACCCTCTTAAAGTTCAGTTACTTGCGGGATTAGTTACCTTGAATAAGGAAAAGGGTTTCGGGTTGGATTAGGCGGAACCTTGACCTTGGAACGCCTAAACCAACCCTAAACCTTTTTCCGTCCTTGAATAAAGGAAAGGGTTTAGGGTTGGATTATGCAGAACCGCGAAGCGGGTACGCCTAACCTAACCCTAAACCCTATTCTGTCCTGCCTTATGCAGTACCCCATCTTTAAATCACGTCCACGACAGGATTCACTAATACCCCCTTAGGATTCAGTTACCTGCGGGATTAGTGACTTTGAATAAGGAAAAGGGTTTGGGGTTGGATTAGGCGGAACTCTGAAGCGGTTACGCCTAATCCAACCTGAAACCCTTTTCCATCCTTGAATAAGGAAAAGGGTTTAGGGTTGGATTTGGCAGAACCGCGAAGCGGGAACGCCTAATCCAACGCTAAACCCTTTTCCGTCTTTGAATAAGAAAAATGGTTTAGTGTTGGATTAGGCGTAACCGAGAAGCGGGTACACCTAATCCAACCCTAAACCCTTTTAAGTTCTATCTTATGCAGAACCCCATCTTTGAATCACGTCCACGACAGGGTTCTCCAATAACCTCTTATGGTTCAGTAACTAGCGGGAATAGTGACCTTGATAAAGGAAAAGGGTATAGGGTTGGATTTCGCGGAACCGCGAAGCGGGAACGCCTAATCCAACCCTAAACCCTTTTCCGTCCTGTCTTATGCAGTACCCCATCTTTGAATCACGTCCACGACAAGGTTCACTAATACCCTCTTAGGGTTCAGTTAATTGCGGATTAGTGACCTTGAATAAGGAAAAGGGTTTAGGGTTAGATTTGGCGAAACCGCGAAGCGGGAACCCCTAATCCAACCCTAAACCCATTTCCGTCCTTGAATAAGGAAAATGGTTTAGGGTTTGATTAGGCGGAACCTCGAAGCGGGTATGCCTAATCCAACCCTAAACCCTTTTAAGTCCTGTCTTATGCAGAACCCCATCTTTGAATCACGTCCACGACAGGTTCACTAATACCCTCTTAAAGTTCAGTTACTTGCGGGATTAGTTACCTTGAATAAGGAAAAGGGTTTAGGGTTGGATTAGGCGGAACCTCGACCTGGGAACGCCTAAACCAACCCTAAACCTTTCTCCGTCCTTGTATAAGGGAAAGAGTTTTGGGTTGGATTATGCAGAACCGCGAAGCGGGTATGCCTAACCTAACCCTAAACCCTATTCCGTCCTGTCTTATGCAGTACCCCATCTTTAAATCACGTCTGCGACAGGATTCACTAATACCCTCTTAGGGTTCAGTTACTTGCGAGATTAGTGACCTTGAATAAAGAAAAAGGGTTTGGGGTTGGATTAGGCGGAACCGCGAAGCGGGTTCGCCTTATCCAACCCGAAGACCCTTTTCCATCCTAGAATAAGGAAAATGGTTTAGGGTTGGATTAGCCGGAACCGTGAAGCGTGTACGCCTAATCCAACCCGAAACCCTTTAGTCATGTCTTATGCAGAACCCCATCTTTGAATCACGTCCACGACTGGTTCACTGGTTCACTAATACCCTCTTAGAGTTTAGTTACTTGCGGGATTAGTGACCTTGAATAAGGACAAGGGTTTTGGGTTGGATTAGGCGGAACCTTGACGCGGGAACGCCTAAACAAACCCTAAACCTTTCTCCGTCCTTGAATAAGAAGAGGGTTTAGGGTTGGATTATGCAGAACCACGAAGTGGGTACGCCTAACCTAACCTTAAACCCTATTCCGTCCTGTCTTATGCAGTATCCCATCTTTAAATCACGTCCACGACAGGATTCACTAATACCCTCTTAGGGTTCAGTTACTTGCGGGATTAGTGACTTTGAATAAGGAAAAGGGTTTGGGGTTGGATAAGGTGGAACCGCAAAACGGTTACGCCTAATCCAACCCGAAACCCTTTTCCATCCTTGAATAAGGAAAAGGGTTTAGGGTTGGATTTGGCAGAACCGCGAAGCGGGAACGCCTAATCCAACCCTAAACCCTGTTCCGTCCTTGAATAAGGAAAATGGTTTAGGGTTGGATTAGGCGGAACCGTGAAGCGGGTACACCTAATCCAACCCTAAACCCTTTTAAGTTCTGTCTTATGCAGAACCCCATCTTTGAATCACGTCCACGACAGGGTTCTCCAATACCCTCTTAGGATTCAGTTACTAGCGGGAATAGTGACCTTGATAAAGGAAAAGGGTTTAGGGTTGGATTTCGCGAAACCGCGAAGCGGGAACGCCTAATCCAACCCTAAACCCTTTTCCGTCCTGTCTTATGCAGTACCCCATCTTTGAATCACGTCCACGACAAGGTTCACTGATACCCTCTTAGGGTTCAGTTACTTGCGGATTAAAGACCTTGAATAAGGAAAAAGGGTTTGGAGTTGGATTAGGTGGAACCGCGAACCGGGTTCGCCTAATCCAACCCGAAACCCTTTTCCGTCCTTGAATAAGGAAAATGGTTTAGGGTTGGATTAAGCGGAACCGTGAAGCAGGTACGCCTAATCCGACCCGAAACCCTTTCAAGTCATGTCTTACGCAGAACCCCTTCTTTGAATCACGTCCACGACAGGTTCACTGGTTCACTAATACCCCTCTTAGAGTTCAGTTACTTGCGGGATTAGTGACCTTGAATAAGGAAAAGGGTTTTGGGTTGAATTAGACGGAACCTCGACGCGTGAACGCCTAAACCAACCCTAAACCTTTCTCCGTCCTTGAATAAGGGAGAGGGTTTAGGGTTAGATTATGCAGAACCGCGAAGTGGGTATGCCTAACCTAACCTTAAACCCTATTCCGTCCTGTCTTATGCAGTATCCCATCCTTAAATCACGTCCACGACAGGATTCACTAATACCCTCTTCGGGTTCAGTTACTTGCGGGATTAGTGACTTTGAATAAGGAAAAGGGTTTGGGGTTGGATTAGGCGGAACCACAAAACGGTTACGCCTAATCCAACCGGAAACCCTTTTCCATCCTTGAATAAGGAAAAGGGTTTAGGGTTGGATTTGGCAGAACCGCGAAGCGGGAACGCCTAACCCAACCCTAAACCCTGTTCCGTCCTAGAATAAGAAAAATGGTTTAGGGGTGGATTAAGCGGAACCGTGAAGCGGGTACACCTCATCCAACCCTAAACCCTTTTAAGTTCTGTCTTATGCAGAACCCCATCTTTGAATCACGTCCACGACAGGGTTCTCCAATACCCTTTTAGGATTCAGTTACTAGCGGGAATAGTGACCTTGATAAAGGAAAAGGGTTTAGGGTTGAATTTTGCGGAACCGCGAAGCGGGAACGCCTAATCCAACCCTAAACCCTTTTCCGTCCTGTCTTATGCAGTACCCCATCTTTGAATCACGTCCACGACAAGGTTCACTAATACCCTCTTAGGGTTCAGTTACTTGCGGATTAGTAACCTTGAATAAGGAAAAAGGGTTTGGGGTTGGATAAGGCGGAACCGCGAAGCGGGTTCGCCTAATCCAACCCGAAACCCTTTTCCGTCCTTGAATAAGGAAAATGGTTTCGGGTTGGATTAGGCGGAACCGTGAAGCAGGTACGCCTAATCCGACCCGAAACCCTTTTAAGTCATGTCTTATGCAGAACCCCATCTTTGAATCACATCCACGACAGGTTCACTGGTTCACTAATACCCCTCTTAGAATTCAGTTACTTGCGGGATTAGTGACCTTGAATAAGGAAAAGGGTTTTGGGTTGGATTAGGCGGAACCTCGACGCGGTAACGCCTAAACCAACCCTAAACCTTTCTCCGTCCTTGAAAAAGGGAGAGGGTTTAGGGTTGGATTATGCAGAACCGCGAAGTGGGTACGCTTAACCTAACCTTAAACCCTATTCCGTCCTATCTTATGCAGTATCCCATCTTTAAATCACGTCCACGACAGGATTCACTAATACCCTCTTAGGGTTCAGTTACTTGCGGGATTAGTAACTTTGAATAAGGAAAAGGGTTTGGAGTTGGATTAGGCGGAACCGCGAAACGGTTACGCCTAATCCAACCTGAAACCCTTTTCCATCCTTGGATAAGGAAAAGGGTTTAGGGTTGGATTTGGCAGAACCGCGAAGCGGGAACGCCTAATCCAACCCTAAACCCTTTTCCGTCCTTGAATAAGGAAAATGGTTTAGGGTTGGATTAGGCGGAACCGTTAAGCGGGTACACCTAATCCAACCCTAAACCCTTTAAAGTTTTGTCTTATGCAGAACCCCTTGTTTGAATCACGTCCATGACCGGGTTCTCCAATACCCTCTTAGGATTCAGTTACTAGCGGGAATAGTGACCTTGATAAAGGAAAAGGGTTTACGGTTGGATTTCGCGGAACCACGAAGCGGGAACGCCTAATCCAACCCTAAACCCTTTTCCGTTCTGTCTTATGCAGTACCCCATCTTTGAATCACGTCCACGACAAGGTTCACTAATACCCTATTAGGGTTCAGTTACTTGCGGATTAGTGATCTTGAATAAGGAAAAAGGGTTTGGGGTTGGATTAGGCGGAACCTCGACCTGTGAACGCCTAAACCAACCCTAAACCTTTCTCCGTCCTTGAATAAGGGAAAGTGTTAAGGGTTGGATTATGCAGAACCGCGAAGTGGGTACGCCTAACCTAACCTTAAACCCTATTCCGTCCTGTCTTATGCAGTATCCCATCTTTAAATCACGTCCACGACAGGATTCACTAATACCCTCTTAGGGTTCAGTTACTTGCGGGATTAGTGACTTTGAATAAGGAAAAGGGTTTGGGGTTGGATAAGGTGGAACCGCAAAACGGTTACGCCTAATCCAACCCGAAACCCTTTTCCATCCTTGAATAAGGAAAAGGGTTTAGGGTTGGATTTGGCAGAACCGCGAAGCGGGAACGCCTAATCCAACCCTAAACCCTGTTCCGTCCTTGAATAAGGAAAATGGTTTAGGGTTGGATTAGGCGGAACCGTGAAGCGGGTACACCTAATCCAACCCTAAACCCTTTTAAGTTCTGTCTTATGCAGAACCCCATCTTTGAATCACGTCCACGACAGGGTTCTCCAATACCCTCTTAGGATTCAGTTACTAGCGGGAATAGTGACCTTGATAAAGGAAAAGGGTTTAGGGTTGGATTTCGCGAAACCGCGAAGCGGGAACGCCTAATCCAACCCTAAACCCTTTTCCGTCCTGTCTTATGCAGTACCCCATCTTTGAATCACGTCCACGACAAGGTTCACTGATACCCTCTTAGGGTTCAGTTACTTGCGGATTAAAGACCTTGTATAAGGAAAAAGGGTTTGGAGTTGGATTAGGTGGAACCGCGAACCGGGTTCGCCTAATCCAACCCGAAACCCTTTTCCGTCCTTGAATAAGGAAAATGGTTTAGGGTTGGATTAAGCGGAACCGTGAAGCAGGTACGCCTAATCCGACCCGAAACCCTTTCAAGTCATGTCTTACGCAGAACCCCTTCTTTGAATCACGTCCACGACAGGTTCACTGGTTCACTAATACCCCTCTTAGAGTTCAGTTACTTGCGGGATTAGTGACCTTGAATAAGGAAAAGGGTTTTGGGTTGAATTAGACGGAACCTCGACGCGTGAACGCCTAAACCAACCCTAAACCTTTCTCCGTCCTTGAATAAGGGAGAGGGTTTAGGGTTAGATTATGCAGAACCGCGAAGTGGGTATGCCTAACCTAACCTTAAACCCTATTCCGTCCTGTCTTATGCAGTATCCCATCCTTAAATCACGTCCACGACAGGATTCACTAATACCCTCTTCGGGTTCAGTTACTTGCGGGATTAGTGACTTTGAATAAGGAAAAGGGTTTGGGGTTGGATTAGGCGGAACCACAAAACGGTTACGCCTAATCCAACCGGAAACCCTTTTCCATCCTTGAATAAGGAAAAGGGTTTAGGGTTGGATTTGGCAGAACCGCGAAGCGGGAACGCCTAATCCAACCCTAAACCCTGTTCCGTCCTAGAATAAGAAAAATGGTTTAGGGGTGGATTAAGCGGAACCGTGAAGCGGGTACACCTCATCCAACCCTAAACCCTTTTAAGTTCTGTCTTATGCAGAACCCCATCTTTGAATCACGTCCACGACAGGGTTCTCCAATACCCTTTTAGGATTCAGTTACTAGCGGGAATAGTGACCTTGATAAAGGAAAAGGGTTTAGGGTTGAATTTTGCGGAACCGCGAAGCGGGAACGCCTAATCCAACCCTAAACCCTTTTCCGTCCTGTCTTATGCAGTACCCCATCTTTGAATCACGTCCACGACAAGGTTCACTAATACCCTCTTAGGGTTCAGTTACTTGCGGATTAGTAACCTTGAATAAGGAAAAAGGGTTTGGGGTTGGATAAGGCGGAACCGCGAAGCGGGTTCGCCTAATCCAACCCGAAACCCTTTTCCGTCCTTGAATAAGGAAAATGGTTTCGGGTTGGATTAGGCGGAACCGTGAAGCAGGTACGCCTAATCCGACCCGAAACCCTTTTAAGTCATGTCTTATGCAGAACCCCATCTTTGAATCACATCCACGACAGGTTCACTGGTTCACTAATACCCCTCTTAGAATTCAGTTACTTGCGGGATTAGTGACCTTGAATAAGGAAAAGGGTTTTGGGTTGGATTAGGCGGAACCTCGACGCGGTAACGCCTAAACCAACCCTAAACCTTTCTCCGTCCTTGAAAAAGGGAGAGGGTTTAGGGTTGGATTATGCAGAACCGCGAAGTGGGTACGCCTAACCTAACCTTAAACCCTATTCCGTCCTATCTTATGCAGTATCCCATCTTTAAATCACGTCCACGACAGGATTCACTAATACCCTCTTAGGGTTCAGTTACTTGCGGGATTAGTAACTTTGAATAAGGAAAAGGGTTTGGAGTTGGATTAGGCGGAACCGCGAAACGGTTACGCCTAATCCAACCTGAAACCCTTTTCCATCCTTGGATAAGGAAAAGGGTTTAGGGTTGGATTTGGCAGAACCGCGAAGCGGGAACGCCTAATCCAACCCTAAACCCTTTTCCGTCCTTGAATAAGGAAAATGGTTTAGGGTTGGATTAGGCGGAACCGTTAAGCGGGTACACCTAATCCAACCCTAAACCCTTTAAAGTTTTGTCTTATGCAGAACCCCTTGTTTGAATCACGTCCATGACCGGGTTCTCCAATACCCTCTTAGGATTCAGTTACTAGCGGGAATAGTGACCTTGATAAAGGAAAAGGGTTTACGGTTGGATTTCGCGGAACCACGAAGCGGGAACGCCTAATCCAACCCTAAACCCTTTTCCGTTCTGTCTTAGTACCCCATCTTTGAATCACGTCCACGACAAGGTTCACTAATACCCTATTAGGGTTCAGTTACTTGCGGATTAGTGATCTTGAATAAGGAAAAAGGGTTTGGGGTTGGATTAGGCGGAACCTCGACCTGTGAACGCCTAAACCAACCCTAAACCTTTCTCCGTCCTTGAATAAGGGAAAGTGTTAAGGGTTGGATTATGCAGAACCGCAAAGCGGGTACGCCTAACCTAACCTTAAAACCTAGTTCGTCCTGTCTTATGCAGTATCCCATCTTTAATTCACGTCCACGACAGGATTCACTAATACCCTCTTAGGGGTCAGTTACTTGCGGGATTAGTGACTTTGAATAAGGAAAAGGGTTTGGGGTTGGATTAGGCGGAACCGCGAAACGGTTACGCCTAATCCAACCTGAAACCCTTTTCCATCCTTGAATAAGGAAAAGGGTTTAGGGTTGGATTTGGCAGAACCGCGAAGCGGGAACGCCTAATCCAACCCTAAACCCTTTTCCGTCATTGAATAAGGAAAATGGTTACTTGAATAAGGAAAATGGTTACTTGAATAAGAAAAATGGATTTAGCGGAACCGAGAAGCGGGAACGCCTAGTCCAACCCTAAACCCTTTTTCCGTCCCGTCTTATGCAGTACCCCATCTTTGACTCACGTCCACGACAGGTTCACTAATACCCTATTAGAGTTTAGTTACTTGCGGGATTAGTGACCTTGAATAAGGAAAAGGGTTTTGGGTTGGATTAGGCGGTACCTCGACGCGGGAACGCCTAAACCAACCCTAAACCTTTCTCCGTCCTTGAATAAGGGAAAGGGTTTAGGGTTGGATTATGTAGAACCGCGAAGCGGGTACGCCTAACCTAACCCTAAACCCTATTCCGTCCTGTCTTATGCAGTACCCCATCTTTAAATCACGTTCACGACAGGATTCACTAATACCCTCTTAGGGTTCAGTTACTTGCGGGATTAGTGACTTTGAATAAGGAAAAGGGTTTGGGGTTGGATTAGGCGGAACCACGAAGCGGTTTCGCCTAATCCAACCTGAAACCCTTTTCCATCCATGAATAAGGAAAAGGGTTTAGGGTAGGATTTGGCAGAACCGCGAAGCGGAAACGCCTAATCCAACCCTAAACCCTTATCCGTCCTTGAATAAGGAAAATGGTTTAGGGTTGGATTAGGCGGAACCGTGAAGCGGGTACACCTAATCCAACTCTAAACCCTTTAAAGTCTTGTCTTATGCAGAATGCCATCTTTGAATCACGTCCACGACAGGGTTCTCCAATACCCTCTTAGGGTTCAGTTACTAGCGGGAATAGTGACCTTGATAAAGGAAAAGGGTTTAGGGTTGGATTTGGCGGAACCGGGAAGCGAGAACGCCTAATCCAACCCTAAACACTTTTTCTGTCCCGTCTAATGCAGTACCCCATCTTTGAATCACGTCCACGACAGGATTCACTAATACCCTCTTAGGGTTCAGTTACTTGCGGGATTAGTGACCCTGAATAAGGAAAAGGGTTTTGTATTGGATTAGGCGGTACTGCGAAGCGGGTACGCCTAATTCAACCCGAAACCCTTTTCCATCCTTGAATAAGGAAAAGGGTTTTGGGTTGGATTTGCCGGAACCACGAAGCGGGAACGCCTAATCCAACCCTAAACCCTTTTCCGTCCTAGAATAAGGAAAATGGTTTAGGGTTTGATTAGGCGGAACCTCGAAGCGGGTATGCCTAATCCAAACCTAAATCCTTTTAAGTCATGTCTTATGCAGAACCCCATCTTTGAATCACGTCCACGACAGGTTCACTGGTTCACTAATACCCTCTTAGAGTTCAGTTACTTGCGGGATTAGTGAACTTGAATAAGGAAAAGGGTTTTGGGTTAGATTAGGCGGAACCTCGACGCGGGAACGCCTAAACCAACCCTAAACCTTTCTCCGTCCTTGAATAAGGGAAAGGGTTTAGGGTTGTATTATGCAGAACCGTGAAGCGGAAACGCCTAATCCAACCCTAAACCCTTTTCCGTCCCGTCTTATGCAGTACCCCATCTTTGAATCACGTCCACGACAGGATTCACTAATACCCTCTTAGGGTTCAGTTACTTGCGGGATTAGTGACCTTGAATAAGGAAAAGGGTTTTCGGTATGATTTGGCGGAACCACGAAGCGGGAACGCCGAATTCAACCCTAAACCCTTTTCCGTCCTTGAATAAGGAAAATGGTTGAGGGTTGGATTAGGCGGAACCGTGAAACGGGTACACCTAATCCAACCCTAAACCCTTTTAAGTTCTGTCTTATGCAGAACCCTATCTTTGAATCAAGTCCACGACAGGGTTCTCTAATACCCTCTTAGGGTTCAGTTACTAGTGGGAATAGTATCCTTGAATAAGAAAAAGGGGTTAGAGTTGGATTTGGCGGAACCGCGAAGCGGGAACGCCTCATCCAACCCTAAAACCTTTTCCGTCCCGTCTTATGTAGTACCCCATCTTTGAATCACGTCCACGACAAGGTTTACAAATACCCTCATAGGGCTCAACTACTTGTAGGATTAGTGACCTTGAATAAGGAATAGGGTTTCGGGTTGGATTAGGCGAACCCGCGAAAAGGGTCAAGGGTTGGATTTGGCGGAACCGCAAAGCGGAAACGAATCCAACCCTAAACCCTTTTCCGTCCTTGATTAAGGAAAATGGTTTAGGGTTGGATTAGGCGGAATCGTGAAGTGGGTACGCCTAATCCAACCCTAAACCCTTTTAAGTCATGTCTTATGCAGAACCACATCTTTGAATGACGTCCAATACTAGGTTCTCCAATACCCTCTTAGGGTTCAGTTACTTGCGGGAATAGTGACCTTGAATAAGAAAAGGGTTTAGGGTTGGAATTGGCGGAACCACAAAGCGGGAACGCCTAATCAAACCCTAAACCCTTTTCCGTCCCGTCTTATGCAGTACCCCATATTTGAGTCACGTCCGCGACAAGGTTCACTAATACCCTCTTAGGGTTCAGTTACTTGCGGGATTAGTGACCTTGAATAAAGAAAAGGGTTTGGGGCTGGATTAGGCGGACCGCGAAGCGGGTTCACCTAATCCAACCAGAAACCCTTTTCCATCCTTGGATAAGGAAAAGGGTTTAGGGTTGAATTTGGCGGAACCGTAAAGCGGAAACGCCTGATCCAACCCTAAACCCTTTTCCGTCCTTGAATAACGAAAATGGTTTAGGTTTTGATTAGACGGAACCGTGAAGCGGGTACGCCTAATCCAACCCTAAACCGTTTTAAGTCCTGTCTTAAGCAGAACCCCGTCTTTGAATCACGTCCACGACAGGTTCACTAATAACCTCTTAAAGTTCAGTTACTTGCGGAATTAGTTACCTTAAATAAGGAAAAGGGTTTAGGGTTGGATTAGGCGGAACCGCGAAACGGGAACACCTAATCAAACCCTAATCCCTTTTCTGTCCCGTCTTATGCAGTACCCCATCTTTAAATCACGTCCACGACAAGGTTCACTAATACCCTCTTAGGGTTCTTTTACTTGTGGGATTAGTGACCTTGAATAAGGAATAGGGTTTAGGGTTAGGTTAGGCGGAACCTCGAAGCTTTGACTCCTAATCCAACCCTAAAAACTTTTCCGTTCCGTCTTATGCAGTACCCCATCTTTGAATCACGTCCACGACAAGGTTCACTAATACCCTCTTAGAGTTCAGTTACTTGCGGATTAGTGACCTTGAATAAGGAAAAGGGTTTAGGGTTAGATTTGGCGGAACCGCGAAGCGGGAACGCCTAATCCAACCCTAAAACCATTTCCGTCCTTGAATAAAGAAAAGGGTTTAGGGTTGGATTTGGCGGAACCGGGAAGCGGGAACGCCTAATCCAACCCTAAACCCTTTTTCCGTCCCGTCTTATGCAGTACCCCATCTTTGACTCACGTCCACGACAGGTTCACTAATACCCTCTTAGAGTTCAGTTACTTGCGGGATTAGTGAACTTGAATAAGGAAAAAGGTTTTGGGTTGGATTAGGCGGAACCTCGACGCGGGAACGCCTAAACCAACCCTAAACCTTTCTCCGTCCTTGAATTAGGGAAAGGGTTTAGGGTTGTATTATGCAGAACCATGAAGCGGGAACGCCTAATCCAACCCTAAACCCTTTTCCGTCCCGTCTTATGCAGTACCCCATCTTTGAATCACGTCCACGACAGGATTCACTAATACCCTCTTAGGGTTTAGTTACTTGCGGGATTAGTGACCTTGAATAAAGAAAAGGGTTTGGTATTGGATTAGGCGGTACTGCGAAGCGGGTACGCCTAATTCAACCCGAAACCCTTTTCCATCCTTGAATAAGGAAAAGGGTTTTCGGTATGATTTGGCGGAACCACGAAGCGGGAACGCCTAATTCAACCCTAAACCCTTTTCCGTCCTTGAATAAGGAAAATGGTTGAGGGTTGGATTAGGCGGAACCGTGAAGCGGGTACACCTAATCCAACCCTAAACCCTTTTAAGTTCTGTCTTATGCAGAACCCTATCTTTGAATCAAGTCCACGACAGGGTTCTCTAATACCCTCTTAGGGTTCAGTTACTAGTGGGAATAGTATCCTTGAATAAGAAAAAGGGGTTAGAGTTGGATTTGGCGGAACCGCGAAGCGGGAACGCCTAATCCAACCCTAAAACCTTTTCCGTCCCGTCTTATGTAGTACCCCATCTTTGAATCACGTCCACGACAAGGTTTACAAATACCCTCATAGGGCTCAACTACTTGTAGGATTAGTGACCTTGAATAAGGAATAGGGTTTCGGGTTGGATTAGGCGAACCCGCGAAAAGGGTCAAGGGTTGGATTTGGCGGAACCGCAAAGCGGAAACGAATCCAACCCTAAACCCTTTTCCGTCCTTGAATAAGGAAAATGGTTTAGGGTTGGATTAGGCGGAATCGTGAAGTGGGTACGCCTAATCCAACCCTAAACCCTTTTAAGTCATGTCTTATGCAGAACCACATCTTTGAATGACGTCCAATACTAGGTTCTCCAATACCCTCTTAGGGTTCAGTTACTTGCGGGAATAGTGACCTTGAATAAGAAAAGGGTTTAGGGTTGGAATTGGCGGAACCAAAAAGCGGGAACGCCTAATCAAACCCTAAACCCTTTTCCGTCCCGTCTTATGCAGTACCCCATCTTTGAGTCACGTCCGCGACAAGGTTCACTAATACCCTCTTAGGGTTCAGTTACTTGCGGGATTAGTGACCTTGAATAAAGAAAAGGGTTTGGGGCTGGATTAGGCGGACCGCGAAGCGGGTTCACCTAATCCAACCAGAAACCCTTTTCCATCCTTGGATAAGGAAAAGGGTTTAGGGTTGAATTTGGCGGAACCGTAAAGCGGAAACGCCTGATCCAACCCTAAACCCTTTTCCGTCCTTGAATAACGAAAATGGTTTAGGTTTTGATTAGACGGAACCGTGAAGCGGGTACGCCTAATCCAACCCTAAACCGTTTTAAGTCCTGTCTTAAGCAGAACCCCGTCTTTGAATCACGTCCACGACAGGTTCACTAATAACCTCTTAAAGTTCAGTTACTTGCGGAATTAGTTACCTTAAATAAGGAAAAGGGTTTAGGGTTGGATTAGGCGGAACCGCGAAACGGGAACACCTAATCAAACCCTAATCCCTTTTCTGTCCCGTCTTATGCAGTACCCCATCTTTAAATCACGTCCACGACAAGGTTCACTAATACCCTCTTAGGGTTCTTTTACTTGTGGGATTAGTGACCTTGAATAAGGAATAGGGTTTAGGGTTAGATTAGGCGGAACCTCGAAGCTTTGACTCCTAATCCAACCCTAAAAACTTTTCCGTTCCGTCTTATGCAGTACCCCATCTTTGAATCACGTCCACGACAGCGTTCACTAATATCCTCTTACGGTTCAGTTAGTTGCGGGATTAGTGACCTAATATAAGTAAAAAGGTTTAGGGTTGGATTTGGCGGAACATTGAAGTGGGTATGTCTAATCCAACCCTAAACCCTTTTCCGTCCCGTCTTTTGCAGTACCCCATCTTTGAATTACATCCACGACATGGTTCACTAATACCCTCTTATAGTTCAGTTACTTGCAGGATTAGTAACCTTGAATAAGGAGAAGGGTTTAGGGTTGGATTAGGCGGAACCTCGACGCGGGAACGCCTAAACCAACCCTAAACCTTTCTCCGTCCTTGAATAAGGGAAAGGGTTTAGGGTTGGATTATGCAGAACCGCGAAGCCGGTACGCCTAACCTAACCCTAAACCCTATTCCGTCTTGTCTTATGCAGTACCCCATCTTTAAATCACGTCCACGACAGGATTCACTAATACCCTCTTAGGGTTTAGTTACTTGCGGGATTAGTAACTTTGAATAAGGAAAAGGGTTTGGGGTTGGATTAGGCGAAACCGCGAAGCGGGTATGCCTAATCCAACCCGAAACCCTTTTCCATCCTTGAATAAGGAAAAGGTGTTAGGGTTGGATTAGGCAGAACCGCAAAGCGCGTATGCCTAACCCAACCTTAAACCCTTTTTGGTCCCGTCTTATGCAGTATCCGTCTATGAATGACGTCCACGAGAGAGTTCAACAATACCCTCTAAGGGTTAAGTTACTTGCATGATTAGTGACCTTGAATAAGGAAAAGGGTTTACGGTTGGATTAGGCGGAACCACGAAGCGGGTACGCGTAATCCAACCCTAAACCCTTTTCCGTTCTTGAATAAGGAAAAGTTTTTAGATTTAGATATGGCGATACCGCGAAGCGGGAACGCCTAATCCAACCTTAAACCCTTTTCCGTCCTTGAATAAGGAAAAGGGTTTAGGGTTGGATTAGGCGGAACCGCTAAGCGAGAACGCCTAATCCAACCCTGAACCCTTTTTCGTCCCGTCTTATGCAGTACCCCATCTTTGAATCACGTCCACGACAGGGTTCACCAATACACTTTTAGGGTTCAGTTACTTGCGGGATTGGTGACCTTGAATAAGGAAAAAGGTTTAGGGTTGGATTAGGGGGAACCGCGAAGCGGGAACGCTTAATCCAACCCTAAACCCTTTTCCGTCCCCTCTTATGTAGTACCCCATCATTGAATCACGTCCACGATGCGGTTCACTAATACCCTCTTAGGTTTCAGTTACTTGCGGGATTAGTGACCTTGAATAAGGAAAAGATTTTATGGTTGAATTAGGCATAACCGCGAAGCGGGAACGCCTAATCCAACCCTAAACCCGTTTCCGTCCCGTCTTATGCAGTACCCCATATTTGAATCACGTCCACGACAGGGTTCACTAATACCCTTTTCCGTCCCGTCTTATTCAGTACCCCATCTTTTTCTATGGTTCAGTTACTTGTGTTTGTTGAAAAGGGTATACTAATATATATATACCCTTCTATTTCACCCTTTTCACTTCACTTCATTAGTAACACCATGAAAATATTGTGTAAGGGATGGGTGTAGAATAATGAAATTGAAGATAGAGTAACAACCATTAATAAGAGCAAGGAACAGAAGATTGATCATCTATCTTTCATTTATAATCATCATAAAGTTGAAATATATGGAAGACGATTTTCATCAACAACCAAAGTTATGTGCAATGAAGATTGTATGGAAAAAATATTTCAAAAGCTTCCCTCTAATTATGACAGAGCTAACATGGTTATTGTTTGCAAGAGGTGGTCCCAAATGTTTCTATTACGGTCCATTGCACCTAGATGGAATATAGATTATAATAGAATATTGGGAACAACTCATATTCAAGGAATGACTACTGTTCATAGGGATGAAATTGAAGTTTCCAAGAGATGTATATTTTATTAGACGAACAACATGCATGGTAGAAGATTATTGCACATCTTTCAACTTGGATCTGAAGTAAATAAACATTTGAAAATTATTGAAAGTACGGAATAGGAAGATTACAGATCACATGTTTCATTAGAAGATTACTTAAAAAGGATGTAGATTATGTAAAATGCTCTACAGCCAAGAAGAAATTTTCATGATTGATTGATCCATTCTACAGAGTAATATATTCACAATTTTTTTTATTATCTTCACCCGTTTATTTGAACTATGGCTTCTGTGTACTCTATAAAGAAACTTATTTACATCCATTTATTAACTTATCTGCATGCCTTATGTTCATTACAAAGTACCTTATGTATAAACATACAAATTAATAAACAAATGGGTTATTTAACGACAATAATACCAACTATAGGGCGTCTTCCCAAAATAATACCAATTTCAATAAATCTGAGAATAATACGTATTATTGGAGTATTTAAACAAGAGTAGTATAAGTGACTTTATAACCTGTTACATCAGGTCACCTAATTAATATTTTACCTGCTACCTATCCCCCATCCTTCGTACTTAGACCTGGATAACGGGTGAACTATGTTGGGTCAGTTTCAGGTCGGATCACTTTTGTGTTATAATAATCGGGTTAACTTCGGGTCGGGTCGGATAATTTCGGGTTCGAGTCATTCTCGGGTTTGTTATTTTCAACTTTTTTAAGAATATCGACTCGTTTTCTATAATAATAGTCGGGTCAGTTTCGAGTTAGCTCGGGTTAATTCGAATTACGGGTCAAAATCAAGTCTTCAATTTAGGTGTTGGGTCGGGTTCAGTTTGGCTTATTCGGGTCGGGTCAATTTTGTCATGTCTACCTCTCCTTAGTTCTCTCCATCATTCTCTCTCTCCATTACTCTTCATCCTTCTTTAGTTTTTTTTCCTATATGTTTCGTTTAGATTAACGTGTTGATTTTGGTGTGGGATTGTATTGTTAGCTAGATTTATTGAGGTTGAAAACTTGAAGGAAGAGGAAGACGGAAGACATGAATGACATTTAATGCCCCCTACACTAAGTGAAAAGGAGTGAAGTAATATGAAATAAATTAAAGGCGAAAAAGGCAGGTGAACGGGTTTTACCGCTAACTGATCATCTATACTATTCTGGTTTAACTACTTCAAAAAAATGTGTTATTCTCTGATTTATTAAAACTGGAATTATTTTTGGAAGACGTTCTATAGTTGATATTATTGTCGTTAAATAAAATTAAAGATGAAAAAGGAAGGTGGAAGGGTTCTACAGGTAACCGGTCACCTATACTACTCTTGTTTAACTACTCCAATAATACGTATTATTCTCAGATTTATTAAAATTGATATTATTTTGGGAAGACGCCATATAGTTGGTATTATTGTTGTTAAATAACCCTAAACAAATTAAGGTAATTAATATACATCAGAATTAAAATTTTGTTTCCATTAAAATTCATTTCCACTGCGCAACATTTTACATAATTCATTCACCTCTTTCCACTCTTCTAATGTAATTAATTTCAATCTATATATACATATATATCACTTTCTTCTTTAGTACACTCAATAGTCTCCAAGTGTTTATTTTCCTTACAATCAATAGTTACCAAATGATAATTGTGCAATACTATTTTTACATGTATATTATCTGTCAAATAGCATCTGCATCTCTTTGAAACAATAATTCCACCCCTAAATACAATATTCATTCCATCACGTATCAATGTTATCAAGGTTCTGTTGTAATCCACAATCCAACGAGGTGCATCGGACTGTAATAGAAACATCCGCGCCTATCTTTTACGTACAATCGCTGTGTTAGCCTTATCAACATAAGATGGAAGTTTTTCAAAAAATTTCCCCATGCAATCTTCGTTGCACATAACTTCGGTTGTTGACGAAGATCGTTTATCATATGTCTCAAACTGATGAGACTGATTGAAAATGAAGGAAAGATTATGCATCTTCTGCTGCCTTGAGTTCTTTATAGTTGTTAATCTATCTTCAACCTCATTATTTATCAACCACTCCTTGCATAAAATTTTCATAATTTAAATTTAATTAACGAAAAGAAAATAGATTGAGTAAGATGGATGTCAAAATAAGTAGATATATTGTGAGATGATGTGAATAAGTAGATGATGTGAATAAGATTGGAGTAAGTAGATGATAAAGGTGAAATTAAACTACTTCATTTGTTGTACTCATTTATGTATTCTTCAATTCGAGTAAATCAGCCACGTTTAAAACAGACAGTGCTTTGATTAGTGTACAAATTTTGAACATGTGCAACAGATATTAACTTATGTACATAAAAATAGACATTGTTTTAACTATGTAAAAATTTGAACATGTCCAACAGATATTAACTTATGTACATCAAAATAGACATTGTTTTAACTATGTACAAATTTTGAACATGTACAACAAATATTAACTTATGTACATAAAAATAGACATTGTTTTAACTATGTAAAAATTTGAACATGTGCAACACATAGTAACTTCTGTACATCAAAACAGACATTTCTTTGACAATGTACAAATTTGAACATGTGCAGCAGATATTAACTTATGTACATCAAAATAGACAATGTTTTAACTATGTACAAATTTTGAACATGTACAACAAATATTATCTTATGTACATAAAAATAGACATTGTTTTAACTATGTAAAAATTTGAACATCTGCGCCCCAATTCTCAGGCGCATGGCCTTCAGTGGTACAGTATTTGGACGCGCGACCTGAGGCGCCCGGGATTTCATGGGCCGGGTTTGCTTAAATCAGCAAAGGGTTGGGGCGATTCGATTTATTTGTCCCAAAATTCGAATGCGGCGCCCCTTTCGCCCCAATATCGCCTTTTCGATTTTTCTAACCAATTTCCGTCTCGATTTCTGCCATACGTGAGAATGTCGATTCCGGGTAAGTGTTCTTTACTTGTCTATTATCGATTTTGCTTAATTTGATTGATTGTGGGTCGATTTTGTTGAAACCCTAGAAAATCAATTTGGGTATTTCAAATTTGCTAAGTTTCGGTGTTTGTGCTTAGTCCCATTGTTAAATTAGGGTTGAATTGAGCTTGTTAGGGTATTTGTAAGCTTGATAGGACACTTTGAGGTATGACCATGGCCTCCTATGTAGATAAACTCGAAATGCTTAGGGTTAGGGACCGTTTTCTCGCTAATTCCCGTACTTGTCTTATGCAATCTTGCTCAATTTGTGTTTGTGATGATGTGGGTGAATCCTTTGTCAATTTTTGTGAGCTAGAATGGCCTCTAGGACCTTCTGTGAGGTTTTGTGTGACTTACGACGAACGAAAAGGTGTCATATTGATGCCGGATTTCCCCGAAACAACTTTCATTGTGATTGGGATTGGAAATAGGTATTAGTGGGCTTTTCAGAATTTTGATATCTCTATTCAAAATTTTGACCTTATTTTGACCTATTTAAGCTGCTTTAGCCTGACCTGAGGCGTGGATTTTTGTATTTGTTTGGTTTTGTAGCTAGAGGTGATATCGAGCATCCCGAGGGAGCTTCGACGGGCGAGGCTGCCGGGACGAGCTCACTAACTCCCCGTGGGATTCGTAGAAGATGACGAAGCGTTTCGTCGCAGCGTCGTGATCCGGAGGCCATAAATGAGGCCGACTTTGATAGGGTAAGGAAGCGGAGGCTTCCCGAAACGATTACTAGGATGGCTCATTTCCCGATTCCCGTGCCAGAGAACAAGGAGATCGGTTACGAGGACCCTGAGTGGGCTCGGGACTGGGACGGTCACCAGTTTTTGTTTTGTCCCGACTTACACGTTTCTCACCGTATCGTGGAGGGTCTGGTGAGTATCCTTATTCGTGTTTATTAGTTTATGTTTTGAGTTTTTGGCTATGGTTGGGTTTGATTTGTGTTGTTTATACTTGTATTGCTTCGATGAGGAACTTTTTGAGTTTTACGACATGCCTTTAGATCTATTCTCAAAAGCTGACCTCCGCGGCAAAGGGGATTATGAGCAGTGGGTTAGGTTGGTGGGTTGCAAGACTAAGTGCAACCTTATGGTGATTAGAGTGATGGTAGATCGCTTTCACGACACTACCTCGACCTTCCACATGTCCTTTGGGGAGGTCGGAATGACTCTATAGGACTTTGAGGTTATTACGGGCTAACCCTGAGGTCCGGAGAGGATTAAGTGGGCTGCCGAGGGCCCTAGGCTAGATAGTGATGAGGTCCGGGGCCTCATCGGGGTTTGTTTGGAGCGTGAGGCTTACAGTACGCCTCATGCTTTGGTGAGTTGGTACATCACCGATCACTTTGAGAGGGTGGCGGTGTTAGAGAGTCGAGCACACAACACGCCGGTGCAGGATGCCTGGTTGCGGTTGTGATTTTTTTTTTACGACGGCTCGCAACTCGTTTCTTCATTTTGCCCGGAATGCCCTTTCGGATTTTCACTCCGGCCTCGGCTTTTTATTTGTGATTCGTCATTGGAATCACTCGTTAACTTGATCGTGGAGAGAGATTCCAGTTTGTATCTGAATCGAGTAATCGATTTGGTCACTTTGGTTGGTTGTACCTGAACAAGGGTTGCCTACGTATCCGTGTTTAGACGGAATCAAACCATGTTTGTAGTTCTTTTAAGTGGGAGTGATTTTGCTTTAGACTCACTATGCAAATTATCGTTGCGATAAGTTTTTTCTGTTTTGCGCGGGTTTTCGCCCTTATTCGGAGATTAGGATGAGTTGTTGGGATGTTTATGGGTAGTATCGCTTGAGTTGGTCCATGTTGGTCGGGGTCAAGAATTCTTGGCCGTCTAGGTCGGTGAGGATTACGCCCCCCCCCCCCCCCCCCCCCGAGAGTATTTTCTTGACGAGGTAGAGGCCCCCCAGTTTGGCTTGAACTTTCCTCTAGGGTCGACGGGAAGGAGTGCTCTAATGGATTTGACTACTAAGTCTCCCTCATGTATGTTTCGGGATTTCACTCGTTTGTTAAAGGCTCGTTGTATACACTGTTGGTAAGCTTGCACGTTGGATAGTGCGTGTATCCTACGCTCATCTAGGAGTACTAGTTCATCGTAACGTTTTTGGTTCCACTCTTCTTTGGGAATGCCGCTCTCAGCTAGTATCCTTAGTGAGGGTATTTCTAGCTCTACGAGTTGCACGGCTTTAGAGCCGTAGGTTAGGTAGTACAGTGTGGCTCCGGTGGGTGTTCGATAGGAGGTTCGGTATCCCCATAATGCGAAGGGTATTTTGCTTGGCCAATCCCGGTAGTTGTCTATCATTTTCTTAAGGATCGTGGTGATGGTTTTGTTTGCTGCCTCCACGGCTCCGTTTGTCTGAGGTCTATAGGGTGAGGATTTGTGTATTTGTATTTTGTATTTGTCTAACAGTTTTTGGGTATCGGACCTGAAACGAGCCCCCTGATCACTGATGTTTTCATGAGGTATGCCGTAGCAGCAGATGATGTTATTTTGAAGGAATTTGACTACTTGTTTGGAGGTTAGCACGGTGTAAGAGGCGGCTTCTACCCATTTGGTGAAGTAATCGACGACCACTAGTATAAAATAGTGTCCGCTGGACCCGGATGGGTGTACCTTTCCTATGATGTCAATTCCCCAAGTAGAGAAGGGCAAGGGTGTGGCTATGGTATTGAGAGGATATGGCGGTAGGTGTTGGATGTTGGCGAATATTTGGCAATTGTGGCAGTGACGGACGTGACGTCGGCAGTCTGCCTCTAGGGTAATCCAGTAGTAACCTAGTCTCATTATCTTTTGGGCTAATAGGTGTGCGCTCATGTGAAGTCCGCATTCCCCGTCATGTACTTCCTCCATCACTCTCGGATTGGGTTTTATTTATGCATCTAAGGAGGACTCCTTGTGGGGTTCGTTTGTATAGTAGCCCTTGGTTTAGGACGTAATGGGCGGCTTGTATTCTTAAGGCTCTTTTGTTTTTGGTGTTTTTGTTGGGCGGGTATGATCCGTCGGTTTTAAAGTCGAGGATTGCTTTGTAACAGGGTTCTTCGGAGGTGTCGTCGGTTTCAAGGTTATGGATGTAGGCCGGTTGTTCGCTTCTCTCTACGCAGATAGGCATAGAGAAAAGATGGTCAGGTATGTTTATTAGTGAGGCTAACTTGTATAGGGCCTCAACGAATTGGTTTTCTTTGCGAGGTATGTGTACGAAATCTAGTTTGACTAATATAGTCAACCCGTGGCTTGGTTGACTATTAAGGAAGAATCTCCGTGTACTCTAAGGTTCTTAACTCCTAGAGTTAAAGCGGCTTTTAGTCCTATTAGGCAGGCTTCGTATTCGGTTGCGTAGTTGGTAACGGGGAAATCTAGTTTGACTTATATGGGCATACGGTCGCCTTGTTGTTTGGTTAGGGGAACCAGTTGTGGGTTGAACTTAGGGTAGTTGTTCCTAGTCTCTTTTATGGTGAAGTTGTAGTGGGCCGTTTGTTGTAGCTCTCGCGCTTTATTTAATTGTTATCGATAAATTGCATAGTGTCGAGTTTCAAGCGATGAAGTATGTTATTAAAACAGATCGAGCGATTGTCGAGGCATGTTTGTAAAAGAAAGGTTATTTTATTGATATAACAATAAACGGGCTAGATACCTGTGATTCTGTTTGTCGGAGGGAGGTGGAAGACATGTTCCCTCTCACCTCCCGGACTCGATAAGAAGAAAGAAAAAAAAAATTATTATTATTAATCAGTCTAGGCCCTAAGACGAACTAGACTCTGACTCGGGTATGGACTTGCTAGCCTTGGTGGGTGTCTTGTTGCCCTCGTACTCGGGCTACGCCCCAAACTTTTCCTCTTAGATGAGGAGGCGAACTTGCTGCCGAAATTCACGACACTCGCTAATGTCATGACCTCAACCTTGGTGGTATCGACAACACTTGCTACCATTCCAATGTATTGACCTCTTATCGGTGGGTGGATTGGGCGTTGGAGTTAGGGGTACAGGAGTCCGTCCGATATCAGCATTGTTAAAGACTGGTCGTGGGATAGTCCAAAGTGTTTGAGGAGTCGGAGACCCCTTTCCTCTGAGGTATCCGTTAAGAAACGGGTGGGTCTCTTCGTCAGAAGCGCGGTTTTCACGACCCCTGTTTTTATTAATCCTTCGATTTTCTCTTTCAATAGTGTGCAAGACTCTGTGTCATGGCCATTACCTCTATGGTAGTGGCAGTACTTTCCTTTGGACCAATGACGGGACTTATGTTTTATTGGGGGGTCGGTCATTGGTCCTATGGGCCGTAGAAAGCGAAGGGATGCTAATCTTTGGAGCGCAGATGCGTAGCTAACCCCGATTTGTGTGTGCTTTTTCCTTGGTTCCATAGTCTCAGGTGAACCTATGCCATCCCCTTTGATTGACCCCTTGCACTTAGAGGTGGGAATTCTGGGAGACTCCTCAAGCTTTTCTTCGATGTGAGCTATCCTAGCATCGATTTTTAATAGTAGGGGGTGCATTTGTGAGACTAGACAGACTAGGCTTTCAATAGTTGTCGCATGTTCTGCGGGGTGGATGGGTGTGGGTTCTGGATGACAGTCTGGTTCATCCTCAATATTTAGGATATCCTTTCCTGGAGGGACAAGGTTTGAACAGTTGATGGTGTCGTCAAAGATGGCATGGACACCGAAGGGATTTGTGGTGTACGTTGTTGGGTTTTTCGGGTGGAGGGAGAGGGATAGTCCCATTTTCTATCAAATCTTGTATGGTATGCTTGAGCCGAAAACAAGATTCGGTATCGTGGCCCTTGCCACGGTGGAAATGGCAATCCTTATTAGCATCCCATGTCTTTGACCTCTTATCTGCGGGTAGGTCCGTAGTAGGACCTGTTGGCTCGAGCTTTCCTTTGTCAGTTAGCCTTTTTAAGGCTTCGGTGTACGTGATGCCTAACTTGGAAAATGTCCTAGGGGTGAAATCCGTCCTCCCTCTAGTGGTTGGTTCAACTAGGTGTACTTCCTCGATTTTGTTATTTCCGGATGTTTCATAAGACCGGGTTCCCATGGAAGTGGTTGGTCCCTGATAGCCTTTCCCCATTATCTTGGAGAATACTCCCTTTTTCATATCGTCGTCTAGGCGTATTCCTAAAGTGGATAGCTCCTTGAAGGTATGGATATTTTGGTATCTAAGGTAGGAGGCGTAAGCGGGTCTAAGGTTATTAACGAACTTTTCTACCAAGGTGGCTTCATTCGGACGGTTTATTAGTTGGGTACTGACCTTTCTCCACCTAGTCAGAAATTCCGAGAAGCCTTCTTTCTCATTCTGGGAGAGAACTTCAAGGCTTCTAATGGTGACTTGTGTTTCGGATTTATCCGCGTATTATTTTGCGAACTCTATGGAGATATCGTCCCAAGTGGATATCTTTTTGGGATCGAGCGAATAAAACCATGATCGCGGTGTCTCTCCTAGGGATGAGGGGAATATCCTAGTGAAGAGGCTGGGTTTGACCCGCTTAATGGCCATGTAATCTTTAAAGGCTCGGATGTGATTGAGGGGATCCTCTGTTCCTTTGAATTTGGGTATGTCGGCTAGGGAAAAGTTCTCGGGTAATTGGTCGTTCACCATTTCATATTTTCTATGGTTCTCGAGATGGACATTGTTTCCTTAGTTTAGGCGCATTTGGATTTCGAAGAAATCTATGTGATTCATTGCGGTAACGGGGTGTAACGGGGTACCCCGCCTAGCGGAGTGGAATTTAAAAGGACCTCGTTGAGGATCCGGTTATGGTGTTCATCTGAGACCCTGTCTTCCAGGTGGCCTAGACGAGAGTCTATGCTATTTACGGATGCGTTTACGGTAATGATGGTGGCCTGTAGGTCCCGGATTAGGTTGGTTAGGGTTCCTATGCTGTTATCTGCGGATTGTCCGGCGTTGTCCCCACTGTGGTTACTCGCGTCCACGCTTGAATCTCCCGACATGACTGCGGAAAAGGTGATATCAATGAGGGCGGGTATACCAGACGTCCTATAGACTCGAGGAATGCTCGAAACCGAGCAACGTGAAAATGGGACACTTGATTCGCGCGTGTTTACGGTTATCGGATTAGGGACTCGGGTGCTTTAGACTCTTGGTGTACTCGGCAGAACACCTAGTGAATCTATGTCTCCAGAACGAGACAATTTGACACAAATCTCAGAGGTGAGATCAAGAGGACTTCTCGAGATGAGACGACCCAAAATATAAGACCTCGAATAGAGGTGATCCCAATAACGAACACAGACGGTTAATCACACGGCTGTACGACGTAAGAAGTTGATCACGATCCCGGCTCAGGATCAAGGAGTTTTGAAAGTGATCGATCTTTTGAAAAGAAAACCTTTTTCCTTCGAAAAAAAGAGGTTTGTAAAATCGGTGTGATGGTGTGACGTGAAAATGTGTTGCAATGTGTGCGTCGGGAATCTGACGATAGCAAAAGTGTAAATGAGGTTTTTTTTCAAAGGAAGCTTGGTTCTTAAGGGAACCGGTTTTGAAAGCGTGACATTATGTTTTTATCGAGACTACTATTAATCAGTCAATTCGATACTTGTGGTGTAGACTGTGCCCGTGATGGGCCGTGATGTCTCGTGATGGTGCATTTGAAAATGTGACTAAATTTTACTACCGAACTTAGGTATTGAAAATGTTTTTTTAGAAAGCTTTTGAAAATGTGCGGCCATACCTGTCCATCTTATAATTTCGATGGTGGTGACGGCGTGTAAAAAACGTTTTGTGAAGGTAACCGTTTCGGATTCCTTGACTTCATTAATTGAAGCTTTGGTCGTGTTAACGATACGTACAAAGAAAATAAAATGTAGCCGCTTAAGATGCCTCGGTCTTATTAATTCGGAATTTGGCATTTATTAGCGACTCTCATTGTTGTTGGAAAACTAGGAGTTTTGTTTTGGCCAATGGTGATGGCGCTAGAAAAAAAATTGAAAGTAGTGAGTGTAAAATTTGCCATGATGACGGCATCTAAAATGTTTTCCTTTTTTGGAAATTATGATTTGACCGGAGTATCGGTGTTCAAAAGATCGTTTTGAAAAGAAGAGATGTTTTTCGAAAACGGAGTTGGGTGCGGTTGAATCCAGATTTTAGTGTTTTATTTGGGCTGTCCAAACACGCTAAACATAACTAGGAATGCATACACTCATGCATGATGCAGACACAGGTAGGTTAGAGTAGGCTACCGCCCACGAATAGCCTATACTTAGGTGTCGACAGGTCATAGGGAGATGAGTGTCGTACCGTCCGCTTAGACCATTCGCTTAGTATATCCGCGGGGTATGGGTTAGGCGGCCGGAGCGTCAACCGAGGATCTCTCCGCGTGTCCAAAAGGATCTTACCGCGAAGAGGTCGATTGGTCCTGATATCGGTTAGGGTGGGCTTTTTAGGGCCAAAACCAGTAGTGATCACAACTAGGAACTAGGAAATGAGCTTCACCGACCTCGTTCGAGTTACACCACCGTTGGAAACTTGTTTCCAACTCCCCAACAGAGTCGCCAAACTGTGGACGTCCGTCCGAACCGCCCGGCGCCCCGCGCGGGACCGACCCGGTTTCCAATCACGGTGGACACCCACACGGCCCCCTCCAAGTCAGGGGTCGGTCCGATCTCGCGTTTGGGGCGAAGTCTCGGACCTCGATTCAGATGACGATTCAGACTTGTACTAGACGGGCGCGAGCGCCCGTGTTTCCATTGGAATCAATCGAATCGTGGTTGTAAATTTTTAAAAGCCGATATGTTTGGTAAGGCAACCTTTTTAGTGAACCGAATTTGTTGCTGCTTTGTGGAGTCGCCACCGAGTCAATTATGGGGACTCCAAAACCGTTCAAGTCAACTTTGATCCTTGGCCGACTCAAGGCTGAGGGGCACGGGACCTAAAGATAAAGACTCGTACCCTTAAGCACTTCATGCTTGGAATGACTCTCATTGCCAATGGTTTCGGACATCCGGAAACTGTCGATTCTGAGTAAGTGGTGAGGGTACGTATTGGGAAGCCAACGTCCGCTGGACATCGACACCCAATCCTGCCCGCACGTAGCAGCCTCTACTAATCAATCGGTGGGCTGATAACTTCGTTCCTTTGTTGTGGTGGAAATACTGTAACATCCGTTGTTTTAACCCTATGCCTTTTGCTATGTCGGTTGTTTAAGGACAAGTAAGTTTTGTCGTCGAAGTAGTTGTGTTTACATTCTTTGCATGCGATTTCACGTAGCAGGCAGGCCATGAAAAGATGCACATAGGAGGGTAGAGAGTACTAGTATTATACGTATTAGCAAATCAATTTTAACGTGATAATATGAATATTAGTCATTCTCGTGGTATACATTACCCGGTATTCTGCTTAAGATGCGTCGGCTCGATATTAATAGGGATGCGTCGAGCCATGCATGGCGAGAACCGAGACTAATACGGAACCTGACAATCGCTTTGTTAAGTTTTAACTTATTTACTTACTGATTTCTGTGTTAGGTGATTTAGCATGTGATTATTAGGTCATAAAAGCAATAAATCATACGAAAACTGTAAATGCGAACGTAAGTAAATCACGTAGTGAGGAGTTTCACCCTCAGAGTATACGCTAAACGGGACACGATGCATAGATAGTTGAGAACGGATCTCGGAACTACTTGGGTCTATTTAGGGTATTTTAGTTATGGTTGAAGTTGGGACGTTAAGTGTTTTAGTATGTGTGGTGGACCTAGTGTCCACGTTTGACATTATCGTAGTGCATAATGAAAGTGCAAGAATGTAAAGTTTTGTTTAGATGACAACCTAGTGACGATTCGACTTCAAAAGGCGGATCCTCCTAGCTCGCCGGGTGATTTTGGCAGAGTTCTGTTACCGTTGGTCCCTCCTGCGGCTATTCCGGCAGAGCTCCGGTACTACTTGCTAGTTCTGCGGCTAATCCGGCAGAACCCCGTTGGACCCGGGGGGGTGGGGGTGGGGTGAAGGGTCCTAGTCGAACACAGGCACCTCGGGATCGAGTGGAATGCTCGAAGGTGAGGAGTAGCATTGATTTCGGTTTTATCGAAACTACGATCGAATGGATCATTTGCCTCGGGTGTCAGAGTGCGAGCCCTTAGAGAGAAACTCTTAACGAATGAAGAGGGAAGAGAGAATGAGAATGAATTGTGTCGAATGAAGAGGGTGGAGGGGGGTATTTATAGGTGTTTTTGGCCCTCGTCACCCGGATGGACGCCTGAGGTCTGGCGCACCAGATCACAGGCGCCTTGGTATATGCGTGTGAAGACTTAGGCGTGCAAGGTGAGGCGCTCGGGATTTTGAAGATACGATTTTGATACTTTCCCAAACCGAGAGGTGCGCATATTATACAATGCTTGGGGACTAATTCTTCCCCGCCCTGACCTAGCACCGTTGCGCCTAATGGGCCTCGGGCGTGCGTCCCGAGGTTCGCTTGGCGCGGTGCTGACTCGGTTCGTGTTTCGGGACCGACTAGGGGTCCCGGTGTCAGAATTGACTCAAGTGTTGCTTTAGCCAATTACATGTGTTGCAAAATAAAGGCAAAGTGTTGCTTTTTCCCCTTAAAGTGTTGTATTAGACAATCACATGTGTTGCAACAAAAGTGTTGCATATGTTAATTAAATACAACACTTTAAAAAAAAGTGTTGCATTTGATAAGAAAGTGTTGCATGAAGTGTTGCATGAAGCTATTGCAACACAACTTTAAGCAACACAACCAAAAGTGTTGCAAAAACCTTTAGCAACACTTTTAAGCCATTAGGCAACACTTCTAAGGTGTTGCAATAGACCATTTGTGTAGTAGTGTAAGGAGCAGCTGTCTCGGTGCCGATGTGAGACCTTGGCATAGGGTGAAGCTAGGTTTGGGGCCGAGGTGGAGAGAGTGACTAAAGCTGAGGGTCAGGATACGGGTGCTACCGAGGATGTCGACTCTTCTGGAGGAATTCCCGAGACGGCTACCGTGGATATGCTGATGGGTATGGGCGGCACTGAGTTTCCCACTTTTGATCTGAAGGATCTAGGCATGGATGACAGTCGCGGTGAGCTTGTACTGGTTGTAGCTGCAGTCTCTACGGGTCCTCCCTAGATTGTAAACTCGATTTGTGTTTGGATTTTGTATATTTTGTATATGTTAAACTTTAGTGCTTTGATTGGCTCATTTTGCTTGTGTTCTCGATATGGTAACTTAGATGACAAGTAATCACTTCAAGTTTGGTTTGCTTACGGTTTAGTCGTGATTTAAGATGTTTTAAATGCGTTAGTATTGGCATAGGATCGCGAAAATGCTTTTTCGGGATGCTTTTAAATATGTTAGTTTTAGCCGGGAGTTGGATCAAGTAGTACATCGATTAAAATGTTTGACTCGATGTTGTGCAAAATATTCGTAAAGCATTTCGTGACTTAAACGTTTTTACCGAGTGTGTGTCCGGTGCTGGGAGGCGAGTATAATTGTTTTGACATTCGTGTTCGAAGCTAAGTAAAAGAAAGTTGGACCACTTTTTATGCTTTAATGGCAATGTCGTAAGGCTACAGACGCATAACGACGATAAAAAAAAGTTAGGCCACTTTTTATGCTTTAATGGCAATGTCGTGTAGGGCTACAGATGCATATCGACGATGCCACTCGGGGCTACGACACGCCTAGGTGGGATAGCTTATCCCTGTAATCCCTTATAAATTCTAACGCAATACAGTGGCAGAAACACTGTAGATTCGGGATTAAAACACACTGATGTTCTAAATTTTACAAAAAAGAACGGTCAGTCAATACAAAGACCACTTTTTATAAAAGTGATAAAAATAAAAATTCTCCAAATGAGTTTAACAATCCAAAATTTAATATAAATAAAGTAGAGTAGGATCCATGCTACTCGCTAGCTCACACCCAACCCAGCAGCAAATTACCTGTCATGTTATAAACATAACAGTCACAATTCAGTGGGGAGTAACGACGACGTTCTCCCAGCCATATTACATGACATTAAAGCATAATTACTATTATATCAAAATAATTGAAAATGGAAAACGTTTAAAACGCTATAGTAAAATAATTCAAAATGATTGTCAACCTGCAAGTCAATATCAACCAATAATAATAACGGCGTTATGGCTATGAATCAGTGCAACAGAATAGACTTTCACTAGGAGAATACTAAAACTAGATTCGAGAACTTAGTTCAAACAAATCAAACCTCGATCTCTAACTAGGCTACTCAACCATAATAGGACGACGACTTATCAATGCGAGGTCCTAGCTTAAGTAAATATGCACACCTCTCCTGGAACACCAAATGTGCCCAGTTCAACCCGACGGCATCTTACATGCTAGGTACGAGCTTAAAGTCAAAATGAACATACACTCCTGGACAAAAACATGCCCAATTCAACAACCAATGCACCCCGCTCGGATACACTAGCCTTATAGTTGATGGCAAAACGTATACTCTAGACTGCATTACTCTACCCGTACACTTCTCTTAATCCATAACTCCAAAACAAAGCCAGTATCGTAATTCAATGGAAATATAGTTTGTTCTTAAAAGATAAAATTTTATAGATATAGAACTTTTCTTAAAGTAGTAACTTTCCAAAAGTAGGTACTATTATAAATAGAAATCGATTAGAATAGAAGTTATATGAAATAGTTAACATTAGGCCTCAAGATGTAAACATTATATTTATTATATAAATGTATAAAAAGGTCAACCAAAGTCAAAATCATAATTATTTCTAAAAAGATTGAAGTTTATGTAAATAAAGGTATTGAAATAACAAATTGACAGATTTTCCAGAATTGCACTGTCTTACTATAAAATTCGTAATTAAATCAGTAAAAATCTAAACAATGTAAGACCAGTGGGGTTGAAAACTTTAGAAACTTAGTTACAACTTTTATTTCTGGTGAAAATCCAAATTTCAAATAAAACATGAGTTTCTGTTCATATGTTTACAAACTGTCAGAATTAGACACCCGATTGTATTTCTTTAACAAAACACGTTTAAAAATTGATTTTAAAGAAAATCCATTTGGAAAAATTAACTAGACACTTTAAAGTTTATTTATGTAAATTACCCAGATTCAAAAAAAAATTTAACATATGTTTCCTTTCAGATCTTATCACAGCTGACAGATTCGCGGATTAATTTGACACATATTCATAAACAATTTATTGTGACCAAACGACTTGGAGTTATTTTACGAAATTAAATATAAATAAATTAGACTTAAAATAAATAGTAGTTTATTTTCAAAGTTTTCGGAATTAAACTCTTTAAAATAGATTATTAATTCACACAAAAACACTAACTGATTCTGAAACATGCTGTAACTTTATTAAAAACAATAAAACTTTCAAGTTGATAATTCATACTTTAAAATCACGAAAATTATGAAATTAATTATTATGTGTATGTTTTAGTCTCGGCCTTATAATAATTTTAAATAATTAAAAGAAAGACTTATTCGCAAATCTCGTAAAAACGATTTAAAATAACGAAACATGTGAAAATTTACGATTTAAAGTCTTTGTTGTTAAAAACGAGATATATATATATATATATATATATATTGTCTAACAAAAATCTAATTTCTATACATGCAACTACAACAATAATATCACAAAATATCGAGTAACGTGTCAATGTTACCTTAATCGAGATTCGAATCAATTAAATAATCATCTTTGTAACACCCGCTATTTTCCCTAGCGTTTTTGTCTTTACCGTTATGACTCTGTCATAACTCTGTCACATTTCGGCCTTGCATTTCGTCATTTTACTAAGCTCTATTTTCATTGTTGAGTTTAATGATATTTATTTATATTTTAAAAAGATTTTTAATTCTTTTAAATCCATTTATTTGATTTTTTCTCGTAAACTATTTATTTTCCGCGAGGAATTCTATTTCTCTACGAATTAACGTTTTTAAGCTCGGATTTAAGTTATTCCTCTTTCTAAAAATGTTTAAATACATTTGTATAATATTTTGAACTAAGAAATATTTTTGTTTACTAAAGAGTAGCCATTTATGATTTTAATACGAAGATTCGCGAATAATTATTTTCTTACGCGAGATTTACTCGAATTACCTTGAAATGCCTTTAACTATTTTACGATTATTCTTTTTATCAACTTATAAATTATTTGAGACCTTTTCCTCACATTTTGGACCGACTAAGCTTCTGGTCACAAAATTTACTACGTATTATTTATACGTTTCATTTTGTCACGTTAAACCGTAAACGTAAGATTATTTTTCTTCCATTTATTCCATGCATTATGATCAACCTTTCATTCTCCCACCTATCACTATTTTGGCTGGTCATTTGGTATATTTCTACATAGTTTTCATCAAAATTTATTATCATTTATGCTTAGAAACCATCCATTTCTATCTTACATTCATTTCTCTCATAAACAAAAAAAAAATACTCTTTCAATTCCCTCATAAAACGTGACATCCTCCAGCAGTCCTACGCTGATTCTTGCTCCAGTTCGAGTCATAATCGTCTCGTTTTTATCGTCAAATTAATCGTCGTTGCGATCCTTCCGTTAAGGTAATAATCGATGTTGTTTTCGATCGTTATTCTCCTTGATTTTCTTAGTTTTTCTCATGGTATTTTTCTGTCATGATTTTCGTGTATTAAGGATTTGTGGACGATCCCGAGGCCGACGAGTATATTATCGATTTTGGATTTGGATTAGAGGTAACGTCGATGTTACTGGGTATTTAATGATTTTATTTGTGTAATTGCATGTATATTTTTATATTTTATTTTTGACAATATATGTATGTCATATAATCTGGAAAATTTTTAAAAGTTGAAAATTTGCAAGTTTCGGTAATTTTTATCGCTTTTACGAGATTAACGATTAAATCGTCATATTAATTTGTAAAATCGTAATATTCGGCCTAAACTTGTAATATATGATCTGTAAAAATGAGATTTTTGATGATTTTTAATAATTTGGTATTTTTCTGATATTTTTGATATCGATTATTGAATTACTGCCGTTATCGGACAAAAACGATTAAAAACCGATTTTTAGTTCTAGTACTTAAACATTTTATTTTAATCTGATTTTTGACGTGGTGAAGCTGGTAAAACAGAATTTTCTGATTTTTTCATAATTTTTCGGAATTGTTAGGTGGATGAATTAATTAATCACTTTAAATTATCGTTTATCGTTAAAACCGCGTTTGTCGTTTAAATTCTCGATTTCTGGTCCTTTGATTAAATCTGGAAAAAAAATATGATTTTGATGATTTCATAATAAAATGTAATTTATGATTTTTGGTGCTTTAATAAAATGTTAGGACGATAAGTTTTATTAATGGAATCGTTAATTGTGAAAACAGGTTTTAAATGACGGTTTTATTGGAATTTGGTAAATCTGGAACTTTGGAAAATCTGGAAAATTAGTATATTCTGGAAAATGATGATTTTTAAGTTTAATAATAAGTTTTGGACATTAATACTTAAATCGTTTTGTAATTACTATTTTTATTAGTCGTTATTGTCGCAATTAGACGATTAACGAGAAAACCCTTTAAAAACCGAGTCTAAGTATTCTGGAAAATTTTCTTTTCTGGACAGAATGTCCATAAATATATTTTATCTATTTATTATTTGCTAAAAATATTATTTTAAATTATGTACCTTATAAATATTTTACGAGTTTTTGATATTGTTTTATAAAACGTTAGTAATTTAATTATTTACGATCGTTGTAATATTTTGTTGGTTATCGTGACACTAATAACTAAATAATATCGATTTCATATTTTCTTCATATTCGTTAATTTATAAATTTTAACTCAAAATCGTATTTTTATATTATAATCGAGGTTTGTATACTTGTTAATAAATTAATTTCGTTTTACGATTTTTATCAATAAATGAGAAAATAGTCGATTTTGTTTTAAATACATTTTTAGTTGAGACTATTTTCCCTAATAATTCCTCATTTGTCTACGATTGATTATTTTCAGTAAATCAGTATTATTTATTGATTAAATGTATTTGCTAAAACTAATTTGAAAGCTTTATAAAATCAAGTTTAATTTATAATATTCGTCGACTCAATTAATTTTGATTTCGTTTTTCTTAAAACATCTCTCTTCTAAAATTTATAGTTTTAATTCTATTTCCTAATTATTTATAAAATACTATATATTGACTTATTATTTTATGGGATTTTCTATGGGATACCCCTCAACTATCGGCTTTTCCAAGTGGTACCCCTGCCTTTTTCGAATTATATGGTGTACCCCTAAACTTTGTAAATTACTCTATATTGTAACCAAAGTTATAATTTTCCAACAAAAAATTCCCAATTGATGATGTAAATAGTGATTATTCCCTAATTGACTTTCATCAACCATGATATATTTCTTCAATTTGCATCCTTTACTCGAAAAACTCCATTCCACTGCACTACGACATAGGGGTGCTGAAGGAATTGAGGTTAAAGAATTTAAAAGAGTGAGGTAGAGAGGTTGACGTCGACCAACAACAGAGGTGCGTTGTGGTGGACGTTTGGTGGCTTGGTGAATGGTAAAGAAAGAGAGGTTGGTTCGAAGCATCAAATTAGATTGATTAATATTTTAACTATCCATTTACAAAAAAATTGTAATACACTTATCACTTTGGTTATGATATGGAGTGATAAGTAAAGTTTAGGGGTACACCTTGTAATTCGAAAAAGGCGGGGGCACCACTTGGAAAAGCCAATAGTTGAGGGGTACCCCATAGAAAAACCCTTATTTTATTTATATTTTGAGTAACGAATTTAGAAATATATTAAAGTTACGATAACGACGATAATAATAAAATGTTAATTTCGTTAGAAATGCCATTTTAATACATTTCACTTATTTTAATGACCTAAATATTTTCTATTAGATTATTTCTATTTTAAGTAAGTTTCTAAAATTAGTAAGTTTCTATTTATGGAAGGTTTCCCTTTTAATATAAAATGTTTGTTTCTTTTATCTTCATATTATTCATAATGATTATTTATTCACAATATCGATAATGACTTGTTTTGGAATTATGGAATAAGGACAAGTGTGAGGTTAGAGTAATATATTCTAGGGTTTACGATTTTGCCATCAACTATAAGGCTAGTGTATCAGGAATCGGTACATTGGTTGTTGAACCGAGTGACAGGTATCCCGGGAGTTTTGTACATTTAGACCTTAAGCTTAGGCCTCGCAGTAAGTTGTCGTCATAAGTTGAACTGGGTGACAGGTAATCCCAGGAGGGGCGTGCATTATTATCTTAAACTAGGGCCACGCATTTATAAGTCGCCGCTCTATTTTGGTTGAGTAGCCTAGTTAGAGACCGAAGTTTGATTTGTTTGAATGAGGCCCTATCGATTAGTATTACACAGAAGAAATCAATTATAGACACTAATACAATTAGATCCGCTCTTAATAGACAAACTTGGGATTTGCGATCCCAGGTAAGATCGGTTCAGGATGATGGAATCTTTTTCTATCAGATAGAAATGGCTGTTGCACAAAATGTACTTCTAAGTAATTGCCATATAGATCCTATAGTTCTCGAAGCTTGTTTTTAGTATTCTCCTAGTGAAAGTCTAGCATTCATCACCACTCCTATCCATAACGCCATTTTGAATATTTTTATTATTATCGATATAATTTTGATTTGCAGGTTGGCAAATGTTTTACGTTTTCTCCGGAAAACTCATTTTTATTATATTGTTTCGATACGTGAAGTTTTTCACTGAAAACTTATTTTCATTATAATGTTTTACTGTTTTCCGTTTTTACTATTTTTCCTATAATAGTAATTACAGTTTTAAAATCCTGTTATGCGGCTGGGAGAACGTTAACGTTGCTCCCCACTGATTGTGGCTGTTATGTTTTAACATGGCAGGTGTATGTGTTTCCCTTCGGGTGGGCTAGCGAGCAGTTATGGATCCTACTTGTTTTAATAAGATCACTATATTATGGATTGTTAAAAACTCATTTTATGGATTTTATTTTATTTATTTTATTTTGTAGCCATTTTTATTTTATGGCTTATGTATTGACTTACCATTTTTATTTAATCAAGACATAACTACAGTGTGTTATAATCCCACTTCTACAGTGTTTCCGCCAATGTATTGCGTTAGAATTCCTAGGGGATTACAGTTGGTATCAGAGCATCACTGCTCCCAACGCTTACACCTGAAATTAGGGAAAATACCAGTAAACGATTCAAACAGTAAATAAAAATATTATTAGAAATAGGTAGAAACAAATAAGGACTTAACTGTTAGGATTATTTGTTCTTGTAACTCAATGACTAGCATTGAATATTTGTTTCTTTTATCGAGAAGAAGATGAAAGAACAAGATGTTGATATGCTGCTCCAGATCGGGACAAGACCTGCTTAGCACTCTCAACGCCTGCTGACTCGAGTGGACAACTTTGTGCCCCAAGAAAGAGGTCGATGGTGACTTTTCAGCTCCGGTTTAGTTTTCTCAAACTACAGGTTAGATGATTAAGAGTAGATCCATGTTCCGTGACGTTGCAGTAGTAGATCCAGATGGAGCGACCCAAGACTTGTGTGCTCGTTCCTCTACAAGAAGATGAAGTAATCATTTTTGTTCCCTCGTGAACTCTGGAGGATTGAAGGTTCTCCTCTGGTTTAAGAACTTAGTAATATAGGATCATCGATTCTTTTCTTCCTTCCTCTATTTCTTCCAATTCTTCTCTTATATTTTCTCATCTTCATTCTCTTGGTGAATCCTTGTTCTATTCTTCTATTCTACCATCTTTTCTTGAGATTCTTTGGTTAGACCGGATTCTGTCTTAGTGAACCCGTGTTATAGATGTTTGAGTTTTAGTAAACCCTTGTCACCTGGTTTGAGAATTTTGAGTATGCCCTACTTTCTAAGCAAGTAAGAAATTTTTGAGGATTAATTTGAATAGCAAAATGTTGCTTGGTGAAATTAGGATGATACTTTAGACACTGAACCCTTGGTTATAGGTTACCTTGATTATTTTGGGGTACTTAGAGTTGGATATATTTGAGAGTAGTAAGAGAGTATCTCATATTTGACGGATACCTAGTACCTAACCTAGAACCAAACTAAGGGTAACTGATAATATTACTTTGGATTCTTTACCTAATGTTTATTTAACGGATGCATCGCGAATATTTGGGATCATAGAGTATTGTTTAAGGTGTTAGACTGAGCGTTGTGGTACCATTGAAGGTTTTCATTAATGTCGTTAGAAATTTTGGTTGACATAGATTACCCGTATTTCTTAAGGATTAGATCGTTGATCGTCGTTTAAGGTTGTAACCTATGAACTTTGGGGTTGAGTGATCTAACCTTGGGATAAATTTTTGTTGTCCCTAGAGAAGAGAACTATCTTGCACAATCACAGTTTGGTTTTATTGTGCTGTTTTGAGGAATATTATAATACGGATCATCTTATTGGGACTGTTATAACCTTAGACCAACGAGATTGTGACTTCGTTGATTTAATAAATATTTTAGTGGTTTCGCTGATACAATATGAAATTTGGTGGAATTTTTAGAAAGCTTAGCCCAATGACGTGTTTGAAGATGTGAGTGTTTGCGCCATTACCTATAGGTTTGAGCGTATTTGAGGATTTGTTATACTTTCCCCAACTTCTTTACTTGTGGCATTATAAACATGTTGGTAATCATTTTTGAGGATTCTGTGCCCAAGCATTGTTATATTGGTGGACCTTGTTTAATGTTCCTTACTCGAGAAATTTGGAGCATACCTCGAGTTCAAACTTTATGAGTTTTGAAATTAGGAGCCTTATCGATCAAGGGTTTGGGTATGTTTTGTTAACCGTTGGAATCTTAATTGTAGATTTTATTCTAAAGCATTTGTGGATTAGTATCGTGTCGCTTGAACGATTGGATAGTCACGTAAGACATTTTTGGAGATAGTGACCGAGTAGTACCACCTAGTGCCTAATATTGGACTTAACGTTATTTGATGGAAATTGGGGACCCGGGTTGTGGGAGTCGTACCGGGAATCTAGAGATGGTTAATTTAATTCTTCAATCCTTGAGAGTTCTATTTGACTCTCAAATTCGTCCTCCCCTTAGCTTCTCTCGAACCCCGCTTCTTCTTCTTCAGCCAATCCCTTTCGACTTCTTTATCGGGTTTGAAAACGTTTGTTTCGATTTGTCGTTGACTTTGACTCTATTTATCCATTTATTATTTTCCCCAGACTTGTGTTATAAAAAGTTTGACTAATCTACAAATTTTTGATTTTCATGAAATTTTAACATTTTGAAGCATAATTTCAAATTTTAAAACTCCCCATTTTGTAAATACTTTGAACAATTTAGCATTTTGGGTTTTCGTGAATTCTTAACACCTTGAGTTATAAATTTCATAACCGTGTACTTCGTTTTTGTTTTATTTTTGGTTGATAACACATGTTTAGACCTGTTTTGAAATGCCTTAACAAATTATTTCAAAGTATTTAGAAATTGATTCAAATTTTGATTTTTCAAGCGAACGGATTTATGAAGACTTTCACATTTCCAAAAACTTCGATTTCTATATGATTATGACATAAAACGTTTTAACTTTGTCGAAATTATTTTGTATGTTTAAATTTGATAACATTTTTGAAAACTTTCACAATTACTTTGATAACATTTCCAAAATTTTAACATTTTGAAATGAGTTTCCGTTTTATTGTTGGTGGACTTTTGAATCTGTTATTGAAAATTTTTGACGACTGGTTTGATTTTTACTAACTATAAATTTTGATTCCTCCAAACAGAATTTTGTTTCATCATAAAAAGAATGACTATGAAATTTCTTAAGCAAAAATTGTTTTACTTTTGTTTTGAAAATGTTTTGGTTACCCTGTTTCCTTCGAGTTTGTTTACTAATGTTATTTGACGTCGTTATTTTATCAAATAACTTTACTTTACGATTTCATTAATTAAAAGATTTTAAACTTCGGGTAGCTTAGCCCAATTCCTCTTGGAATAAATATTTGCATTCGATTTCGTATCACTTTGAAAGTTGTAAAGTTTTCTTTTAAAGAAAATTTTTTATGCGAACTTTGTATCCTCATCTTTTCGAGTGAGGTAATTTCTGTTACTTTCTACTTATCCTTAGTTTCGAGGACAAAACTTTCTTTTAGTGGGGAGGATTGTAACACACGCTATTTTTCCTAGCGTTTTTGTCTTTACCGTTATGACTCTGCCATAACTCTGTCACATTTCGGCCTTGCATTTCATCATTTTACTAAGCTCTATTTTCACTATTGAGTTTAATGATATTTATTTATATTTTAAAAAGATTTTTAATTCTTTTAAATCCATTTATTTGATTTTTCCTCGTTGTAGACACCCACATTTTGACCGCCAGGTGTCTATAGTAGTTCCCGCCAAACACCCGATGATGATTGGACGTAAACGTGCTTTGCCAGACTCGGATATGGGCTTGTAATCATGGACAATTGGTTTAGACTTATTAAGGAGTACAAATCTTACAAAACCAACCTCAAATCCAGGCCCAGTGGGTCGTTTCGAGTCAAATAACACTAATTTGGGTCGAATCCGACACCAGGGGTAAAACCGTCTTTTAGCGACTGATGGTAGGGATTTGTCGTGGATCCCAACCGTCAAATAAAACTGGCAAAACCTAACTAGGGTATCTAGGGCAAGTCGGGTCGAATCCACAGGGACGGGAGGTCGGACTAAGGTATGCTACGGTCTAGGACTAGGTTCGAGACGAGCTAATCTAAGGAGGGGGAGACTAGGACTAAACTAGGTCTAAAGCGAGGAAAACAAACAAGGAAAACGGGCTAGGATTAGGTCGGGGTCAAAGGGGTAACGGAATGGTCAAGGAAGAGCTAGAGTGAAGGAGGTAGTAGGGTGATCTAGGTTGGTCCGGGCTCTCGCAACTTAGACCGACCAAGAGGTTCCTCATGGAACCCATCCGGCGACACACATGACAAAGAAAGACAAGAAAAACAAGCATTCCAACCTACTTAGTCATTCAAGCATTTCAACAAACATGTAATATGCATCAACCAAGAGGAAACCCCAATCTTCCACCAATTCCTCCAACAAACTCTTAATCATCCAATTAACACCCTAATCACCTTACTAACACTAGCAAGAACACTACTCTAACATTATCAAACAAATTCTAACACAAACAAGAGGAAACAACACAAACATCAAAACATACATAATGAAACTACGAAGTATGATGAACAAAAACAATAAACAATAACTAAAGATTGAAACTTGGTGAAAGAACAAAGATTAAGAGAAAGGAAAAGAAGATTATACCATACTAGAAGATGAAAGGAAGAAGGAAACTTGCATAAATGAGAAAAACCCAAAACAAACATCCAAGTTTGTCAAGCTTGGTGAAGATCTTGAAGAATTCCCAAATTACAAGCACTAATCTAGGATTAACGACTAATTACCGACTAATCTACACTAATCTAAACTAATCTAACCTAAAATAGTCTAGGGTTTTGTGGGAAGTGAAGAACATAACATAGATGGTGTCTTAATACAAGAGGGGCGTACATATAGGGTTACAAATGGAAGGAAGAAGAAAGAAACAAAGCGCGGCTGCCCCTGGGACTTTCCCGATCGGGAAGGGAAATCCCGATCGGGAATCTTCAACTTTCCCGATCGGGAATATGCCAACCCGATCGGGATTGCTCCACAGTGGCGTCCCTAATCGTGCACTTCATCCCGATCGGGTTTGAGGCCTTCCCGATCGGGATGGGTCTTGTAGGCCTCCAATATGAACTTTTTGGTCCCTCCTTGCTTCTCATGGGCTTCCCATCGATTCTCGGGACTCGGGATCGGGTCTCGGAGGCTCGTGATTGGGTCCCAAGGTCTCGGGGTCGATTCCAAGGCATCGAATCATCGTTCCTTTACTCCGTTGGCTCCAAAATGCGTATGCATAGAGTCGGAATCGCTCCAACTCTTCCGAATCGGTCTCGGGAACCTGAAACAAACTAAAGGAAGCATAAGAAGCCCCTAAACCGCTCCCAAGGAGCGATTCTACAAGGAAAATGGGACCGAAACACTACAAAATAGGCACTACAAACCACACTTATCAACTCCCCCACACTTAACCCTTACTCGCCCTCGAGTAAGCACATACTAACTACTATACTAGCCGAATGTGTATTAGCGCACCCTACGCCTTTTCAACTCACGCGATAACACTTAGAGGACAAGTGCTATCCGCAAGGCAAGTCGGGTCTTGCGACAAAACTGTGGATGCAACCGGACACAAAACACATAAACAAACAAACACACAAACAAACACACAAAAGGTTGCACCCAAAAGAAAAGAAATACCGCTTCCCTCTAAAAGCGGTGAAAGAAGCACCGGTTTAGGACTCGAGGTAAGTGACAACGTTCCCAAGCTAGCAATACAAACCAAAATGGACTAAACCCTAATAGTATGACGATAAAGAAACAAAAACGTTGGTAACTTACCTCGGTTCCTCCTAACTTTCTAAAAACGTACTACGGGACGATCGGGGGAGTGGGAAGTGATGATCCACGGTGTTAGTCGACACTGTAGGTAAGTGAGACCCCGCCCCCTTTAGCAAAGAGCCAAGAGGGTCGTCCCATGTCCAAAACCGCCTAACTAGTCCAAGTAAAAAGGTGGAAAACATGCAAAATGAGGGAAGACCGACTAATGCCGCTATCATCCTTCCTCGGGACTCGGTCCTTTGATAGGATTTTCACGGCAAAAGTCGGAAAAAGGCTTATTTTGAGAGGTAGGGGTTATATTTGTGAATCGGATTTTCTTTTGGCATTTTTTCTTTTCTTTTGCATTTTTGTTTTGTTTTGCCATGCCATTTCTTTTTCTTCTTTTCTATTTTCTTTTTGGCTTTTGTGCCTTTTCTTTTTCTTCATTCTTTTCTTTCTTTCATTTTCTTTCATTTTCTTTTCTTTGCCCTTTTTGGCAAGATTTGGCTTTTTGGCATTTCTTTCTATGACAAGAAAGAGAGGAATCAACAAGTTGCAAGTTATTGTGTGAATATGTGTAGGAGGAAGGGTAATGGGTGAGTCGGGGGTCGCGATTTCCCTTCAAACCCACAAAAAGTGGAGAACTTGGACTAATTAAACAATCCCAAACACGGTCACCTAGGGGACGGGACTCGGCAACCAATGCCTTTTCACACCGTGGGTGGTCATAATGGTCAAAATGCAAATCCCGTAGTAAATCCCTAGTAAGCTAGGTGGACTCAAGGTAAGAAACCAACGAAATCATTGATTTAGGGTCATTCTACTAGATTAAAGTCCAAGACTCGATTTACACTACTAGGAAGGGAAAGTACACACTCACACACTAGCCTCTAAACCGGGTTTTCAAAAACCATTTACACACATGACACATAACATAGCACAAAACAAAGACTCAATGAAAACGAAAGAAAAAGAAACAAAAGCAACAAAACAAGAACAACACTAAACGAACACATACATAACACAAACACCACCCCTAGCTTCCAAACAAATCACCAAATCAACCTCACGCATTACAAAGCTCCACCCGAGCACACCGCATCACAATATCCTCCAAACTCCACAAGAGATAAAGAAGAAAAAGGGATAAAGATGTTACCGGAAGTCTTGAAAGCTTTCCAAAGCCATCGGTGGTTTAAGCAACCTATAAGGAAAAGGGGGGCAAACACACACAACAAAACAAATATACAAGACAATTACACAAAAGAAAAACACACAAAAACAAAATCTTTTTGATTTTTGTGAAATTTTTTTCAAATTTTTAGGGTTTTTAAATATTTTTTCGAAAAACTACAAAAATAAAGCTAACTATGCTAGAATATCGCTCCCCCCACACTTAAACCGAGCCATGTCCTCATGCTCGATCGTAGTGTGCGGAGAGACAAAAGAAAAGAAGAGAAACTACGAAAATAAAGCTAAAAATCAAAAATAAAGGTGAAGAAAAGGGTGGAAGGTGTCCGGCCGGGGTGTAGTCAAGTCACCATGGGCCGAGACAAGAAAAAGATATGGATGGGGGAAGAAAATAAAAGGAAGGAAATAAAAGGAAATGGGAGGGGAGGGCTAGGTGTAATCAAGTCACCTAGCCCGGATTCCGGCTAAATCCGACTAAATCCAACAAAAGGGGTGAAAAACTTGTAAATTTTGGATTTTGAAATGACTCTCGATGTAGTCACATCATCGAGAGTCGGGAGCAACCAAAACCAAGGCCTCGAAGGCCACCATGACATCAAGACACAAAAGTGTACAAGGGGAAGGGAGGTAAACAAGAGAAAACAAGCAATAATAGACGGAAAAGAAAGGATAGTTCCCATACCCATCGGTTAGCAACTCACTCGCTCCATCGTCTCATCGGTCAATATAAGCACATTGCTTGTCGTCCTCATTGTCATCCCTCTTCGAACGTGAAAGTATCGCATGGTAGAGGTAGTAATGGTGTGAGGGAGTGAGATTTGATGTGAATTTTGGTGTAAGAGGGAATGAAGTGAGGGTATGTAAATGGAGTGTAATGGTCATATGACATGAGCAAGGATGGGTAGGGAGGATGGGTGGGGGCATACAATGGTTGGGTGGGCCCAAATGTCGAAGAAGAGGCCAAAAGAGGAGAGAGGGGACCATCCCGGTCGGGATGGATGGTCCCGGTCGGGAAGACACACTCGTCCCGGTCGGGAAGCCACCTTCCCGGTCGGGACGGCACTCCAGCAAGCTCCAATTTTTGCACCTCTATCCCGATCGGGACGGCTCCCTCCCGGTCGGGATGGCATATCCTTCCCGGTCGGGAAGCTCCCTTCCCGCCCGGGATGGGTCTTCTTGACCTCCAAAACCCCAAAAGCTTCACCGAAGCTTCAAAAACCGACTTCCATACTCACGAACCAAGCTCTATCATTAACCATTCCTCTCTAGGAATCATCTTCACTTCACACCTATGACAATAAGCTCAAATGCAACATCAAATTCTCTCCCTCACAACGCTCATCAACAATCCAAATGATAAGAATTTCACAAAACTACCAATCCTAGAAACCAAGGTACCAAACAAACATATATACACACACAAAAGCAAAAAGAACAAGAAAAAGAGATATATACAATAGGGTACTCTCACCAACTACACCTCCATAACCATCAAGAGCTCGAAGGAGTAAGTCAAATGCCCTAGCAACATCTTCATTTAAGCTCACATGGCCAAGCCTAGCCACTTTCAAAAGCTTCCAAGTCGGAGGGAAGAAGCGATCATCTTCATTATGCTCGGGGTTATCGTGATCTTCCGGGTCTTCGGAACCAACATAGCTACGACTCTTATGACCATCCAGTAGGTATAGTGGTCTAGAGTCGTGCTCGGTGTCATGGTGTGGGAGATCACACCCTAGGGGTGTCGCTTCTTCTACGGGGTCGAGGGTGGGGTTCTCTTCCACCGCCCGACAAGAATCCTCTTCACCAACCGTTTCACAAGACAAGGGACTAGGCATCGAGTGCGGTAGAGGAGGAGAAGGCATCAAGTTTCCTTCATTGGAGGGTTTGGGATCCTCCAATTTCCCATACAAGGCAAGTTCCAAGGCATCTACTTCTTTTTCCCAAGTATTGCGCTCCTTTTCACTCACCTTGTCTATATGGCCTAGAGGAGGTATGTCTTCACTTGGCTTTGGATTGTCTAGTGGTTCATCACGAAGAAAATCGAACAAATCCAATTTGATGGCCAATACATCGGCTCCCCAAGAGTTATCTTGAGAATCATGTTCACTCCCCTCCTCATTGTTGGCCCTTGAAGCTTCAACTTCCTCTATTCTCTCCCTTACTTTACCGCCTAAGCAACACTCAACAATGGTCTCTTGATCGACCCTCTCTTCTTCATTTGTAGCTTCAAGGTTGGGTTGACTTTCTTGTGGAGGCACCCGACCTTCATGCTCAAATGAACCTTCCTCAACATGTAGTGGAGCTCGAGTGGCCAACATCGTGATATGAGCCATGAGTGCATCGATTCTAGCATCTTGCACCTCTATTTGGGCCTTGAACTCCTCCCTAACCCCTTGTATTTGAGTCAGAATCAATTGTTGACCCTTTTGCAATAACATCAATGTCTCATTTTGACCCATTTGCGTTTGGACCAACATTTGACAAGTCTCAAAGTTAGGGATATTTGGTTGTGGGTTATGTGAGGGTGTTTGGTAGTTGTTAGGATGTGGGAACGATCCTTGACAACTTTCTTGGTAACCATAAGAAGAGGGTTCATAAGATTGTTGATGAAGTTAATATGGTTGGTAAAGTTGTGGGTTATGGTAATTCGCCTCATAGTTGTCCCGTGATGATTGATGGTAGCTTGGACGCGCCATGTCCATAACGTTGCTTTGGTACCTAGGATGAGCTAGAAGCACTTGAGCAAACGTTAGTATCCTAGTGCTTTTGAGGCACTAGGAAGGGAGAGTATCACACAAGAAGAAAAAACGGAGATACACAAGGAGAAGAGAACACAAAAATAAAGAACAAAGTCCAAAACTAAGCACACAAATGTCTAATCTACGCCGTCCCCGGCAACGGCGCCAATTTGATGGTAGGGATTTGTCGTGGATCCCAACCGTCAAATAAAACCGGCAAAACCTAACTAGGGTAGCTAGGGCAAGTCGGGTCGAATCCACAGGGACGGGAGGTCGGACTAAGGTATGCTACGGTCTAAAACTAGGTTCGAGACGAGCTAATCTAAGGAGGGGGAGACTAGGACTAAACTAGGTCTAAAGCGAGGAAAACAAACAAGGAAAACGGGCTAGGATTAGGTCGGGGTCAAAGGGGTAACGGAATGGTCAAGGAAGAGCTAGAGTGAAGGAGGTAGTAGGGTGATCTAGGTTGGTCCGGGCTCTCGCAACTTAGACCGACCAAGAGGTTCCTCATGGAACCCATCCGGCGACACACATGACAAAGAAAGACAAGAAAAACAAGCATTCCAACCTACTTAGTCATTCAAGCATTTCAACAAACATGTAATATGCATCAACCAAGAGGAAACCCAAATCTTCCACCAATTCCTCCAACAAACCCTTAATCATCCAATTAACACCCTAATCACCTTACTAACCCTAGCAAGAACACTACTCTAACATTATCAAACAAATTCTAACACAAACAAGAGGAAACAACACAAACATCAAAACATACATAATGAAACTACCAAGTATGATGAACAAAAACAATAAACAATAACTAAAGATTGAAACTTGATGAAAGAACAAAGATTAAGAGAAAGGAAAAGAAGATTATACCATACTAGAAGATGAAAGGAAGAAGGAAACTTGCATAAATGAGAAAAACTCAAAACAAACATCCAAGTTTGTCAAGTTTGGTGAAGATCTTGAAGAATTCCCAAATTACAAGCACTAATCTAGGATTAACGACTAATTACCGACTAATCTACACTAATCTAAACTAATCTAACCTAAAATACTCTAGGGTTTTGTGGGAAGTGAAGAACATAACATAGATGGTGTCTTAATACAAGAGGGGGGTATATATAGGGTTACAAATGGAAGGAAGAAGAAAGAAACAAAGCGCGGCTGCCCCTGGGACTTTCCCGATCGGGAAGGGAAATCCCGATCGGGAATCTTCAACTTTCCCGATCGGGAATATGCCAACCCGATCGGGATTGCTCCACAGTGGCGTCCCTAATTGTGCACTTCATCCCGATCGGGTTTGAGGCCTTCCCGATCGGGATGGGTCTTGTAGGCCTCCAATATGAACTTTTTGGTCCCTCCTTGCTTCTCATGGGCTTCCCATCGATTCTCGGGACTCGGGATCGGGTCTCGGAGGCTCGGGATTGGGTCCCAAGGTCTCGGGGTCGATTCCAAGGCATCGAATCATCGTTCCTTTGCTCCGTTGGCTCCAAAATGCGTATGCATAGAGTCAGAATCGCTCCAACTCTTCCGAATCGGTCTCGGGAACCCGAAACGAACTAAAGGAAGCATAAGAAGCCCCTAAACCGCTCCCAAGGAGCGATTCTACAAGGAAAATGGGACCGAAACACTACAAAATAGGCACTACAAACCACACTTATCAGCGATCGAGTCAAAACCCGGTAAAAGATTTTCCCGAGACACGTGAGTCAGCCGTGACACTTCACACGGCTGATTCATACTCAAACACTACCAAATTCCAGCTTCAAACAATTCTGTTAAAGGTAGAATTCGACCTCAAGTAGGAATTCTGTCCAGAAACCGGAACAGACACCAACCGAGCTCCAAACACTCGGTTTAGGCATCCCAAATCAGCCGAAATACTCCTCCACCAGGCGAGATTCATGACTCTCCACCAAGAAACGAGACTTTGATTTCCTCTCGAACTCTCGTGTTTCCTATCCAAACCGGTATTTCTTGTCACACAAGCAAGGCTACCTCGGTTCCTATAAATAGGACCTCCCATCCAACACTTTGAGAACATCAGAACACACGGTTTTTACACACAATTAACACCAAAAAACAGCCTCGTATCACGGTTTACACATCCTACATCCTCGATATCTAGCAAATCCCGACACCTTCTCGAAGAAACCTCGAACCGTCCGGCCAAAACCGACGTCCAACCACCCAAACCGACACCCTAAACTCATCCTCATCATCTCGACGCCCCTAAGTCTAAGCCACTTTCCGACGAGCCTTATCCCGAGAAAACAAAGCATGTAGGTTGAGGGTGTAAATCAAACCCGCTTCTCCTTCTCCTCTTCTCTCTTTCTCGTTTTTTTATGGGTCTTTCGTCGGTCTCTTTTCTAATATCAATATTATTAAAAACTATTTTCATATATCAAACATTCTTAAAAATATGATATCGATTTTCTATAATCGAATATTGTATCGAAAATAATTATATTAAGATTTCGACGATTTAAAAAATCGTTACATCTTTTTTTCGTTCAAAATCCTTTTTTTTTTACTTTTCGCTCAAAACAAACTTTTTCAAAAACCTTTTCTAAAATAATTCCGACTATTCAATATCGATTTCATAATCGAATATCGAATACGACGAATATCGAAAATATGAATCGAGTATAAATTAATCCATATTTGTACGCGATTTATAAAATTTAACGATTTTCGACAAAAAATAAAAATCGGGCAGACCCGCACGCGAGTCGCGCCATGCCCAGGCAACTCGCGCACGGGCCTGAAACCCGAGACCCTTTTTTTTAGTTTTTTTAGGTCGTTTTTATTATTTATTTTACGAAACGATTTCTAAAATTTATATCTTTTCTAAAACTATTCCAAATATTTGATATTGATTTCGTAGTCAACTATCGAATATAACGAATATCGAGAATATTAAGTCGAGTACGAATTATGCAATATTCATACGCGATTTAATCGAAAATTTCCAAAAAACCGCTTCCGAAAACAGGCCGCCACGCGACCCGCCGACGTCCCAGGCGAGTCTCACGGCCGGCTGCCTTCTTGCGCCTTTTTCGTTCTTTTTTATTATTTTTCGAGCTTCGTTTTTTATACAAAACAGCGTCTTAAACAATATTTTTCAGATTTTGATTAATATTTATTTTCTCGATCTCGTATATTTATTTACTATATTATTATTCAATCGTTACTAACTCGTTTTCTCGTGGTTGTAGCAAGTTATTTTCATATTTTGTTTTATTAGACTAAAACGAATTCACATGCTAAAATAACTTTGACGTTATTAGTTTAACATGCATTAAACGACTTAGCAACCCATTTATTTATTTTCCTCACATGTCTTAGGAAAATAATCTCTGCATATCATTCAATCGTCGAACTAACGCGTGTACACAAAACCGAACGATATCTTAGTAAAGGCCGCTAAGTGCGGGCGGGGTTGGGTGTTCTCAATGAGCTTCCCAACACGTACCCTCACCCCTTACTCAGAACCGTGGTTTCCGGATGTCCGAAACCATTGGCAACGAGAGTCATTCAATATACGATAAACCACTCAAGTCGGCATCGGTATCGAACTGCAAAGGGACGAACCCGATAAGCTCTGACATCGGAAATGGGCCATGTTTTAAATATGGCCCACTACGACATAGAGTGGGTTCGAATGGTTCCGAATAACCACAAAATTCGGTGGCGACTCCTACTTCGATTTAAAATTCTATTCGATCCATCTCATATGGAAATTCATTCGCCTCCCCAAACCCGTGCGTGGCCGCGTCGGGGTGGACCTATGTCATGTCCACAATTTGGCGACTCCGCTGGGGATTAACTGATGTGTGACTTACCATCAGCACCCTCAGGGTGAGACTCGAAAAGAAATCGTTCGATTAGTAATGTACACATTTTAGTTCAATGGTTCATGCATAACCCCGTTCTATCCCGGGCCGGTTACTTGTGACCGACGTCCCACTATACCGCGGTGCATTCCCACTTGGTTGCACTAAAGACTTCGATGGCGGAACTCGCATGGGTTTTACGGCAGATTCTAAGACCAACTCGGCTCAGGAGGTCCGTCCTGATTTGCGAGAATGCGATCGTTGTTGGAATAGACCCTTTTCGACCGACCGAGACTTAGACTAAAAGCATACATGGCGTCGTTATACTGTTTCTATGACTACATGCTACTTGATCCCTTTTGGTCTCTTTTCAACAACCGTCATTTTCAAAAAATTTGCATCGTTTCAAAACTTATCCATTTTTTTCAAAACCCGGAAAGCTGCCGAATTTAGGACTTATGATTTTGACTCAAAATAGCCTATTTTTAACCGGTATGCTGTCCAAACCTTTTTTTAAAAAAAGCCCGAAATCTCGGCCCGTTACCCTTATTCCCGGTTTTCAAAAAATCGGACCATCCTACCCGACTTTGCTCGGTTTTCAAATCCAATTCCCTTTTCAAAACCTTCTTCTTAGGACTTCCCGTATTTAGCAGTGTCGGGTCTTGTCATAAGTTAGAATCTATAGCGTCGAAACTCCGTCGATCTTACATCACGGGTTTCCACCCCATCCAAGTCCGCCTTATTTGTCAAGGCACGGCCCACCTCCGTAGGACAGACTCCTACGAAGGGAAGCCCATTTACACACTTGAGTCCAAAGTCTGGGGAATTCTCACGTAGACCTTCCTTCGAACGGGACTAGGCCCACTTTGCCAAATCCTAAGGAAGGCCCACCGCCCACGGGTCACCCGTCTAGAAGTCAGTTTCCAGTCTTTTTCTAATCTAGTCTCTTCCTTGCTCGGGATGTACTCTTTGATTCTAAAATCTGGGTCAGTTACTGATTACGCGGTGCCCTTACAGACAGGCCACCCCACACTCGAGCCATGATGCAACAAGCCGTCGATGAATTGAAGACCTCACTGACCAAGCTGGAAAACATGATCACGTCAATGAGAGGGAACCAGATCTCCATCCTCACCCGGGTAAGTGCCATAGAGCAGGGAACTCCTAGTGGCAGTGTCGATACTACTGGGCCTTTAGCTGAATTGGCCAGCGCAGTCCACAAACTGCAGGAACAGGTCCATCTGACAACCCAAAGCTCCATCTATACGAAGAATGCTCGGACCTACACCCCATTGACCGATGAACTACCCGCCAATCTCAATCTGACGGGTCTGCCAATGTTCGAGGGTACTGAAGACCCGATCCACCATATCCGGGCTTTCAAGGAGTTCATGGCCCTTAAGGGGGTTAACTCCAACATGTTCAAGCACCTGTTCGCTTCTTCTCTCGAGAAGCACTCAAGAGCCTGGTACTACCGGCTCGATTCCAAGAAATACAAAACTTGGGATGACGTGGCAACGGAATTCGCTCGGAACTACGCCGACAACACGGAAATCCAGACCACTATGCGCACCCTGGAAGTAATGGCCCAGGAACCTAAGGAAGGATTCACGAAATATCTCCAACGCTGGAGGGCTGAAAGTGTCAAACTGGTCGATAAGCCCAGTGAAAAAGTGCTGGTTGAAGCCTTCGTCAAGAACCTCCTTCCAGCTTACCGGGTCCATCTCCGGTACGCCATCATACCTAGCTTCGCGGTCCTAACTGAAATGGGAACAAGAATCGAGGATGATTTAAGGTTGGATAGCCTCACTAAGGCCTCCACCAAGGGATACCAAGGGGCCAGCTCATCAACCAGCAAGCCCACAACTACTGCTGCCACTCGTAGCATTTTCGACGAGGTAAACGCACTTGATACCTCGTCCCAAAAGAATACCACCCCCCGGGTATTCACCGACATAGGCACTACCTATGAGAATGCTCTGCAGAGGCTTTCATCAAAAGGCCTGATCATCCCGATAGGCCCAACACCTGATCTCCCGGTCGAACGACGCTCCAAGGCCTACAACCTCCAGGCCTACTGTCACTACCATCGTGGTAAGGGGCACGATACTGAGAAATGCTGGAAGCTAAAGCACCTTATCCAAGATCTCATCGAGAATGGGAAGATCCCTTTGCCTGGGGGTAAACCCAACATCAAGGATGACCCGTTGGCCACTCACGCCATCTTCTCCGGGGAAATAATGGATTGTTCGCACCTCATTTCTCCATTTGTCCCTCAAATAAACGGGATCTGGTGCGACGACGAAGACGACGTCTACCTCACCAAAGGGGAAGCTGTTCCCATCACGCCCGAGGAGATTCAGAAGGTTAAGTCCAAATTCTTAGCCACTAGTCAAGCCCTCATCATTGCCGAGCCACTTAGGGTCGAGCCCGCCCCAGAAGAGCCAACTGCTGAAAAGGCTCTTATAAAACAGCTAAACAGGACTCGAGTTGACCTCTCTATATGGCAACTCCTAGTTAGCTCCCAAGAACATCGAGAATCACTCACTAAGGCCCTCGATCAAGTCAAAATCGACTCCATGGCTACTCCTGCTGAAATGGTGGCCACGGTTCTACCCCACCTAAAAGGCAGATCCATAGAGGAAGGCCCATTGATTACTTTCTCTAATGCTGATCTACCACCATTTGGGCCAGCCCACAACATGGCCCTCTACATCACGGTCATCTGCCGTGGAAAGTACCTACCCATGACCCTAATTGACGACGGGTCAGCAGTCAATGTCCTTCCTTTAAGGACCGCCAAAGCCCTCGGCATCACCGAGGCTGACTACATTCCCACAGCTCAAACCATTCAGGCTTTTGACGGAAGCCCAGAGTCAGTAGCCGGAGCCACAAAACTCACTATCATAACGGGCCCGATAGAGAAGGACCTGGAATTCCAAGTGATCGACGTGACTTCCTCCTTTAACCTTCTTTTGGGAAGACCTTGGATCCACGCGACCAGGGCTGTGTCCTCCACCTTGCATCGGAAAATCAAACTACCTTTGCATGACACCGTCATCACTCTAGAAGCCACACCTATGACTGTGGCTAACTGCAACACCTCGGGCCGCACCGATCTCTGGGGGTTCGATTTCGTAGGGGCCATCGAAGAAGATCATCTCTTCCGTCCTTACTTCACGGTCCACCTTGACCGGATGTTGCAGAATCTGGGCTTTCTATCAGGGGTTACATCAAGGCCCGATCTCCCTGCAGGAAAAATCCTCGAAGTTCTGGACAATGGGAGGACTCAAACAGGCTTGGGCTACACCCTAACCCCGGAAAACATGGGTCAAACCGGAGCCAGCAAGACTATCTTTGTCACGCCAGTGTTGGAGACTGTCCAAACTGGCCTATATCCGCCCACAACCACACGCCCTGGGACCCACTTGGCCCAGGACTGCAACTACATACCGGACGACATCTTCGCTCTCATCCAGTCCGAAGATGCTAAGAATGCTGAGCCCGCGCTAGGGCTACTTTTCGGAGAGGAACTCACGATCCCTACACCAAAGGAAGAGTTGGTCAGTCTCATCCTCCGCAGCCGCACCTTTGATCCATCCAAGCTGATCTAAGAAGTCGGGTCCGGGACCGGAAACAGAGCCTGGAGGAAAACTGTCAAATGGACTGACAGTCAAGGAAGGACTTACAAGCTGATCACAGGAGAAGGAGAAATGCCAGAATCTGAGTCTGAGTCTGAGTCGGAGTCCGAGTCAGAGTCTAAGATTGAGTCTAGTGAGTCTGGTGCTAGGGTCAGTCCTGTAACTCCCCCTCTCCCTTTAGCCATTTCTGGTGCCTCGGGGTCTGTCCCGGGCACCCTACCTATCCCGCCACTGACTAGTGATCAGATGGCAGCTGTTTTCGAGCTCTTTTCCCAATTCATGATCAATAATAACAACCGTTCTGCTTACGACTTGTCTCATTTTCAAAACTTTCTCAATTTCAAAAACATTATGTGCAATGACATTGAGAAACCCGACGAACAGGTATCCTTGCCTCCGCATCTGATCGAGCAACTAGAGCAAAGGGAATCCCGCGATCCGGTAATCGAAGAAACTGAATCCATCGACGTGGGAACAACCTTAGAACCTCATATGCTTAAGATAGGATTATCCTTAGATCCCGAGGAGAAACAACAATTCATAGTTCTCCTTCAATAATTCAAGGACGTCTTCACATGATCCTACAAGGACATGCCGGGGATTGATCGCGAAATAGCTGAGCACCATATACCAATCAAGGAAGGGTTCAAGCCGGTTAAACAAAAACTCCGACGCATGAGGCCCGAATGGTCCCTCAAGGTCAAGGAGGAAGTCGACAAGCAATTCAAGGCTGGGTTCATACGAGTCTCCGAGTATCCAGATTGGGTTGTGAACATTGTACCAGTCTCTAGGAAAGACGGTAAGGTCCGTGTCTGTGTAGACTTTTGGGATCTTAACAAGGCGAGCCCGAAGGACGATTTCCCGTTACCACACATCGATATACTGGTGGATAACACAGCTGATCATGCCCTTCTATCATTTATGGACGGGTATGCGGTGTATAACCAGATAAAAATGGCAGAAGAAGATATGGATAAGACCACCTTCATTACACCTTGGGGTACTTATTGCTATACTGTTATGTCATTTGGTCTCATCAATGCCGGGGCTACATATCAACGAACCGCCACAACTTTATTACATGACATGATGCATAAAGAAGTGGAAGTTTATGTGGACGACATGATCGTCAAATCTAAAGACAGGGACGGTCACATCACTGCCCTAAGAAAATTCTTCACCCGATTACGCAAATACAACATGAGGCTAAACCCTCAGAAATGCAGTTTCGGGGTAACATCTGGCAAATTACTGGGTCATATCGTTATGCAACGAGGTATCGAGGTCGATCCAGCCAAAATCAAGGCCATCACCGAGATGCAGCCCCCTAAAACCGAAAAGGAGATAAGAGGGTTTCTCGGGAAAGTCCAATACATTAGCAGGTTCATTTTAAAGCTAACCATGGTGTGTGAACCGATTTTCAAGAAGCTGAAAATAGGGGGACGGTTACTGTGGGACGACAAATGTCAAGCAGCCTTTGATAGAATCTAAGAAATTTTGGCCTCACCACCGGTCCTGATGCCACCTTAGCACGGTTTGCCTTTGTCACTATACCTAACCACGACAGAGACAGCCATGGGGGCTATGCTAGCTCAAACGGTCAACTCCGAGGAACGGGCTATATACTACATCAGCAAGAAGTTTTTAGAGTACGAGTGTAAATACACCATGCTCGAAAAGACGTGTTTAGCTCTGGTCTGGGCCACTAAGAAGCTCCGACATTACATGCTCAGTTACGAGGTACAAGTATTATCCAGAATGGATCCAATCAAGTACCTCTTCGAAAAGCCCATCCTCAACGGCAGGATATCAAGATGGACCCTAATGTTGGCAGAATTCGATCTAAAGTTTGTACCATTGAAAGCCATCAAAGGATGAATAGTAGCCGAATTTCTCGCTGACAGTCCCATAACCGAAGAAGAACACACCGACACTTGGTCCATCCCGGATGAGGACATTTTCCACACTGATACCGAAGCGTGGGACTTATACTTTGACGGGGCATCCAATTTCCGAGGATTTGGAGTCGGGATTCTCCTAATCTCGCCAAGAGGGGAACATACTCCCGTATCCATCAAATTAGACTTCGACGTCACTAACAACGCCGCTGAGTATGAAGCATGTATCCACGGGCTACAAGCCGCCGCCGACTTAGGGGGCACAAACCACCGAGTACACGGCGATTCATCTCTGGTCATTAATCAAGCGCTCCAAAAATGGAAAACTCGAAATGCTAATCTCGTGGCCTACCAGGCACGAGTAAGGGATCTCGAGAAGCAATTCCACAAGGTAGAATATATATACCTACCTCGGGAAGAAAATCAATTCGCAGATGCACTCTCAAAACTGGCATCTTTGCTAAATATTCCCGATCATATGACCAGTATGCCAATCTGTGTCGAAAGACGATCCGAGCCAGCATATATCCACGACATCGAAGAAATCGAGATGCCTGATCCCGAGCCATGGTATCAAGCTGTGTTGACATACCTAGCAACCGGGGAATATCCACCCGGAGCTGACAACCGAGCCAAAAAGACCCTGCGAAGACTGGCAACCCAGTTCATCCGCACCGACGATGGGCAACTTTACAAAAAAACAGCACAGGGGGCTCTCCTTCGATGTGTCGATAAAACCAACGCTGAAAAAATTATGGCTGAGGTACATGATGGCGAATGCGGCCCACACATGAACGCCCAGATGTTAGTCCGGAAAATCATGAGACTCGGATACTACTGGAATAGCATGGAAACCGACTGTCAACTATATGTTAGACATTGCCATAATTGTCAAATTTTTGCCAATGTACAACATATGCCACCATCCCTGCTATACACCATGACGTCACCATGGCCATTTTCAACGTGGGGAATCGATATAATCGGAAAGATAAACCCCTCGGCAACCGGAGGACACTGCTTCATTCTGGTAGCAATCGACTATTTCACCAAATGGGTAGAAGCTGAGTCCTATCGTATTCTCAACGCCAGCCATGTTGCCAAATTCATTCAAAACAAGATAATATGCCGGTATGGGATCCCTCATGAATTCATCAGTGACCACGGGACCCATTTTCAAGCCGAAACAGCAGCCTTGCTGACCAAATATAAAATTCAAAGGCATACATCTTCACCCTACCGACCCCAAACTAATGGAGTGGTAGAAGCGGCTAATAAAACAATTGTCACCATACTCAAAAAGATGGCTGATAATTACCGAGACTGGCCCGACAAAATACCATTTGCACTTTGGGGATATCGGACCTCGATTCGTACTGCGACCGGGGCAACACCGTATTACCTTACATACGGCATGGAAGCAGTCCAACCTGTTGAGTTAGAGGTGCCATCACTCAGAATCCTACTCGAAAGTCAAGTACCCGAAGCTGATTGGGTTCGAGCATGATATGACTCGCTAGTCCTTTTAGACGAATGACGATCTCGTGCCCTCAATAATATACAAATCTATCAGAAGAGGATCCAGCGAGCTTTCAACAAAAGGGTAAGGCCCAGGAACATCAAAGAAGAAGATTTGGTTCTCAAGTCTGTTCGAGCTTTATTACCAGTAGACCCAAGGGGAAAATTCAAACCTAACTGGGCTGGGCCATATCTGGTAAAGAAGATTCTATCAGGTGGAGCGGTAATGCTAACGGATCTGGACGGGAATGAGTTTGTCAACCCAACTAACCTGGACCAGCTGAAGCGCTATTACCCTTAACCCACCTTTCTCAATGTCATTTGCAAAAGTTTATTAAAAAAAAAACATCTCTTTTCAAAACTTTTAAAGACAAGTCAAAAGCTAGAATTACTTATTCTACTGTTACAAGCATCTTGAACCAATAGTCTTGATGTATTTCGAAATTGCCAATTATGTCTGAACTACGTTTGGTTTGATTCCATTTATTATGGATACGTAGGCAGCCTCTCAAAAGGGCACAACCACTGCAATCGAAAAAACAGGAACGGTTCTTTAATAAACCTTTCTTTATCTATTTCAAAAAAAAAAATTGACAAATCCAGAAAAATTACAAAAAAAATCAAAAAAAATAATAAATAAATAATACTAATACTTAAATAATAAAAAACTAGGGCATTTTTCCCTTTCCTTTGCCTTTGGCCTCCTTTTCGGTCCATCGGCGTCGAGGTGGAGGTGAACGCTCCCTAATCACCAAGGGAACCTCTTTAACCCGGGCTCGTTTCTTCAAACTTGACTCCCCGGTCACCTCGTTATCACGCGGACCTAGCCTGTCTCGGACCGCTAGTTTTGGTCCAAGTCTTCTCTCCAAGTCACTAGCACCGGTCTCATTAGCTTGAGTCTTAGTTTTTGACTTAGAACCTGACCCCGGCTTAGCAAAGGTAGTTGGAGTCTCCTCTTTATCAAAGAACCGTCTATTATCTTTTACCGATTCTTGACGGGCCAAGTCAAGTGCCTCTTCAATCTTCAAAGTCTTACGGGTCTCTTCTGATTCTTCAGAGGTCCATCTTCGATATGATTCAGAAACCCAAGTGGTTTGACAAGGGCGAGGTATAGTCCACATGACACGGGTAAACCAGCGCTGTAGCCACGTGTCACACATAGCGTCCGTCAATTGGATCGAAACGCTAATAATTGCCTCAGTCTCAGGGATCTCCTGAAACGAACCGAACTGTCTTAGAATACGGTCCGGATAGATATGGACAGTCCAGTCCAAAGACAAGATCACCAGATAACGGGCCTTGTCCCTTCTAGCTAACCCCGTCAGCCTTGAAAGGAACCACCAGATGACGTTCCATCTAATCAAAGGCCCACCATGGAATGTTAGCTCTTCATCCCAATATCTTCGATTTATATGATGACTTGACCTTATTCGTCGGGATCTTGAACCAATCTGACAGCTACGATATCTGGATATATTCACTGGGGGCTCTATGATTGACAGACGCTCCGATAACCAGATCTGCAAAATTTTCAAAAAGTCAAAAACTTTCGAAAAATCAAAAAGTCGAAAATTAAAAAAAAAAATTCGAAAAAAAATCAAAGCTTTCGAAAATTTTTCGGAAAAACAAAAATTTTCGAAAAATTGGAAACTTCGAAAATTTCAGAAAATCTCGAAATTTCGGGAAAAATTCGGAAAATCGAGCAATTTTTCAAAAAACGGTTAAATACCTACAAAAGGCGGATGCCTCCTGTCAATGGTCGATCCGGGTCAAGTCTCCTAGCGTCAAGACCCATAATAATCTCCCCAGTTATCAGCCAAGCCGGGCTGTGACCTGTCTCCATTTGGTCAACTATGCCAATTAGCCTGATCTCACCCAAGCACGAGTCAGCATCCATCCGACCCTCAAAGGCATATCTATGCAGCATATAAAAGGCGAAAGCCCTACGCCTATGGGTAGAAGTAATTCTTGCGCCAACTGGGTGCATGAATTTGTCAGCCAGGTCAAATAGGGAAACTGAATCTCCCTTTACCATATGGGTTGTCTCAGCATGCGACAGGCCTAGAAAGTCCCTTAGCCTCCTCCTTGGGTCAGGATAAAATGGGGGAATGGCAGGACGAGCACTAGGGCACCAACCGCCTATAGCTGCAATTTCCTCAGGAAGGGGACACATTTCTCCTCGAGAAAATGCAAAAACATGGTAGGTAGTATCCCAAAAGGATAAGCAAGCATCAAGGAAATGCGAATCTACCCTAAGCCGCTGAAGTGGGAATAAAGCCACAATTCCCATTTGAGTTAGCTGGACTTTATCTTCATCTCGAAAATCCTGGGCCCACGCCTGAAGCATCGCAGTCAAATGATCAATACCCATTGCAAGAATAGTTTCTTTTATTTATCCTAAAAGTCTAAAGGGATTCTAAGATGAAAGAAAAGATTTGGGTTAGAATATGAAAAATAAGAAGCCAAAGCCCTCTATTTATAATAGAGAATATCCTCTTTCCTAGTCATCACAGGAATAGGCTTTCTATCACTTCCTCTACTTCACCTAGGCATACAGGCCTAACCAGGGAATTCCAGGAGTTCGTGTCAGAATCCCATTAAGAATCAAAGTCATCCCAAGCATCCTTATTTCCAAGCTTTTCAAAAAAATTCAGCATTTTTCTCTTCAAAAATTTTCAAAAAAATCATTTCTTCCCCAGCATGAGTCGGTGTTTCACCTAAATGTTACATATAAATTATGTCAGCATGCAGGTACACCCAACACTCCCGAGAAATTCTAAGAAAGATCCACCAGTGGAAAGTCCAGGCGACATTTTATATCTGTAAACAGATATACCCATAGCTTCCAAGGCAAGCTCCCGCGCAATTCTAAGACAGGATATATCTGCAAACAGGTATACCCATAGCTTCCTAGGCAAGCTCCCGCGACATTATTAACATCAACCCAGGTATGATTTCTATCCTATGGCTGGCGAGCCCTTCACGCAGGTCTAATGGACTATAAACGACCCGATCGGAAGTCTGCCAGGTTTTAATCCTTGATTGACCTGGTAGCTACTCTGACTTTTGCCTTGTCCAAGCCTCAGTTAGAGTGGGGGCTCTGTAGACACCCACATTTTGACCGCCAGGTGTCTATAGTAGTTCCCGCCAAACACCCGATGATGATTGGACGTAAACGTGCTTTGACAGACTCGGATATGGGCTTGTAATCATGGACATTTGGTTTAGACTTATTAATGAGTACAAATCTTACAAAACCAACCTCAAATCCAGGCCCAGTGGGTCGTTTCGAGTCAAATAACACTAATTTGGGTCGAATCCGACACCAAGGGTAAAATCGTCTTTTAGCGACCGAGTCAAAACCCGGTCAAAAATTTTCCCGAGACACGTGAGTCAGCCGTGACACTTCACACGGCTGATTCATACTCAAACACTACCAAATTCCAGCTTCAAACAATTCTGTTAAAGGTAGAATTCGACCTCAAGTAGGAATTCTATCCAGAAACCGGAACAGACACCAACAGAGCTCCAAACACTCAGTTTAGGCATCCCAAATCAGCCGAAATACTCCTCCACCAGCCGAGATTCATGACTTCTCCACCAAGAAACGAGACTTTGATTTCCTCTCGAACTCTCGTGTTTCCTATCCAAACCGGTATTTCTTGTCACACAAGCAAGGCTACCTCGGTTCCTATAAATAGGACCTCCCATCCAACACTTTGAGAACATCAGAACACAGGGTTTTTACACACAATTAACACCAAAAACCAGCCTCGTATCATGGTTTACACATCCTACATCCTCGATATCTAGCAAATCCCGACACCTTCTCGAAGAAACCTCGAACCGTCCGGCACCCAAACCGACACCCTAAACTCATCCTCATCATCTCGACACCCCTAAGTCTAAGCCACTTTCCGACGAGCCTTATCCCGAGAAAACAAAGCATGTAGGTTGAGGGTGTAAATCAAACCCGCTTCTCCTTCTCCTCTTCTCTCTTTCTCGTTTTTTTATGGGTCTTTCGTCGGTCTCTTTTCTAATATCAATATTATTAAAAACTATTTTCATATATCAAACATTCTTAAAAATATGATATCGATTTTCTATAATCGAATATTGTATCGAAAAGAATTATATTAAGATTTCGACGATTTTAAAAATCGTTACATCTTTTTTTCGTTCTAAATCCTTTTTTTTACTTTTCGCTCAAAACAAACTTTTTCAAAAACCTTTTCTAAAATCATTCCGACTATTCGATATCGATTTCATAATCGAATATCGAATACGACGAATGTCGAAAATATGAATCGAGTATAAATTAATCCATATTTGTACGCGATTTATAAAATTTAACGATTTTCGACAAAAAAAAAATCGGGCAGACCCGCACGCGAGTCGCGCCATGCCCAGGCGACTCGCGCACGGGCCTGAAACTCGAGACCCTTTTTTTTAGTTTTTTTCGGTCGTTTTTATTATTTATTCTACGAAACGATTTCTAAAATTTATATCTTTTCTAAAACTATTCCAAATATTTGATATTGATTTCGTAGTCAACTATCGAATATAACGAATATCGAGAATATTAAGTCGAGTACGAATTATGCAATATTCATACGCGATTTAATCGAAAATTTCCAAAAAACCGCTTCCGAAAACAGGCCGCCACGCGACCCGCCGGCGTCCCGGGCGAGTCGCGCGGCCGGCTGCCTTCGCGCGCCTTTTTCGTTCTTTTTTATTATTTTTCGAGCTTCATGTTTTATACAAAAACAACGTCTTAAACAATATTTTTCAGATTTTGATTAATATTTATTTTCTCGATCTCGTAAATTTATTTACTATATTATTATTCAATCGTTACTAACTCGTTTTCTCGTGGTTGTAGCAAGTTATTTTCATATTTTGTTTTATTAGACTAAAACGAATTCACATGCTAAAATAACTTTGACGTTATTAGTTTAACATGCATTAAACGACTTAGCAACCCATTTATTTATTTTCCTCACATGTCTTAGGAAAATAATCTCTGCATATCATTCAATCGTCGAACTAACGCGTGTACACAAAACCGAACGATATCTTAGTAAAGGCCGCTAAGTGCGGGCGGGATTGGGTGTTCTCAATGAGCTTCCCAACACGTACCCTCACCCCTTACTCAGAACCGTGGTTTCCGGATGTCCTAAACCATTGGCAACGAGAGTCATTCAATATACGATAAACCGCTCAAGTCGGCATCGGTGTCGAACTGCAAAGGGACGAACCTGATAAGCTCTAACATCGGAAATGGGCCATGTTTTAAATATGGCCCACTACGACATAGATTGGGTTCGAATGGTTCCGAATAACCACAAAATTCGGTGGCGACTCCTACTTCGATTTAAAATTCTATTCGATCCATCTCATATGGAAATTCATTCGCCTCCCCAAACCCGCGCGTGTCCGCGTCGGGGTGGACCTATGTCATGTCCACACTCGTAAACGATTTATTTTCCGCGAGGAATTCTATTTCTCTACGAATTAACGTTTTTAAGCTCGGATTTAAGTTATTCCTCTTCCTAAAAATGTTTAAATACATTTGTATAATATTTTCAACTAAGAAATATTTTTGGTTACTAAAGAGTAGCCATTTATGATTTTAATACGAAGTTTCGTGAATAATTATTTTCTTACGTGAGGTTTACTCGAATTACCTTGAAATGCCTTTAACTATTTTACGATTATACTTTTTATCAACTTATAAATTATTTGAGACCTTTTCCTCACATTTTGGACCGACTAAGCTTCTGGTCACAAATTTTACTACGTATTATTTATACGTTTCATTTTGTCACGTTAAACCGTAAACGTAAGATTATTTTTCTTCCATTTATTCCATGCATTATGATCAACCTTTCATTCTCACACCTATCACTATTTTGGCTGGTCATTTGGTATATTTCTACATAGTTTTCATCAAAATTTATCATCATTTATGCTTAGAAACCATCCATTTCTATCTTACATTCATTTCTCTCATAAACAAAAAAAAATACTCTTTCAATTCCCTCAAAAAACGTGACATCCTCCAGCAGTCTTACGCTGATTCTTGCTCCAATTCGAGTCATAATCGTCTCGTTTTTATCGTCAAATTAATCGTCGTTGTGATCCTTCCGTTAAGGTAATAATCGATTTTGTTTTCGATCGTTATTCTCCTTGATTTTCTTAGTTTTTCTCATGGTATTTTTCTGCCATGATTTTTGTGTATTAAGGATTTGTGGACGATCCAGAGGTCGACGAGTATATTATCGATTTCGGATTTGGATTATAGGTAACGTCGATGTTACTCGGTATTTCATGATTTTATTTGTGTAATTGCATGTATATTTTTATATTTTATTTTTGACAATATATGTATGTCATATAATCTGTAAAATTTTTAAAAGTTGAAAATTTGCATGTTTCGGTAATTTTTATCGCTTTTACGAGATTAATGATTAAATCGTCATATTAATTTGTAAAATCGTAATATTCGACCAAAAACTGTAATATATGATTTTATTCTGTAAAACTGATATTTTTGATGATTTTTTATAATTTGGTATTTTTTTGATATTTTTTTTGATATCGATTATTGAATTACTACCGTTATCGGACAAAAACGATTAAAAACCGATTTTTAGTTCTAGTACTTAAACATTTTATTTTAATCTGATTTTTGACGTGATGAAGCTTTCTGGTAAAATAAAATTTTCTGATTTTTTTCATAATTTTTCGGAATTGTTAATTGGATAAATTAATTAATCACTTTAAATCATCGTTTATCGTTAAAACCCCGTTTGTCGTTTAAATTCTCGATTTCTGGTCCTTTGATTAAATCTGGAAAAAAATGTGATTTTGATGATTTCATAATAAAATGTAATTTTATTATTTTTAGTGCTTTAATAAAATGTTAGGACGGTAAGTTTTATTAATGGAATCATTAATTGTGAAAACGGGTTTTAAATGACAGTTTTATTGGAATTTGGTAAATCTGGAACTTTGAAAAATCTGGAAAATTAGTATATTCTGGAAAATGATGATTTTTAAGTTTAATAATAATTTTTGGACATTAATACTTAAATCGTTTTGTATTTACTATTTTTATTAGTCGTTATTGTCGCAATTAGACGATTAACGAGAAAACCCTTTAAAAACCGAGTCTAAGTATTCTGGAAAATTTTCTTTTCTGAACAGAATGTCCATAAATATATTTTAGCTATTTATTATTTGCTAAAATATTATTTTAAATTATGTACCTTATAAATATTTTACGAGTTTTTGATATTGTTTTATAAAATGTTAGTATTTTAATTATTTACGATCCTTGTAATATTTTGTTGGTTATCGTGACACTAATAACTAAATAATATCGATTTCATATTTTCATCATATTCGTTAATTATAAATTCTAACTCAAAATCGTATTTTTATATTATAATCGAGGTTTGTATACTTGTTTAATAAATTAATTTCGTTTTACGACTTTTATCAATAAATGAGAAAATAGTCAATTTTGTTTTAAATATATTTTTAGTCGAGGCTATTTTCCCTAATAATTCCTTATTTGTCTACGATCGATTATTTTCAGTAAATCAGTATTATTTATTGATAAAATGTATTTGCTAAAACTAATTTGAAAGCTTTATAAAATCTCTTTTAATTTATAATATTCGTCGACTCAATTAATTTTGATTTCGTTTTTCTTAAAACATCTCTCTTCTAAAATTTATAGTTTTAATTCGATTTCCTAATTATTTATAAAATATTATATATTGACTTATTATTTTATTTATAATTTGAGTAACGAATTTAGAAATATATTAAAGTTACGATAACGACAATAATAATAAAATGTTAATTTCGTTAGAAATGCTATTTTAATACATTTCACTTATTTTAATGACTTACGTATTTTCTATTAGATTATTTCTATTTTAAGTTAGTTTCTAAAATTAGTAAGTTTCTATTTATAGAAGGTTTCTCTTTTAATATAAAATGTTTGTTTCTTTTATCTTCATATTATTCATTATGATTATTTATTCTAAATATCGATAATGACTTGTTTTGGAGTTATGGAATAAGGACAAGTGTGAGGTTAGAGTAATATATTCTAGGGTTTACGGTTTTGCCATCAACTATAAGGCTAGTGTATCAGGAATCGGTACATTGGTTGTTGAACCGGGTGACAGGTATCCCGGGAATTTTGTACATTTTGAGCTTAAGCTTAGGCCTCGCAGTAAGTCGTCGTCATAAGTTGAACTGGGTGACAGGTAATCCCAGGAGGGGTGTGTATTATCTTAAACTAGGGCCATGCATTTATAAGTCACCGCTCTATTATGGTTGAGTAGCCTAGTTAGAGACCGAAGTTTGATTTGTTTGAACTAAGTTCTCGAAGCTAGTTTTTAGTATTCTCCTAGTGAAAGTCTAGCATTCATCACTACTCCTATCCATAACGCCATTTTGAATATTTTTATTATTATCGATATAATTTTGATTTGCAGGTTGACAAATGTTTTACGTTTTCTCCGGAAAACTCATTTTTATTATATTGTTTCGATACGTGAAGTTTTTCACAGAAAACTTATTTTCATTATAATGTTTTACTGTTTTCCGTTTTTAGAGGTTTTTCCTATAATAGTAATTACAGTTTTAAAATCCTGTTATGCGGCTGGGAGAACGTTGACGTTGCTCCCCACTGATTGTGGCTGTTATGTTTTAACATGCCAGGTGTATGTGTTTCCCTTCGGGTGGGCTAGCGAGCAGTTATGGATCCTACTTGTTTTAATAAGATCACTGTATTATGGATTGTTAAAAACTCATTTTATAGATTTTATTTTATTTATTTTATTTTGTAGCCATTTTTATTTTATGGCTTATGTATTGACTTACCATTTTTATTTAATCAAGACATAACTATAGTGTGTTATTATCCCACTTCTACAGTGTTTACGCCACCGTATTGCGTTAGAATTCCTAGGGATTACAATCTTCGTTGGATCTAGCATGATAGCCTACGAAATAATTAAATATATGGTATTAAACCACATTATGAGTGAATATAAAGGAGAAAATGAAGTGAAGAACGAATAAGAGTAATTAAATTACCCTCGAGATCAGAAAGAATTAGAGACAAATTTGGATCAGATTGACAATGAAAAAAAAGGAGAAAGTTTAACATGAAACACAGAGCAGAAAAGAAGACTTGTGTTGTGAATAAGATAGACTAGAATGAAAGAGAATATAAAGAGAAGTTGAGAATCTAAAAGATAAGGATAAACAAGTCACAAGGACTCTTAACTCAACTAGGAGACGAGATGGTTAAGGTGGAAAGAACAAGCAATAAATCTATGTGATAAGTTTCCGATTAAAATAAATAGGATAAATATAATATGTAGTGTTAATAAAAGGTGTCCAAAAATATTTCTCAAGTCGATAAAAGAAGAATATAAGCGTTTACGAAGAAATCAGATTAAAACGCGTTAGAAAATAATTATTGATGAAATCGCGTAGTAAAATAATTAAACAACCATTTTTCGAAAATAAAATAATTTTGAGCTAGAAACCATTATAAATATAATCAAGCATTTTTAGAAAAATAACTAGTTCAAACTCGATTATTTTAAAACTATTGTTCACAGAAAATATGATTTTTCAAAAATAATTAAACATACTTGCGACGAAAAGAATTAAATGGATTTTTGAATAAAAGTAGAATAATTAAAATCCTTTTATGAAAATAAATAATTTTAGGCTCGATAGTGAAAGAGACCTCGAAATGGAAAAAATGTAATTGACGAAATATTACAGAGTGACGATACAATCGTAATGAAATAGATAGCAAAGCTAGGAAATTTGCGGGTGTTACAATCCCCCTAAAAAAATATCTATGGCAGGTGGACGAAAATGGGTTGTCCACTTGTCAGTGTGGACATTTCATTTCTGCGCGGTGCTTGTGATGGGCGCTTCGGCTTTTGGAAAGGGATCGAGTGACATTAGGAGGTCGTTCCTAACGTATGGGGTTGATGGATAATAGCTGATTGGGTGAAGCGTGGCTGACTGTCTGGAATTTAGGCACTAGAAAGCTGACGTTCTAGGGCTCGGACGCATAGGCTTGGGTGGCCTATTTCTGAGGTGCCTGGATTTGGGCGGCCCGGTCTTGGGGCGCTTGGGCTCGGGCGGCTTGGTTCTCGGTTATGGAACTTTTCAGCAATTTCCTAATTGTTGTGTGATTAAGGCTATATATACGGGTTATGGGTGTTCGTCTTAGACATAATTGAACACCCATAGTGTCTTTGTAGCTTCCTTGCATTATTTTGAGTCATAGTTTTCTCGTTTTTGGGATGCTAAGAACCACGTTTTTGATTTCCCGTGGGACAATGTTTGTCCTCTCCCCGAGGAGCTAGATGCTATAGGTAGGTGGCATTCGGTTCGTCCTTGTATTCCTATTGAGGGTGATGTTCCCGTGGAGCGACTTCGTCATTTTTTGGACACCCCTTTATTGGAGGAGGCTACGGCTTTCTTTGGAGAAGGTGGTATTAACTTCGAGTCACTTGTTAGAGTGTTTACACGGAAGGACTCTCGTGACATTTCGCCCTTAGCCACTACTACAAAACCCTTGGTTTCTTGACGTGTTAAAGGTGGGTTCTCGACATTTTAAAGTGTCAAAAATTTAATTCTCGACGCTTCCAGAATGCATAGAGATTTTGGGTTCGGGAATTCTCGACGCATTTTTATGTCGCCATTCTCAACGCATTAAAACGTTGAATATTTTACTCAAGACGCTTTTTTGCGTCACTAATGGTACACTAAAATATGCAACCTCGATGCTTTTCTATGTCAAAATTTTTTTTCCTAGCCAATTTTTTTTCAAAGCGCGAGGCTTTCTACGATTAAAAGAGTCGAGAAATAATAATACAAAATTCAGTTATCGACACTTTGATATTGTAAAAGCGTCGAGAATCTTATCATAAAGAATATAATAATAATTATGTATTTCCAACAATTGACTATTGCTTGCGATTACATATATATGTTGTCTAAAAACCTCGACTCCACATTTACTGAATTGATATCAATAATACACCAAGATCGAGTTTATCGTTTAGAAAACAAACACTTAATTTGAATAATCTCCAATCATATATATATTTCGCAATCAATAAATAGAGTTTCATACGACGAATAGCTAGAATAATCTTCATCCAATCATATATTTCGCAATCCAAAGTAAAATTAAAAAAAATACTAAAAAACTACAGTATTATTTAAAAAGGTACGTGTTTTCCTCCGAAAAAACATAGAATTTAATGTCCAAGTTCAAAAACAGTGAGTTGATTTTGTCATCCATTGATTCCGTCATCATCTCCTTTTTTGTGTGGTAGAACGTCCTGTAGTGGTAAAAAAATATAATAAGAAAAACTAAATAGACCATATAATAAACCATAAATTGGTAGAAAATATAAATGCATATTAGAGAAATAAATTACCTCAGGATCAGCAATGCTGTGCAAGATTGTCTTTGCCATATTTGCACTCTCATCTGATGTTCCCCCACTACTCATTACATTCAAAAAGTTTTTTAGTAACGAATTAGTCTCAGCATACTTCAATTGTAGCTCTTTATTTTTCTTCTTCACTCCCTTATTCTCCTCTGTGAACTTATCCACAACCTTTTGCACATCCCGAAAAAAAGTTGAAGTATCTTTTTCACTACACTTAAATCTCTCTTTTCTTAAGATACTACGCACCCCATATATATCAGTTTGATTCACACCAAGTAAATCATGAACAACTTCAGAGAGATAAAAAGATTGTTAAGGCAGCATATCTACGTCAAGCCTTGTGATTCGTAAACAAACACCACGTGTGGCCATCCATCAACGACAGATACATCTAGAGAGTAACCATCTGTTGAAGAGAAAGCGTGGGCTTCCTGAATATTCAGTCCTACCACTGCCAGCAGGGATGTTAGCTGCAAATATTAGAAGTCTAATCAAGCCATCGACCACAGGGGGTGGTAGAATAAAAAGGTAGACATAAGCTAAAAGGGCAGCATATGGTAGTATGCAAAGCATGCTACACATCTCTTCTCAGTAAGACTTTCATAATGAAATAGATATTTGAGGAGGGGGGGACGTGGATTTCGCTCAAATTCTAGTTTCCTTGCAGCTAGATATAAGAAAATCAACAAAACTAAGGATAGAGAAAAAGAACTGAGAAAGTACACTTTCAAAATGAAAAAGATATTTTGTGAAAAAAGAGAATTATTTTTTTAAAAATAATTAAAAGATAGAGAAAGCGAACCAAGAAGAAGACAAGAAAAGAGTGAGAATATTTTTTGAAAATATTCAAAGAAACAGAGCAGACATTTGAATCTCAAACAACAATACCAACCTGACTAAGATGTTTTGGTTTATCATCTGTGGAAAAGGTTATCTCATGCATTGGCCTGCACAAACCATAAGCTGCAGTCATAAGCTAGCGTAAGTAGATCAATTGAATAGGTACAAAAAAAGAAATGGACACGAGAAGGAAATGCAATCTGCAAGTACTAAACACACGACACGTTGATTTTCTGTGTTCCATTAGCTAACAAGTGATACAGAAAAACATTTGAAAATCAGGGTCATCAAATTGATGTTGCTTTAAGTAGAAATTTTGGATTATATGGTTACCAGATAAAATATATGAGCACAGGTTTTATTCCTACACTGGAAACATGATGCAAATACAAAGAGATTTCTTGATCAAATCATATTTTCACCACAACAAGAATCATTAAAGATAGCTACTTCATAAAAAGAAATAACGTCACTTTTACAATAGAGTTTCACAACATATCTAAGCACATGCACACAACATATGGAAATTGTGCTCATACCAATGTAAAATTACTTCTATAGCCATTTACCACAGCAGGCCACACAATGAAGCACAAAAGAGGCGAAAGACCCACTTAAATGACTTTAGAAATACACAAATCAAGATATTCTTAGAACAGCAACAAATTTTCTTTTGACTAAACATTCTTTAATCTTCTTGTATGTGTGATGACATTAAAGAGCTTTAGAAGCCACCACAACAAATACTAAAAATCATGAACATGCTAGATCTAAAGCTTCTAGCAAGGATTCTGGTTTTTAGTTTCTGTCTTTTGTTTCTGAGTCTGTTGGGGATAAGTTGTGGGTTAAATGAAGGAACTATTTCTCATTCTTTTATCCTAGAGATGTGATATCAATGAACTTCAAACAAACACTAATACATTGATCTGCTCATTGCTTAAATAATAACACTAGAGGAGGAGTGACACAACAACAAAAATAACATTACGATAAACATTGAATTATTTGTCAGCCATCCAATTAAAAGGTTATCGTGATCTATAAGGTTCATAAATCGGTCTCACACGTACAAAAATGGGACGTCCGTACCCGAACTGATTTGGTGATTCCACAGCACGTTTAATTGAACTAGAATCATTTGAATTTTTGGGGTTCTCTAAATACAGTGAAATAATTGATTGATAACCCATTAAAATTATCGAGTGGATCTCTTATATGACCGTCCTACAACTCAAATTCAGGAAGTAAATAATAAGCAAATCACTCTAAATGTATAATTATCATACGGTGATTATCTGATATCAATCCTTAATTCTACTAAATTGACAGGAGAAAACGAAGAACCCTAGAAATGAGATTAAAAACTAACCATCCTTTGTGTGACAAAACATAAATAAATAAATAAAATTAACAATAGGTGAATAACATAGAGAAGGAATTAGATCGAAAAGACAACCTAGGACTGCCACCGTTTGGAATGAAAATAGTCCAAGATGGCATCGGAGATGGCATCTAGAATGACGGATTTGTTTGGTGTTTGCGCTGATCAGATAAACGTGACAGCGGTGGTGGATGAGGTAGTGACAGTGCGGTGACATGGAAATTAATCTTGTGGTGACAAGGGAAGCGAGGAAGACGGATTATTTTGGGGAAAGACGACGTTTCAGTTTTTGACGCGCTTATTTTCTTGGAACGAAATAAAAAGCGGCGAATAGTATTATGATATGAATAGGGTTAATATAACGCGTGAAAATAAAGTGGAGAAAGGATTTTTGGCCGACGCTTTTAGAAACATCTGTAGGTAAGTGTCATCAAATTAAGGTATTTGTAGTGGTGAGCCCGTAAGCGGGCTCTCAGTGTCGTGGTCGCATGTTATTATCTATTTGAGGATGCGTCAGTGCATGAAGGGTGGGGTAATCCTCGGGTTTTGGATGTTGTAATGGGAATGGAGCATGGGCGATCGCCCTCTTGTCTTATTTTGGGTGAACTTATCATGGGTCTTGATACCCGGGCACGGATACATCGTGCTCCTTTCCGAGGTTCTAGAATTATTTTGCTGGTACGTCGGGGTACTACTTTCCTTATTCGAAACTTTGATATTATGTTGTGATTGTGCAGGTTTGGCTATAAGAGAGGTTGGGTTTGATCGAGCCTCCTCAGCTTATTAAGGGTTATAACTATAAAGGTTTCGCTGGTCAGAACGTGGTACAACCATGGAATGACGGCTATACGGAAGAGGAATGGTCTTCCCATTTGCAGGCTGGCGGAGGGGTTACTATTAGGTGGACCATCCTATGGTGGCATATAAGTGGATATATCAGACTCTCATTCTCATCACCGGCCCGCACTATGCAGATATTGTCCTTAAGCGATTGTGTTTATATTTACCCAGGCAGACTAACGCGCCAAATGGGTGTGGGGCAAGCCGTGTCAGAGACTATTGCTGACATCATCGGTTCTCATCCGTGGAAGGAGGATTCTCTTATGAGGTTTGAAATGTCATGGAGACAAAGGACTGTGCCCTCTATTTCCTTAAAAAGTGATCGGACGACAATTCCAAGTCATGCCCGCCGGGAAGCTTATGGACATCCGACAGGGTGGGACGGGTCAAATGTTAGGAAGACCGTGATGCTACAGGATAAGGAGGCGACACGAGTAAACGTCACTAAGCGCTCGACCAAAGACATCGTTACCGATCCTCGTGCCGTCAATTCATTTAAGCGGGCCAAGATTGACAAAACCCATATTGAAAATGGGATTGGCTAGGCTCACAGCGGGTTAGAAGGGTGGAAGCTTGTGATCAGAGAGTCTGTAGTGAGAGACTTAGAGAAGCACACCCTGATGGTAGGGGAAAAGAAAAGTTGGACCGGTAGAGCCCATCCATTGGTACTATGTTGTATTAATTGATATTATGTGGCGTATTAGTACTAGTTTTTGTATGGTTTTGCTTGACATGTTGTCATGTTTCCGGAGTAGCCGGGTGATGGATGCTCGATGTAAAGGGTCTCGACAAAGGCTTGATTCTATTGATTTTGCGTTAATGAGAAGCACTTTTTTTTGTTTATTTCATCATTTTTCTTTTGTGGTGGCTCGCAACTCGATTCTTCGTTTTGTTCGGAGTGCCCTTTCGGGTTTTCATTCCATCCTCGGCTCACCTTTTGTTCTGTTCTTTTTTTTCTCTCTTTTTTTTACGGCTCGCTACTCGATTCTTCATTTTACCCGGAGCGCCCTTTCGGGTTTTCACTCTGTCCTCAGCTCATCGTTTGTGCTTCGTCATTTAATCACTCGTTAATCGGAGCGTGGAATGGTTCCGATTTTCATGTGAATCGAGTAATCGATTTTGCTAATTTTGGTTCCACCCTCGGGAGGGTTGCCTACGTATCCGTGTTCAAACGTAATCAAACCATGTTCGCAGTTCATAATAGATGTGATTGATTTTGCTTTAGACACGCTATGCCAATTATCAATGCGAAGTGTTTTAGAATGTGTATGTACATGTATTCACCTTCGCTTTAAGGATTAGGATGAGGTTTGTTTACGAGGTTAGGGATAGTAGCGTTTAAGCTTGTCCATGTTGGTTGGGATTGAGGATTCTTAACTGTCTAGGTCGGTAATGATTACGGCGCCCCTGTGAGTATCTTCTTGACAAGGTACGGGCTTGCCTAGTTTGGTTTGAATTTTCCTCTGCGATCTACGAGAAGGGGTGCTCTAATGGACTTGACTACTAGAGCTTCCTCGTGTATGTTTCGAGACTTAACTCATTTGTTAAAGGCTTGTTGTATTTTTTTTGTAAGCTTGCACGTTGGACAGTGCTTGTATTCTACGCTCGTCTAGGAGCACTAACTCGTCGTAACGTTTTTGGTTCCACTCTTCTTCGGGAATGCCGCTTTCGGCTAGTATCCTTAGCGAGGGTATATCTAATTCTATCGGTTGTACGGCTTCAGAGCCGTAGGTTAGGTAGTAGGGTGTGGCTCCGGTGTGAGTTCGGTAGGAATTTCGGTATCCCCATAATGCAAAGGGTATATTGTTGGGCCGATCTCGGTAATTGTCTATCATCTTATTAAGAATGGTGATGATGGTTTTGTTTGCTGCTTCCACAGCCCCGTTTGTTTGAGGTCTATAGGGTGATGATTTGTGTCGTTGGATTTTGTATTTGTCTAGAAATTTTGGGGTGTCGGCCCTAAAGTGAGCCCCCTTGATCACTAATAATTTCATGTGGTATGCCGTAGCGGCAAATGATGTTTTTTTAGGAATTTGACTACTTGTTTGGAGGTTGAGATTGTGTATGAGGATGCTTCTACCCATTTGGTAAGGTAATCAACGACCACTAATATAAACAGTGTCCGCCGGTCCCGGATGGCCGGGTGTACTTTTCCTACGATGTCTATTCTCCAGGTAGAGAAGGGCCAGGGTGTTGTTGTGGGGTGGAGTGAATATGGCGGTAGGTGTTGGATGTTGACGAATATTTGACAGTTGTGACAGTGACGGGCGTGACGCCGACAGTCTGCCTCCAGGGTGATCCAGTAATAGCCTAATCTCATTGTCTTACGGGCTAACAAGTGCGCACTCATGTGGGGTCCGCATTCCCCGTCATGTACATCTTCCATGACTTTTTTTGATTGGGTTTTGTTTATGCATCTAAGGAGTACTCCTTGTGGGGTTCGTTTGTATAATAATCCTTGGTTCAGGACGTAGTGGGTGGCTTGCATCTTTAAGGCTCGTTTGTTTTTGGTGCTTGTATTAGGTGGATATTATCCGTCGGTGAAGTCTAGGACCATTTTGTACCAGGGTTCTTCGAACGTGTCATCGGTTTTGATGTTGTGGATATAGGCAGGTTGCTCATTTCTCTCCACACGGATAGACATAGAGAAAAAGTTGTCGGGCATGTTTATTAGTGACGCTAATTTGGATAGGGCATCTGTAAATTGGTTTTCCTCGCGTGGTATGTGTATGAAGCTTACTTCGGTGAATTCTTAGGATATTGCCTCGATTTTGGTTTGGTATGGAGCTAGGCGTTCGCTATAAACCTTCCAAGTGCCTGTGGCTTAGTTGACTATTAAGGATGAATCTCCACGGACTCTAAGGTTTTTAATCCCTAGTGCCACTGTGGCTTTTAGCCCTATTAGGCAAGCCTCGTATTCGGCCACGTTGTTGGTTATTGGGAAGTCTAGTTTGACTGATATGGGTGTGTGATCACGGGTCAGGTATTAGTTGTGTGGGTTCCTTCTATTGGGTTTTCGGCTAGGAAATTGGCTACGGCTTGGGCTGGGTGTTGGGGTAAATCCTTTGATCTCATTTTGGGTGAAATTAGGTGGGCTGTTAGTTGGAGCCCTTCTGTTTTGATTGATTGCTATCGATAAATGGCATAGTATGAGTCTTAAGGGAGAACGTGCATTATTTTAAATCAAGCGATTGTCGAGGCACATAGTAAAGGAAGAAAATTTTATTTCTTTTTATTAATAATAGTAGGCAGACGATGTGTCCGAGACATGATTTTTGGGAGGCGGGACAGACTCCCTTTGTACCTCCTGACTCAAATGTATAAAAAAAAGGAACTTATTATATTATTATAATTGTTTCTAGACCATAAGATAAACTAGACTGTAAATAGGACCGGTCCCACTTTCTTTAAGAGAATCTTCGTTTCGACATGACCATGATGCTAGGAAGAGCATAAGAATATCTTGACCTTATTATAACTTCGACCTGGTCTTAGGACCGTGAATGCTTCCCTGGTTTTAGACCCTTATGTAGTCTTCTGGGGACGTGACCCTTGAAGGGTGTTCAGGACTGGTTTCTGTTGGTGGACTGTCGAGGGATTGAAATAACTTGTGCCAACCACTGATGTCACTATCTCTCCATCGGTGCTTCTGAAAGTAAAGTCTGTTTCGAGAGAGGGAATGTCCTTCCTCAATCATGTTTTGGATGACGTGCTTTAGTGTAAAGCATGCCTCAGTATCATGCCCATTACTTTAATGGAATCGACAGTAGGCATTAGGACTCCATTTTTTGCTTCGTTTGTTGATTGGTGGGTCCAGAGTGGGACACATGGGCAAGAGTAGCCCTTGATCGACTAGATGCTTGAGAGCCTCGATGTAGGATGAGTTGATTTTGGTAAACTGTTTCCGCGATGTTCTTACTTCGTCAGATAAGGATTTGTGAGGCCTCGAGGTTATTTCTGCATTGACCTTGGGAGGTTTTGTCCATGTGGAACACTTGGACGATCTACTTGGGGTAAGCTCTTGGGCGTGGTAATCGCCTGAATTGGAATTTGTTTCGCTCTCCGTGTCCCTACTCTCAAGGAAATTGAGGCGGTTATAGATGTGACGGACGGAGGAGCTTAGATGGGTTACTGAAGCATGGATGTTATGAACCAATCCGGTCAAGATGTTGACATCGTTGCGGATGCTTTTGATGGCATTCGAATCAACGGACTTGTTTGGAGGATGATTCTGCAAGATAATGTCGGAGATTAGAATGAATCCACCGGATGACCTAAAGACTCGAGGAATGCTCTTAGGTGAGCGATATGGAAATGAGTCCCTTTGATTTGCGCGTGTTTGCGGTCATCGGTTTTAGGACTCTGATACTATAGACTCTTGGTGTGTTTGGCGAACGCCTAATTGATTTGTATCTCTAGAACGAGACGATATGACACAAATCTCGGGGTTGAGATTTCGTAAAGAGGACTTTTTGAGGCGAGATGATCCAAAATATAAAACCTCGAATAGAGGTGACCATAACTAGCTAGCACAGACAGTTAATCACACGTTTGTACGATGTAAGGAATCGATCTCGATCCCGGCTCGAAATCAAATAGTTTTGATGTTTTTGAAAAAGGATGGGTTTGAAAGCAGATTTTTTGAAAGTTGTTTTTTTGTGGAATTGTCTCATGATTGTTTAGTAGCATCATTTGTGGCGTGTCGGAAAGTGTTGCTATACGGGTGTCAAGGGTTTGACGAAAACGTGAATTGTGACTTTGTAAAAGTGCGTTTGTAGAATAACCAGTTTTCAAAGATTGTGATGTCACGTTATTGTCGAGATTTCTATTGGTTAGGAATTCGATGTTTGTGATGCGTAGTGTATGTGATGGTGCCTTTAAAAGTGCGACCAAATTCTTATTACGGAATTTAGGTGGTGATAGTACGTGTTTTTAGAAAACTTTGAAAACGGGCGACCATGTTCATCCATCCCATTGATTGGAATTTCAATGATGGTGATGGTGTGTGAGAAAATATTTTTTGGGTGTAACCGTGTTAGACTCCTTAATTTCATTAATTGAAATTTCAGTGATGTTAACGGTATGTGCGAAGACATTTGGAAAACAAAATGTAGACCGTGTTTAGATGCCTTGACTCCACTGGTCGGGAATTTGGCAATAGTAACGGTATATGCGGGAATGTTTCGAAAACAAAATGTGACCGTATGAGGTACCTTGATCCCCTTGGTTAGGAGTTTGGTAATAGTAACGGTATGTGCGAGAATGTTTTTGAAAACAAAATGTGCCCGTATGAGGTACCTTGATCCCATTGGTTGGGAGTTTGGTAATATATAGTAACAGTATCTGCGGAGATGCTTTTGAAAACAAAATGTGACCGTATAAGGTACCTTGATCCCATTGGTTGGGAGTATGATAATAGTAACGGTATATCGTTGTTTTTTTTTTGAGAATAACGAGTTTTATTTTGGCTAAAGTAATGGCGCTAAAGACGGTTTTGAAAACGATAAGTGTGAATTTAGCCAGGGTGACGGTGCTAAGGTGTCTTTGAAAATGAATTTGATTTCGGCCGGAGTAACGGTGTTAAAAGGTGGTTCAGAAAAGATGATATCTTTTTTGAAATGGAGTTTGGGTGTAGTTGAATATGTTGTCCTGGTTGAATCCGGATTTTAATGTTTTATTTGGGTTGTCACAACACGCTACACATAACTAGGAATGCATACACTCATGGAGGATGCAGGGTAGGCTACCATTCACGAATAGTCTTTGCTTATGTGACGACCGGTAACTGGGGAGGTGAGCGTTGTCTCGTTCGCTCAGTGCCACTCGCTTGGTATTTCCACGGAATGTGTGGCTACCTTGGACGGCCGGAACGTCAATTTAGGGTCTCTCCGCACGTTCATTAAGGATCTTACCACGAAGAGGTCGATTTGTCCTAAAATCGGTTAGGGTGGGCTTTTTAGGACTAAAACATGTAGTGACCACAAGAAAGGAACTACGAAATGAGCTTCACCGAAGTCGTTCGAGTTACACCACCACTGGAAACTTGTTTCCAAATCCTCAGCGGAGTCGCCAAACTGTGGACGCTCGCCCACACCGCTTAGCTCACTAGTAGAAAACAACCCTTTGGAACCGGTTGTAAACTACCCTTTGGAACCTTTTCTCATAGGTTCTAGTGCCACAGATTCCTTTGGTCCGAAGCTTTGGAACCGGTTGTAGGAAGGTTCCAAAAGTCAACATTGGAACCGGTTGTTAGAAAAACTGGTTCCAAAGGGTATAGGATTGGAACCTCTTGTAATCACAACCGGTTCCATAGGTATACCATTGAAACCTGTTGTATTTCGCAACCGGTTCCAAAGGTGTACCACTGGAACCTATTGTAATTCACAACCGGTTCCATAAGTATACCATTGAAACCGGTTGTAATTCACAACCGGTTCCAAAGGTGTCTCATTGGAACCTGCTATAACTCAGAACCGGTTCCAAAGGGTATACTATTGGAACCTTCCCTAAATCACAACCGGTTCCAAAAGTATTAATTTTTTTTTAAAAAAAATAATATTCAAATCCACACCAATAGCATATAAAATATAATCAATGCCCGTCAACAATATATATACATACTTGTACATTAATTGATTAAAAGATAGCTACAAAATTGAAAATACAATATTTTTATTAATATAAAACTGAAATTACACTGTATCAGCTTCCTACATATCATGCATACTGCAATCTTCTTAATATTCTTGGTTATATACCGTCAAAGAGCAATCCACACCCATTTTTGTAGATCCAGTCAGCTTCATCTTCAATACTTTGCAAAACTTTATCAACCTTAATATAGAGTCTAGTGATAACAAGAAAACGTAAGCAATCATTTGAATAATACATTTTAGAATTTAAAGCACACAAATTAAGACTCAAAGGAGTACAAATTAAGCTCATTTCAAGTAATGATAGGGAATTCATCCTTCTGAAACAGGTGCCATTGCAAACAGAAATTGCTTACACCTCTGAAAGATGGTAAGAAAAAAGAATTATCAAGGTACTAGTTGATTATCACATAGAAAGGAAGGAAAAAAAAGAATCCAACATTAAAATCAAATTAAGGTTTAAGTAATTAGGGATAAAAAATGTTCTAAATGATTTGCAGAAGATTATGCTTCAAAATAGAAGTAATAGCTTACCTTAAAGCGAATTATAGGTTTCTTCGTTGGTTCTGTTCGTCATCAGTTCTTTGTTCTTCGTGTCTTCTTGATTCTGTTCGTCGGTTCTTCATCCTATAGAAATCAGAACATACGGCGAAAAGTTGAAAAGGATGTTCAAGATTTTTAAATAAGAAACCAAGAATTTAAACGACGGAGAGGCAGACTATCTGCGTTATAGTTCATCAGGGAGAAGTTTTTGGATGACCCATTATGAAAATTGCATCAAATATTCTATTTCATTAATTTCTGATCTGAAAAGGTTTCAACATGTAGTATATGCTTACAAGCCCTAAAACCAGAGTTGTATAAACAGTAGGAATGATGTAAATACTTCAAAGGTTTCAGCAAGAACTAACTTTTCTACTGGGCCACTTATACATCTCGATATCAAATCATGTAAATACTTCAAAGAGTGAACTGACCTTTCGAATGAGAGTATTATCTTCATCTAGCAGATGTGCCAAGCCTCCAGTCATGCCAGCAACCAACAACATTTCGTCCTACGCTGTCAAAAATAACGAGCTAAGAAAATTTCTTTTGAATATCTCCTAAAGTATGACACGAAGTAATAGTCAATGGACTTGTACTCACTTTCCAAGCCGCCAGGCATATATTCCTATAATACAGCGTAATTTGATACTTAACTCAAAAAATTCAATTCGAAAAGACACAAAATTCAAATAATCTCACAGATTGAAGCATCTACTTTCATACTCCATGCAATAAAAAAAATCTCATTCCAACAGATGAACTAGGGCACCATGCAATAGAATAAATCAACTAAAACGGAATCATATCGGACCACCAAATGTCTAAAGACAAATCACATCAATGCTCGTCTATTCATATGTAGACAAACTTAATTTTAACATTGAAAATCTAGCACCATAGTCATATCCGATACTCCAATACTATATTGTAGTTAATATTTTCAGGCGGGAGGAGAGATAAGTGAAAAGTTGGCATGAGGAGAATGAAAATGATGTAGACAAAATCAGAGGAGGGAGGAGAAAAGAGACCTCATGATGATCCACAGGTTGTTGCTCACTGAGACTTACAAAGTAACAAGTTCACCGTTGGCACAAATTTATTCTTACAAGTTCTTTAGTTCAATTCACTTCACTTCACTTTAGTTCAGACTCATTAAGTTCAGTTCAATTTAGTTCAAACGAATCAATTTCAACAAAAAAGAATGGGCCCATAGTGACGAAACTAAATATTTGATCTATTTATTTCTTAAAAATTATATCTAATTAATATGTGAAGGATCAGCTTCATTTATTTTGATAAATTGGGGACGATACGTAAACATCGGTAACTTTTTTTTCGATATAAGTACTAAATAAATTTAAATGTAAGTGGCGGTTCATATATTATTATTCTAAGAATCACCAAAAAAAATTAATTTTCCGACATAACGCGACATAAATGGTTCACCCTCATTTGAGTATTAGCCAACCGAGCTACTTATATTAGATGAAATTTTCATTTAAAAATAATTATCTCTCAAAGTTTCGGCAATGATGAGTGTACAAGATTGGTAAGTAGTACCAGTACGTTAACTTTGAGGAGGACAAAGAAAAAGGAAAGAGAGAGGACGTACTTGATAGCCAGAAAGTGTTTAGGGGTAGTGATTGGGGATTTATGGCGACAGACAATGGTGAAAGCCTTGTTGACATTGGACTCCAAGTTTGGAGAGCATTTTTGGCCATTTTTATCCACCCTTTCCTTCCACCAATTCTTCATGTGTTGTACTAACGCCTCATTCTCCGGATACATTGCTCTTTGCTCCATCCCCATCCCAATTCTGTCCAACTTTTGATCCGATTAGGTTTTCGTGTTTTAGGGGGCTCCTTTTCTGCCTACTCACCGAATAACTAAACCTGCAGACAACAATACTTGACATAAGAAATGGGAATTACTTTGTCATAACTTATACAACTAGTTCTAAGTCTCTTGTGCTTGTACTTAAAACTCTCTTTCAATCCTAAATTATGGATTCTAATTCGGTAATTGACCTAACTCAACGAATTCTAATCCTTCAGATTGCTCTCTGCTGCCATCCCAAGCACTAATTTCCCGGTTTCAGTTGATCCAGTAAACGCCAACTGAAATCGAAATCTTATATTAGATTCAATGTGTAAAAGAGTACGTTAATAGTTTAATACTCACTTGTGTGCTATGTTACTTAGAATTCAGGAACGGAGCAAGGATTTTTACTCTGGGGTAAAAAAAATTGAGTAACTTTATTTGTCTAATAAGAACCGAAACTTTTTGGTATAGTTGATTAGTGTAGTTTGTAGTGCCTATTTTGTAGTATTTTGGTCACATTTCCTTGTGGAATCGCTTCTTGGGAGCGGTTTAGGGGCTTCTTATGCTTCCTTTAGTTCGTTTCAGGTTCCCGAGACCGATTTGGAAGAGTTGGAGCGATTCCGACTCTATACATACACATTTTGGAGCCAACGGAGTAAAGGAACGATGACTCGATGCTTTGGAATCGACCCCGAGACCTTGGCACCCAATCCCGAGTCCCGAGACCCGATCCCGAGTCCCGAGAATCGATGAGAAGTTCATGTGAAGCAAGGAGGAACCTTAAAGATCATATTGGAGGCCTACAAGACTCATCCCCGACGGGTATGGCCTCATCCCGTCCGGGATGAAGTGCACAAATGAGAGGGTTGCTGTATTGGGTCCATCCCGACCGGGACCAGCTCCTCCCGGCCGGGACCAACACCTTCCCGACCGGGACCACCTCCTCCCGGCCGGGAAGAGCCACCTGGCTGCCGCGCTTTGTTTTCTCTTCTCCCTTCCACTTGTAACCCTATATATACTCTTCCCTTGTTATGTTAAGCTTATGTTAGACATTACCCACAAACCCTAGCCTAGTTTTAGCATAGATTAGATTAGATTAGTGTAGATTAGTCTTTAGACTATCATTAATCTTAGTTTAGTGCTTGTAATTTGGGAATTCTTCAAGATCTTCACCAAGCTTGACAAACTTGGATGTTTATTTTGGGTTCTTCTCATTTATGCAAGTTTCCTTCTTCCTTTCATCTTCTAGTATGGTATAATCTCTTTTCCTTTATCTTAATCTTTGTTCCTTCATCCAAGTTCCAATCTTTGTTCATTGTCATGTTTGTTGTTCATTGTTTACATTAGTTTGTTTATGAATGTTATGTTGTTTGAGTTGGTTCTTCTTGTTGGTGTTAGTTTTAACTTAGATATGTTAGAGTAGTGTTCTTGCTAGGGTTAGTAGGGTGATTAGGGTGTTAATTGGGTGATTAAGGGTTTGTTGGAGATGTGGGTGGAAGATTTTGGGTTTCCTCTTGGTTGATGCATGTTACATGTTTGATGAAATGCTTGAATGACTAAGTAAGTTAGATTGCTTGTTTTTCTTGCCTTTCCCTTGTGGGTGTTAGTTTGTTATGGGTTCGGTTCCCTCATTAAGTTGCGAGAGCCCGGTGAGGACGACCCCTAGGTTAGTCTAAGTTGCGACCGCCCGGATGCGATCTAGGCCATAACACGCTAGAACCCCGTTTGTCATGTGTGTCGCCAAAATGGGTTCCATGAGGAACCTCTAGGTCGGTCTAAGTTGCGACCGCCCGGACCGACCTAGATCACCCTACTACCTCCTTCACTCTAACTCCTCCTTGACCATTCCGTTACCCCTTTGACCCCGACCTAATCCTAGCCCGTTTCCTTTGATTGCTTTCTTGCTTTAGACCTAGCTTAGTCCTAGTCTCCCCCTCCTTAGATTAGCTCATCTCGAACATAGTCCTAGACCGTAGCATACCTTAGTCTGACCTCCCGTCCCTGTGGATTCGACCCGACTTACCCTAGCTACCCTAGTTAGGTTAGTTGGTTTTTATTTGACGGTGGGATCCACGACAAATCCTCACCATCAAATTGGCGCCGTTGCCGGGGATGGCGTAGTTTAGACTTTTGTTTGCTTAGTTTTGGACTTTGTTCTTGATTTTTGTGTTCTCTTATCCTTGTGTATCTCCGTTTTTCTTCTTGTGTGTTACTCTCCCTTCCTAGTGCCTCAAAAGCACTAGGCTACTAACGTTTGCTCAAGTGATTCTAGCTCATCCTAGGTACCAAAGCAACGTTATGGACATGGCGCGTCCACGCTACCATCAATCATCACGGGACAACTATGGGGCGAATTACCATAACCCACAACTTTACCAACCATATCAACCTCATCAACAATCTTATGAACCCTCTTCTTATGGTTACCAAGAAAGTTGTCAAGGATCGTTCCCACATCCTAACAACTACCAAACACCCTCACATAACCCACAACCAAATATCCCTAACTTTGACACTTGTCAAATGTTGGTCCAAACACAAGAGAGCCAACAAGAGATGATGATGTTATTGCAAAAGGGTCAACATGAGATGGCGATTTTAATGCAAAAGAGTCAACAATTGATATTGACTCACATACAAGGGGTTGAAAGGGAGCTCAAGGCCCAAATAGAGGTGCAAGATGCTCGCATCAATGCACTCATGGCTCATATCACGATGTCGGCCACTCGAGCTCCACTACATGTTGAGGAAGGTTCATTTGGGCAAGAAGGTCGGGTGTCTCCACAAGAAAGTCAACCCAACCTTCAAGCTACAAATGAAGAAGAGAGGGTCGATCAAGAGACCATTGTTGAGTGTTGCTTGGGCGGTGAAGATAGGGAGAGAATAGAGGAAGTTGAAGCTTCAAGGACCCACAATGAGGAGGGGAGTGAACATGATTCTCAAGATAACGCTTGGGGAGCCGATGTATTGGCTATCAAATTGGATTTGTTCGATTTTCCTCGTGATGAACCACTAGACAATCCAAAGCCAAGTGAAGACATACCTCCTCTAGGCCATATAGACAAGGTGAGTGATAAGGAGCGCAATACTTGGGAAAAAGAAGTAGATGCCTTGGAACTTGCCTTGTATGGGAAATTGGAGGATCCTAAAGCCTCCAATGAAGAAAACTTGATGCCTTCTCCTCCTCTACCGCACTCAATGCCTAGTCCCTTGTCTTGTGAGACGGTTGGTGAAGAGGATCCTTGTCGGGCGGTGGAAAAGAGTTCCACTCTCGACCCCGTAGAAGAAGCGACACCCCTAGGGTGTGATCTCCCACATCATGACACCGAGCACGACTCTAGACCACTATACCTACCGGATGGTCATAAGAGTCGTAGCTATGTTGGTTCCGAAGACCCGGAAGATCACGATAACCCCGAGCATAATGAAGATGATCGCTTCTCACCTCCGACTTGGAAACTTTTGAAAGTGGCTAGGCTTGGCCATGTGAGCTTAAATGAAGATGTTGCTAGGGCATTTGACTTACTCCTTCGAGCTCTTGATGGCTATGGAGGTGTAGTTGGTGAGAGTACCTTATTGTATATATCTCTTTTTCTTGTTCTTTTTGCTTTTGTGTGTGTATATATGTTTGTTTGGTACCTTGGTTTCTAGGATTGGTAGTTTTGTGAAATTCTTGTCTTTTGGATTGTTAATGAGCGTTGTGAGGGAGAGAATTTGATGTTTTATTTGAGCTTATTGTCGTAGGTGTGAAGTGAAGATGATTCCTAGAGAGGAATGGTTAATGATAGAGCTTGGGTCGTGAGTATGGAAGTCGGTTTTTGAAGCTTCGGTGAAGCTTTTGGGGTTTTGGAGGTCAAGAAGACCCATCCCGGGCGGGAAGGGAGCTTCCCGACCGGGAAGGTTATGCCATCCCGACCGGGAAGGAGCCGTCCCGATCGGGATGGAGGTGCAGAAATTGGAGCTTGCTGGAGTGCCGTCCCGACCGGGACGAGTGTGTCTTCCCAACCGGGACCATCCATCCCGACCGGGATGGTCCCCTTTCTCCTCTTTTGGCCTCTTCTTCGACATTTGGTCCCACCCAACCATTGTATACCCCCACCCAACCTCCCTACCCATCCTTGCTCACGTCATATGACCATTACACTTCATTTACATACCCTCACCTCATTTCTCTTCCCTTTACACCGAGTTTCACATCGAATCCCACTCCCCTCACACCATTACTACCTCACCATGCGGTTTGATCGACAATGAAGAGGAATAGCAATGACGAAGACAAGTTTTGTGCCTATATTGATCTATGAGACGATGGAGCAAGTGAGTTGCTATCCTATGGGTACGACAACTATCCTTTCTTTTCCGTCTATTATTGCTTGTTTTTGCTTGTTTGCCCCCCTTCCCCTTGAGTCATGGTGTCTTGGCGGCCTTCGAGGCCTTGGTTTTGGTTGCTCCCGATTCTCGATGATGTGACTACATCGAGAGTCATTTTCAAAATCCAAATTTTACAAGTTTTTCACTCTTTCTTTTTGAGGATTTAATCGGATTTAGGCGGAATCCGGGCTAGGTGACTTGATTACATCTAGTCCTCCCCTCCCATTTCCTTTTATCTCCTTCTTTTTATTTTTCTTCCCTCTTCCATATCTTTTCTTGTCTCGGCCCATGGTGACTTGACTACACCCCGGCCGGACACCTTCTACCATTTTCTTCACCCTTATTTTTGATTTCTAGCTTTATTTTCGTAGTTTATTTTCTTTTCCTTTTGTGCTCCATGCACTACGGTCGAGCATGAGGACATGGCTCGACTTAAGTGTGGGGGAGCGATATTCTAGCATAGTTAGTTTTATTTTCTTAGTTTTTGGAAAAAAAATCTTTAAAAACCCTAAAAATTTGAAAAAATTTCACAAAAATCAAAAAGATTTTTCTTTTGTGTGTTTTCCTCTTGTGTCATTGTGTTGTATATTTGTTTTGTTGTGCGTGTTTTGCCCCCCTCTTTTCCTTATAGGTTGCCTAATCGCCATTAGCTTTGGTGAGCTTTCAAGACTTCCGGTAACATCTCTTCATCCCTTATTCCCTCTTTGCTTCTTGTGAGTTTGGAGGAGTTTTGTGATGATGTGTGCTCGGGAGGAGCTTTGTAAAGATTGTGGTGGATTTGGAGACTTGTTTGAAGATAGGGGTGGTGTTTGTGTTTTTATTTGTGTTCGTTTTGTGTTGTTCTTGTTTTGTTGCTCTTGTTTCTCTTTCTTTTGTTTTTGTCGAGTCTTTGTTTTGTGTTTTGTTGTGTGTCTTGTGTGTAAATGGTTTTCGAAAAACCGGTTTAGAGGCTAGTGTGTGAGTATGTACTTTCCCTTCCTAGTAGTGCAAATCGAGTCTTGGACTTTAGTCTAGTAGAATGACCCTAAATCAATGATTTCGTTGGTCCTTTACCTTGAGTCCACCTAGCTTACTAGGGATTTACTACGGGATTTGCATTTTGACCATTTTGACCACCCACGGTGTGAAAAGGCCTTGGTTACCGAGTCTCGTCCCTTAGGTGACCGTGTCTAGGATTGTTTAATTAGTCCAAGTTCTCCACTTTTTGTGGGTTTGAAGGGAAATCGCGACCCCCGACTCACCCATTACCTACCTCCCACTCATTTTCACACAATAAATTGCAACTTGTTGATTCCTCTCTTTCTTGTCATACAATGAAATGCCAAAAAGCCAAATCTTGCCAAAAGGGGCAAAGAAAAGAAAAGAAAAAAAAATGAAAGAAAGAAAAGAAAGAAGAAAAAGAAAAGGCACAAAAGCCAAAAAGAAAATAGAAAAGATGAAAAAGAATGGCATGGCAAAACAAGGCAAAAATGCAAAAGGAAAGAGAAAATGCCAAAAGAAAATCGTCTCACAAAAAGATCTTAACCTCACAAAACTAAGCCTTTTTCCGACTTTTGCCGTGAAGAGCCTACCAAAGGATCGAGTCCCGAGGAAGGATGATAGCGGCATTAGTCGGTCTTCCCTCATTTTGCAATTATTTCCACCTTTTTACTTGGACTAGTTAGGCGGTTTTGGACATGGGACGACCCTCTTGGCTCTTTGCTAAAGGGGGCGGGGTCTCACTTACCTACAGTGTCGACTAACACCGTGGTTCATCCTTTTTCCATCCCGCCGATCGTCCCGTAGTACGTTCTTAGAAAGTTAGGAGGAACCGAGGTAAGTTACCAACGTTTTTGTTGCTTTATCGTCATACTATTAGGGTCTAGTCCACCTCGGTTTGTATTGCTAGCTTGGGAACGTTGTCGCTTGCCTCGAGTCCTAAACCGGTGTTTCTTTCACCGCTTGTTTGAGGGAAGCGGTATTTCTTTTCTTTTGGGTGCAACCTTTTGTGTGTTCGTTTGTGTGTTTGTTTGTTTTTGTGTCTTGTGTCCGGTTGCATCCGCAGTTTTGTCGCAAGACCCGACTTGCCTTGCGGAGTGCACTTTTCCTCTAAGTGCACTCGAGTGAGTTGAAAGGGCGTAGGGTGCGCTAATACCCATTCGGCTAGTATAGTAGTTAGTATGTGCTTACTCGAGGGCGAGTAAGGGTTAAGTGTGGGGGAGTTGATTAGTGTAGTTTGTAGTGCCTATTTTGTAGTATTTTGGTCCCATTTCCTTGTGGAATCGCTCCTTGGGAGCGGTTTAGGGGCTTCTTATGCTTCCTTTAGTTCGTTTCAGGTTCCCGAGACCGATTTGGAAGAGTTGGAGCGATTCCGACTCTATACATACACATTTTGGAGCCAACGGAGTAAAGGAACGATGACTCGATGCTTTGGAATCGACCCCGAGACCTTGGGACCCAATCCCGAGTCCCGAGACCCGATCCCGAGTCCCGAGAATCGATGAGAAGTTCATGTGAAGCAAGGAGGAACCTTAAAGATCATATTGGAGGCCTACAAGACTCATCCCCGACGGGTATGGCCTCATCCCATCCGGGATGAAGTGCACAAATGAGAGGGTTGCTGTATTGGGTCCATCCCGACCGGGACCAGCTCCTCCCGGCCGGGACCGACACCTTCCCGACCGGGACCACCTCCTCCCGGCCGGGAAGAGCCACCTGGCTGCCGCGCTTTGTTTTCTCTTCTCCCTTCCACTTGTAACCCTATATATACTCTTCCCTTGTTATGTTAAGCTTATGTTAGACATTACCCACAAACCCTAGCCTAGTTTTAGCATAGATTAGATTAGATTAGTGTAGATTAGTCTTTAGATTATCGTTAATCTTAGTTTAGTGCTTGTAATTTGGGAATTCTTCAAGATCTTCACCAAGCTTGACAAACTTGGATGTTTGTTTTGGGTTCTTCTCATTTATGCAAGTTTCCTTCTTCCTTTCATCTTCTAGTATGGTATAATCTCTTTTCCTTTATCTTAATCTTTGTTCCTTCATCCAAGTTCCAATCTTTGTTCATTGTCATGTTTGTTGTTCATTGTTTACATTAGTTTGTTTATGAATGTTATGTTGTTTGAGTTGGTTCTTCTTGTTGGTGTTAGTTTTAACTTAGATATGTTAGAGTAGTGTTCTTGCTAGGGTTAGTAGGGTGATTAGGGTGTTAATTGGGTGATTAAGGGTTTGTTGGAGATGTGGGTGGAAGATTTTGGGTTTCCTCTTGGTTGATGCATGTTACATGTTTGATGAAATGCTTGAATGACTAAGTAAGTTAGATTGCTTGTTTTTCTTGCCTTTCCCTTGTGGGTGTTAGTTTGTTATGGGTTCGGTTCCCTCATTAAGTTGCGAGAGCCCGGTGAGGACGACCCCTAGGTTAGTCCAAGTTGCGACCGCCCGGATGCGATCTAGGCCATAACACGCTAGAACCCCGTTTGTCATGTGTGTCGCCAAAATGGGTTCCATGAGGAACCTCTAGGTCGGTCTAAGTTGCGACCGCCCGGACCGACCTAGATCACCCTACTACCTCCTTCACTCTAAATCCTCCTTGACCATTCCGTTACCCCTTTGACCCCGACCTAATCCTAGCCCGTTTCCTTTGATTGCTTTCTTGCTTTAGACCTAGCTTAGTCCTAGTCTCCCCCTCCTTAGATTAGCTCGTCTCGAACATAGTCCTAGACCGTAGCATACCTTAGTCTGACCTCCCGTCCCTGTGGATTCGACCCGACTTACCCTAGCTACCCTAGTTAGGTTAGTTGGTTTTTATTTGACGGTGGGATCCACGACAAATCCTCACCATCAATATTCAAGAAGACGGTTTGAAAACTTGATCCCTCAAGTACCCAACACCTCAATCATAACAATAACCTTATTGTGAGACCTTCTCATATAAGAATTTGTGTTCTTGCTCTTACACAAGTTGGGTCACAAATATTAATTTCTGCCACGTTATTTTCGATTTAAGTCAGCTTATAATTGCACCATTCCAAGGTAGGATATTCTGATTCCTGAATGAGTGTCGGCAAAAATGCTAAGACTCAACATTTTATTAACTTTCCTCAGATTTTGGCTTAAAATGTAGTTTTCAAGGTTTGAAATGAAGTGGTCAAGAATCATACTTCTGCTCGATTGTCTAGTGTTGAGAAAGGGAATCAGGGATATTCAAGGTTGTATAAAGAGTTTGAAAACTATGAATAACAATGCTTATGTGATTTGAATACTAAATGCAATTTCCATTTACATTCAAAACCTGTACCTTGTCAACGTCTGTGTGAGAGGCAAGAGTTGCGCCGACAGTAGGGCCATAACCGGAAACAACATTCAAGACAACGTCGGGAAGTCCAGCCTGTCATATTATGTGGCAAAATTACATCGATATTCTTTCAAAATCCAAGAAACTTAAAGAGCGGGTCCACATAGAATAATGGGCAATGGTTTAAAGCAAAAAGAAGAAGACAAATTCGAAGATTAGATCAAGCTAAAAGAAACATTTCGTACAAGCACTAACTCATCGAACATTTCGTAGCACAGTAAAAAAAAACGTGATATTCACAGCGAACATTTTGTATCATTTTCAAGCTAAACTCACTAACTCAATCCATTTCAACAGTAAAAAACAATCCATCGAAGCACAAAAATCGCAAAAAAAAAACAGAAAAAACAGAGAAAATTACCGGCAAAAAGGCGGAGAAAATCAATGGCGGATAATTGGCGAGAACTTCATAGTAGAGTAAATGATGGTGAGGATTTGTCGTGGATCCCAACCATCAAATAAAACCGGCAAACCTAACTAGGGTAGCTAGGGTAAGTCGGGTCGAATCCACAGGGACGGGAGGTCGGACTAAGGTGCGCTATAGTCTAGGACTAGGTTCGAGACGAGCTAATCTAAGGAGGGGGAGACTAGGACTAAGCTAGGTCTAAAGCAAGGAAACAAACAAGGAAAACGGGCTAGGATTAGGTCGGGGTCAAAGGGGTAACAGAATGGTCAAGGAAGAGCTAGAATGAAGGAGGTAGTAGGGTAATCTAGGTGTGGTCCGGGCTCTCGCAACTTAGACTCACCTAGAGGTTCCACATGGAACCCATATCGGCAACGCACATGACAAACGGGGTTCTAGCGCGCTATGGTGGCCTAGGTCGAATCCGGGCTCTCGCAACTTAGACCGACCTAGGGGTCGTCCTCACCGGGCTCTCGCAACTTAGTGAGGGAACCGAACCCACAACAGACTAACACCCACAAGAGAAAGGCAAGAAAAACAAGCATATGCATACAAGTCATTCAAGCATTTCAACAAACATGTGATATGCATCAAACCAAGAGGAAACCCAAATCTTCCACCAACATCTCCAACAATCCCTTAATCATCCAATTAACACCCTAATCACCTTACTAACCCTAGCAAGATACTACTCTAACATATCTATACTAAAACTAACAAAAACAAGATAAACCAACACAAGAACAAGAGGATGCATATATGAAACTACCAAAGGTGATGAACAAAACAATAAACAATAACTAAAGATTCAAACTTGATGAAAGAACAAAGATTAAGAGAAAGGAAAAGAAGATTATACCATACTAGAAGATGAAAGGAAGAAGGAAACTTGCATAGATGAGAAAAACCCAAAACAAACATCCAAGGTTGTCAAGCTTGGTGAAGATCTTGAAGAATTCCCAAATTACAAGCACTAATCTAGGATTAACGATAATCTAAGGACTAATCTACACTAATCTAATCTAATCTATGCTAAAACTAGGCTAGGGTTTGTGGGTAATGTCTAACATAAGCTAAGATTACAAGAGGAGGGGTATTTATAGGGTTACAATGGAAAGGAGGAAGGAACAAAGTGACGCGGCTGGAACTGGGGCATTCACGATCGGGAAGGGAAATCCCGATCGGGAAACTTCAACTTTCCCGATCGGGAATATGCCAACCCGATCGGGATTGCTCCACAGTAAGTGCGTCTTTTGTGCTCCTCATCCCGATCGGGTTTGAGGCCTTCCCGATCGGGATGGGTCTTGTAGGCCTCCAATATGAACTTTTTCGTCCCTCCTTACTTCTCATGGGCTTCCTATCGATTCTCGGGACTCGGGATCGGGTCTCGGAGGCTCGGGATTGGGTCCCAAGGTCTCGGGGTCGATTCCAAGGCATCAAATCATCGTTCCTTTACTCCGTTGGCTCCAAAATGTGTATGTATAGAGTCGGAATCACTCCAACTCTTCCAAATCGGTCTCGGGAACCTGAAACGAACTAAAGGAAGCATAAGAAGCCCCTAAACCGCTCCCAAGGAGCGATTCTACAAGGAAAATGGGGCCAAAACACTACAAAATAGGCACTACAAACCACACTTATCAACTCCCCCACACTTAACCCTTACTCGCCCTCGAGTAAGCACATACTAACTACTATACTAGCCGAATGGGTATTAGCGCACCCTACGCCCTTTAAACTCACGCGATAACACTTATAGGACAAGTGCTATCCGCAAGGCAAGTGGGGTCTTGCGACAAAACTGTGGATGCAACCGGACACAAAACACCAAAAACAAACAAACACACAAACGAACACATAATCGGTTGCACCCAAAGAAAAACAAATACCGCTTCCCTCTAAAAGCGGTGAAAGAAGCACCGGTTTAGGACTCGAGGTAAGTGACAACGTTCCCCAGCTAGCAATACAAACCAAGGTGAACTAAACCCTAATAGTATGACGATAAAGCAACAAAAACGTTGGTAACTTACCTAGGTCCTCCTAACTTTCTAAAAACGTACTACGGGAAGATCGGCGGAGTGGGAAGTGAAGAACCACGGTGTTAGTCGACACTGTAGGTAAGTGAGACCCCGCCCCCTTTAGCGTGAGCCAAGAGGGCCGTCCCATGTCCAAAACCGCCTAACTAGTCCAAGTAAAAAGGTGGAAATAATTGCAAAATGAGGGAAGACCGACTAATGCCGCTATCATCCTTCCTAGGGACTCGGTCCTTTGGTAGGCTCTTCGCGGAAAAAGTTGGAAAAAGGCTTATTTTGAGAGGTAGGGGTTATTTTTGTGAATCGGGTTTTCTTTTGGCATTTTCTCTTATCTTTTGCATTTTTGCCTTGTTTTGCCATGCCATTCTTTTTCTTCTTTTCTGTTTTCTTTTTGGCTTTTGTGCCTTTTCTTTTTCTTCATTTCTTTTCTTTCTTTCATTTTTTTTCTTTCTTTTTCTTTTCTTTGCCCTTTTTGGCAATATTTGGCTTTTTGGCATTTCTTTATATGACAAGAAAGAGAGGAATCAACAAGTTGCAAGTTATTGTGTGAATATGTGTAGGAGGTAGGGTAATGGGTGAGTCGGGGGTCGCGCATCCCCTTTCAAACCCACAAAAAGGTGGAGAACTTGGACTAATCAAACGATCCCAAACACGGTCACCTAGGGGACGGGACTCGGCAACCAAGGCTTTTTCACACCGTGGGTGGTCGAAATGGTCAAAATGCAAATCCCGTAGTAAATCCCTAGTAAGCTAGGTGGACTCAAGGTAAAGGACCAACGTAATCATTGATTTAGGGTCATTCTACTAGACTAAAGTCCAAGACTCGATGTATACAACTAGGAAGGGAAAGTAAGCACTCACACACTAGCCTCTAAACCGGGTTTTCGAAAACGGTTTACACACATGACACACAACAAAACACAAAACAAAATGAAAGACATGACAAAAACGAAAGAAAAAGAAACAAAAGCAACAAAACAAGAACAACACAAAACGAACACAAATGAAAACACAAACACCACCCCTATCTTCCAAATGAGCAACCAAATCAACCTCAAGCATTACGAAGCTCCACCCGAGCACACAACATCACAATCTCCTCCAAACTCCGCGAGAGATAAAGAAGAAAAGGGGATAAGATGTTATCGGTAGTCTTGAAAGCTCTCCAAGGCTAGCGGTGATTTAAGCAGCCTATAAGGAAAGAGGAGGCAAAACACACACAATACAACAAATACACGACATAAAGACACAAAAGGAAAACACACAAAAGGAAAATCTTTTTGATTTTTGTGAAAAAATTTCAAATTTTTAGGGTTTTTAAAGATTTTTAGAAAAACTAAGAAAATAAAACTAACGACGATAGAATATCGCTCCCCCCACACTTAAACCGAGCCATGTCCTCATGCTCGATCGTAGTGTGCGGAGAGACAAAAGAAAAGAAGAGAAACTACGAAAATAAAGTTAAAAATCAAAAATAAAGGTGAAGAAAAGGGTAGAAGGTGTCCGGCCGGGGTGTAGTCAAGTCACCATGGGCCGAGACAAGAAAAGATATGGATGGGGGAAGAAAAATAAAAGGAAGGAAATAAAAGGAAATGGGAGGGGAGGGCTAGGTGTAATCAAGTCACCTAGCCCGGATTCCGCCTAAATCCGACTAAATCCTCAAAAAGAAAGAGTGAAAAAAAACTTGTAAAATTTGGATTTTGAAAATGACTCTCGATGTAATCACATCATCGAGAGTAGGGAGCAACCAAAACCAAGGCCTCGAAGGCCACCATGACATCAAGACACAAAAGTGTACAACGGGAAGGGAGGTAAGCAAGAGAAAACAAGCAATAATAGACGGAAAAGAAAGGATAGTTGCCATACCCATCGGTTAGCAACTCACTCGCTCCATCGTCTCATCGGTCAATATAAGCACTTTGCTTGTCATCCTCATTGTCATCCCCCTTCGAACGTGAAAGTATCGCATGGTAGAGGTAGTAATGGTGTGAGGGAGTGAGATTTGAATTGAATTTCGGTGTAAGAGGAAATGAAGTGAGGGTATGCAAGAGGTAGGGAGGTTGGGTGGGGGCATACAATGGTCGGGTGGACTCGAATGTCGAAGAAGAGGCATAAGGTAGAGTAGGAGACCTTCCCGGTCGGGATGGATGGTCCCGATCGGGATGATAAACCCTTCCAGGTCGGGAAGACACTCCAGAAGTCTCGAAATATGGCACCCTCATCCCGGTCGGGATGGCTCCTCTCATGGTCTTCTTGAGCTCCAAAACCCCAAAAGCTTAACCTAAGCTTCAAAAACCGACTCTCTAGCTTTCAATCAATGCTCTATCGAAAGCCATTCCTCTCTAGGATCACCTTCACTTCACACCTATCACAACAAGCTCAAATACAACATCAAATTCCCTCCCTCACATCGCTCATCAAAATACCAAATAACAAGAGTTTCACAAAACTAACAATCCTAGAAACCAAGGTACCAAACAAACATAAACACAAATACAAGAACAAAATAAAAGGGAAAAGATATTTACACTAACTACTCTCTCCAACTACCCCTTCATAGCCATCAAGAGCTCGAAGGAGTAAGTCAAATGCCCTAGCAACATCTTCATTGAAGCTCACATGGCCAAGCCTAGACACTTTCAAAAGTTTCCAAGTCGGAGGTGAGAAGCGATCATCTTTATTAAGCTCGGGGTTCTCGTGATCTTCCGGGTCTTCGGAACCAACATAGCTACGACTCTTATGACCTTCCGGTAGGTATAGTGGTCTAGAGTCAAGCTCGGCATCATGATGTGGGAGATCACACCCTAGGGTTGTCGCTTCGTCTACGGGGTCGAGAGTGGGACTCTTTTCCACCGCCCGACAAGGATCCTCTTCACCAACCGTTTCACAAGACAAGGGACTAGGCATCGAGTGCGGTAGAGGAGGAGAAGGCATCAAGTTTTCTTCATTGGAGGGTTTGGGATCCTCCAATTTCCCATACAAGGAAAGTTCCAAGGCATCTACTTCTTTTTCCCAAGTATTGCGCTCCTTTTCACTCACCTTGTCTATATGGCCTAGACGAGGTATGTCTTCACTTGGCTTTGGATTGTCTAGTGGTTCATCACGAAGAAAATCAAACAAATCCAATTTGATGGCCAATACATCGGCTCCCCAAGAGTTATCTTGAGAATCATGTTCACTCCCCTCCTCATTGTTGGCCCTTGAAGCTTCAACTTCCCCTATTCTCTCCCTATCTTCATCGCCCAAGCAACACTCAACAATGGTCTCCTGATCGACCCTCTCTTCTTCATTTGTACCTTCAAGGTTGGGTTGACTTTCTTGTGGAGGCACCCGACCTTCTTGCCCAAATGAACCTTCCTCAACATGTAGTGGAGCTCGAGTGGCCAACATCGTGATATGAGCCATGAGTGCATCGATTCGAGCATCTTGCACCTCTATTTGGGCCTTGAACTCCTCCCTAACCCCTTGTATTTGAGTCAACATCAATTGTTGACCCTTTTGCAACAACATCAATGTCTCATTTTGACCCATTTGCGTTTGGACCAACATTTGACAAGTCTCAAAGTTAGGGATATTTGGTTGTGGGTTATGTGAGGGTGTTTGGTAGTTGTTAGGATGTGGGAACGATCCTTGACAACTTTCTTGGTAACCATAAGAAGAGGGTTCATAAGATTGTTTATGAGGTTGATATGGTTGGTAAAGTTGTGGGTTATGGTAATTCGCCCCATAGTTGTCCCGTGATGATTGATGGTAGCTTGGACGCGCCATGTCCATAACGTTGCTTTGGTACCTAGGATGAGCTAGAAGCACTTGAGCAAACGTTAGTATCCTAGTGCTTTTGAGGCACTAGGAAGGGAGAGTAACACACAAGAAGAAAAACAGAGATACACAAGGAGAAGAGAACACAAAAATCAAGAACAAAGTCCAAAACTAAGCAAACAAAAGTCTAAACTACGCCGTCCCCGGCAACGGCGCCAATTTGATGGTGAGGATTTGTCGTGGATCCCAACCGGCAAATAAAACCGACAAACCTAACTAGGGTAGCTAGGGTAAGTCGGGTCGAATCCACAGGGACGGGAGGTCGGACTAAGGTGCGCTATAGTCTAGGACTAGGTTCGAGACGAGCTAATCTAAGGAGGGGGAGACTAGGACTAAGCAAGGTCTAAAGCAAGGAAACAAACAAGGAAAACGGGCTAGGATTAGGTCGGGGTCAAAGGGGTAACGGAATGGTCAAGGAAGAGCTAGAATGAAGGAGGTAGTAGGGCTCTCGCAACTTAGACTCACCTAGAGGTTCCACATGGAACCCATATCGGCAACGCACATGACAAACGGGGTTCTAGCGCGCTATGGTGGCCTAGGTCGAATCCGGGCTCTCGCAACTTAGACCGACCTAGGGGTCGTCCTCACCGGGCTCTCGCAACTTAGTGAGGGAACCGAACCCACAACAGACTAACACCCACAAGAGAAAGGCAAGAAAAACAAGCATATGCATACAAGTCATTCAAGCATTTCAACAAACATGTGATATGCATCAAACCAAGAGGAAACCCAAATCTTCCACCAACATCTCCAACAATCCCTTAATCATCCAATTAACACCCTAATCACCTTACTAACCCTAGCAAGATACTACTCTAACAAATCTATACTAAAACTAACAAAAACAAGATAAACCAACACAAGAACAAGAGGATGCATATATGAAACTACCAAAGGTGATGAACAAAACAATAAACAATAACTAAAGATTCCAACTTGATGAAAGAACAAAGATTAAGAGAAAGGAAAAGAAGATTATACCATACTAGAAGATGAAAGGAAGAAGGAAACTTGCATAGATGAGAAAAACCCAAAACAAACATCCAAGGTTGTCAAGCTTGGTGAAGATCTTGAAGAATTCCCAAATTACAAGCACTAATCTAGGATTAACGATAATCTAAGGACTAATCTACACTAATCTAATCTAATCTATGCTAAAACTAGTCTAGGGTTTGTGGGTAATGTCTAACATAAGCTAAGATTACAAGAGGAGGGGTATTTATAGGGTTACAATGGAAAGGAGGAAGGAACAAAGTGACGCGGCTGGAACTGGGGCATTCCCGATCGGGAAGGGAAATCCCGATCGGGAAACTTCAACTTTCCCGATCGGGAATATGCCAACCCGATCGGGATTGCTCCACAGTAAGTGCGTCTTTTGTGCTCCTCATCCCGATCGGGTTTGAGGCCTTCCCGATCGAGATGGGTCTTGTAGGCCTCCAATATGAACTTTTTGGTCCCTCCTTGCTTCTCATGGGCTTCCTATCGATTCTCGGGACTCGGGATCGGGTCTCGGAGGCTCGGGACTGGGTTCCAAGGTCTCGGGGTCGATTCCAAGGCATCGAATCATCGTTCCTTTACTCCGTTGGCTCCAAAATGTGTATGTATAGAGTTGGAATCGCTCCAACTCTTCCAAATCGGTCTCGGGAACCTGATACGAACTAAAGGAAGCATAAGAAGCCCCTAAACCGCTCCCAAGGAGCGATTCTACAAGGAAAATGGGGCCAAAACACTACAAAATAGGCACTACAAACCACACTTATCAGTAAACAAAAGAAGAAGAAATGCAATTAAAAAGCAGAGTAATTGTGAATTAGAAAAAAAAAGGTTTAGGATACCTTCGTGTTTCGTTGTGACTCTGCTTCGTGTCTTCTTCTTCTGATCTGTGGATCTTCGTCTTCGTCTTCGTCTTCTTCTTCGTGTCGTCCGATTAGGGTTCGTCGTGTCGTCTGGATTCTTCGCGGGTAGGGTTCGTCGACCGTCTTCTCCTTCGTGTCTTCTTCTTCCTCTGATCGGTGCGTCTTTGTCTTCGTCTTCTTACTCGTGTTCGTCCGATTAGTGTTCTTCATGTTTTCTGGGTTCTTCATGTTTTCTGGGTTCTTCGTGTTGTGTTTTCAATTTCTAAGTAACTTAGGGTTCTATCATTTTCTGTTTTCAATTTCTAAGTTAATTGGATTAAATTTCTAGGAAGAGAACTTAGGATTTTGTGTTTTATGATTTGTAATTTAGAAGTCTTTGGAACCATTTGTTAGGAAAATAGGTTCTATTGATGGAAAAGTTTTTAATAAGATTCAGAAATTTTAACATGTACCTTTGGCACCACTTTTTAGTTAACAACCGGTTTCATTGGTAAGGTCTTTGGAACCGGTTGAACCTACAAAAGGTGCCAAAGTATTTTTATGTGGTCTAAAAATTTTAGACACTACCTTTGGCACCTCTTTTAGTGAACAACTGGTTCCATTGATAAGGTCTTTGGAATCGGTTCAATTTACAACATGTGCCAATCATTTTTTTGGTCATCTAAGGAACCTCTTGTTCTTACAACCGGTTCCTTTTGATAGGTTCCAATGGCATTAATTCTACTAATGGCTCCGCCCCCGCGCTCGCGCGCGGGACCTGGTCGCGGCGGCCACCCACGCGGCCCCGTCGTCCTAGGGTCTGTCCGATCTCGCGTATGGGGCAATGTGTCGGACCTCGATTTGGTTGACGATTTGAATTGTACTAGACGGATGCGGACATCCGTGTTTCCGTTAGAATCAATCGAGAAGTGGTTGTAAGTGTTTAAAGGCCGAAATGTTTGGTAAGATGACCTTTTTAGTGAACCGAATTCGTTACCAATTTGTGGAGTCGCCACCGAATTAATTTTGGGAACTTGGAAACCGTTCAAGTCAACTTTAATCCTTAGTCGGCTCAAAGTTGAGTGACATGGGGACCTAAAGCTAAAGACTTGTAACCTTAAGCATTCCATGTCTAGAACGACTCTCATTGCCAAGGGTTTCGGACATCCGGAAACCGTAGATTCTGAGTAAGGGGTGAGGGTACGTGTTGGAAAGCCAACGTCCGCTAGACATCGACACCCAATCCCGCCCGCACGTAGCGGCCTCTACTAGTCAATCGGTGGGCTGGTAATTTCGTTCCCTAATTGTGGTGGAAGTAAGGTAACATTCGTTGTTTTAACCTAGATATTTGCTAAGTCAGTTGTTTAAGGACAAGTAAGGTTTTGTCGTCGAAGTAGTTACGTTACATTCTTTGCATGTGATTTCACGTGACAGGCAGGCCCTGATAATATACACGTAGGAGAGTAGAGAGTACTAGTTATTATACGTATTAGCAAATCAGTTTAAACGTGATAATACGGATATTAGTCATTCTCGTGATATACCTTACCTGGAATTCTGCTTAAGATGCGTCGGTTCGGTATAAATAGGGATGCATCCAACCACGTATGAGGGGTGAGCATTGGGATTAATATGGACCCGACCACCACTTGTTCAATTTTAGCTTTGTTTACGTTTTGAATTCCGTGTTAGGTGATTTAGCAAGCTATTATGATCATAAAAGCGGTAAATCATACAAAAGCGATAAATGCGAAATATAAGTAAGTCACATTGTGAGGAGTTAAACCCTCAGAGTGTAGAATAAATGAGACACGATGCGTAGATGGTTGAGAACGGATCTCGGAGCTACTCGGGTTTAGTTTAAGGTGTTTTAGTGGTTATGGTTGAAGTTATGGACGTTACGTATGTTTACAACTTGCCACGGACCTAGTGTTCATATGGAGGAGGACTATAAACGACCCGACCGGAAGTCTTCCAGGTCTTAATCCTCGATTGGCCTGGTAGCTACTCTGACTTTCGCCTCGTCCAAGCCTCAGTCAGAGTGGAGGCTATGTACACACCCGCATTTGGCTGCTAGGTGTCTATAGTAATTTCCGACAAACACCCGATGATGATCGGACGTAAACATGACTTAATAAACTCGATTTTGGACTCGGAATCAATAGTAGTTGACACGAGCTTTTAGCGGAGTAAAAATCTCACCGAACTGATCTCAAATTCAGGCCCAGTGGGTCGTTTCCAATCAAATGAGACTAATTTGGGTCAAAACCGACACCAGGGGCAAAACCGTCTTTTAGCGATCGGGTCAAACCCCGGTCAAAGACATTTCCGAGGCGGAAAAATCTATCACGCAGCTTTCACGAATCTGATTCGAAGTCAAATACTACAAAAAATCAGCAATGAAGAAGAATTAAGCAAGCTTTTCCTATCCAAAACTGGATTCCTTTTTTCCATCCAAAAACCCGAATCCTACTTCACCCCAACCGGTGTTTCTTCCCCTCCAAGCAACCTTTTCCTATCCAAAGTGGGTGTTTCTTCCCATCCAAGCCGGGTTTGTTTCCTAGACAAAGCCGGAAACCTCTCCTATAACCCCTTGCACACACAATTACATCATCCACGACAACTACAATTCCCGACACACATCAACAATTCACAACACAACAATTCCAATCCCGACATACAAAAATTACAACCCGGAATTCCAGCAATACTAGGCAAATTATATTCCGATCTTTCCTCTAGAAATCCTATAGGATTCCCGACCAGTTACAACCCGAAATTCTAGGGAATTTTAGGCAAACAAGATACAAACTACCCGAGAGCAAAACTCGTCAAATCCCCTCCCTAACCATACACACCATAAATCACCTATATACATCTAAACGCTCCCGTGCCTAGGCCGCTACTACGAGTCCGTTTTCGAGATAATTGAGCATGTAGGTTGAGGGTGTCACAAATCCCGCTTTCTCCTCTCTTTTTTCTCTTCCTTTTCTTCTCTTTCTCTCGTTCGTCCGTCTTTTCGGGTCGTTGTAGCGTCTTTTTTTATTTCTTTTCTCGTTACTAATATCGATATTATCATACTATTTTCAATAAAGCGTCGTCTCTAGGATTCGATATCGACTCCATAGTCGAATGACGGATCTAAAGGTATCAATCATTAAATCATGTTAAGCATAATCCCGTTGAAGCCGAGTAATGATCACATGGTCCAAAAAGACTAATTACGACATTACAACGTAGAGGTATTATTTCATCTTAATAACATCCAAAACGATTTCTAAACAACGTTTTTTTAAAATCCACTCTAAATATTCGATATTGATTCTATAATCAAGCATCGAATATTACGAGTATCAATATTTAAGTCGAGTATAAATTGCATCATATGTTTACGCGACTTAACCAAATTATCGATTTTCAAAACCGAAAGCAATTTCCAAATCAAAACCAAACGAACCATAGTTCGTACAGGGGGCACTCGATCGAGTGGCACCCCAAAAACCGAGTCAGAAACCTTTTTTCGAGACCACTTGATCGAGTCCTTCAATAACTCGATTGAGTGGCTCCTGGTTCATCAAAACCGTGAGTCTTTCAGCATCTTTCGAGTCCCAATAAAATTCTTTTAATGATTTCGGTCATCACGTGTCAAGTCTATCACGTGAATCATCTTTTCAAAACCATGCATCATATCATATTTACATCGTTTATTCAATTTACAAACCGTTACTAACTTGTTTGTTCATGTTTTTAGCAATTTATATCCGTTGTTTTGTTTTATTGTACTAAAACGAACCTCGCATGGTAAATACAACTTTGACTTTAATTTAGATGCATTAAATCGACGTAGCAACCTATTCAAATTTTCGCATGTTTAGTCAAAACAATGTTTGCATATCATTCATCGTATTACTAACGCGCGTATTTCAAAATCAAACGATATCTTAGTAGAGGCCGCTAAGTGCGGGCGGGGTTGGGTGTTCTTTGTGAACTTCCCAACACGCACCCTCACCCCTTACTCAGAACCTCAGTTTCCGGATGCCTAAAACCGTTGGCGCACGAGAGTCATTCAATACACGATATCCGATAATGTCGGTATCGGTATCAAATGCAAAGGGACGAACCCAATAAACTCTGACATCCGAATGGGCAATATTTTGTACACGATCCACTAAGATATAGAGTGAGTTCGAATGAGCCCGAACTCCCACAAAGTTCGGTGGCGACTCCACTTCGATTTAAATTTCAATTCGACCCATCTCATATGGAGATTCATCCGCCTTCCCAAACCCGCGCGTGGCCGCGTTGGGGTGGACCTATGTCATGTCCACAAGAAGTCATGTAATGCAATACAAAGTTTCAATCAAACTCAAAGTGTCAGCTACTACGACATGCTTGCATTAAGTTTTTTGTCAAATTCACTGGCAGTAGGAATAAATCTACGAAATAGAAGGGGAGAGCAAAATCAAGGTTTCAATCAAACTCAAATTGTATTGTTAACAAAAGACGAAAATCATTAGAGAGTTTCGAGAACTTGGAAGTAAAGGATTAAAAACTTAATGCAACAGAACTAATGCAAGCATGTTATTGGGCGACGATCAAACTTAATGCAACAGAATTTAATGAGGAAGAACAAAAACACTAATAAGGTATCGGGCGACGATAAAATACGAAATAAAACGCGGTTTAATTCTGAATACATTCGTAGAAATTTATGGAGGTAAGTTCATTCGATGTAAATTATTTATAGGAAGCCGCAAATTTGGACTGAACATATTTTTAGAAAACCAAACTTAAATATATGACCTTTTTGTCAAAGTAAACATTTCACAAATCGATGTCTTCACAGCCAAAAGTGCAGTAGAGGGTGTAAATATTTATGTGAGATTGAGGTGGAGGCACGTAAATGTTGGTCAAATTCAATGGCTGTAGGAATATTGCGAAATAGAAAGGGAGAGCGAAATCAAAGTTTCAATCAAATTCAAATTGTATTGTTAACAAACGATGAAAATCATTAGAGAGTTTCGAGTACTTGGAAAAAAAGGATTAAAAACTTAATGCAACAGAACTTGAAAATCATTAGAGAGTTTTTGAGTAGTTGGAAATTAATTGCTTTATAACTACTGTAAGTATTAAGTTTCTATTTTACCTTGCAGTATCGCCAATGGGGGGTGAGCATATCGATGCCCGCACTATGTCAGGACGACCACCTTTCGGCACGACAGGCAGAATCTGTCTGAAACCTCCGCCTAGAACAACAACCTTACCACCGAACGGTTGTTCCGAATCGCCGTCTGGTGCGAACCTCGCTATGTCACGGAGGCTACGATCCAATGCCTCGAAACAATGACGGTGCATCATGGGTGCTTCGTCCCATATAATTAGTTTCGTGTGTAATATCAGCTCAGCTAAGTCACTGCCTGGTTTTATTCAAGGGCACGTGGACGCCTCGTCCACATTGATCGGTATAGTAAACCTCGAGTGAGTTGTACGTCCACCCGGCATAAGTGTTTCAGCGATGCCACTTGACGCAACAGGAAGTACGATATTCCCATCCTTCATGATAGCGGCGCACAGGGTTCTCCACACGAACGATTTTCCTGTTCCTCCGTAACCGTAAAGGAAAAACAGCCCGCCATTTCCTGCCTTAACAGCACACATTATTTGGTCATATACAGATTTCTGTTCCACTTTCAGAGATGCTACACCTATTTCATGTATACGCGTTTGTTTATCCCGATCGTATGATCATTCGTCTGAAATCAACCTATTGCTGTGGAGCCTAGCGACTTCAAAATCAGGGAACGACATTGTATCAAAATTCTTGAGGGTACTACCATTCCGTAACAATGACTGCTCGATCTCAGACAAACCATAGTTCTTTAGCTCGGACTCAGTCATTATCAGATCTACAAAAATACAACAGTTAAAGGACCGTAAGGTGACAAAATCAATCTAAAAAAATAAGTGCCTAACAGACGCTGGGAGGTGTATTTTACGGTTATTACCATAGTTTCGAAGCTGTCTGTGCCTCATGTGTTGGATATCTTCAGTGAGGAAATGCCACGTCTTATCCCAAACATGTTCCGGTCTGATAAGACTTTTTGAATGCAAGAGCGTTGCGAAGAGATTGCGTAAGAAACTGCTAGATCCCCAATAACTTGCTTCTTCAATTGCAGCAATGTATTCAGTGTCGTCACCGAGTAGACCGAGTGCACAGCAAGCGTCTTTAAAAGTTGGATGTAGAACACCGTTAACTGTTCTAATGTCCTCGTATGAGGTGGGACCTTTTACAAAGTTGAGTAGTGTTCTCATGTAGTACCTCTCCCCACCAGTTGGTGACATGTGAAACATTCTGCCAATTGTAAATCCCATCTTCCTCGGAGCCCATTCCTTGTCCTGACTGTGCCATACGTAGCGGTTGGGAAATTCTGAGTAGGTTAAATCGCGACCGTCTGAGTGGTTCTTATTGTAGTCTAACCAAGCTATAAACTTAGTCCGGGAACCACATCACCTAGCAACTACCTCTTCCAATGGTTCATCGTCATTGAAGACGACGTTTTGTTCGTTCGGTAAATGGTAGTCCAGACGCATTACAGGGGTGTTCTGTAATGGATCTCGAAGGCAAGAATTCTCCAAACAGCTTCGCACGGGGACATGTACTGACAGTCGTAGTACTCCTGAATTTGGTCAACCTCGTCAGTAGTTTTGCCGTTAGACGCACCAACCGTGACCCTGTCGTAGCCCTTGTTGATGTATTTGAAGAGATATTCAATGGATCTCGCCTGGTTGCACCATTCAACGTTGATGTGCGCACGGTAGCGTTGTATTAAATCAGGGTTGTACGAAACGACGTACCCATTATGAATAGGTACGCCTCCTTTTTGGAAGGTAATACCCGTGTCTCGTCTTTTGTAGAGAGGATAGCCCTCACCGTCAATGGTGGTTTGATCACTAAATGGTCTGGGAAATCTATTCGTGCACACACCCTGATCCATACATGTGGCTTTAAGATTAGCTTGCCCACACGGGCCGTGAATCATTAGATCCGTGACAGCCTTGAACAACGCAGGATTTTCGTTCGGGTACGGCAGTTCATCACTAATAATACCATCGACGTCGGCAGCTACTGGGAATTTGTCATCGCGATGCAGGAACAAGAGAATATGGGCATGATGGGGAAGACCACGCTTCTGAAACTCAACTGTATACACAACTGGTACGGGTATGGTGCAAACATAAAGTGAAAAAAAAAAATTTAGACACGAAGCAAATATATGTACAGAGAGGAGTGGTGGAAAGCAGGTAGGGGACTGTAACGTTCTACAAAAGTAGGTAAATATTAACGTACCTGCCCTCGTCCTACCAAAAATTAGATCATCCTTGCAATCTCGAATCAGCTGATCGAGTTTCATCTTAAATACCCTAGTCTGGATGTCAAGCCTGTGCTCAGGTCTAGCGCTCTTGGCCTTCATGAACATAGGTATTTCTGGCCACTTTGGGTTGCAAGTGAAAGTGATGAACAAATCAGGGTAACCACAACACCTACAGATTGCCATGGTGTCCTGGTACGTCTCCCTCATGTACCCTTTACCTCCAAGGAAAGACGACGGGACTATGTAACGCTTACCCGATGAACTCGATTCAGTTACACCATTTTCAACTGATCTTGCGAGTTGCTTGTAATTCTCGGACCTGAGCTTAGGTTGGTTTACCCTAAAATATAAGAGCCTCTGCGCCTCTACCATGGTGTAACCATCTACAATGAATTACTGGAAGAGATTACTACCTTTAAGAATGGTAGAATGTTCAACGTTTGCGAGTCTATCCATTAGGCGAAATGCGAACCACTCACGAAGTGTAAGTTTGTTCCTCCCAGTTTCGGGATTTTTGGACGACATAATAGACTGCTGGCTGTGTGATATACCAAGTCGTGGCCCGTCTTCACCGCGAAGAAATAGAATTGGGTATTGGAGTGCAAGGTAAGAGGGATGAAGCTCCGATATGCGTTGTAATCTCCCAGATTTCTCCTCAAGAATAATGTCACGACTGTCGATCGTGTCCTCGATGTCCCCAAAGATCAGGGCAGCAACTTCAGATATGGCTGGCATATTGTAAGTCCTGTCGTCTTGGTGTCTGGCCGAAATAAGTCTAAGTTTAATTTCGTCTTGGATACGCACGTCCGCGAGACGATCTCGAGCAATTCTGAATGATTTAACCAAAGGATTATGCTCGTCGAGCATTTCCTTCAGGGCAATCATGAGCATAACGTCCATTTTTTTTCTTCTTGTACTTACTGCATGTTTTCGGGGACGAAATGAGGTACAGTAGGCAGATTATTTCTCAAAAAAACTGGAAAATTTGCAAGTATAATTGGATATTCAAATAACCTTAATGCATTCGTCCTGTTTGAAATTTCGTCCTCCGTGTCGTATATATATAACTGACGGAACTGGGGATCATTGTCGTCAGTTGGCAGGAGGCTACCAATGCGGTGGCTATTTTGACCGCTCAATCTGAATGTATAGGGCCCTCTACCCACGTTAACAGAGTGGTCCATCTTGCCACCGATTAAAGTCATGGTGAATCCATTATTGTACATCCGAATGTTTTCCTTGAAGTGGACACTATTTGGGTCGTTTCCCTAGAGTAAGTCAAGAAGCGACTGTGGTGGTGGCTGCAGGTATAGGAGTTTGACTGCTCCGTCTTTACAACACAATGTAAAATTAGGAACCAACGGCTTGCGGTCCATTCGATCCCTTTCATCATACCACAACTGCGATGCATATTTACGGCATGAGTGTTCCGAATCTCCTATGTCGAAGTAACCTGACCAATTTGGGATGTTGGCAGAATTTGATTGAGTTAGACGGGTTCTCTACTAAGTGGTGCCTTGAGTGGTTAGGATATATTTACTGGTAATCAGTGAAAGATAGGTCGATGAATGTATTAAAATACGACAATTTACCGTCAGGCATGAACTCATCTTCTTCAGTAGTGGTCGATGAGGCACGATTACCAAAAATGTTACGTGCGAGACTTTTGATGACACTCTCCCTGTCATATTGTCTTCAAGCGGACGAAGGAGAAATAATGGAGACAGCAGTCAAGCAACTCTGGAACGGGTTGGGAGGTGTGAGAGGAGTACAGTTGGGTCTACCTGCAACGAAAGTAGTAAGTAGGGATGGCAGTGGATCTAAGACCCGACCCAGACCCGGCGGGTCGGACTCGAATGGGTCGGGTCTGGGTCTAAATTTTCCAGACCCGATGGGCATGGGTTGGGTCTGGGTCCTCCCCAAAAAATTCGGGTAAGGGTACGGGCCTGAATTTTGGGACCCGGACCCGACTCGTAGACCCGCTAAAAAAAATAAAAAATTTAATTCAGTAAACATACCGAGCGGTGACTCATGTATCACTTAATATGTTTTTTAATGAATTACTTTGTGACGAATGTTTTTAAGACGACCTTTGTGTTATATTTTGTGAGACGTTCCGGTTGTATTGTGAGACTTGTAGACATCTTTTTTATCATTTTTATGCGTGGTTTGTAAACACTTTTTTAAGATCTTATGCGTAAGGATGACTCAAGACATTACGTAGTTTTTTTCAGAAATTAAGTTCGTGTTTTTCTACGAAATTTCCATCGAAACAATGAATAATACAACAACGTAATAAATAAGGCGGACCCGCAGGTAGACCCGGACCCGGTCCAGACCCGGCCGGTTCGGGTATGGGTCTGACAATTTTGGACCCGTTCGGGTCCGGGTCGGGTCTGGGTCCAGGGTTAAAACTTCGGGTCTGAGTGGACCCGACCCAGACCCGACCCGTTGCCATCCCTAGTAGTAAGTCGTGCTACACGCATTCGATAATTAAGTTGGTGTATGAGATAAAAGTCGATATGCTTAAGAGTAAGGAGCACAAACATTGGTCTTCATTGGTTGCCGGTGCCGACCGTAGAGCATCAGCGTGGGGACTTGTAACCCGGTTAAGTGCTTTCTCCGATTGAATAATACGTCTCCTATGTCTTGCAAGCTTTGACCTCCACCTAGGGTCAATCACTGCACTGAAAATACGATGGGGAGTATTATGAACTGGAAGACCAAATTTAGCAGCCCTGCGCTCGTTAAAGAGGCGCCTCCGATCGTGCCTTGCTATTTGTGTTGTGTAATAGTTATTTACGTACTTCTGAATCTGGAGATTCGAACCTGTAAGTGCGCAACGGAATAATGAAACAAAATTTACTCTAGCAACAATTATGTAGATGGGTGGAAGGGGTTTCATCCATGATACACACGGTCGTTACCTTGTCGGCTTAGCGGTGGCTGAACAAAATGATTCGAAGTACGTACGTTGTCGGAGATAATTATGCGAGTTTCTTGTGAGCAAGTACTCTGATAATTAGAAACAACAATATCTGCCAACGTAAAGGAACAAAAAAATGGTTACGATGACAGGAAGTTTAGGACATATACTGTAATTAGTATCTGGTGATTCGAGTCGTTCTGACCAGTATTGAGCGAGGGATCGATGCGATTTGGTGATTAATATCAGTAATGACGTTTACAGGAACATCACGTGTTTCTCCTACAGGGAATATTGCAATCAGAAACGTATATAAGTATTAGATGTATGAGTATCAGTTACCACAGGCCTTGGGGTTAGAGTGTACCTGTTTCAATGGAACGTGATACACCACTGACACTACGGGATTTATTCGAACACCGTCGATTTGTATTTATTATGTCTCCAAGAATTCTACGTCGATTATCTGCGAAGTTATGAAAGTGACTAAGATGAAGAATAAAAGAAGACTTAATTATGATATAGTGAAATGTCACACGTACTTGATTTTTGTTTTGCCGGTAGTGACTGTGAAACAACATTTTCGTTATCTAACTTCCGCTTTCCTTGTCTAGTGGACAGAGATTGTTCGCTTTGATTGCTGTTTGAATAAGCGGTACTTGTGTGGACCGTGGGAACAATGTTCCTTTCGACGTCCAAAAAAATCAGTCATTTTGTGTTCGTGGTACGACCAATATGTGAAGAGGTGAAAACAGAGTTCGCAGTTCATATCTTCAGCATCGCGGCGCAGGTCATTTGACTCCGGGTAAGAAGATGGCATGTCATTGTTAGAGCGTACCATAACTGCAAAAAAGAATGAGGGTGAGGTAAAGTGAACATAAATCTATTTTTACATACAATTGTTGAAAACTATGAATATATACGCAAGAAACATGTGGTGAAGTGTACAACTGTAAAGGACTAAAGGCCATGTCCATTGAGTAATCATAGGTATTTTTGGGAACGTAAGTGGAAGTTGGTAGTTGATTGAGTCGGGACATTCAATGTTGTAAAATGAATATTTGGTACAACGATGCTAACAAATTAAATTTGTGGTGTAGCCGAGATGCGAAAGAACAAAAACACTAATAAGTTATCGGGCGACGATCAAATACGAATAAAAACGCGGTTGAATTCTGAATATGTTCGTAGAAATTTATGGAGGTAAGTCCATTCGATGTAAATTATTTATAGGAAGTTGCAAATGTGAACTGAACATATTTTTAGTGAATCAAACTTATATATACGACCTTTTTGTCGAAGTGAACATGTCACTGGAAATGTTTGAATGTGAATATAAGATAGAAATTTATCAGTCCAACACTTCTTTGCAAGAAACATGTGGTGAAGTGTAGAATTGTAAAGGCCATGTCCATTGAGCAATCATAGGTTTCTTTAGGAACGTAAGTGAAATTTGGTAGTTTATCGTGTCGGGACATTCAATGTTTTAAAATGAATTTTTTGTACAACGATGCTTACAAATTACATTTGTGGGGAAGCCTAGATGTGGAAGAACAAAAACACTAATAAGTTATCGGGCGATGATCAAATACGAATAAAAACGCGGTTTAATTCTGAATACGTTCGTAGAAATTTATGGAGGTAAGTCCATTCGATGTAAATAATTTTTAGGAAGCCGCAAATGTGGAGTGAACATATTTTTAGAAAATCAAACTTAAATATATGACCTTCTTGTCGAAGTAAACTTAAATATACGAAGAAAATCAAACTTAAATATATTAGTCCAAAATCTAATAATCGATCAAACTCAAATTGTGTTGTTGACAGAAGATGAAAAACTTCATCTTTTGATCCAAGAGATGAAAAATTGTAACAAACACAGGACTGTATCGATAAGAGAGTTTCAAGTACTTGTAAAAAAAGGATTAAAAACTTAATGCATATCAAATTAAAATTAACTGTCCCCAATGAGGCACAGATGCGAAGAAGCTTCAGCTAAGCTTCTCCTTCTTCCTGTTGTCAGTGTCCTTTGTGGACGACTCTGCGTCGACTTCTAGATCGTCTTCCAAGTTGAAAGCAATAGCGGGAATTGTCCTCTTCCTCGAAGTGACTTTGGAAGTTGAAGCGAGGGAAGCTATGTCAGAGGCCTGCACGTAAGAAAGGTTAGCTCACTGATTTCGTTAAATTCAATGACTTATTGAAGTCGTGTACAGCAGGAATGTAAGTAGTAACCTCATGTAAGGGTGTCTGGATGTTCGACAGACCACAGACTTCGTTTTCTTTGGTGGCAGACTCTCTCAAATTCTCCAACTGTCTCTGCTGTGCCATCATCGAACAACAAACAGTATATGTCGTCAGTGCGGTGGTAAAGATTGTCGAGGGGAAGAAATATAACATAGTTGGATGAGGTCTATACCTATGCAGACTGTGTAATCGTTGCGATTTGTTCGGTACTGTACTTCAAGATTGTCATATCACGCTGTATTGGGGGGAAGACAGTTAGGTGAACATTTGAGAAAGGTTTATTATTAAAGATGAAACAAAAGTTATGTTCTAAGTACAAACCTTGACCCTCTCATTGCACTTATTCATCCAATTATCGAACATGTGAGGGTCATCACTCATCTTCGTTATAGTTTAGGAATGCGAGCCTTGCTCGATGTTGTATCTCTCACTGATATGAATTTCGAAGATGAAATTTTTGTTGAGAAAAAATTCAAAGTCATCTGGTATCGAGTCCTACTTCCCTTCCTTTAAAAACATGTGAACGACAATACTGAGTGAAATAGGTACGCAATGTAGTAAGGCATATAAGTCATTGAACATTACACGCAAGTAGTGTGGGGAGCGAAATCTATTAGACCTTAGATGAACAAATTTCATTACCTTTTCAAGCTTATCTCTTAATTGCTTGGCGGATGGTTCGAGGAAATCACCAATTTGGGTATCAAAGCCCACAAAGTGAATCTTGTCATCACCAAAGTCTGATACCAAGAACTTCACTTGGAACCTGTTATTCCATGCGGGGAAATGAAAAGTATGAACTTTGTAACACCCGCTATTTTTCCTAACATTTTTATCCTTTCCGTTATGACTCTTTCACATTTTGGTCTTGCGTTTCCTCTTTTTCCAAGCTTTATTTTAATTTTTGAGTTTAAAGATATTTATTTTTATTTTAAAAGATTTTAATTCTTTTAAATCTATTTATTTGATTTTCTTCGTAAATTATTTATATTTCCGTGAGGAATTTTATTTGTCTACGAATTAACGTATTTAAGCTCGGATTTAAGTTATTCCTTTTTCTACAAACGTCCAAACATATTTTTATAATATTTTCAACTAGTAAATATTTTTATTTACAAAAACTTAGCCATTAATGATTTTATTACGAAGCTTCGCGAATAATTATTTTCTTACGCGAGGTTTACTCGAATTGCTTTGAAATGCCTCTAACTTATAAATCATTTGAGACCTTTTCCCCATATTTTGGACCGACAAAGCTCCTTCTCACAATTTTACTACGTTTTATTAATACGATTCATTTTATTACGTAAAACCGAAAAGATATGATTATTTTTCTCTCATTTAATTGTTGCATTATTGCTCAAACTCTTCACACTCCCTCTTAACCTCATTGGATTCCTCATTGGATTTCACATTGATGATACCACATTGGATTCTTCATCCATTTTAATTCCATTTATGCTTAAAATCATTCCTCTCTCCCTAACATTCATTTGTGCATTAAAAAAATTGTTACAACATCATCTTCCTCATCATCCTTTGGCCGTGTTACTCCTCATCTTCTCTTGGCTGATTTTTGTTCAATTCGAGTCTTAATCGTCTCATTTTTTAGCGTCGAATTAATCCTCTTTCCGAGCCTATCGTTAAGGTAATAATCGATGAAGTTTTTGATCGTTATTCACCGTGATTTTCTTAGTTTTTCTCATGGTATTTTTCTACCATGAATTTCGTGTATGGTAAGTTTTTTGGACGATCCCGAGGCCGACGAATATATAATCGATTCAAACTTGGAGTAGAGGTAACGTCGACGTTACTCGGTATTTCGTGATTTTAATTGTGTAGTTGCATATATATTTTTATATTTCATTTTTGACAATATAGGTATGTCATATAATCTGGAAAAATTTGAAAATTTGAAAATTTAAATATTCGGTATTTTTATCGCTTTTACGAGATTAACGATTAAATCGTCATATTAATTTGTAAAATCGTAATATTCAGCCTAAACTTGTAATATATGATTATATTCTGTAAAAATGAAGTTTTTAATGATTTTTAATAATTTGGTATTTTTCTGATATTTTTATATCGATATTGAATTTTTACCGTTTACGAACAAAACGATTAAAAAACCGATTTTTATTTCTAGCACTTAAACATTTTATTTTAATCTGAAATTTGACTTGGATATTCTTTCTGATGAAAAATCATTTTCTGAATTTTTTTCATAATTTTTTGAAATTGTTCAGTGGGTGAGTTAATTAATCACTTTAAATCATCGTTTATCGTTAAAACCGTGTTGTCGTTTAAATTCTCAATTTTTGGCCTTTTAAATAAATCTGGAATTTTGGAAATCTGAAAAAAAAAAAATAGTATTTTCTGGAAAATCATTTTTTTTAAAGTTTATTAATATTTTTTGGATATTAATACTTAAATCGTTTTGTAATTACTATTTTTATTAATCGTTATTGTCGAGATTAGACGATTAACGAGAAAACTCTTTAAAAACCGAGTTTAATGATTCTGGAAAATTCTCTTTTCTGGACAGAATGTCCAAAAATATATTTTAGCTATTTTACGTAATTTTAGTACTATTTATTAAAGTCTTTAATTAATAGTAATGATTTTTGGACAAAATTACGATTTATCGTTAAAATGCTTCGTCTTACATAAAAGAATTATTTTTCCAGCAATTTTGAAAATATTTAAATCTGAAACTTTGAGATTTAAATCACCCCTTATCATATTCTAAATTTGTTTAATGATTTAAATTAAATAAAAAACGTTAAAAGATTAAATTTGACATTTGCCGTAAAATCTTATTTACGCTTGTTTTGTCGAAACTATTAATAATTAGGGAATTTTAGTTTTATAAATTTTGACCCCAATTAGTAGTACTAAAGTGTTCAAGACTTTTTTTAATCATTTTATAAACACTTGTATGATATTTCAATAATTTCATAAACCCATTTATCCTTATTTTGGAAATTAATATTGTTAAGGCCGAAAGTATTAGTTTTATAAATCGATATCTTTTACTAAAATGTTTTATTAGTATGAACTAATATTTTCGCTATTTTGATATGATATTATCTTTTTAAAGTTTCTAAATATAGAAGTTTCCTAAAATAGAAAGTTTCCTCTTTTGGAAGGCGATCCGTTTTCCCTTTTGTTCTCTTATTGTTTAGAATGATTATATCTTTTAAGTATCGATAATGACCCTGTTTTGGAGTTATGGAATAAGGACAAGTGTGGGTTTAGAGTAATATAGTCTGGGATGTACGTTTTGCCATCAACTGTAAGGCTGGTGTGTCTTTATGGGGCACATTGATTGTTGAACTGAGCATGGTTTGTGTTCAGGAGAGTGTATATTTACCTTAAACTTAGATATCGCATCGTGTAAGTCGCGTCGGGTTGAACTGGATATGGTTTGTATCCAGGAGGGGTGTATACTACTTAAACCAGGACCTCGCTGCACGCAGTCCTGTTATAGTTGAGTTGCCTAGTTAGAGACTGGATTCTGTTATGAGTTAAGTCTACAGTTCTCGAAGCTAGTTTCTAGTATTGTCCTGGTGAAAGTCTAGATTCTACATTAACCCTATCCATAACGCCACATTGATTATTTTATTTATTATCGATATAAATTGGTTGCAGGTTGGCAGATATTTTATGTTTCTTCGGAAACCCATTTTAATATTTTGGTTTTGCGCTGAAAGCTTATTTTTATGAATAACGTTTTACTGTTTTCCGTTTTTTTTAACTATTTTCATATAATAGTAATTACAGTTTTAAAATCATGTTTTACGGCTGGGAGAACGTTGGCGTTGCTCCCCACTGATTGTGGCTGTTATGTTTTTAACATGGCAGGTATATTTGTTTCTCTTCGGGTGGGCTAGCGAGCAGTTATGGATCCTGCTTATTTATTTTAATAATTATGTCTTATGGATTGTTCAAACCTCCTTTTGTGGATTGTTTTAAATTTTGGCCATTTTAGTTAAGGCCTATTGTTTGACTTTACCATTTTAATTATACTAAGACATAGTTACAGTGTGTTTTAATCCCAACTCTACAGTGTTTCCGCCACTGTATCGCGTTAGATTTTCTAGGGGATTACAGTTGGTATCAGAGCATCACTGCTCCCAACGCTTACACCTGAAAATAGGGAAAATACCAGTAAATTATTTAAACAGTAAATAAAAATATTATTAGAGATGGGTAGAAACAAATAAGGACTTATTTGTTTAGTCTTCGTGTTCCTGAAACTCAATGGTTAGCATTGAATATTTGTTTTATTTGTCCAAGAAGAAGACGAATGAACAAGATGTTGATAGGATGCTACTCCAGATCGGGACAAGACCTGCTTAGAGTTCTTAAACACCTGCTGACTCGAGTGGACAACTCAGTGCTCCAGGAAAAGATGCCGATGGTGACTTTTAGCTTCGGTTCAGTTTACTTATGCTACAGGCCAGATGATCAAGAGTAGATTCTAGTTCCGTGACGGTGCAACAGACTCAGATGTGAAATCACTTTGGATCCGGATGGAGAGACCCAATTCTAGTATGCTCGTATCTCTACGAGATGATGAAGTCCGAACATTAGAGGTCCGAACATTCCCGTCTCGTTTCAGATCTTAATTATTTAGGATCATCAACTCTTTTCTTCCTTCCTCTACTTCTTCTAATTCTTCTCTTTTATATTCTCCTCTTCATCCTCTTGGTGAATCCTTGTTATATTCTTCTACTCTACCATCTTCCTTTTGAAATTCTTTGGTTAGACTGAATTCTGTCTTAGTGTAACTTTTGGAAGCTATACATGTTCGAGGTTTAGTTAACCCCTTGTTACGTGGTTTGAGGATTGTGAGTTATACCTTGTTGTCTATCTTAGTAAGCTTTTAAGGATCGATTTGAATGATAAATTGTCGATTAATGGAATTAGGTTGGTACTTAAGATTTTGAACCTTGGGTTATAGGTTACTTGATTATTTGGAGGACTTAGAGTTGAATAATCTTTTGAAGTAGTAAGAGTATATCATATTTTAATGGTTACCTAGTACCTAACCTAGAACCGAACTAAGTGTAACCGATAATATTACCTTGGGATTCTTACCTAATGCTTATTTAATGGATGCATCGCGAATATTTGGAATCATAGAGTATTGTTTAAAGTAATAGCCTGAGTGTTGTAGTACCATTAAAGGTTTCCATTATTGTTGTTAAAAATTTCGCTGACATAGATTTCCTGTGTTTCTTTTGGACTAAATCGTTGATTGTTGTCTAAGGTTGTAACCAACGAGCTTTGGAATTGAGTGATCTAACCTGGATGAATTACTTTTAACCTTGAAGAAGAGAAATATCTTGCACAATCATAATTTGGGCTTATTGTGTTGTTTTGAGGAATACTATAATACAGATCATCTTATTGGGACTTTCATGTTAGAACTCTTTGACCAACGAGATTGTGCCTTCGTTGAGTTATTAAATATATTGTGGATGCACCGTGGTGATTTAAAATTTGATGGACTCCTAGAAACATGATTCGAATGACATATTTGAAGATGTGAGTGTTCGCTATTACCAATAGATTTGAGCGTGTTTGAGGATTTGTTATACGTTCCTAACTCCTGTACTTGCGGCATTATAAATATGTTGATGATCATTTTTGAGGATTTCGTACCCGAGCCTTATTAAATTGGTGGACCTTGTTAGTGTTCCTTACTCGAGAAAGTTGGAGTATACTTCGAGTTCAAATCTTATGAGCTTCGAGTTTAGAAACCTTATCGATTGCGAGTTTGGGCGTGTTTTGATGACCGTTGGAATTTTAATTGATGAGTTTATAATTTAAATCATTTGTGGATTCTTACCATACTAATTGAAAGATTATATAAGTATGTAAGACTTAATTTTGGAGGTTGTAGATTGAGTGGGACCACCTAGTACCGATATTGGACTTAGTATTGTTTTGATGGAATTAGGAACCTTTTTGTGCGAGTCGTACTAGGAATCTCGAGATGGTTAATTTCTTCTTTAATCCTTGAGGGCTTTTTCTGACTCTCAACTCCGTCTTCCTTTCTGCTTCTCTTGAATTTTGTTACCGCATCTGCTGCTAATCCCTTCGACCTTTATCGATTTTGAAAGTTCTTATTTTGATTTATTGTTTATCCTTGTTTTACTTACCCGTTCACCATTTTTTTTTCAAACTCCCTATTTTATTAAAAGTTTGACTTGTTTAAAAAAAATGGATTATCGTAAAGTTTTAACATTTTGAGCTATAATTTCTAATTGTGAACTTGCCCGTTTGTAAAAAGTTTGACTAACTTTAACTTTTTGGATATCGTGAAATCTAACATTTTTGAATTACAATTTAAGAACTTTATACTTCACTTTTGTTTTATCTTTGGTTGATATTTATATTTAGATCTGTTTCAAAATGCTTTAATAATTTATCTTAAATTATTTCGAAATTATTTCAATTTTTGATTTTCAGGCGATCGGAATTTTATGAAGAATTTCATATTTCCAAATACTTCAATTTCTATAGGATTATTATGTTAAGCGTTTTAACATTGTCGAAATTATTTTGTATGTTCAAGTTTGATAACATTTTTGAAAACTTTCATAATTACTTTGATAACATTTTCGAAATTTTAATGTTTTGAAAATTGGTTTTCGTTTTATTGTTGGTGGACTTTTGAATCTGTTATTGAAAATTTTGACGGCTGGTTCAATTTTTATTTCTAACTACAAAATATGATTTCTCCAAACTAAATTTTGTTTCTTCATAAAAGTAAATATTATCGAATTTCTGAATCAAATTGTTTAATTTTGTTTTGAAAATGTTTTCGGTTACCCTGTCTCCTTCAAGTTTGTTTACAAATGTTATTCAACAATATTATTTTATCAAATGACTTTACTTTACGATTTCATTAACTTAAAAGATTTTAAATTCCGGGTAGCTTAGCCCAAATTCCTCTTGGAATAAATATTTTCATTTGATTTCGTATCACTTTAAAAGTTGTAAAATTCTCTTTTATAGCAAAATTTTTATGCGAGATTTGTATCCTCATCTTTTCGAGTAAAATAATCTTGATTTCTTTCAGCTTATTCTTAGTTTCGAGGACGAAACTTTCTTTTAGTGGGGGGGATTGTAACACCCGCTATTTTTCCTAACATTTTTATCCTTTCCGTAATGACTCTTTCACATTTCGGTCTTGGGTTTCCTCTTTTTCCAAGCTTTATTTTAATTTTTGAGTTTAAAGATATTTATTTTTATTTTAAAAGATTTTAATTCTTTTAAATCTATTTATTTGATTTTCTTCGTAAATTATTTATTTTTCCGCGAGGGATTTTATTTGTCTACGAATTAACGTATTTAAGCTCGGATTTAAGTTATTCCTTTTTCTACAAATGTCCAAACATATTTTTATAATACTTTCAACTAGTAAATATTTTTATTTACAAAAACTTAGCCATTAATGATTTTATTACGAAGCTTCGCGAATAATTATTTTCTTACGCGAGGTTTACTCGAATTGCTTTGAAATGCCTCTAACTTATAAATCATTTGAGATCTTTTCCCCATATTTTGGACCGACAAAGCTCCTTGTCACAATTTTACTACGTTTTATTAATACGATTCATTTAATTTTATTACGTAAAACCCAAAAGATATGATTATTTTTCTCTCATTTAATTATTGCATTATTGCTCAAAATCTTCACACTCCCTCTTAACCTCATTATTGCTCAAAATCCATTTTAATTCCATTTATGCTTAAAACCATTCCTTTCTCCCTTACATTCATTTGTGCATTAAAAAAATTATTACATCATCTTCCTCATCATCCTTTGGCCGTGTTACTCCTCATCTTCTCTTGGCTGATTTTTGTTCAATTCGAGTCCTAATCGTCTCATTTTTTAGCGTCGAATTAATCCTCTTTCCGAGCCTATCGTTAAGGTAATAATCGATGATGTTTTTGAACGTTATTCACCGTGATTTTCTTAGTTTTTCTCATGGTATTTTTCTACCATGAATTTTGTGTATGGTAGGTTTTGTGGACGATCCCGAGGCCGACAAATATATAATCGATTCAGACTTGGAGTAGAGGTAACGTCGACGTTACTCGGTATTTCGTGATTTTAATTGTGTAGTTGCATATATATTTTTATATTTCTTTTTTGACAATATAGGTATGTCATATAATCTGAAAAATTTTTAAAAGTTGAAAATTTACATGTTTCGGTATTTTTATCGCTTTTACGAGATTAACGATTAAATCGTCATATTAATTTGTAAAATCGTAATATTCGGCCAAAACTTGTAATATATGATTATATTCTGTAAAAATGAAGTTTTTAATGATTTTTAATAATTTGATATTTTTCTGATATTTTTATATCGATTATTGAATTTTTACCGTTTACGAACAAAAACGATTAAAAAACCGATTTTTATTTCTAGCACTTGAACATTTTATTTTAATCTGAAATTTGACTTGGATATTCTTTCTGATGAAAAATCATTTTCTGAATTTTTTTCATAAATTTTCGGAATTGTTAAGTGGGTGAATTAATTAATCACTTTAAATCATCGTTTATCGTTAAAACCGTGTTTGTCGTTTAAATTCTCAATTTTTGGCCTTTTAAATAAATCTGAAATTTTGGAAATCTGAAAAAAATAGTATTTTTTTGAAAATCATTATTTTTAAAGTTTAATAATAGTTTTTGGATATTAATACTTAAATCGTTTTGGAATTACTATTTTTATTAATCGTTATTGTCAAGATTAGACGATTAACGAGAAAACCCTTTAAAAACGAGTGTAATGATTCTAGAAAATTCTCTTTTCTGGACAGAATGTCCAAAAATATATTTTAGCTATTTTACGTAATTTTTGTACTATTTATTAAAGTCTTTAATTAATAGTAATGATTTTTGGACAAAATTACGATTTATTGTTAAAATGCTTCGTCTTACATAAAAGAATTATTTTTCCAGCAATTTTGAAAATATTTAAATCTGAAACTTTGAGATTTAAATCACCCCTTATCATATTCTAAATTTGTTTAATGATTTAAATTAAAGAAAAGACGTTAAAAGATTTAATTTGACATTTGCCGTAAAATCTTATTTACGCTTGTTTTGTCGAAACTATTAATAATTAGGGAATTTTAGTTTTATTAATTTTGGAAACACCCTAATTAGTAGTACTAAAGTGTTTAAGACTTTTTTTAATCATTTTATAAACACTTGTATGATATTTCAATAATTTCATAAACCCATTTATCCTTATTTTGGAAATTAATATTGTTAAGGCCGAAATTATTAGTTTTATAAATCGATATCTTTTACTAAAAATGTTTTATTAGTATGAAATAATATTTTTGCTATTTTGATATGATGTTATCTTTTTAAAGTTTCTAAATATAGAAGTTTCCTAAGATAGAAAGTTTCCTCTTTTGGAAAGCGATCCGTTTTCCCTTTTGTTCTCTTATTGTTTACAATGATTATATCTTTTAAGTATCAATAATGACCCTGTTTTGGAGTTATGGAATAAGGACAAGTGTGGTAATATAGTCTGGGATGTACGTTTTGCCATCAACTGTAAGGCTGGTGTGTCTTTATGGGGCACATTGGTTGTTGAACTGAGCAAGGTTTGTGTTCAGGAGAGTGTATATTTACCTTAAACTTAGATATCGCATCGTGTAAGTCGCGTCGGGTTGAACTGGATATGGTTTGTATCCAGGAGGGGTGTATACTACTTAAACCAGGACCTCGCTGCACGCAGTCCTGTTATAGTTGAGTTGCCTAGTTAGAGACTGGATTCTGTTATGAGTTATGTCTACAGTTCTCAAAACTAGTTTCTAGTATTCTCCTGGTGAAAGTCTAGATTCTACATTAACCCTATCAATAACGCCACATTGATTATTTTATTTATTATCGATATAAATTGGTTGCAGGTTGGCAAATATTTTATGTTTCTTTGGAAACCCATTTTAGTATTTTAGTTTTGCGCTGAAAGCTTATTTTTATGAATAACATTTTACTGTTTTCCGTTTTTTTTACTATTTTCATATAATAGTAATTACAGTTTTAAAATCATGTTTTACGGCTGGGAGAACTTTGGCGTTATGGATTCTGCTTATTTATTTTAATAATTATGTGGATTGTTTTAAATTTTGGCCATTTTAGTTAAAGCCTATTGTTTGAGTTTACCATTTTAATTATACTAAGACATAGTTACAGTGTGTTTTAATCCCAACTCTACAGTGTTTCCGCCACTGTATCGCGTTAGATTTTCTAGGGGATTACAAACTTAGTGCGTGAAAATAAAATAGGTGGATGAATCAGGGACGGTGTAACTGGCGGTGGGATACTTACCTTAGTTCGTTCGAGTTGTATCCGTTAATGTTTCCGTCACAGCCACCCCTACAGCACATCCAACGACCTTGCTCATTCTTCACTGCCTTGGAACGGCACCTATTGCAACTGTTGTAGTACCAACCACTATTGCACTCTAAGTCGATAATTCGACCGTAAGTGTAAAAGTATCCAGGCTGCATCTAGTGCAACAGATGTATAAGGGAAGATGAGAAGTTTACGTTCATACTTTAGAAAAAGTAAAAGATGAAAGATGGTTAGATCACATTCTCATTCTCCTTAATCTCGTTAATCGTTTTACTGTTGTCTAATGTCAGGATCTCTATCTCCTCTTCCTCGTTTGCCTTGTCTATGATCTGAAGAGAGTTGCTAGGTGCGGGGGTTGAGAAACTGCGACGATAGTGTTGATACTGAATTACATACGGCCTCAGATGCAATAATATTGTGATGACGGAAAACTATAACTAAAAATAAATACAGACCTGTTACAGAAAGCCGCGACCTCAGGAATATCAAGTCCAAAGTGGATCTTAGCTGCGTTATAAGTCGTCTGCAAACGCCAACCATCGAATTTGCGAACTTCAACGCATTGCAAAACAACTACCTGAGACTGTTCTGGATTCGGCTGTTTCTGTATAAGTCTAGGAAGATCAACGGAATGAGGACTCCATAAAGTGCATAGGATTTGACAGCAACTGCAACCCAAAGAAGGCAGAGTTAGCAAAGCAAGTTGGATGAGTCATTTGGAAAAACAGATCTCAAATTTATTCCGTGGTGAAAGGAAGGACGTACTCCACATCCTCAAGCTTAAGGTGCGACATTTAAACCCGTTCTTGGTCTCGGTCAATGGACCAATCTCAAACAATTTCCCAACCAGATCTGCATTACGTAGATTAAAAATAAGTACATGGTGCTTCAGACGATACAAAATTTGTAAGCCAAAGATATCCTCGAAATTTTTAATGTGCTTCAGACGATACGTAGACAAAGATATGAACATACCGATGTAATGTGTTGTTGGAACTCGACCATTTATGATATCCTCGAAATTTGCAAAACGGAAGCCATACTCGGGGATAGAATGTTCTCCAGCAGAAGGAATGACCTTGCTGGAATATTCGAAGTAAAGTCGGAAAGGTGCAGGCATAGCCTTGTCGTACCCAACGTTGTTACTGACACTAACGTTTTTTATTGTGTACACCACTCCTACTTCTAGCGAACCTATAAATTTCAAAAACACTTGCTTGCGCACAGTACCTTGGATTATTTGGTTCTACGAAGAAGAAGATAATAAAAAAATAAGGGGCGTGAATGGGACGAAACCAACACAGTAATTAAAAGAACAATATAAATAAGAAACCAACACAACTAAAATCAGAATTTAGTTAAGGTAGATATAAATAAGAAACTGATATAACCAACACAGTAATTAGAAGAACGATTTTAAGAACAATATTGTATCATCAATCAACAACACCTCGATTTATTCGGTCTTCTTCTTGTCCTTGAAAGAGGGACATGTCCAGCGATGAATGACCCTCACATTCATATTTTCAATCCTATCGCCCTCTTTCAATTCAGAGATGGTGACAAACATTTCAGAGGACATGGTTGCCTGGATCTTGAAAAAATGTTGATGGATGATACGATTTGAGAAGGATGAATTGCATATGCACAATCGGACTCCATTTTATAGGAAAATGGTGCGAAGAAAGGGTGAGCAAGTGATGAGGATTGATAATTTTGAAGGTGAATTGATGGGAATCGAAGGGTTCCTTCGTTATTCAAGATGTACATTGCCAAGGTGGTTTATGGGAGGAGTAAATTGGTGTATTCAATCCTCATTCCTGGGAATTGGGAATGTGTGGTGGAGATGGGGGAGTAGTTAGTAAAATTAGGAAATTGGGAGGGACTATTTAGCAATTAGTTACAGTTAGGATGCTTGTTTTGTGAAGTTGCTTAGAATGCTCTATGTGGGACTATGTGAAGTTGATACAGTTAGGAGCCTCTACTGTGCCACGTAGGACTATGTGGTTTCTTCTTTTATTAATAAAAGATCAGTGTATACTGTATATTCAGTGTATACTTAATAAGTTTATATGGTGCTTACTTTTGTTCAATCTTATAGGAGCTTAGGTTATGATCACTAGTACTTTAAATGCTTTTCTGAATGGAAATTATGAAACCATTAGTCATTTTGATAAAAATATCATTGTTTTGCTTCTTAATTTTACTAATGGAAAAATTCTCGATCGAATTATCGCTTCTTTTGTTCCAAAACGCTATTGTCACTTGTATAATTGTATAATTATTATTTCAATTATGTTTTTTTTATAGTTGATTTAGGTATTTGTAATATCTTTTCCATCCATCACAGCTAAAATAGGGAAAATCGTAGGATTGTACGATCCCACGATCCAAAGTAGAATCTCGATCCTGACAACATTGGTGGTGGCTGAGGACGGGATGAAAACCCGAAAGGGCATTCCGAATAAAATGAAGAATCGAGTTGCGAGCCACCACTAAAAAACAAAAAATATGGAAAATGCAAAAATACCTAAAACAAGAGCCAATTCTTCATATGTTGAGTATTTGGAGGTATAAGAAGGGAGTGATAAGGAGGATTAGAAGGGTAGGATAGATTTTTTTATTTTAATTGGAGAAATTTTGTTTTAATTTGTTTTTGGGTGGTTTTTGCATGATCACGTAGTATGGAGAGTTGATCATATTTGGTGACCACGAGATCATGTTTCCCTTGGAATGAGAAGAAGAAGAAGAAGAAGAAGAAGAAGATGTTGTGAGATGAGTCACCTCGCTAGGTCTTGGGATAAGGCAAAGGTGACCATTTACGCCTTTTTATGGAGAGTGATGAGCATAATTTTGACTCTCCTTTTAGGCACTTTTTGTCACCAATTCGGAGTGTATTCTATGCTAAATACTCTTATTTAAAGAGTATTGTTATCTTTACTCCTTTTTGGTTATTTATGTGTATTTTGCAGCCATATTTTGTGCATCGCTTAGCTTGAACATATTCCCTCAAATTAGAATCGCATGCCAAACGATGAGAGCCATGAAGAACTCGATTTTCGGGAAACATTCCACATTGATTGAAGATGTTCTATTTATGAGCTTAAATGAATAATGCTTAAAAGGATTGAAAGTACTACTTATATCAACAAAGTGCACTTTCTTTTCTGGTTTGCCCATGATAAGAACTCCACAGTTAAGCGTGGTTGGCTGAGAGTAGTCTTAGGATGGAAGACCTTCTGAAAAGATTTTCGGGATGCGCATGAGTGAGGACAAAATGCGCTGGAAAGCACTCATATTGCTCTGTGAGACCAGTACAAAGCCTGGCGGGCTACCGCGACTAACATTTTCGGTCCTAGTTTGGGCCGGGGTGTTACATTTCGAACCAGACACTTGCGAACAGAGAGAGTTCGGCTGACTTATCCAGGTAACATAACCTCGAGGTGACTAAGAAGAATAAAGAAGTTAAAGCATGCAAGAAAGAAGAAAAAAGAATAGAACGCACTTTTAGAGAGGGATTGGGGTTTTAATCCCCTCTAGATCTAGCTTGGCAATTGTTTATTATTAAAGTTAAAGACTCAACCTTTTATGAGTAATTTGGGTTGTTCTTGCAATATGAGAGGCTAATCCTCTCATATCTTGGTGTGAATCTACCCAATGATGTAATTTTTCCCATTTTGTAAGACTTTCAACTCTTATTTTGATTTATCTTATTCTATTCCTATCCTTTATCGTTAAGCGTATTATCCATGTACTAGCTCTTTGATTGTTATCAAAGTGGCTATCTAGTTGTGCATGTATGCTTGTTGCTTGCGTGTAGAGAAGTTGTTATACCTATTTAAACCCCTAGTAGCACTCTTGGCATGATTTTTTAGTGCGTTTTCCATCTTATGATTGCCTTTACTAAGGAATATGCATGTTGAAGATGTGGTGATTATTTTATCATAAGCCATTATTTTCTCCTCTTGATGACCTAAATCCTAGACATATGTTGATGTTGTTTGCTAGACTATGTGTGGACGGATGAATATTCCATGTCTAATGTTATTTAGCATGAAGTTGTGACTTAAGAAAGATTATTATTATTATTATTATTATTATTATTATTATTATTATTATTATTATTATTATTATTATTATTATTATTATTATTATTATTACTATTATTATTATTATTGTTATTATTGTTATTGTTATTGTTATTATTGTTATTACTATTATTATTATTATTATTATTATTATTATTTATTATAAAACAGAACTTGTATTGCTCAAGATTGGAACGAAGAAGGAATAAATTAGGAGGTCGAAATATACCCAATCATCTCATAACACTTGGGGAAGACGGTGGGGTTCTTTCAACACGGGCTGAGAAGTGACTAAGGGAATATGGAGCGACCGGTTCACTGTTCCGTGATACGTTGTGCCAAGATATTACTAAAGAGTTGGAGTTATTGGAGTATGTAAATGTCGAGTATTAATGTTCATGTCCTTTAGGGGGGAGGGGGCTAAGTATTTTCCTATAGCAGGGCAGTTTATTGCTATGAGGTTGTTTTCTTGAGGGAACCTTTAATGAAGGAAGGGGTGTGAGAGAAGAGTGGTAATCTACCTCATGCTTATAATTTGAACATTTATGTTTCATGTTGTTCTCGAGTTTCCTCGAAACGAGTAAAGTTCAAGTGTGGGGTATTTGATAAGCACGAGCTATACCCTTCATTTCAGGCTCGTTTTGTTGTCATTTGGGGTGTTTTTATGACTTATTTCACTCGTTTAGAGTGTTGTGTGATTTTACCGTCATTTAGTGTGCTATTGTGTTATTACAGTTATTTGGGATGCTTAGCATTGCTTGTAGGACATCTTGTTCACGTATCGATCTTGGCTATTCAAATAGAGGTGAACTAAGGACGATTTGGCCCTGTAACCAGAAAATTAGTGGTGAAGTAGTTCGGAGTGCCAAATAACCATATAGCGAGATGCCGGAGCATGAAGAATAAAGAATCAAGAGCCAGCAAGAAAAACCAAGCATTGAATGAGGTGAAATGAAAGGGCTGAAGAAGGATTCAGACTGCCAGACGCAGACCGCTAAACTTTGACGCAGTCTGCGCTGCATTGTGGGCGTAGGTTGTGCAACTCCGACGCAGTCTGGGCATCATTGTTGGCGTAGTCTGCGCAAATCCACTTAAACACATATTTGGCTTTCTATTTTGCGCGAAGCTTGGGCTTTCCTTGGGCTTTTCATTTAATGACTTAGGGTTTTGGGTAATCATATAAAAGGTTGTTTTCACACAATTTGTAGAGATCTTTTTGCCATTTTTTACCCTAGTTTCATTGTTATCTTGAGAACCAAGTTTGTATCTTTTCTTATTGTTTTTGGGTATGAACTACGATATGAGGAGCTAATCACCTCAATCTTGGTGTAAGTTCTTCCCGTTTATGTAATTTCATCACTTATGTAAGAGTACTTTCTCTTCTTTTTACTCCTTTAATCTTATGGAATTCCTATTATGAATGTTTAAAGATATTTGATATGTATTGACTAGGACCATATTCCTCTTCTTGATATCATCTATCAATTTGTTTGTGTGTATGAGAAGATGATTACCTATCTACACCCCAAGTAGCAATCGTTACATGATTTTGGTTTGTTATTTCCTCTTGAATGCTTATATTAAGGAATATCGATGTTGTGCGTTTCCTCATCTCGCCACCCCACATGTTCAATATGATTGATTTGAGCATTTTAGTCGTAACGCTCTAAATTTATCGTACATGTCGATGTTGAAGTTATTTAGTTCAATTAAAAAGAAAAGAGCGATAAATAAAATGTTAGCAATGTTAGATGTTGGTAAATAATACGAAAAGAACAAAGATAGAAGTGGAGTTGTTAAACCCTCAACATACATGTTCTTGTCTCGATGCAGAACTCGTTTCGATATCGACTTTGGACACAGAAAGCTCCTCGGTATGTAGTTGAGTTAAGGTGTGCTAGGGTTGTTTTGTGTGGTCTGAATTGATGTCAAAAAATGACGAGATTGCGATCTTCAGGATGCTTGAAGGGAGATCTGAGTGTGTGTAATTACGGTCAAAATGACAATTTTTCCGCCTTTTGGAAGTTGGAGAGGGTTTTTTGAAAGTTGGATATTCCATCTTTTGAAATGGTCGAGGTTTGGTGGTATTTATAGAGGATGTGAGGTTTTGAAGATGTGTTTGAGCGCCGAAACCTAGTTTCTAAATTGTGGTTGAAACATAGGCACAATTTAGACCCTCTTATTAAGCTCTTTTGTCAACAATACAGGATGGTTTCGATGTTAAGTACTCATATTCAGAGTATTGTTATATTTGCCCTCGTTTTGGTTATTTATTTGTAATTTGCAACCACTATTACGCATTACTTGGCTTGGACCTAAATCACTCGAGATAGCACAATGTGCCGATGAACGAGAGCTATGGGAACTCGGTTTTCGAACCAGACACTTGCGAACCAAAGGAGTCCAGAGACGTCTTGTTCGGGTAACATAACCTCGAAGTAACTATGAAGAGTAAAGAAGTTAAAGCATGCAATAAAAGAGAGGAAGAAGCAACAACAAGAAGAAGAAGAAGAAGAAGAAGACGAAAATGTTGATCAGGGTCGCAGGCGCAGACTGTGGGTTCCAGCGTAGTCTACGGGCTCTGCAACTCAGGTGCAGCCTGAGCCGCCCAGTGCAGACCGCGAAAATTCACTTAAAAATCGTAGATTTTGTTTTTTATTTTCTCTTGTTACAGGCTTATTTGTGGGCTTGTAATTTTGATTCCTTATATTACCATAGGTATTTAAGATTGCATTAGACACTTTGTAGAAGGAGGAACTCACTTTTAGAGAGAAATTAGGCTTTTAATCCATTGGAGATCTAGCTTTTTAGTAGTATAGTATTGAAGCTAAAGACTCAACCTTTTTGGTTGATTTGAGTTGCTATTGGAAGATGCGAGGCTAATCCTCTCATATCTTGGTTTGAATCTACCCAATGGTGTAAATTTTCCCATTTTGTAAGACTGTCAACTCTTGTTTTAATCTATCTTATTTTATTTCTATCCTTTATTGTGTAAGTGTATTTTCCATATACTAGGTCTTTGATTCTATCAAAGTGGCTATCTAGTTGTGCATGAACACTTGTTGCTTGTGTGTTAGAGAAGTTGTTACACCTATCTACACCTCTAGTAGCATTCTTAACATAGATTATAGTGTGTTTGTCGTCAATCGATTGTCTTGATAAAGGAATATGCATGTTGAAGATGTGGTGATTGTTTTAGCATAAGCGAATATTTTCTCTCCTTGATTATCTAAATCCTAGACACATGTTGATGTTGTTTTCTAGACTATGTGTGGACGGATGAATATTCCGTTATGTAATGTTATTGAGCATGGAGTTGTGAATTAAGAAAGATGGTTATTATTTAGAGTTGATTGTTTTGCATGTGTGGATGAATTATATTGTTGTGGTATCGATTTACACTGAGATACTTACCTACTATTGATTTCATTACTATTATACTTTGCTTGTTTTGTAACACCCCTGATTTTATAAATTAAATTAATTTAAAGTTATGTTCGTATTTTTATTTTGTTTACAATTTAACTCGTAATTCTTAAAATTATTATAAAACGAATTTATCGTTTAATCGTTTCAAACTATAAAATTCTATTTGACTCGAAAACTCTTCTTATATTTAAAACATATTTTTATTTCTGTTTCGATTCATTTTATACATTTAATTTAATTCTTATTGAAAGTCTATTTCGACGATTTAAATTCTAAATTCTTTTTATTTATGTATATTTAAGCTCAAATGTTCTATTTTTCGGCTCGAGGCTCATTTATTTTAAGTTTCGTCAGAATATTTATTTCATTTCCTCGAGAAATCAATTTAATTCACTTCATCGAAAATTTATTATTTATCGGGAAATACTATTTCATCGTCTAATTATTTATTTCTATAAACTTCATTTTCGTCTCGAATAATTATTTGTATCTCGAAAAATGTTTATTTACTCATTTTTATTTAGCCGACCCAATTATTTTATTAACTCGTTTTAATTCAATTCTTGGGTCAGTCAACTTATCGTTATGGAGTTCGTCTCCTACCCGATTCATTTAATTATCCGTATACAACGTATACATTTTGTCTCGGAATTCGTACACTTTTTGATGAGTTAAATTCATTCCACTTAGTGATTACGTTCAACCCCACATTTAGTGACTCATTCACTCGTGTGATTCATCTCCCTTGGGCTCCTCTCAATTCCACCGCTTCACTCCCATCTTACTTTTCCCCTTCCTCTTTTATTGACGTTCACTCCCCCTATTAACATTCCATCCATCTTTCTTCTTCCTTTCATTCTTCACAATCGATCAACCGTCCCTTGTTCGCCTCTACTCACACATGTTGCCGCTGCCACGCTGATGCTACTACTGCCACGCTGATGCTGCTGCTACGTTGATGTCGTTGTTGCTACGCTGCTGCTGCGTGTCCGCTCTTATGCTTGCTTGACAGGTGACGATTTGGTTCATTCTCCTTTCTTTTTTCTTTTCCTTCGTTCTGTACGCTGCTGATGTTGGTATTATCGTTTACTGCTGCTGTCTTTGTCGTTTCACTCCTGTGTTGATGTTTGCTGATGCCGCTGCTCTTTGTTGTTGCACGCCTGCTCTCTATCCAACTGCTATGGTTTTTGTCGTTGTTGTTCTATTTGTACCCTTTGTCTTTGTCTCGTTTTCTTCTCCTTAATCTCCTTCACCTCAATCTGTTCGTGTCTGCTGTTGTTTTTCATTATTTTTCTGCTGCTACTGCTCTATCTTTCTGCTGATGCTGATGCTGATGCTGGTGCTGTTGTCGTGTTGGTTTGTTGTCGTTGCTGCCATTTGTTTATTTTTATGCGTAGTATCTGCTGCCCTCTTCTTCTTCCCCTTTGTTCTGCCTTTACTCCTTCGTTTCTGTCCTTGTTCTCCTTCTTCTCTTGTCGTGTGTTCGTTGCTACTGTTATTGCTGCTCTTTCATTTTTGATGTCGTTGCTACTGTCATCACGTTCTTGCTATTGTTGTTTTTCGTGGCTGCTGTTCGTATCCATCTTCTACTCATTCCTCCCCTCGGTTTGTGTCATGCATATATATATGTTACTTCTATCAAATTCCTCACAAACTGTTCCTTCTTTTACTGCGTTCCCTTCAACTTATATTCCGCAGAATTCCCAATGTTCCTCCTCTGTTCTCATTTTAAACGCTCTGTTCTTCTTCGAGTTTTCTTGGATTTCGCAAAGACGCAACTGAGGACAATTACATGATCGTTTTGGATTTTTGACTCAAGGTAACTTGGGAAGTTACTCGATTTATATCGTATGTTTGAGTAGTAGTATGTAGTAAATATTTTAACTTCGGTTTTCTAATTTTAGCTATTTATTATTTGCTAAATATTATTTTTAAATTGTGTGCCTTATAAATTTTTAACTTTTGATATCGTTTCATAAATCGTTAGTAATTTAAGTATTTACGATCGTTATAATATTTTGTTGGTTATCGTGACACTAGTAACTAAATAATATCGATGTCATATTTTCGTCATATTTTAATAATTTATAACTTTAACTCAAAATCGTATTTTTATATTATAATCGAGATTTGTATACTTGTTCAATAAAATTAATTTTGTTTTACGACTTACATTAATAAATGAGAAAGTAGTCGATTTTGTTTTAAATACATTTTAAGTCGAGACTGTTTTCCCTAATAATTTCTCATTTGTCTACGATTGATTATTTTTAGTAAAATCAGTATTATTCATTGATAAAATCTATTTGCTAAAACTAATTTGAAAGCTTTATAAAATCTCGTTTAATTTATAAGATTCGTCGACTCAATTAATTTCTATATCATTTTCTTAAAACATCTCTTTTCTGAAAAATTATAGTTTTAACTCGATTTCCTAATTATTTATAAAATACTGTATATTGACTTATTATATTTTATTTATATTTTGAGTAACGAATTTAGAAATGTATTAAAGTTACGATAACGACGATAATAATAAAATGTTAATTTCGTTAGAAATGCTATTTTTATACATTTTCACTTATTTTAATAACTTGCGTATTTTCTATAAGACTTTCTATTTTAAGTGAGTTTCTAAAAAAGTAAGTTTCTATTTATAGAAAGTTTCTCTTTTAATATAAAATGTTCATTCCTTTTATCCTCATATTATTCATAATGATTATATCTCTTGTATATATCGATAATAGCTTGGTTTTGGAGTTATGGAATAAGGATAAGTGTGAGGTTTAGAGTAATATATTCTGGGGTTTACGTTTTTGCCATCAGTTAGGCTAGTGTATCAGGAATCGGTACATTAGTTGTTGAACCGGGTGACAGGTATCCCGGGAGTTGTGTACATTTTGACCTTAAGCTTAGGCCTCGCAGTAAGTCACCGTCATAAATTGAACTGGGTGACAAGTAATCCCAGGAGGGGTGTGCATTGTCCTAAACTAGGGTCACGCATTTATAAGTCGTCGTCCTATTATGGTTGAGTAGCCTAGTTAGAGACCGAAGTTTGATTTGTTTGAACTAAGTTCTCGAAGCTAGTTTTTAGTATTCTCCTGGTGAATGTCTAACCTTCTACACTGAATATTTACATAACGCCATTTTGAATATTTTTATTATTATCGATACATTTTGGATTTGCAGGTTGGCAAATATTTGAACTTTTCTTCTGAAAACTTGTTCTGATTTTATTGTTCTAATATTTTAAGTTTTCTTTGAAAGCTTATTGTTATTATATCATTTAATGTTTTCCATTTTAATTATTTTGATATAATAATACTATTATTTTTCCATATGATATAATATGGCTGGGAGAACATCCGAGTTACTCCCCAGTGACGTGGCTGTTATGTTTATAACATGACAGGTATTTGCTGTTGGGTTTTGGGTGTGAGCTAGCGAGTAGCGTGGATCCTACTCTTCCTTCATCAGGTTTATTTATGGATTTGTATAAACTCGTTTTGGAGATTTTACTTTTAGCCCTTTTGTAAAAAGATGTCTTTGTATTGACTTACCATTTCTTTTAATAAGATATAGTTTGTCAGTGTGTTTTAATCCCACTCTACAGTGTTTCCGCCACTGTATTGCGTTAGATTATCTAGGGGATTACATGTTTTGTCACCAAAACCAACTTGAAAACACCCCCTTTAATGTTTAGATTAGATCATATCTCTTCTTGATCATACAAGTTTCTCTATTAGATTAGTAGTTTTTGTGCTTTGCTAGTTTAGTTTCTTTAGATTCTTATTTCCTAGATCATTCGTCCATCCTTGTGGTTCGACCCCGCTACTTGCCATTAGCTACTTTTAAGTGGTTTTAATGCCTGTTTTGGGTATTGTAAATGTGTTTGTATGATTAGCCTTGGTTACAATGACATAGTCAATGCGCTTCTCATCAAAATGGCACCATTATTCTCGGGAATGACAACATTCTAGATTTTAAGTTTTTTGAGAATATTTTCTAGTTTAGCATTTATTTTTGTTTCTTTGTTGTTTTTAGTTGTTTTTGCATTATCTTGTGAAATAATTGGTAGTTCTAACCAATCTTGTGCAAGTTTTATTTGTTAGTTCATGCCTCGTAGCTATTCTCTTCCAACAGAGTACGAAGTTGGACAAGATCAAATCAACGCGTGGGACGACTTTTTCCACCAACCGTCTTACGAAATTTTTCGGCCAAGTAGTTCAAGTTCAAGCCCATGCGAAGGAAAAACTCTTGACACCTTCGTATCTACACCATCATATATAGCTTTTGTCGATCCAATGGTGAGAACTATACGAGAAATGAAGGCTCTGGATCTCGCTACTCAACCTACGAGTATCGTGTATCTGGACATAGAGGATTACGTCCATTTCACGCTTAAAGATCACTTCCTACACCATCTAAGTAAATTCCATAGATTGGCCAACGAAGAGCCTCATCAGCACTTGAGCGATTTTCATATGAGTTGCGCTAGTGCGAAACCAATCAAGGTTCAAACAAGGGTTCCCAAGGGTTCAATCAAGGTTCAAACCAATAAATGAACCAAGAACAAAAGAATGCCAAGGTACCTTCTACGGAGGAGATGTTGAACACTATCTTGCAAAACCAAGTAAAGGATCAACAAAAGAGAGAAACGGAAAGGTTAGAATATGCCAAGGAGATGCAAAATCAGGATCAAAAGATAGCTCACATGGAGACTCAAATGAGTCAAATGATGAAGGCATTCTCCCAAAGCCAAATCCCCCTCGCCGGAAAGCTACCTTCAGGAACTCAAGAACCTACCACCCACAATGCTAGTGCGGTGTTTGTACTACCAAAAGAACAAGTTCCTGAAAGAAAGCCAACTATAATGCATTAAATTGCCGATTTTGATCTGGATAATCCTTATGTCACAAGTGAAGAGTGTGAAGCGCGATTTAGGTGCTATCAAAGAGAAGGCATTCCTTTCCCTCAAGCTCTTTCTAGGACCGAACCTGGTGAGTTTGATGATCTATATATGGAAGTTCCTATGAGCAAGAAGCCAACCTTCCCACTACTATTGAAGCATTGGAGGAGCCCCATTTCGCTAGCTTCCTAAAAGCCAGATGGCTCGCTCGAAGGGGGAAGGTGGAGAGTATCGCAAGGAGGAGAGCTAAGAAGCAACAAGTTCTAGCCATAGCTAAAGAAAATTTGCCTCAAACATGTGATGATCCGGCCATGTTTGCTATCGATTGCTCCATCCAATATCAAGTATTTGAGGACACCACATTAGACCTAGGTGCTTCCATTAATGTCATGCCCATTGAGGTATACAAATACCTAGGCTTTGATAATCTAAAACGCACAAATGTCACGATTTAACTTGCAGATTGCTCGAACATTCAAGCCATGGGCATCGTGGTAGATTTCTTGGTGAGAGTTACAGATCTATTATTTCCCACCGATTTCTATGTTGTAAACATGGAAAATACAACGAGCTCTACACCATTGATCATGGGAAGGTCTTTCATGAAGACGGCCAAAGCCAAAGTCGATGTGACCGAGGGGATCCTATGTCTTGAGCACAAGGGGAAGTTTATGAAGTAGTTGGTGAAAAAGAAGAAAGGGACCAAAAATGTTAAATCCTTGCATTTTCTTACCATTGCGGAAAGTGAAATCGAAAATGAAGAAGCAAACAACAGTTCCAAGGAAGAGAAGATTGAAACTCCCTTGAAAGGGGAATATTTTTGTTATTTCTGTTGTCAATGTGCAATAAAAAGCAAAGAAGAAAACCCTGAAGAATGAAGAAAAGGGAAAAGTCGAGCAAAAGTGAAGGAAAAGGGCAGGAATCAAAGCGCAGACTGCGGGATTCTGTGCAGCCTGCGCTTCAGTCCCTGCTCAGCAAACTCGTACTTGTCCAAGCTTGTTTGGAATTCAACACTTCTTTGCTATGAAGAAGAAAGATGAAATACCAAAGAGTAAACACCATGAAAAAGTGAAGAAGGAATCGCTATATGCTAAGAATAGTGGGACTAGAAAGCCTTGGAACAAAAAAAAAAGTCAAGGAGAACCCCAAGCTTCCAAGGGATGAGAGATATGATGGGCCGAGAATTAAGTCCCTTAAAACGTTGAAACCAAAAAAGAGAGGCAGCGACATTAGGCTTAAGTCGGTGAACCTTGAGGAGAAAGGATGACCATTTCCCTCCTCTTGGTCGAACCATCAACATTAAATATACGACACAACCTTGTACATAGCTCTTATCCCTTATCTTTTAGAGTAGATTTAATTGTTTTTATGTGTTTTCCCTTAAATTTTGTGGAAATTCGGGAGGTTCTAAAAAATCTTGTGAGCATTGTGTTCTAGGGATATGAATGAGGGTTCTCTAACCTGAATCCAAGTCAACTTGGGGATTGAGAGCTAGTACAAGGTTGGTGAGAACATGTGAAGGAAAGTCGCAAAGGAGTTAAGCATTTTTGGAGAATATTGAGGAAGTTTTTGGGAGAATTTTGGGATCGAAGGCGCAGACTGCGCCAGAGGATGCGCAGTCGATCGTACACCCCCATTACTTTTAAAACCCGCACCTTTTGGAATAGTTAATCAATTCCCACTTGTGCCCCATCTCCTTTCCATAATATAATATTAAACTCCTTCTGACATACTTTATATCTCACTCATCTCAATCTCAACTCACCAACCAAACACTTGTAACACTTATTTTCATCCTTACCTCCCTAAACACTAGACTTTCATAACTTAGATATTTCACTTCAACTCTCCAGATTTTCAACTTCACGATTGAAGATTTTTTTGTGGCTCACTCTTGGAAATCTAAGGAAGAGAGTCTTTCTAATCAAGATTCAAGTCAAGCCTTCTTCCTCAAGGATCAAGGATGGGTAGTTTCTAGTACTTTCTCTCCTCTTTTGCTTGTTTTTTGCTTGTTTAGTTTCAATTGAGAGGTTTACCTCTCTTAATTGTTTCTTTACAAGTTGTTAGGGTTACTTTTATCTTGGTTAGTTGATTTTGGATGTTATTTATCTTTGGGCATATCCACAAACACTCATATGCTTGTTTTCACTTAGATGAACATCAAGTGTTTGTGGAAATATCCAAGTGAGATTTAAGTGTTTGTTATTGTTTGTCTTGTTATTTGGTGGGATAGACTACTTGTGTTTGGTGTGTGTTTATAGGTGCCATTGGAAGGCTAAGATACCACCGCGACCCACAATATTACAAATGTGAAGAGAGCTCGATCACTTATCCACTATTACAAAACATCAAATAGACAACTTCTAATAGCGGACAGTTACTCTGAAGAGGTACGGAATTCTGATCTGGAACAAGAAGAACTTGTACAGTTCTCAAAGGAAGAAGTCCAGGAAGAGTTACAATACTGGCAAAATGCTATAATATGCTATATACTTGGAGCAAACCCTCCATGGGAAGTGATCCAAGGCTATGTACACATAATATGGGGCAAATTCGGAATTGACAACATTTCCTTTTATCCGAATGGCTTGTTCCTGGTACGGTTCAAAAAGAGTGAAGACAAAGACAAAATTCTACAAACTGAGTACTTCATGTTCGATAATAAACCGGTGATTATCAAACCGTGGGATGGTGAAAAAAAACTGATGAAAGAAGATGTCAAAAGGCACCTGCGTGGGTACGACTATATGAACTACCCTTAAAATATTGGGGGTCCTGTCTTCCTAAAGTGGCGGGTATTGTGGGCAAATTTATCAGAGCGGACCAACCATCTATTGAGAAACGTAGGTTGGGTTTTGCTCGCGTCCTGGTGGAGCTCACAGTGGGACAACAATTTGCGGACAAAATCGATTCAAGGATGAAAAGGAAGAAATTGAGGAAATACGAATTGAGTTTGAATGGAAACCAATAATATGTGGACATTGCAAAGGAATGGGCCATGAGTCAAAACAATGTAGAAAACAAAAGAATCCTCCGAAGAAACCTGTTCTGCAACAGAAAATGTGGAAACAGGTTGGAAAGAAGGAACCAAATTATAAGGGGACAAATGAGAAAGACTCACGCACATATGCCTGGGTCGCTAAAACATCAGAAAATGAGCAGCCAAGCCAGCCTATTAGTATCCCTGACCCACAATCGACTGAGCAAAATGGCCACCTGAACACATCTAGAGAAGATGGAGAGAAGGAACCACCCAACCAAAACCAAAATACATGATGAGTTACAATATAGCGTTTTGGAATATGAGAGGTATGAATAATGTTAATAAGCAAATAACAATAAGCTATTTCCTACATACTAATGATATTAGCCTTTGCGGACTGCTGGAAACAAAAATAAAGGGAACCAATAACACCAATATCATGAATAATCTGGGTGATGGTTGGAGCGTTGCTACTAACTGTCACCAACATAAAGGGGGAAGAGTTTGGGTAATGTGGAAATCAGGCCATTTGGATGTATGGGTTATTCAATCTCATGCACAGTTCATACATACAAGGGTGACGAATAAAGGTACTAAGAACAGTTTTTACATCACTTTCATATATGCTCATAATGATGGGAAGGATAGGAAGGAGTTGTGGAATCAGCTAAAGTGGATTGCTGGACAGACTCAGGGTCCCTGGGCCTGGGCTGGGGATATGAACACGGTGAGCAATCCCAATGAAAGACTTGGAGGTAGCACGAAAATTGAAGATATGGAGGATTTTCTGGACTATATAGCAGAATGTGATATGAATGACATGCCCTCTACGGGAGCCTTCTTCACCTGGAATAACAAAAGAGAACCCCAACATAGAATCTACAGCCGTATCGACAGATTTATGGTCAACCCTGAGTGGTGTAACAAATATCCTGACATGCAAGCCCACTTCTTTCCAGAGGGCCTATTCAACCATAACCCTTGTGTTGTCTCTACTACTAATGCTAATGGTTTCAGGAAAAAAGCAAGTTTTAAATTTTTTGATATGTGGACTTCGCACAAGGATTTCCTCCCAACAGTTCAGCAAGTCTGGAATGAAGATATTGCTGGAACTCCCATGTTCCGACTTGTTAAAAGGCTGAAAAATCTTAAATATGGACTCCGGAGGATAAATAGATGCAGCTTTTCTGATATTGAGCTTCGGACAACCCAAGCAAGCAAAGATCTAGAGCAATTGCAACTTCAAATTCAGGAAGATTACAACAATACTGATCTTATAAGTAAAGTACGTGAGTCTGCGGAGAGATTAAAAGCTCTCATGGACGCACAAAACCAGTTTCTCAAACAAAAATCCAATGCCCATTGGATTCAAGATGTAACACCCGCTATTTTTCCTATCATTTTTATTCTTTCCGTTAGGACTCCGTCTTAACTATGTCACTTTTCGGCCTCAAATTTCATCTTTTTACTAAGCTCTATTTTTATTGTTGAGTTTAATGATTTTTATTTTTAATTTTAAAGATTTTAATTCTTTCAAATCTCTTTAATTGATTTTCTTCGTAAACGAATTAATTTTCCGCAAGGAATTCTATTTCTCTTCGAATTGACGTTTTTAAACTCGGATTTAAGTTATTCTTTTTTCTAAAAATGTTTGAATACGTTTATATAATATTTTCAACTAGTAAATATTTTTATTTATAAAAATTTAGTCGTTAATGATTTTATTACGAAGTTTCACGAATAATTATTTTCTTACGCGAGGTTTACTCGAATTACCTTGAAATGTCTTTAACTATTTTACGATTCTTATTTTTAAGCAACCTACAATTAAAAGAAACACTTTTTAATCATTTTTGGACCGTGACACCCTTGGTCACACACTTTCACATTTTTTTAACACTTGGTTTTATAACTTGATTAAGGCCTTAGATATTTTATTTTCCTACATTTATTTATGGACTTATTGCAAGACTCTTCACACTTCCACCTTATTCATTTTGTCTGGTGGTTTTGGATGGATTTAACTTTTTTTTATCATTTTTAAAAGTCCACATTTATTCTCTCATCTCATCATTTTCTTTCATTCATTTTCAATCAACCACATTAAACAAAAATACTCTTCATTTCCTCCATATTGGCTGTGAGTTTCAGCCATATTTTCCAGCCAAACTTTGTCTCAAATCGAGTCTTGATCGTCTCATTTTCATCTCCGAATTAATCGTCTATCTTTTCCCTTCGTTAAGGTAATAATCTATGTTATTTCCGATCGTTATTTACCTTGATTATTTTAAGTTTTCTCATGGTAGTTTTTTACCATGTATGACGTGTATTGAAGAATCCTTGGACGACCCCGAAGCCGATGAGTTTATCGTAAACTCGGATTTGGGTTTGAGGTAACGTCGATGTTACTCGGTATTGCATGATTTTGTTTGTGTAATTGCATGTATATAGTTATAATTTTATTTTTGACAATATATGTATGTCATATAATCTGGAAAAATTTTTAAAATTTGGAAATTTGCATGTTTCGGTAATTTTTATCGCTTTTACGAGATTAACGATTAAATCGTCATATTAATTTGTAAAATCGTAATATTCGGTCTAAACTTGTAATATATGATTCTATTCTGTAAAAATGAGATTTTTGATGATTTTTAATAATTTGGTATTTTTCTGATATTTTTGATATCGATTATTGAATTATTACCGTTATCGGACAAAAACGATTAAAACCCGATTTTTAGTTCTAGTACCTAAACATTTTATTTTAATCTGATTTTTGATGTGGTGAAACTTTCTGTTGAAATAAAATTTCCTGAATATTTTCATAAATTTTCGGAATTGTTAAGAGGATGAATTAATTAATCAATTTAAATCATCGTTTATCGTTAAAACCGTGTTTGTCGTTTAAATTCTCGATTTCTGATCCGATGATTAAATCTGGAAAAAAATTGTAATTCTGATGATTTCATATTAAAATGTAATTTTATGATTTTTAGTGCCTTAATAAATGTTCGGAACGATAAGTTTTATTAATGGAATCGTTAATTGTGAAAACGGGTTTTAAAGACGGTTTTGACGGGATTCGGTAAATCTGGAACTTTGGAAAATCTGGAAAATTAGTATATTCTGGAAAATGATGATTTTTAAGTTTAATATTAATTTTTAGACATAAATACTTAAATCGTTTTGTAATTACTATTTTTATTAATCGTTATTGTCGAGATTAGACGATTAACGAGAAAACGCTTTAAAAACCGAGTTTTAGGATTCTGGAAAATTTTCTTTTCTGGCCAGAATGTCCATAAATATATTTTAACCATTTTACGTAATGTTTGTACTATTTATTAAAGTCTATAATTTATAAGTATTGATTTTCGGACAAATTGTGATTTATCGTTAAAATGCTTCGTCTTACCTAAAAGAATTATTTTTCCAGCAATTTTGAAAGTATTTAAATCTAAAACTTTAAGAGTTAAATCATCCCTTAACATACTCTAAATATATTTGTTGGTTTAATTAAATAAAGACGTTCAAATATTTAATTTGATATTTGCCGTAAAATCCTATTTATAATCGTATTGTCGAAACTAATAATAATTAGGGAATTTTAGTTTTATAAATTTTGGAAACACCCTAATTAGTAGTATTTAAAATGTTTAAATCATTTCTAAATCATTTTATAAATGCTTGTATGACGTTTCAATAATTTCATTAACTCAAATGTTCTCGTTTTAAGAATTAATATCGTTAAGGCCGAAAGTACTAGTTTTATAAATCTACATTGTTTACTAAAAATGTTTATTGGTATAAACTAATATTTTTGCTATTTTGATATGAGGCTATTTTTAGTAAGTTTCTAAAAATAGAAGTTTCTTAAAATAGAAAGTTTCCTCTTTTGGAAAGTGATTCCTTTTCATTTTGTTCTCTTATTGTTTATATGAATACATCTTTTAAATATCGATAATGGATTGTTTTGGAGTTATGGAATAAGGAAAAGTGTGGGTTTAGAGTAATATATTCTGGGGTTTACGTTTTTGCCATCAACTATAAGGCTAGTGTATCAGGAATCGGTACATTGGTTGTTGAACCGGGTGATAGGTATCCCGAGAGTTTTGTACATTTTGACCTTAAGCTTAGGCCTCGCAGTAAGTCGTCGTCATAAGTTGAACTGGGTGACAGGTAATCCCAGGAGGGGTGTGCATTATCTTAAACTAGGGCCACACATTTATAAGTCGCCGCTCTATTATGGTTGAGTAGCCTAGTTAAAGACCGAAGTTTGATTTGTTTGAACTAAGTTCTCGAAGCTAGTTTTTAGTATTCTCCTAGTGAAAGTCTAGATTCTGCATTAATCCTATCCATAACGTTATTTTGAATATTTTTATTGTTATCGATATAAATTGGTTTGCAGGTTGGCAAACATTTTTTATGTTTCTTCGGAAACCCATTTTAATGGCTTATTTTAATATGCTATTTTACTGTTTTTCATTTTTACTATTTTTCTATAGTAGTAATTACAGTTTTAAAATCCTGTTATACGGCTGGGAGAACGTTGGCGTTGCTCCCCACTGATTGTGGCTGTTATGTTTTAACATGACAGGTATACGTGTTCCGGGTGTGAGCTAGCGAGCAGTGTGGATCCTGCTTATTTATTGTTATAATTATGTCCTATAGATTGTTCAAACCCCTTTTGTGGATTGTTTTAAGTTTTGGCCATTTTATTTAAGGCATATTGTTTGACTTTACCATTTTAATTTTACTAAGACATAGTTACAGTGTGTTTTAATCCCGACTCTACAGTGTTTCCGCCACTGTATCGCGTTAGATTTTCTAGGGGATTACAGTTGGTATCAGAGCATCACTGCTCCCAACGCTTACACCTGAAAATAGGGAAAATACCAGTAAATTATTTAAACAGTAAATAAAAATATTATTAGAGATGGGTAGAAACAAGTAAGGACTTATTTATTTAGCTTTCCTGTTACTGAATTGAATCTCAATGATTAGCATTGAATATTTGTTTTATATGTCGAAGAAAATGATGAATGGACAAGATGCTGACATGATGCTGCTCCAGATCGGGACAAGACCTACTTAGGACTCTCAACGCCTGCTGACTCGAGTGGACAACTAGGTGCTCTAAGAAAGATGCCGATGGTGACTTTTCAGCTACGGTTCAGTTTACTTAAGCTACAGGCCATATGATCAAGAGTAGATTCAAGTTCCATGATCGTGTAGTAGACTTAGATGCGACTTCACTTCACTTTGGATCTAGACGAAGCAACACAAGACTAGTGTGCTCGTGTCCCTACGAGATGAAGAAGATATCCCGCGAATTCCTTTGTGGAACCGTAGAGGTCCGAAGATTCTCCTCTCGTTTTAGATTTTAATCATCTGGAACCATTGATTCTTTTCTCCTTGCCTCTACTTCTTCTAACCCTTCTTATAAATTCTCGTCTTCATTCTTGAGATAACTCTTTGATTAATTCTCCTACTTTACCATCTTTCCTCTTGAGATTCTTTTATTTGACCGAATTCCGTCTCAGTGAACCTCGTGGAAAGTTATAGAGGTTGAGGTTTAGTAAACCCTTGTTACCTGGTTTGAGGATTGTGAGTATACCCTATCTTTTAAGCGAGTAAGAAATTCTTGAGGATTGATTCGAATGACAAACTGTTGATTGATGGAATTTGGATGATACTTTAGTCACTGAACCTTGGGTTATAGGTTACTTTGATTAATTTTGAGTACTTAGAGTTGAATATATTTTTGGAGTAGTCAGAGTATATCATATTTGATGGATACCTAATACCTACCCTAGAACCGAACTAAGTGTAACTGATAATATTACTTTGGATTCTTACCTAATGCTTATTTAATGGATGCATCGCGAATATTTGGGATCATAGAGTATTTTTTAAGGTGTTAGCCTGAGTGTTGTGGTTAATGTCGTTAGAAATTTTGGTTGACATAGATTACCCGTATTTCTTAAGGATTAGATTGTTGATCGTCGTTTAAGGTTGTAACCTATGAACTTTGGAGTTGAGTGATCTAACTTGGATAAATTGTTGTTGTCCCTAGAAAAGAGAACTATCTTGCACAATCACAGTTTGGTTTTATTGTGCTGTTTTGAGGAATACTATAATACGGATCATATTAGTGGGACTGTTATAGCCTTAGACCAACGAGATTGTGGCTTCGTTGAGTTAATAAATATTTTGGTGGTTTCGCTGATACAATATGAAATTTGGTGGAATTTTTTTGAAACTTTAGCCCAATGGCGTGTTTGAAGAGGTGAGTGTTTGCGCCATTACCAATACGTTTGAGTGTGGTTGAGGATTTGTTATACTTTCCTCAACTTCTTTACTTGTGGCATTATAAACATGTTGGTAATTTGAGGATTCAGTGCCCGAACATTGTTATATTGGTGGACCTTGTTTAGTGATCCTTACTCGAGAAATTTGGAGCATACCTCGAGTTCAGACCTTATGAGTCTTGAAATTAGGAGCCTTATCAATCAAGGGTTTGGGTATGTTTTGTTAACCGTTGGAATCTTAATTATGGATTTGATTCTAAAGCATTTGTGGATTAGTATCGTGTCGCTTGAACGATTGGATAGTCACGTAAGACTTAATTTTGGAGGCTATGGCAGTTGATAATTTTGGAGGTTGTAGATTGAGTAGGACCACCCTGTACCGATATTGGACTTAACGTTATTCGATGGGCCATTTAGGAACCCGTGTTTGTGAAAGTCGTGCTAGGAATCTCGAGATGGTTAATTTCCTCTATAATCCTCGAGAGGTCTGTTTGACTCTCAACTTCGTCCTTCTTTCTGCTTCTCTTGAACTTTGTTATCGTAACTGCTTCCAATCCCTTTGACCTTTATCGATTTTGAAAACTCTTATTTTAATTTATTGTTTATCCTTGTTCTATTTATCCGTTAACCATTTTTTTTTTCGAACTTCCTATTTTATAAAAAGTTTGACTAGTTTAAAAAAAATGGATTATCGTAAAATTTTAACATTTTGAGTTATAATTTCTAGTTGTGAAAATCCCCATTGTGTAAAAAGTTTGACTAACTTAAACTTTTCGGATATCGTGAAAAATATTTTCGAATTATTAATTTAAGAACTTTATACTTCACTTTTGTTTTATCTTTGGTTGATACTTGTATGTAGATCTGTTTCAAAATGCCCTAATAATTTATTTTAAATTATTACAAAATTATTTCAAATTTTGATTTTCAAGCGATAGGAATTTTATAAAAACTTTCATATTTCCAAATACTACAATTTCTACAGGATTATTATGTAAAACATTTTAGCATTGTCAAAGTATTTTGTATGTTCAAGTTTGATAACATTTTTGAAAACTTTCATAATTACTTTGATAACATTTTCGAAATTTTGACGTTTTGAAATTAGTTTTTGTTTTTGGTGGACTTTTGAATCTGTTATTGAAAATGTTTGACGACTGGTTCGATTTTTACTAACTACAGAATTTGATTTCTGCAAACTAAATTTTGTTTCATCAAAGAAAGAAATACAATCGAACTTCTTAATCATATTATTTTACTTTTTTTTTTAAAACTATTTTGGTTATCCTATTAACTTCGAGTTTGTTTACAAACGTTATTTGAAGTCATTATTTTATCAAATAACTTTACTTTACGATTTCGCTATTTAAAAAAAATTAAACTCTGGGTAGCTTAGCCTAACTTCTCTTGGAATAAATATTTGCATTCGTTTTCGTTTCACTTTGAAAGTGTAAAATTTTCTTTTAAAGCCAACTTTTTATGAGAAATTTTTATCCTCATCCTTTCGAGTGGAGTAATCTTGATTCCATTCAGCTTATTCTTAGTTTCGAGGACGAAACTTTCTTTTAGTGGGGAGGATTGTAACACCCGCTATTTTTCCTAGCATTTTTATTCTTTCCGTTAGGACTCCGTCTTAACTCTGTCACTTTTCGGCCTCAAATTTCATCTTTTTACTAAGCTCTATTTTTATTGTTGAGTTTAATGATTTTTATTTTTATTTTTAAAGATTTTAATTCTTTCAAATCTATTTAATTGATTTTCTTCGTAAACGAATTAATTTTCCGCAGGGAATTCTATTTCTCTTCGAATTGACGTTTTTAAACTCGGATTTAAGTTATTCTTTTTTCTAAAAATGTTTGAATACGTTTATATAATATTTTCAACTAGTAAATATTTTTATTTACAAAAATTTAGTCGTTAATGATTTTATTACGAAATTTCGCAAATAATTATTTTCTTACGCGAGGTTTACTCGAATTACCTTGAAATGCCTTTAACTATTTTACGATTCTTATTTTTAAGCAACCTACAATTAAAAGAAACACTTTTTAATCATTTTTGGACCGTGACACCCTTGGTCACACACTTTCACATTTTTTTAACACTTGGTTTTATAACTTGATTAAGGCCTTAGATATTTTATTTTCCTACATTTATTTTTGGACTTATTGCAAGACTCTTCACACTTCCTCCTTATTCATTTTGTCTGGTGGTTTTGGATGGATTTAACTTCTTTTTTTTATCATTTTTAAAAGTCCACATTTATTCTCTCATCTCATCATTTTCTTTCATTCATTTTCATTCAACCACATTAAACAAAAATACTCTTCATTTCCTCCATATTGGCTGTGAGTTTTAGCCATATTTTCCAGCCAAACTTTGTCTCAAATCGAGTCTTGATCGTCTCATTTTCATCTCCGAATTAATCGTCTATCTTTTCCCTTCGTTAAGGTAATAATCGATGTTATTTTCGATCGTTATTTACCTTGATTCTTTTAAGTGTTCTCATGGTATTTTTCTACCATGTATGTCCTGTATTGAAGGATCCTTGGACGACCCCGAAGCCGATGAATTTATCGTAGACTCGGATTTGGGTTTGAGGTAACGTCGATGTTACTCGGTATTGCATGATTTTGTTTGTGTAATTGCATGTATATAGTTATAATTTTATTTTTGACAATATATGTATGTCATATAATCTGGAAAGTTTTTTAAAATTTGGAAATTTGCATGTTTCGGTAATTTTTATCGCTTTTACGAGTTTAACGATTAAATCGTCATATTAATTTGTAAAATCGTAATATTCGGTCTAAACTTGTAATATATGATTCTATTCTGTAAAAATGAGATTTTTGATGATTTTTAATAATTTGGTATTTTTCTGATATTTTTGATATCGATTATTGAATTATTACCGTTATCGGACAAAAACGATTAAAACCCGATTTTTAGTTGATATCGTAAAACCCGATTTATTCATTCCGAATACTCGATATCGATTTCATAATCGAACATCGGGTACGACGAATATCGAAAACATGGATCGAATACAAGTTAATTCATAATTTGTACGCGATTCATCAAAATAACAACTTTCGAACAAAAAAATAAAAACCGGACAGACCCGTACGCGAGTCGCCCGCCACGCCCGAGCGACTCGCGCACGAGCCTGAAACCCGGACTGTTTTTTTTACTTTTTCGTTCGTTTTATTATTTATTCTTCGATCGATTTCTAAAATTTACATCTTTTCTAAAACTATTCCAAGTATTCGATAATGATTTCGTAGCCAACTATCGAATATAAAGAATGTCGAAAATATTAAGTCGAGTACGAATCATGCAATATTCATACGCGATTTAATACGAACATCGAGTTTTCGAAAACCGGCCCCGAAACAGGCCACCACGCGACCCGCCGGCGTCCCGGGCGAGTCGCGCGGCCGGCTGTTATGCCGCGGCCTTTTCCGTCTTTTTTTTTTTTATTTTTCGAACTTCGTTTTTTATACAAAACAACGTTCTTTTCAACAATATTTTTCAGATTTTGATTAATATATATTATCTCGATTTCGCATATTTATTTCTTGCTATTATTATTTACAAATCGATACTAACTCGTTTGTTTGTTTTGTAGCAAATTCATCCTTCTATTTCATTTGTTTTATTATACTAAAACGAATCTCACATGTTAAATTTGACTTTGACATCAATTAATCTTGCATGCATTAAACCACTTAGCAACCCATTCAATTCCTCACATGCTTAGGAAAACAATGTTTGCATATCATTCATCGTATTACTAACGCGCGCATTAAAACGTCATTCGATATCCTAGTAGAGGCCGCTAATGTGCGGGCGGGGTTGGGTGTTCTTAGTGAACTTCCCAACACGTACCCTCATCCCTTACTCAGAACCGAGGTTTCCGGATGTCCGAAACCATTGGCAACGAGAGTCATTCAATATACGATTAACCGCTCTAGTCGGCATCTATATCGATATGCAAAAGGGACGAGCCCAATAAACTCTGACATCGGAAATGGGCCGTATTTTGTACACGACCCACTACGACATAGAGTGGGCTCGAACGTTTCCGAATAACCATAAAATTCGGTGGCGACTCCGACTTCGATTTAAATTTCCATTTGACCATCTCATGGAGATTCATTCGCCTCCCCAAACCCGCGCGTGGCCGCGTCGGGGTGGACCTATGTCATGTCCACAATTTGGCGACTCCGCTGGGGATTTTCCGATGAGTTAATAACCTTCGGTGTCCTCAGGGTGAGACTCGAATAGAAATCGTTTGACTAGTACAATGCGCGTTTTAGTTTTACGGTTCATGCATAAACCCCATTTTCCCGGGCCGGTACTCGTGACCGACGTCCCACTATACCGTTGATATAGTCCAAACTGGTTATGTCAAAGGTGTCCATTAGCCGATTCATATGGGTTTTACGGCATGTCCTAATCTCAACTCGAGTTAGGGAGTCCGCCCCGATTCTTGATAGGCTATGTACACTGGTATAGACCCTTATAGACTGACCGAGACTTATACTAAGAGCATACATGGCGTCATTATACTGTTTCCATGACTACGTGCTACTTGATCCATATCTTTTTCAAAACCGTCATCTTTTCAAATTTTGCATCCTTTTCAAACTATCCAATTTTCAAAACCCGGGTCATATACCGAACTTAGAACTTATGATTTTACTCAAAATAGCCTTTTTCTAGCCGGTATTATGCCCAATTCAAAACTCGAAAATATTTTCGAAACTTTCAAAACCCGACGTCCGGCCCACTCCTTTTTTCTTTTTTCGAAAAAAGGGCCGGATTTCTCCACCCGATTCATTTCGGGCTTTTCAAAAATTCATATTTTAAAACTTCCTCTTCTTAGACTTCCCGTATTTAGCAGTGTCGGGTCGTGTCATAAGTCGTTGAAGTCTCTAGCGTCGAAACTCCGTCGATCTTACATCACGAGTTTCCCCCCCATCCTAGTCCGCCTTACCTAACTAAGGCAAGGCCCACCTACGTAGGACATACTCCTACAAAGGTTGGCCCATTCACACAATCGAGTCTAAAAGTCTGGGAATGTCTCACGTGAACCTTCCTTCGGAAAGGGCCCAACCCACAGCGTTGGATCCTGAGGAAGGCCCACCTCTTAACAAGTCACCCGTCTAGGTGTCTTTTTCGAGTCATTTACCGTCTTTTTAGTCTTTTTCCTTTTTTCCCTTGCTCGGGATGTACTTTCCTTAGGATTCGGGTTAAGTTGCTAATTACGTGGTGCTCTTACAGACAGGCCACCCTTCACCCGAACCATGACGCAAAAAGCCATTGACGAGTTGAACACCACGTTGGCCCAAATCCAGGACCAATTGAGGCAAATGCGGGAAGACCAGATCGCCATTGTCACCCGGGTTAGTGCCGTAGAACAGGGAACCCCTAACGCCTCGATCGAAGACGACGGACCTCTGGCCGCACTAGCCGGCGCAGTCCAAAAGCTGCAGGAACATGTCCACTCGACCACCAGAAATACCATTCTCACGGAAAATGCCCGTACCTATTCGACCCTAACTGATGAACTGCCCGCTAACCTTAACTTAACGGGCTTACCAATGTTCGATGGGACTGAAGACCCGGTACTCCATATTCGGGCTTTCAAAGACTTTATGGCTGTCAAGGGGGTCAAATCGACCATGTTCAAGCATATCTTTGCTTCCTCTCTGGAGAAACACCCGAAAGCCTGGTACTACAGGCTTGACCCCAAGAAATTCAAAACTTGGGACGATGTTGCAATGGAATTCGCGCGGAACTACGCGGATAACGCTGAAATCCAGACTACCATGCGTACTCTGGAAGTTATGGCCCAAGAACCAAAGGAGGGTTTCACCAAATACCTCCAAAGGTGGCGGACCGAAAGTGTTAAGCTGGTCGACAAGCCCGGCGAAAAAGTTCTAGTGGAGGCCTTTGTCAAAAACCTCCTTCCCGCTTACCGAGTCCATCTCAGGTACGCTATCATACCCGACTTCGCCACCTTGACCGAAATGAGTACCAGAATCGAAGACGATTTAAGGCAAGAGAGCCTTACTAAGGCCTCTACCAAGGGGTATCAAGGAGCTAGTTCATCCTCCAGTAAGCCCGCCAGCACAACCGCGGCCCGAAGCATCTTCGACGAGGTAAACTCACTTGACACCTCAACCAAGAAGAATACTCCAAATCGGGTATTCACTGACATAGGAACAACCTATGCTAATGCCTTACAAAGGCTATCTTCGAAGGGCCTAATCCAACCGATAGGCCCAACTCCGGAAGTTCCCGTAGAAAAGCGGTCTAAAAGCTACAACATTCAAGCCTATTGCCACTATCACCAAGGCAATGGGCATGACACGGAGAAATGTTGGAAATTGAAGCATCTTATCCAAGATCTGATCGAAAATGGGAAGATACCGCTACCCAGTGACAAGCCAAGCAACAAAAACAATCCTCTTGCCACTCATGCCATTTTTACTGGAGAGGTAGTTGACTGTACTCATCTCATTTCCCCTTTCATTTCCCAAATCAACGGGATATGGAACGACGACGAGGACGATGTTTACCTGGCTAAAGGGGAGGCTGTCCCCGTCACCATCGAGGAAGTCCGGAAGGCTAAAGCCAAAGCTCTGGCCGGTACACACACCATCACGGCCGCCCCGGAAACCGTCACTGAACCTTCCAGGACGGAACTCACTCCTGAAGAGCCAAACGCCGACACGGCCCTAGTCAGACAATTGAAGAGGGTCCGAACCGATATCACTATATGGCAGCTTTTGGTTAGTTCACAGGAGCATCGAGCGGCACTTACTAAGGCCCTTGATGAAATCAAGGTCGATTCATCGGTTACCCCCGCTGAAATGGTAGCCACGATCCTGCCATATCTCAAGGACAAGCCCAAAGGAGAAGGCCCACTTATCACCTTCTCCGAGTCCGACCTTCCACCATTCGGGACCACTCATAACTTGGCCCTGTACATCACGGTGATTTGTCGAAACAAATATCTCCCGATGACCCTGATTGATGACGGGTCCGCAGTAAACGTCCTTCCTTTAAGGACAGCCAAGGCCCTCGGCATTACCGAGGCTGACTACCTTCCGAGTGCAAAGACTATCCAGGCTTTTGATGGGAGCCCAAAATCAGTGGCTGGGGCCGTTAAACTAACCATCATAACGGGCCCGATCGAGAAGGAGTTAGAGTTCCAAGTGATCGATGTTACTTCATCCTTCAACCTGCTACTTGGAAGACCATGGATTCACGCAGTCAAAGCTGTGTCCTCCACTCTTCATAGAAAGGTCAAGCTACCTTTACAGGACGGGATCATCACTCTCGAAGCCACTCCCATAACCGTGTCAAGCTGTAACACGACGGGCTCAGCCGACCCACGAGGTTTCAACTTTGTAGGAATGATCGAAGAAGAATACCTTTTTCAGCCATACTTCAGCTACAAAACCTGGGTTGCCTACCAGGAGTCACATCAAGGCCATACCTTCCACCTGGAAAGATCATCGAAACCTCGAACAACGGGCAATCTCACCTCGGTCTAGGCTATACTATGGCATCCGGCTACACGAACCAAACCAAGGCGGTCACGTTCGTCACCCCGGTATTCGAAACTGTTCAAACGGGCCTCTATCGGCCTACAATCTCTTATCCCGGGACCAAACTGGCTCGGGAATGCAATTTCATCCCAGATGACATATTCGCCCTTATCCAGGCTGAATCAAAGGAGGGCCCAAGCAACACTGAGCCCATTCTAGGACTACTCTTTGGAGAAGACAAGGTCATCCCGACCCCTAAGCAAGAGTTAGTCAGCCTGATCCTTCGCAGCAGCAGGTTTGATCCAACCAAGCTGATCTCTGAAGTCGGTGCCAACACTGGGAAGAGAGCCTGGAGGAAGACAACCAAGTGGACCGACAGTCAGGGTCGAGTCTACAAGCTAACTACTGGAGAAGGAGATATGCATGCTATCGAGTCTGAATCTGAGTCCGAGTCTGAGTCAGAGTCAGAGTCGGAGTCTGAGTCAAAGTCTAGAGGGTCCAGTACTAGGATCGAGTCTGTAACCCCTCTCCCTTCTTTAGTCTCACCATCGAGAGCCCCAGAGTCTGTCCCGAGGGCTCTCCCTATCCCGCCTCTGACCAACGATCAGATGGCAGCTCTCTTCGAGCTCTTTTCAAAATTTGCCATCAATAATAACGATAACCGTTCCGCTTATGACTTGGCTTATTTTCAAAATGTTTTCAAAAATCTTACTTGCAATGACATTGAGAAACCCGACGAACAGGTACCATTGCCTCCGCATCTAATCGAGCAACTTGAACAAAGGGAATCCCGAGATCCGGTAATCGAAGAAACCGATTCCATCAACGTAGGAACCCCTTTAGAACCTCAGATGCTTAGGTTGGGCCTATCTTTAGATCCCGAGGAGAAACAACAATTCACGGACCTTCTCCAGGAATTCAAAGACGTCTTTGCATGGTCCTACAAGGACATGCCGGGAATAGACCGGGAGATAGCTGAACACCGAATACCCATCAAAGACGGGTACAAGCCGCTAAAACAGAAACTCCGAAGAATGAGGCCCGAATGGTCTCTCAAAGTCAAGGAAGAAGTTGATAAACAATTCAAAGCGGGCTTTATCCAAGTGTCTGAATATCCAGACTGGGTTGCAAACATAGTACCGGTACCCAAAAAGGATGGCAAAGTCCGAGTATGTGTAGATTTCCGGGACCTTAATAAGGCCAGCCCAAAAGACGATTTTCCGTTGCCACATATCGACATACTGGTGGATAACACGGCCGATCATGCCCTTCTATCATTTATGGACGGGTATGCCGGATACAATCAGATCAAAATGGCGGAAGAAGACATGAGTAAGACCACCTTCATCACACCTTGGGGGACTTACTTCTATACCGTGATGCCATTTGGGCTTATTAACGCTGGTGCCACCTATCAACGGACCGCTACTACTTTATTGCATGACATGATGCATAAGGAAGTAGAGGTCTACGTCGACGATATGATTGTCAAGTCCAAGGACCGAAACGGGCACATTGCAGCCCTAAGAAAGTTCTTCACCCGACTACGCAAGTACAACATGAGGTTAAACCCTCAAAAATGCAGTTTCGGGGTAACATCGGGCAAACTACTGGGCCACATTGTCAGCCAACGGGGCATCGAAGTTGACCCAGCAAAGATCAAGGCCATAACCGAGATGCAACCGCCTAAAACCGAAAAGGAGGTAAGGGGGTTTCTCGGGAGAGTCCAATACATAAGCCGATTCATTTCAAAGCTAACCATGGTATGTGAACCCATTTTCAAGAAACTGAAGATAGGAGAACGAACACTATGGGACGACAAATGTCAAATGGCTTTCGACAAGATCAAGGAGATTTTATCCTCTCCACCGGTGTTAATGCCACCTCAACATGGTTTGCCTCTATCACTATACTTGACAACAACCGAGACTGCCATGGGCGCTATGCTAGCCCAGACGGTCGATTCTGAAGAACGGGCCATTTACTACATCAGTAAGAAGTTCTTAGAATATGAATGCAAATACACCATGCTTGAGAAGACGTGTCTAGCATTAGTATGGGCCACTAAAAAGCTCCGACACTACATGCTTAGTCACGAGGAACATGTGCTATCCAAAATGGATCCAATCAAGTATCTGTTCGAAAAGCCCATCCTCAACGGCCGTATATCCAGGTGGGCTTTAATGCTAGCTGAGTTCGACCTCAAGTTCGTACCTTTAAAGGCCATCAAGGGCCGGGTAGTAGCAGAATTCCTCGCCGATAGTCCGGTATCCGAGGAAGGTCACACCGATACTTGGGCCTTTTCAGATGAAGACATATTCCATACCGACACCGACACATGGGATTTGTACTTCGACGGAGCATCCAACTTTCGAGGATTTGGTGTCGGGATTTTGCTAATCTCACCACAAGGTGAACATACCCCGTTATCCATCAAGCTAGATTTTGACGTGACTAATAACGCAGCCGAGTACGAAGCATGCATTCACGGGTTGCAAGCCGCCGCCGATTTAGGAGTAACAAACCTCCGGGTCCACGGTGACTCATCGTTAGTCATAAATCAAACCCTACAAAAATGGAAGACTCGGAACGCAAATCTCGTGGCTTACCAAGCGCGAGTAAGGGTTCTCGAAAAACAATTCCAAAAGGTGGAGTACATTTATCTGGCTCGGGAAGAAAACCAGTTTGCAGATGCTCTGTCAAAATTAGCATCTTTACTGAATATCCCAGCGCATCTAACTAGCATGCCCATTTGTGTCGAAAGACGGTCTGAGCCAGCATATATCAACACTATCCAAGATATTGAAATAACTGATCCAGAACCTTGGTACCAGGCTGTTCTAACCTACTTGACGTCAGGGGAATATCCTCCGGGAGCTGAAAACCGGGCCAAGAAAGCTCTGCGAAGATGGGCAACCCAGTTCATCCGCACAGACGATGGACAGTTATACAAGAAGACAGCACAGGGGGCTTTACTTCTATGCATTGACAAAACTCGAGCCGAAAGAGTTATGGCCGAGGTGCACGATGGCGAAAACGGACCACACATGAATGCCCATATGTTGGCCCGAAAAATCGCAAGACTCGGTTACTATTGGAATAACATGGAAATTGACTGTCAGCTGTATGTCAAACACTGTCACAACTGTCAGATTTTCGCTAATGTTCAGCACATGCCTTCATCCCTATTATATACAATGACATCGCCATGGCCATTCTCGACATGGGGAATTGATATAATCGGGAAAGTAAATCCTTCCGGGACAGGAGGTCACTGCTTCATCCTAGTGGCTATCGACTATTTTACTAAATGGGTCGAGGCCGAGTCATACCGGATCCTGAATGCCAAACATGTGGCTAGGTTCATCCAAAATAAAATTATATGTCGATATGGGATTCCACACGAGTTCATCAGTGATCACGGGACCCATTTTCAAGCTGAAACCGCCACTTTATTGGAAAAGTACAAGATCCAAAGGCATACATCGTCACCTTACCGTCCTCAAACAAATGGAGCGGTCGAGGCAGCCAACAAAACAATTGTCACCATTCTTAAAAAGATGGCTGAGAATTACCGGGATTGGCCCGACAAGATACCCTTTGCCTTATGGGGATATCGAACGTCGATTCGAACTGCGACCGGAGCAACTCCGTATTATCTGACATACGGAATGGAAGCAGTCCAGCCGGTCGAGCTAGAAGTACCCTCTCTTAGGATTCTGCTCGAAAGCCAGGTACCTGAGGCGGACTGGGTCCAAGCCCGATATGATTCACTAATCCTCTTAGACGAACGGCAATCCCGGGCTCTGAATAATATTCAGATATATCAGAAAAGGATCCAACGGGCTTTTAACAAAAGGGTTAGGCCCAGGAATATCAAAGAGGGTGATCTAGTCCTAAAATCTGTTCGAGCCTTGCTACCAGTCGACCCAAGGGGAAAATTCAAACCTAATTGGGCTGGGCCGTATCTGGTGAAGAAAATTCTTTCAGGAGGAGCAGTAATGCTAACGGACTTGGACGGGAACGAGTTCGTCAATCCAACAAACTTGGACCAGCTGAAGCGTTACTACCCATAAACCCTATCTCAATGTCATTTGCAAAGTTTATAAAAAAAATGTCTTTTTTATGAATTTTCAAAATTTTAAGCAAGTCAATAAGTTAGGATCATTTATCCTACCGTTGCACATCTCGAATTAATAATCTTGATGTATTTCGAAAATTGCAAAAATACTTCTGAACTACGGAAGGTTTGATTCCATTAATTTTGGATACGTAGGCAACCCCTCAAAAGGGTACAACCATTACAACAAATGAAAAGACGGGAACGGTATTCACTAATATGTCTTTTTATTATTTCAAAAAATATCACAAAAAAAAAACAAAAACAAAATCACCACAAAAAATAGTAGTAGTACTTAAATAATAAATTTAGGAGACTACTCATACATTTTGCCCTTTCCCTTATCTTTCGGGTCACGTGGAGCCCGAGGCCGACGGGGCGGGGGCGAACATTCCCTAATCACAAGGGGAACTTCCTTTGCTCGAACCCGCTTCTTCGATTTTGGGTTTTCCATCCTTTGCACCGGCCCAAGCCGAGCCCTGACCGGCTCGGGAAGCCTGTCTCGAGGACCAAGTCGGTCCTTAGCAGCCAGTCTTAGCCCTAGTCTCCTTTCTAAGTCCATCTGGGGGCTCACCCTCCCCCGTGCATCCTTATTACTGGACCCTTCAGTCTGAGTCCTAGATCTTCTTTTCTGACCTGTCGAAGTAGCTCCCTCAGTAAAGAAGCTCATGTTGTCTTTAGCATGCTCTCGACGTAACAAGTCATAGGCCTCGTCAATTTTCAGGGCAGCCCGGGTCTTAGCTGAATCAGCCTGGGTCCATCTTACATAAGAATCGGTTACCCAGATCGAATGCGAATTTTTGAGAACAGGCCAAGTAGCTCGTGTATACCACCTTTGCATCCAGGTGTCACACATTACATCCGTCAGCTGAGTAGATTCACTCACAACGGCCTCAATTTCTGGGATTCTTTGTGCCCGACCATATTGCCTAAGTATGCGGTCGGGAAAGAGGTGAATTGTTTGCCTAAAAGATAGGATTACCTGATATCTAGCCCTATCCCGAGATTCTAGACCAGTCCAAAGGTAAATTGGCCACCATGGCACGGCCCAACGGATCAACAGGCCTCCGTGGAAAGATAGCACCTCATCCCAATATTGTTGGGTATTGAAGCGAGAAAAGGCAATAGCTCGTCTCCTCGACATAACTTGCCTGGGTTGATATCGGCTCACATCTAAAGGAGGATCCAAGATCGATAACCTCTCAAACAGCCACAGCTGAAAAATCCGGACAAAATCAAAATCGCAAAATCGTCAAAATCACGTGAAAAAAAAAACGTGAAAAGACGTGAAAACCGAGAAAACCGCGCAAAACCGGAAAAATGGGAAAAGCCGGGAATTCAAAAAAAAAAATCAAAAAACGACATACCTGTAGAAGCCGGGTACTCCCAGTCAACCTGACTGACGAATCCCTCTTGCGACTATCCAAACCCTGGATAATCTCTCCTGTAATCAGCCAAGCCGGGCTATGCTCCGTCTCCATCAGGTCAGCCACGGTGAAAAGTCTGACATGGCCCATGCAAGATAACAAGTCCATATGCCCCTCAAAGGCATAAACATGGAGCATACAAAAAGTAAAGGCCCTACGGCTATGAACCGGTCTAACCTGGACATCATCTGGGTTCATGAATTTTTCAGCTAAATCGATCAGGGAAACGGTATCTCCTTCTAGCATACGGGATACCTCCATATGGGAAAGCCCTAAAAATTCCCTTAACTTCCTCCTTGGGTCAGAAACTGAAAAAGAGATAGCGGGGCGAAGTATAGGATTCCATCCTCCTGCAGCAGCAATTTCTTCAGGAATAGGGCAAATCTCTCCTCGAGGAAAACCAAATACATGATAGGTATCATCCCAATAGGATAGGCAAGCATCCAAGAAGTGGCAGTCTACTTGCATCTGACGGATCACGGACAATTGGGTAACGTCATTCTGATTTAGGATAGCCCTATCGGCATCCCTAAAATACTTGGACCACTCGTGCAACATTCCTACAAGACGGTCGATTCCCATATTTAATTTGCTAAAAGAAAGAATAAATTTTTCAGGGCTTATTCTTTTCTTTAGGTAATTGAGGAGTTGTTGAATTATGAAATTTGTGAAGCAAGAAGGGGTATTTATAGCATAAAATATAAGTTCTCCTCCTCACCCTAGGATTCCCAATCCTAGAGCATCTAGCATACAAGCCATTGTCCTAAGGCTTAGCTAAGTCATCCCGAGCATTCCTATTCCTTTTCAAAGTCAAAACAAAAATTCCCTAATTTTTTTTTTTTTCAAAGACTTTTTCAAACTCAAAGATTCAAACCTTTTCTCAAAATTTTTATTCCCCAGCACGAGTTTTTTTTCCTACAAATATTACATGCAAAATTTTGCAGCTTTGCATAAATATGTACAGGACGACTCAAGCAGGACCATGCAATTTGCATAACTCCCCAACGGCATTTAACAAGATGAGCCCACATACAGGCCCATTTTAGAGTCTCACATGACGAGTTCAATTCCCCACGGAGTTATCATCAATTCAGGTACATTTCTAGCCCATGGCCGGCGGACCCTCCACGCAGGTCTAATGGACCTTAAACGACCCGACCGGAAGCTACCGGGTTTTAATCCTTGATTGACCTGGTAGCTACTCTGACTTTCGCCCTGTCCAAGCCTTAGTCAGAGTGGGGGCTCTGTAGAGACCCACATTTTGACCGCCAGGTGTCTATAGTAGTTTCCGACAAACACCCGATGATGATCGGACGCTAACGTGCTTTAACGTACTCGGAAATGGGCTCGTAATGATGGACATTTGGCCTAGGCATTTTAAGGAGTACAAATTTCACAAAACCAACCTCAAATTCAGGCCCAGTGGGTCGTTTCGAGTCAAATAACACTAATTTGGGTCGAATCCGACACCGAGGGTAAAACCGTCTTTTAGCGACCGAGTCAAAACCCGGTCAAAGATATTTCCCGAAACTCGTAGGCTGACCGTGACACCTCACGTGTCCAGTTCGGACTCCAACTCTACAAAAATCAGCCATACAAAAATAATAAACAATTCCGTTTAAGGTAGAATTCGATCCCGAGTAGGAATCCTATCCGAGAACCGACTCAAACACTCAACCGAGTGCAACCACTCGGCCAGGTAGTACAAGTCAGCCGGTTTTCCTCTTTTCTTCTCTTACAAGAAAACGGAATTCTCGTTCTACTCAGCTTCTTACCCAAGCGGTAATTCTAGCTCAAACAGGAATCCTATTCAAAAACCGGTTCAAACATCCGACCGAGTGTAAAACACTCGGCCGAAACAAGAGCAAAACAGCCGGTTCTCCTCTTTCTTCCTTCACAAGAAAGCGGAATTCTTATTTCCCTCAAATTCCCTCGTTTCCTATCCTAAGCGGTAGTCAAATTCTCCCAAACCAAGGTCGGGAATTTCCTATAAATAGCCCCTTGCATCCAACACAAAAAAGACGGATTTTTTATCAACACCAATTAACAAAGATCATACACCGAGAAAATACAATTCACACACACACACACGATTTTTCAGCAATAGTTTTCTAGCATCCCGACACATATAATTCCTTAGCATCGAGAAACCGATATTACGTCACTAACCCGAAGGAAAACCGGCCCCATACTCGAAACCTTCACCCATCCGAACCGACCTCCTAGCCGAACCAAAACTCGACGCTCCCGTGCCTAGCCACATTCCGACGAGCCCCAATCCGAGTCAACAAAAGCATGTAGGTTGAGGGTGTAACCAAACCCGATCTCTTCCTTTCTCTTCTTTTCTCTTCGTCCGTCTTGTTTTTTTACGGGTCAAGAGTCGATTTTTTTTTTATTTTTCTAATATCGTTATTAACGAAAAACTATTTTCATAACGAATATTCTTAAGCATACGATATCGATTTTTCTATAATCGAATATCGTATCGAAAAGAATTATATTAAAACTTCGACGATACCAAAAATCGTTACATCGTTTTCATTTAAAATTCTTTTCTTTTCTCGTTCAAAACAAATTATTTTACAAAACCTTTTTATTCATTCCGAATACTCGATATCGATTTCATAATCGAACATCGGGTACGACGAATATCGAAAACATGGATCGAATACAAGTTAATTCATAATTTGTACGCGATTCATCAAAATAACAACTTTCGAACAAAAAAATAAAAACCGGACAGACCCGTACGCGAGTCGCGCCACGCCCGAGCGACTCGCGCACGAGCCTGAAACCCGGACTGTTTTTTTTACTTTTTCGTTCGTTTTATTATTTATTCTTCGATCGATTTCTAAAATTTACATCTTTTCTAAAACTATTCCAAGTATTCGATAATGATTTCGTAGCCAACTATCGAATATAAAGAATATCGAAAATATTAAGTCGAGTACGAATCATGCAATATTCATACGCGATTTAATACGAACATCGAGTTTTCGAAAACAGGCCCCGAAACAGGCCACCACGCGACCCGCCGGCGTCCCGGGCGAGTCGCGCGGCCGGCTGTTATGCCGCGGCCTTTTCCGTCTTTTTTTTTTATTTTTCGAACTTCGTTTTTTATACAAAACAACGTTCTTTTCAACAATATTTTTCAGATTTCGATTAATATATATTATCTCGATTTCGCATATTTATTTCTTGCTATTATTATTTACAAATCGATACTAACTCGTTTGTTTGTTTTGTAGCAAATTCATCCTTCTATTTCATTTGTTTTATTATACTAAAACGAATCTCACATGTTAAATTTGACTTTGACATCAATTAATCTTGCATGCATTAAACCACTTAGCAACCCATTCAATTCCTCACATGCTTAGGAAAACAATGTTTGCATATCATTCATCGTATTACTAACGCGCGCATTAAAACGTCATTCGATATCCTAGTAGAGGCCGCTAATGTGCGGGCGGGGTTGGGTGTTCTTAGTGAACTTCCCAACACGTACCCTCATCCCTTACTCAGAACCGTGGTTTCCGGATGTCCGAAACCATTGGCAACGAGAGTCATTCAATATACGATTAACCGCTCTAGTCGGCATCTATATCGATATGCAAAAGGGACGAGCCCAATAAACTCTGACATCGGAAATGGGCCGTATTTTGTACACGACCCACTACGACATAGAGTGGGCTCGAACGTTTCCGAATAACCATAAAATTCGGTGGCGACTCCGACTTCGATTTAAATTTCCATTTGACCATCTCATGGAGATTTATTCGCCTCCCCAAACCCGCGCGTGGCCGCGTCGGGGTGGACCTATGTCATGTCCACACTACTAAAAGTTTACCTTCAAAAAGCCTATGACTCGGTGGAGTGGGAGTTTATTGATGATTTGCTCCAACATTTGAAGTTTCCTGACCACTTCAAGAATCTTATTTTAACCTGCATCTCAACCCCCCGATACACCCTCAACATTAATGGGTCGGGATTTGGGTACTTCAAGGGTAGACGGGGACTCCGCCAAGGTGACCCTATTTCTCCACTGATCTTTGCCCTTTGTATGGAATATTTAAGCAGGCTCCTAATGTATGCGACAGAGAAATGGCCTTTTAAGTTTCACCCCAAATGTCATCAACTGAAACTCACCCACCTTATATTCGCGGATGACCTCATGATGTTCTGTAAAGGGGAAACACAATCCATAATTCTGCTGGTGAGATCACTATCATCTTTCTCTAACGCCTCTGGTCTGTCTATCAACTCGACGAAATCTGCTATCTACTTTAATGGCGTAAAATCTGATTGCAAAAGTGACATTCTTCAGGCAACTGTGTTCGTTAAAGGGGACTTACCTTTCACTTACCTTGGAGTCCCTATCAAAACGAGAAAACCCAATAAGCAAGAATGTGCAATAATAACGGAGAAAATGGTCAATAGAATCCGCAGTATGGGAGCTAGAAAACTCTCGTATGCGGGCAGAATTACCCTTATAAATAGAAAATGGTCAATAGAATCCGCAGTATGGGAGCTAGAAAACTCTCGTATGCGGGCAGAATTACCCTTATAAATGTTGTCCTACACACTCTCTATACTTACTGGGAATCAATTTTTATCATTCCCAAAGGAGTCATCAACAGAATTGAAGCAATTTGTAGAAATTTTCTTTGGGATGGCCAAGCTAATTTTAAGAGGGTGCCTCTAGTTGCTTGGGACAAGGTTACTAGACCCAAAAATGAAGAAGGATTAGGGCTAAAAAAAGCGAAGGCTTGGAATATTGCTGCTGTGGGTAAGCTTGTAAACTGGATTTATGAGCAAAAAGACTGCATGTGGATCAAATGGATAAACACTAATTATCTAAAGGGTACGGATTGGAACAATTACTTTCCTCCGCCTGATTCCCCTTGGATGTGGAGGACCATAAGCAAAGCAAAAGAGAAACTACGAGATGGATTCGATGGGAGTAATTGGAAGGAAAATCCACATGGATACTCGATCGCTAGAGGGTACCAGTGGCTGTTGGGATCAGCCCCCAAGCCGGACTGGTTTCATGTGGTGTGGAACGGATGGACTGAACCTAAACATGCTATTATCACTTGGATCCTTCTTCATGATGGACTGAATTTTAGAGTTAAACTGCACAAGATTGGGTACTGTCAAGAGGACGCCTGCTACTTCTGCGAATCTGAAACTGAGACTGCGGAACATCTGTTTCAGCGTTGATGTACAGTTGCAGGATAAAGAAGGGTGTTGAAAACTGGACTGGATACAAAATCCTCTAAATTCCTGAATTCAGAGAATGCTCTTTTGGTACAGTGGATGGAAAAATACAAGCAACACTACTACAAAAACTCAAATAGACAACTGTTTTTTTTTTCAATAGACAACTGACTTACAACAGTTGAGTAGTTTAGAGTTGTATACTAATCTAAGGATAGACATCTGTTTTACAACATATGTCTATTCCTTAATAGACAACTGTTTTCTAAACAACAGTTGTCTATTACAAGTGTATACATCAGATTTAAATAAAATATGATATCTATTATTTTGGGTTTCTGTAAAAAAAATAGTGATCCTGACGACCAATAATACATTAGTCATAGTATTTAGTTATAAAAAGGATCGAAATATCAAGACGAATCAATAAACAACAAATATTAATATTCAATGAATTAATCCTTCAAAACCATATACTCGTACATAAATATCTCTTACATAATAGATACTTCGTATATGGTATGATGTACATATACAACCGAAAAAAAGGTCATCTCCAGTAAGATCTAACAAACTAGTAGTATAAAACTAAGCATTCGGGAAATATTTTGCCCATAATCACGTACCTTGTTGATTTCTTATCCCGTAACTCCACAAGTGCTATACTCTCCATTCTTTGAAATCTCATAACTTCATTGTCATATCTGGCTGCCACAAATCAAGATATTCTCAGCCTTTCTGCACAACCAACAAGTGTAGAAAGACATATTCTCGACAAACACTCTCAAGTAGTTTTCCTTTTTTATGCTTCTTAGACGATTTCATTTTAACTTCCGTACATGTCATCAAGTTGTAAAGATAAATTTATGTTTTCAGTGTAAATAGAAAGCGATGAAAATATGTGAAAATACATCAAAACCAATTTTTTTACAAAGTAGTATATACACATGAAAACAAGGAATTGAAGAAAAAAATATGATAACTACCTTGAATGTCATCATGTCATATAAGGGGATTTTCTCTTCAAAAGCTAGTTAGGGTGAAACTAAGCTGATGTAATAACCTCTGCCAAAAAACATCAATAAACCTTCATCAAGATTCAGAATTGAAGTGAAACCAATAATTTCAAAGTCCAGGGGTTATAGACATAAAATAAATAAAATAAAATAAAATTGTTGAATCATACTCTACTCTATGGTGGTGTACACTATAGACATTATTTCTAACCTATACTCAATATGTAAAATACTCCATGAACGCTAGGCTTGTCATGATATCATAGCCTCTTTGGTGGTTGTTTTTAGTTCAAAAGTACTTATGAGAAGCTCAACTCATCATTTATAGAACCAATTGTCTAAGAAAAATATTATAAAACCGTCTCAATTGAGAATTAGTGGCCTAAAAAACAGTAAATAATCAACAAGAAAAAGAAAACAGTACCTGAGTGGTCTAATTACAAAATTGATGAACTGCTCAAGCAAGCGGATTCAAACTTGATGTTGGGCGGTTCAAAGGGATAATCGTTATGGAAATTAAGGGAAAGCTTGTATTTGGTTCCTTCAAAGATGGTGTCTTTGCTTCCTTGGATCGTCCATTTCCATGTAAATATGTTATCTTCTTCGGGAAATGTTGATATACCCGGATCACCACTCATCTATACGTTGCAAACAAAAGAACGGTTTTAATTTGATGCGGTGAAAAAACTAGATTAAGCTAACTAAAGATCAAACTATTGAATATGTCGACAAATTTGATGATGATTTTGATTAACTTGGCACAACTCTGATTTCATGCAATAGAATAAAATGTACGGAGTAATATATGAGAACAGTTTCTTACCATAAGAGACATTAATTCACATTGCAACCTGAAATCAAGAAAACAACACAAACAACGAAATCATACAAAGAATTAGAATCGATAATTTGAAATATATAAAAGGCGAAAAACTGAAGTATAATAAACATAAGTGAAAGAGAAAGGGAAAAAGATCAAATTCGACATCCTCAATGAAACATCTTATTAGTTGGCTCTCATGTAGTCATGTCCACTTGGGAGGTTGTTGCAGTGTGTAAAGATGAAGTGGTGATCCTAACTGCTTCCTCAAAGCATACATCACCTGTTAGGTGAAACCCGTGTTTCCCATTCGGATCCTACATAGGAAACAAGCGGAAAAAGGTTTTAGTATTCCTTTCAATCAACACAGATACAACAACATCATCAACAACAAGAACATCCTATATATACGAGTATGAAATCTAAATCCTTAGGTTAGGTGGCATTAAAACCAAACACCACACCATCAATGGAGGACACCACACCATCAAAAGTTCTGCCATCATTACGCAACCAAAAGAAACTGAATCACACAAAGACACTAATACGATATTTGTACATAATTTGCTACTCATTATGTAATAAAGCAACTTCAATCGAAATTTCTATCATTAAGAAAATAGTATTGACTCAAACAAATATGAAGAGACACCCAATTCAGGCCATATCAAATTATTAATACAGAGAACAAAGGGAATGAACAACAACAATAAATGAAATAAGAAAAGGAGAAGAAGGAAGGGAATACCAAATGGAAGAACGAAGATGTGAAACCGATGATATGAAACGAAGAAGATGTGAAACGAGAAGGAGGGTGAACGACAATGAACAGAGAGAGGGACTCAACAGCGAAGGAGGGCGTCGGGGGAACAATGACAGTAGGTGATTTAGGGTTTCGTCGGAGCAGATGTGAGGGGGGTTTCGTCGGAGCAGATCATACAGGTAGCACACATCATAAATTCATAACTCAATGAAGTATGAATAGATATTTTGTGGAAAAGTATAACTATCTCATCACAAATCACACAATTAAAGAAAATTCAAACATACAACGCGAAACACGTCTTTTCTTGGTTAAACCTTGCCCAGATAAAAACAAACAGAAAATAATAATCAAAATCAAGTGGACAAACCCTAACTTTTGATCTTTAGCCAATAAATGCCAAAATTCAAACACAGAAATTGATATGAACACCTCTTATAACAAAAAATCAAAGAAATAAACAATGAATAATGAATTAGAGAACAATTACATGGAAATACAGCTGTAGATTAAGTACTAGTCAACTACAAATAAGCGTGAAATTAAACAAATTGGTGATGGTCCATAGAACAGCGACAGACAGTAGAGATAAGATATTTTGTAAACTAAATTGAAATTGAAGAGAATTGTAATCAATTGACGAAATTAAAAGAGGGGAAAAGGTTGAATTTTGACCTAGAATTGATGATGAATTGATTGATTGCGAAGAAAGAAAGCTTCGAGTGGCCAAGTTGCTGATAAGAACGGGGAAAGACAAATAACCACGAAGGTGTATGAATATAGATTATGAGACAATGGGGTTTTTCGATTTAGGGTCTGTTTTAGATGTGCGTGAATGATAGTGGGTGATTTAATTTAGGGTTCAGATTTAGGGAGGGAAGGAGGGAGTGCGGGTGTTTTGAATTTCATACTCAAATCAAAATACAAGAGGGAGAGAGACAGAGAGTGAAAAAAAATACTCCTTCCGTATCTATATGTTCGTCCACTTTCAATATAATACTCCACTCATATATTAAAAACAGTGGACAAACATATAGATACGGAGGGAGTATCAATTAAAGGCCATTTTTGGATTTAGGAGTTATTTCGATCTTGAATTTGTTTCGATTTAGGGTTTAATTGTTACGATTTCGGTTCACTGTTTGGGTTTAATTGTTTCAGTAGGTGGCCTTGTGATTTTAATTGGGTTTTTTTAGTTGGATTATAATAGGTCAGTAGACAACTGAGGTTTGAGATAACAGTTGTATATATAATAGACAACGGTTGTCTTCAACCTCAGTTGTCTATTAGCCTGTAAAGACATATGTTTCTTAAAGAAAACAGATGTATATATATTATACATAAGTGGTTAAGAATATTAGATGTCTATTAGGAGTTGTCTATTTAATGTTTTGTAGTAGTGCAATGATCACAAATGCTTACATTCACACCATGTGGGTGACACGAAACAATGCTCGGATTAATGGTGCCCTGCAACGGCCTGAGCTTATCATCAAGAATATCCAAGATACTGTCAAAGCAAATGTTAGGGAGATTATAAAGTCTGTGGAAAATAGCAATGATGCAAAGTGTCTAAGGAAATTGATTTAGAGTCTGATTGTATCACTTAGAGCTTTGGTTTTGTTTTTGTGCTCCCTCCTGTTGTGGCTGTGTGAGACCTGAAAAATAGACATATTAACAACTGATGTATAATATTTATACATCTGTTTTGTTTGAGAAACACATTTGTTTACTTGATAATAGACAACTGAGTTTTATAAAAGCAGTTGCCTATATATTATACAACTGTTTTAATTAACTTCTGTTGTCTATTCTAATTTTCAGGACCACTGAAAATTGATTGTTACTATCCAACCCTTATCACTTTCTCAAATTTTTTTTTTAAGTAATCTAATAATAAATTTCCCACTATACTATATAATAATAAATAATCTAATAATATGTAATCTAACCCATATGACTTTCTCAACCCATATCACTTTCTTCTGATTTACCCGACCCATATTACTTTCTCAACTTATCACTTCCCGCTCGACCCTAAATTTACGCCCTTTTCCAGATCCCTAAATTTTCCCCACTAGCAGCATCATGAAGCAGCTTCAATTCGAATTCCCGCTCTTCGTCACTCTTCTTCTCTCCCTTCTTCTCTAATTAATTTCGTTCCCTAAATTTGTCGTTCTATTTGTCGTTATTCCTTCTTCTTCTCTATTTGTCGTTCGTTATATCTTCTGTTTGGGATAAATTCCGCGTCCTCAAGAAATGACGTGGAATATTTGAGGTCAGAAAGTCAAGAAGTCACACACGAAGAAACTACGGAATAATATTCAAAAGTCAAAGTCGTAAAAGTCGGAAATCTGATACAAGAGGAAATCAGCAGAGGAAATAAAGCCCGATATCGACATTGGGCCAACCAGCAGCCGAGTCCAGAAATGGGCCAAGGATGGTCCAACACTAAGAGGAACCCTACCCTAAGCAAAGGAAGGGGTCAACTAACAACTCCCTCCATTCTAGGAGAGTTCCACCAGAGCAGGAGGAGATCAAGGAAACAGAAGAGGAGAGATATATAAACCCCAAACGATCACTTTGCAGGGGGCGATCAATCTTCAGCACATTTTCTACTCCATTTCATAAAGCATACTAGAAAAATCCAACCCTCGATAGCCAAAAGTCGACATTTTGTATTCCTCATTATTTCACTTCGTTCATAGTTGATACTTTGGTGGGATTCCGACTCCCCCCGCGGTTTTTCCCACGTTGGGTTTCCGCGTCACCAATTCTCGTGTCTCTTTGCTTTCTTTTCGTATTTCGTATTCATAGACTCAATTCGCTTATCGGTTCGTTGGCCCTAGTTCGATCGCTTTAACCCACAACCCGAATCTAAACCCGGTAAATTTTTACCAAAACAATTTGGCGCCCACCGTGGGGCAAAGTGATCGTTTGCTAGCCAAATCGCGTAGCGAAGTAACTCACGTGTCAACATGTCTGGATCCGGCCAAGATCTTGCCAACACTTCCACTCAGTCTGCTGAAGAAACGCCTTCCTCAGGAATGACAGGCCCGCTCACCACGCCATCCGCCCAGGCGACTTCAGTTAGCCAGGCGATAGGGCAAACGCTGAACGCCTCAAAACCACCCCAGGGACCCTCAACGTCAAAGGCGCCCAACCCGTTCGCGACCAGCAGAGGGGGGGGGGACTATCCAAGGCGGCGACTCATGGAGGATTATTCGGGGACGCTTCCAGAGCTCCGTTAGCGCCAGATCCCATGGCGGAGATACTCCAGGGGATCAACACTCTGCGCCAGGCGGTGAAGACCCTGCAGAAGGACAACCGGGACATCAAGGCTCAGATGAAGGCGGCATCAAAACCACCACCTGCACCAGTCCAGTCATCACCCGAGATCCTGTTCACGACGCCTGAGGAAACACCAAGCTCCCACAGAGAGTCTGTCACCAGTGGGTAGATTTCCAAGTCATTCCCTCAGGAATTGGTCACCAGACTGGATTTAGAATTGGCACCACCTAGCCAAGCCATGATACCCAGAGGACTGGGCTACTTGACTCATGGCTCTACCCCTGGCGGACCCTACATCGCAGGTAATCCTTTCTTTAGCCTCGAAAACCGGGAAGCTAACTCGTTGTCTCTTGCAGGTACCTCCGTTCATCAGGCATCAGAATGGCCGCTGGTAAGTTCGCCAGGAGTGCACACCCCAGCCAAAAACCGACTCCCACCAGATTTGGGAAGAGCACCTACCCCCAGTCAGCAAGCATCCGGATGGCAGCCGAGAGTAACAGTCAATCCCATGGTCGCTGGCCCTTACCCTAAAGCGGCCTGGCCGTCCCAGAACTCACCTCAGGTGGCATCGGGATGGCGGCCTGAGCCTGCAGTGACTGTGTCCCTTCCGCCTCCACCCCCGATCAGTCGCCACCTTGGAGGGCCTCAGACAGGGAGTACCCCTTTCAGTTTCTTCCCTCCTGCTCCTAACCCTCTTGCAGAAACAAACCATGCTGCAGACCAGCAGTACCAAGAACTGAAGGAGCTGAGGGAGCTGATCAGCAAAATCCCTGGAATGCCACGCCCCCTGGAGAGAGCAACCAGAGACAGCTATGCAGACTCGCCCTTCACCGACGACTTGGCTTGTGTTGCTGTGCCCAAAGGTTTTGTGCCACCAGCCATGACGCTCTATGATGGCACTGCAGACCCCCTAGACCACATCAACTAGTACAAGCAGAAAATGATGGTGGTAACCGCCACGGGGCCTCTGAAGGAAGCCTGCATGTGCAAGGGGTTTGGTTCCATCCTCTCAGGGGCGGCCCTTCACTGGTTCGTTGGCCTGCCAAATAAAAGTATCACCTCCTTTGCGGATCTGGTCAATGCCTTCAACCAACAGTTCGCCAGCAGCAGAAAGCCAGAGAAACAGACCAGCGATCTGTACAGGGTGGTGCAGAAATTTGAGGAGTCTACGCGAGATTTCCTCAACAGATTCAACAGGGAGAAAGTGACTATTCCCAGATGTGACGTAGCCACCGCCATAGAAGCCTTTCGTCAAGGGCTCCTCCGAGATTCGGATCTTTACAAAGATCTCACCAAATATCCATGCGCTACATTCGAAGATGTGCAGACCAAAGCAATGGCAACCATTAGATTGGAGGAAGATTCGGCCCCCAGAAGAGCTACATATGGTTCTGAGCATGTCTCCAGAAAGGCACTAGCAGAGAAGAGAGGCAAAAGGTCCAAGCCCTATGACAGGAGTGTGCACAAGGTCTCTGAGGAAAGGGATTGGAAGGAGAGCCCAGCACTCCCACCTAAAATCAGTGAGTACGGGTTCTATACCAACCTCGCTGGTCTGCTCAGGGCCCTAAAAGAGTTGCTGGTCTGCTTAGGGCCCTAAAGGAGTTGGGGCGCAAATTCAAGTGGCCCAGAAGACAAGAGTATGCCAACGACCGTCGGGACGCCAGCAAGAGGTGTGAGTTCCATGACGACATCGGGCACAACACCGAAGAATGTGTCCTCCTCAGGAAGGAAGTGAAGTTCCACTACGACCAAGGAAACCTGGATCATCTGATATCCAGAAGCTCTAGCAGGATAAATGCGGCAGACCAGGTGTTGCCCTCGCCTCCTCCACTGTGCACCAGAGTCGTCAATGTAATCACAGGAGGATCGGAATTGTGTGGCCTAACTTATTCAGCAGCCAAAAGGCACGCTTCCCAGTCCAGAGGAGACAGACCAGAGCACTCCTGCAGAATCAGCTGTCCAGACCTTCCAGCCGTCACCTTTGATGAATCTGATGCGGAACCCTCTCCAGAATCTCACCACGACGCCCTAATCATCACGCTCTCCATAGGGAACTGCACTGTGAAGAAAATACTGGTGGACACTGGAAGCTCTGTTAACCTTATCATTTTAGAGACTTTGCAGAACATGGGGTTCAGCGAGGAGGACCTGAGCAGGAAAGCGGTCCCTCTCGTAGGCTTCAGTGGGGAAACCAAATACGCCCTGGGAGAGATTACGATTTCCACCTATGCAGGAGGCGTAAACAAGCAAGTACAGTATTTGGTCATTGACGGTCCTTCCACTTACAACGTGATCCTGGGAAGACCGTGGATACATGAGATGAAAGCCATTACCTCCACCTACCACCAATGCCTGAAGTTCCCCACACTTTGGGGAGTACAGAAGATCATCGGTGATCAGAGGGAGGCCAAAGACTGCTGCAGAGTGGCGCTGAAGAAGACAGCAAGTCCTCTAGCATAGCAACTACAGAGCCTTCACCTACCTCTGCAAGAGTATCTCGAACCCCCTCAGGCGGAGGTAGATGAAGTCAACCTAGACAAGCGCCACCCCGAACGAAAAGTGTTGATCGGATCAGAGTGCACAGGTAATACCCGACAAAACCTTATTGAATTATTAAAAACTAACATGGATTGTTTTGCTTGGTCCCATGATGATATGGTAGGAATAGATCCGAGCATCATAACCCACAGGTTAAGTGTAGACCCAAGCTACAAGCCAATCCAACAGAAAAGAAGGAAGTTTGCTCCAGAGAGGAATCAAGTTATCAATCAGAAGGTGGATAACCTGCTGGCTGCTGGAAAAATAAGGGAGGTAAAGTATCCAGAGTGGTTGTCCAACGTGGTGGTAGTCCCAAAAAAGAATGGCAAGTGGAGAGTGTGCGTCGACTTCACCGATTTAAACAAGGCGTGCCCAAAAGACCCCTTTCCTCTGCCGCACATAGATGCCATGGTAGACGCCACAGCAGGCCATGAGATGCTGACTTTCCTTGATGCGTGGAGCGGATACAATCAAATCAAGATGCATCCGGCAGATCAGGAGAAAACCGCCTTCAGGTCTGAGAGAGGTATCTATTGCTACAATGTTATGCCTTTTGGTCTGAAAAATGCAGGATCTACCTACCAGAGGCTGGTCAACATGATGTTCAAGAAGCAAATTGGCGATACCATGGAGGTATATATTGATGATATGGTCGTCAAGTCCAAGCAAGCCTCACAGCACGCAGCGCATCTAGAAGACGCCTTCAACACCCTGAGGGAGTACAAGATGAAGTTGAGTCCTTCCAAGTGCACGTTCAGGGTATCCTGTGGAAAATTCTTGGGGTACATGGTCACCCAGAGGGGAATCGAAGCCAGTACAGAGCAGATCAAAGCCATCCTGCAGTTGGAGTCTCCACAGAAACCGAAAGATGTGCAGCGGTTGACTGGAAGAATTGCCGCCCTGAATAGGTTCATCTCCAGGTCTTCAGACAGATGCCGATTATTCTATGATATCCTGAAGAAGGCTCAGATATTTGACTGGACGGAGGAGCATGAGAGGGCATTCAAGGAACTAAAGCACTACTTGAGCACTCCACCACTCCTGTCAAAACCGGAACCTGGAGAGCCGCTCTTCCTGTATCTATCGGTGACTGAGGTGGCGGTTAGTGTAGACACCCGCATTTTGCCTGCTAGTGTCTATAGCAGTTCCCGACAAAACACCCGATGATGATCGGACGCAAACGTGACTTGGTATACTCGGATTTGGACCCGAAATCAATAATATCTGACATGGACTTTTAGCGGAGTAATAATCTCACAAAACAGACCTCAAATTCAGGCCCAGTGGGCCGTTCCGAGCAAAATAAGACTAATTTGGGCCAAAACCGACACCAAAGATAAATCCCGTCTTTTGGCGACTGGGTCAAAACCCGCTCAAAGACGAACCCGTCACAAAAACCAGCCAAATGCACCTTCTAGAAGCTGGCGCCCAAATTAAATTCAAAAAAAGATAACCAAATCAACCAAGTCAACCCCTTCCTAATTTACCTCGATTTACCTGATCCACTCGATCGAGTGGACTGACCCACTCGGTCGAGTGGAGCGTCAAAATCCGGATCAGACCCATTTTCTAGGGCACTCGACCGAGTGCACTAGGGCCACTCGATCGAGTGACCCTAGGTCGTGGGGGTAAACTCTATAAATACCCCACGACCCTCACTCATTTGAGAGACTTTTTTACACAGTTTTTACCCCACCTTTTACCCTACATTTTCAGCCATACTCTCTACACTACAACCCTAAGCAATCACACACAAAAACCGAGTCCCTTGTCCCTCGAAAAGCCGACAAATACACACACACATATACACATACACACCATAACTTGCATACATCCTCGATACTCCGACGTCCCGTCACTATTTACGAGTCCATTTCCGAGGTTCCTACTAAGCATGTATGTTGAGGGTGTCATAAACCCCATTTCGATCCCTATTACTTTGTTTTTTCTATTTACGTTTTTTGTATTATTATCCTAGCACTAACTTTAACATTAACTCTGACACTTCATTTTTCGCATGCTAACTTTTACATTCGCGTTACTAATATTACTATACCGCGTATATATATAAAAACTAGTATCAAAAATCCGGTTCTAAATCCGTTTGACTACGATGTTTGCCTAAAGTCCGTCTAATCCCTTTACGAGCAACGACGGAGGTGGAGCCCTTTCGAGGAGCCCCGCCCCAATGTACTCAAGGGCGTGACGTGATCGCAATCGGTCGTAGTTGAACGTATTTAATTCCATTTCTATAATTAGTACGGAACCCGTTGACACGAAAAAGGGTTAGTTTCGATGTCGTGACGTAGAGGGATGCATTCCGTTGCTAATTCAAAGTTTCTAATATAAACGTTTTCATAAAATCCTGACAACGGTATTATAATCGTACTTGTACACGATTATAGTACCGAAGGTCGAGTTAAATTCAAATCGTGCGATATTTGTATTTAATTTGGCCGACCGTCGATTTTAAACCCCAAAAACGAAACGAGTTGACACTCGTACAGGGGCTACTCGACCGAGTACATAGGCTACTCGATCGAGTAGCGCCCATAAAACTGGGCAGACCCCTTTTCGAGGGCACACTCGACCGAGTGGGTCCTGTAACCCAGAAAACCGAGGGCTTTGACACACATTTCAAGCCTCGTCCTTTTATCGACTTTAGTCATCACGTGTAAAGACAATCACGTGACTTCCCTTTTTCAAAACTCACGCTCATCACGACACCTTAACGACTTTGATCGATTTTTCGACGTGATAAGTCGGGACAAGGCATCGAGGCATAGGATCGGGCTAGCATCACGCTTAGGTCCTATGTCTCCGTCCTTCGTTTAATACACAACGCAATGTGTATTTAACCGGGGTTCGTCCGTTCACATGGTTCACGGTCTAGTTTGTATACGGGTCCGTTCCTAACATTTTATTATTTATTATTCCATTTCTATATCGCTTACGTAATTTTCGTATTGGCCGGGTTGTATTTCCGCCCGTGTAACTTGTACGTTATTTTTCGAGTTTTATTTATTTACTTGCTTATCGCTTTATAAATGAACCTCGCATGCTAAATCACTTCGACCATAACTAGATGCATTAAATGACGTAGTTCACATACTATTCATATGCTTAGCCCGAAAACGCTGTTTGCATATCATTTAATCGTTTTACTAGCGCGCGCACACGAACACGAACGATGTCTTAGTAGAGGCCGCCATGTGCGGGTGGGGTTGGGTGTCCTTAGTGGGCTTCCCAACACGTACCCTCACCCCTTACTCAGAACCTTTGGTTTCCGGATGTCCGAAACCCTTGGCGCACGAGAGTCATTCTATATACGAAAGCCGGTTTAAACGGTATCGATATTGCAATGCAAAGGGGCGAGCCCAATGAACTCTGAAATCGAAGTGGGCTTACTTTGTGTATAGCCCATGACGACATAGAGTGGGCTCGTATGGTTCCGAATAACCACAAAATTCGGTGGCGACTCCATTTTGACTTAAATTTCGAACCCGAGAACAATCTCACCACGAGATTCATTCGCCTACCCAAACCCGCGCGTGGCCGCGTCGGGGTGGAATTACGTCATGTCCACAATTTGGCGACTCCGCTGGGGATACTTGATGTACCACATGTCATCGGGGTTCCTAGGGTGAGACTCGAAGAGAAATCGTTCGTATATTAGTGTGCGCGCATTAGTTTAATGATTCATGTATAACCCAAATTTTGCCCGGGCCGGTTACTTGTGACCGACGTCCCACTATACCACGGTGCATTCCTACATGGGTGCACTAAAGACTTCGATGGCGGAACTCACCGGGGTTTTACGGCAGGTCCTAGTTCCAAATCGGCTAGGAAGTCCGTCCCGTTTCGTGAGAATGCTATCGTTGTTGGTATAGACCCTATTTTGACCGACCGAGACTTAGTGTAAAGCATACATAAGCGTCGTTATAATGCTTGTTTGACTACGTGCTACTTGGTTTCCGTGTCATTTTTCAAAAAACCATCATTTCAAAAATGCATCTTCCCAAAACACCCAAAATTTGAAAAACCCGAAATGCTGTCCGTTTCGGGACCCGTCTTTTCAAAATATCCAATTTTCAAAACTCGGAATGCCGCCGAAATTTAGGATCAATGATTTGACTCAAAATGTCCTTTTCTCTAGTCGGCATGCTGCCCATTTTAATTCTTGGATTTCCAACACCATTCCGTTTTTCTGAATTTTCAAAATTCTAAACCTTGGTTTTCGAAATCCTGTGTTCAATTTCCGAACTCTCGGAAGTTCACTCATTTTATATTTAAAATTCAAACATCCAACTTTCCTAGTAAACCTTCCTTATTATAGGACCTACCGTCTAGTCGTGTGTCGGGTCTTTGCATAGTATGTCGAAGGTCTATAGCGTCGAAACTCCGCCGATCCTATATCGCAAGTTTCCCCCCTTTCCCGAGTCCGCCTTATCTGTCAAGGCACGACCAACCCGCGTAGGGCATACCCCTACAAAGGAAAGTCCGTCCATACACTCGAGTCAAAAGTCTGGGGAAAAGTCTCACGTGGACCTTCCTTCGAACGGGATTAGGCCCACAAAGCCAAAACCCTAAGGAAGCTATACCACCCATCGAGTCATCCGTCTAGATGTCTTTCTCGAGTCTTTAGTCTTCCTTTCTTAGTGTCACTCGGGATGTACTTTTCCTTTCTTTTTCCAAGATCTGGGTTCGGTTTCTGATTACGCGGTGTTCTTACAGACAGGCCGCCGGCAACTAGACACGCTCGAAGGATGGCTACTTTGAACAGCCTACAAACCTCTTTGGACGCCATGGTCGCGAAGCAAACCGACATCGAAGCCCAACTGACTGAAATGAGGGCTGGCCAAGTGGCCATTGTTGCTCGCCTAGCCACGGTGGAGCAAAGGGCTCCTAATGTCGAGGCTAATGAGCCTCTAGCTGAACTAGTCAGCGCGGTGCGCCGACTAGAGGAACAAGTCCATTTGGCTGGGAGTAACAGCATCCATCGGGAGAATAGTCGAGAGTACAACCCGCTGAGTGACAAGCTGCCCGCAAACCTGAACCTCACAGGTTTGCCCATGTTTGAAGGAACTGAAGACCCGTTACTACATGTGCGGGCCTTCAAGGAATTCATGGCCATCAAGGGAGTGGATTCATCCATGTTCAAGAACCTCTTTGCTGCATCTCTTGAGAAGCACCCACGGGCCTGGTACTACAGGCTAGACCCAAAAAAATACCCTACATGGGATGATGTGACCACCGAGTTCGCTCGGAACTATGCTGACAACACCGAGATCCAAACCACAATGCGATCTCTGGAGGTTATGGCCGAAGAGCCGAAGGAAGGTTTTACTAAATACCTTCAACGTTGGAGGGCCGAGAGCGTGAAACTGGTTGATAAGCCCAATGAGAAGACTTTGGTGGAGGCTTTTGTGAAGAACCTCCTCCCTTCCTACCGGGTTCACCTCCGATATGCTGTCATACCCAATTTCACCACCCTTACTGAAATGGGTATGAGGATCGAAGACGATCTGAGACTAGAAGGCCTCACTAAGGCCGCTAGCAAAGGGTACCAAGGGGCTTCTTCCTCCACCACTAAGCCCCAAGCTGCAACTCGCAGCATTTTTGACGCGGTTAATCTACTAGATGCCCCGTCTAAGAAGAACACCCCACCTCGGGTTTTCATTGATATAGGTACCACCTATACTTATGCCTTACAAAGGTTGTCCTCCAAAGGCCTAATCCAACCGATAGGCCCAACTCCCGAAGTTCCGGTCGAGCGACGCTCCAAGAACTACAATGCTCAGGCCTATTGCCAATACCACCGGGGCAATGGGCATGATACCGAAAAGTGCTGGAAGCTGAAGCATTTGATCCAGGATCTGATTGAAAGCGGAAAAATCCCGCTACCCGGAGATAAGCCAAGCAACAAGGAGAACCCTTTCAGCTCCCATGCCATCTTTGCCGGGGAGGTGATTGACTGCTCTCATCTTATCTCTCCCTTTATCCCACAAGTGAACGGGATCTGGTTCGACGACGAGGATGATGTCTACCTCGCTAAGGGGGAAACCGTTCCCATCACCCCTGAACAGATTCGCGAGGCCAAAACTCGAGTCCTAGCCAGCAACAACCTTGGTCGTCCCTATTTAGCTACAAGCACTAGGGACACCCCCATCCCGACAACCATCACCGATCCACTCGGGATGGAAGTCACCCCTGAAGAGCCTATCGCTGAAACGGCTATTGTGAAGCAACTGAAGAGAACCCGAGTTGACCTCACTATATGGCAACTCTTAGTCAGCTCTCAAGAACATCGAGAAGCACTTACAAAGGCTCTCGATCAAGTCAAGATCGACTCTTTGGCTACCCCTGCTGAAATGGTAGCCACGGTCCTGCCCCACCTAAAGGGTAAGGCCAAGGAAGGGGGCCCAATGATCACTTTTTCCGAAGCCGACCTGCCACCGTTCGGGGCCGCTCATAATCTGGCCCTCTACATTACAGTGATCTGCCGAGGAAAATACCTCCCGATGACCCTAGTCGATGACGGGTCAGCCGTGAACGTCCTTCCCTTAAGGACCGCCAAAGCCCTCGGCATTACCGAGGCTGACTATATCCCGACAGCGCAAACCATCCAAGCCTTTGATGGGAGTCCGAAGTCGGTAGCTGGGGCCATAAAACTGACCATCATCACGGGCCCGATAGAAAAAGAGCTTGAATTCCAGGTGATTGATGTCACCTCATCATTCAACTTGCTCCTAGGAAGGCCGTGGATCCACGCGGTCAAGGCGGTGTCCTCCACCCTCCACCGTAAGATCAAGGTGCCTTTGCTCAATGATGTTATCACCTTAGAGGCAACCCCAATGACCGTGGCTAGCTGTAACGCCACGGGCCGCACGGACCTCTAGGGGTTCGACTTTGTGGGGATGATCGAGGAAGAGTACCTTTTTAGGCCTTACTTCACCACGAGCATTGACACGATGCTCCAGAACCTAGGGTACCTTCCGGGGGCTACCTCTCGACCCGACCTTCCAGCTGGGAAGATCATCGAGGTCCTTAAGGACGAAGACTCTCACTTCGGCCTTGGCTATGCCACCACTCCGGGCAACGTTGTCCGAGCAGGAATCGAAAAGGCCTGCAACATAATGAAGGGTATCCACTTGAGCCCTTACAGCCCACGGTTGTCTGACTACTTTGTCACACCCGTATTCGGGGCTATCCAGGTTGGACTATACCAACCCAATGCTACGCACCTCGGGACCCACTTGGCTCGGGACTGCAACTACATCCCGGATGAGGTGTTCGCCCTCATCCAGTCCGATGGAGCGGATGATGCCGAGCCCGCGCTGGGGCTACTCTTCGGGGAAGACACCATAGCCCCGACTCCAAAAGAAGACCTGGTCAACCTAATCCTCCGCAGCAACAGGTTTGACCCGACCAAGCTGATCTCGAATGTTGGCTCCGAGACGGGAAACAGGGCCTGGAGGAAGACTGTCAAGTGGACTGACAGTCAAGGAAAGATCTACAAGCTGGTCACTGGAGAGGGAGACATGCCTGAGTCTGAGTCCGAGTCTGAGTCGGAGTCTGAGTCAGAGTCTGAGGACGAGTCTAGGGAAGTCGGTGCTAGGGTCACTCCTGTAACCCCTCTCCCTTCTATCATTCCTGCTGCTAGCACTTCGGGGTCTGTCCCGAGTGCTTTACCAATTCCGCCACTGACCAATGATCAGATGGCTGCTCTCTTTGAGCTGTTTTCCAAGTTTTCAATCAATAATAACAACCGTTCTGCTTACGACTTGTCTCTTTTAAATTCTGCTTTCAAAAATGTTTTGTGCTATGACATTGAGAAATCCGACGAACAGGTACCCCACATCTGATTGAGCAACTAGAGCAAAGGGAATCCCGGAATCCGGTAATTGAAGAGACCGAGTCCATAAACGTGGGAACAACCTTAGAGCCTCAGATACTTAAGATAGGGTTATCTTTAGATCCCGAGGAGAAACAACAGTTTATAAACCTCCTCCAAGAATTCAAAGATGTCTTCGCGTGGTCCTACAAGGACATGCCGGGGATAGACCGGGAAATAGCCGAGCACCGCATACCTATCAAAGATGGGTGCAAACCGGTCAAGCAGAAGCTTCGCCGAATGAGGCCCGAGTGGTCTCTCAAAGTAAAAGAAGAAGTCGACAAACAGTTCAAAGCCGGCTTCATACAAGTGTCCGAGTATCCGGACTGGGTTGCAAACATCGTGCCGGTTCCTAAAAAGGACGGTAAGGTGCGGGTATGCGTAGACTTTCGGGATCTTAGCAAAGCAAGCCCGAAGGATGATTTTCCGTTACCACACATCGATATACTGGTGGATAACACGGCCGATCATGCCCTTCTGTCATTCATGGACGGGTATGCCGGATATAATCAAATCAAGATGGCGGAAGAAGATATGAGTAAGACTACCTTCACTACACCCTGGGGTACTTACTGCTATACTGTCATGCCGTTTGGTCTCATTAATGCCGGGGCCACATACCAAAGGACCGCTACCACTCTACTACATGACATGATGCATAAAGAGGTAGAGGTCTATGTAGACGACATGATCGTCAAATCCAAAAAGCGGGACGGTCACATCACCGCCCTAAGGAAATTTTTCACCCGATTGCGCAAATACAACATGAGGCTAAACCCTCAAAAATGCAGTTTCGGGGTAACATCAGGCAAATTACTGGGTCATATCGTTAGCCAACGAGGTATCGAGGTCGACCCAGCTAAAATCAAAGCCATTACCGAGATGCAAGCTCACAAGACCGAAAAAGAAATAAGGGGATTTCTCGGGAAAGTCCAGTATATTAGTCGATTCATTTCCAAACTAACCATGGTGTGCGAACCAATTTTCAAGAAACTAAAAATAGGGGAACGGATACTATGGGATGACAAGTGCCAAGCTGCTTTCGACAAGATTAAGGAAATTCTGTCTGCTCCGCCAGTTTTGATGCCACCTCAACCCGGTTTGCCTCTGTCGTTATACCTAACAACGACCGAGACAGCCATGGGGGCTATGCTGGCTCAGACAGTTGACTCCGAAGAACGAGCCATTTATTACATCAGCAAGAAGTTTTTAGAGTATGAGTGCAAATATACCATGCTCGAAAAGACGTGTTTGGCTCTAGTCTGGGCCACCAAGAAGCTCCGGCACTATATGCTCAGCTACGAGGTCCACGTTCTATCAAGGATGGATCCGATCAAATACCTATTCGAAAAGCCCATTCTCAATGGCCGGATTTCGAGATGGATGGACTCTGATGCTGGCAGAGTTCGACCTGAAATTTGTACCGTTAAAGGCTATTAAGGGGCGAGTGGTAGCTGAATTCCTTGCCGACAGCCCGATAACCAAAGAAGGACACACCGACACCTGGTCCTTCCCCGACGAAGATATTTTCCATACCGATGCTGAAACATGGGATTTATACTTCGATGGAGCATCTAATTTTCGAGGATTCGGAGTCGGGATCCTCCTAATTTCACCAAGAGGGGAGCATACCCCCGTCTCCATCAAACTGGACTTTGATGTTACCAATAATGCAGCGGAGTACGAAGCATGCATTTATGGGCTACAAGCCGCCGCCAACCTGGGAATCACAAATCTCCGGGTACATGGCGACTCATCCTTGGTCATTAACCAAGCACTCCAAAAATGGAAGACTCGCAATGCTAATCTCGTGGCCTACCAGGCACGAGTAAGGGATCTCGAGAAACAATTCCAAAAGGTGGAGTATATATACCTGCCTCGGGAAGAAAATCAGTTTGCAGATGCACTCTCAAAATTGGCATCTTTACTGAATATTCCCGACCACGTGACCAGTATGCCAATTTGTGTCGAAAGACGGTCCGAGCCGGCATACATCCATGACATCGAAGACATCGAGATCACTGATCCCGAACCTTGGTACCAGGCCGTATTAAAATACCTGACGAATGGAGAATATACTCCCGGGACTGAGGGTCGAGCCAAGAAAGCCTTACGGAGGCTAGCCACCCAGTTCATCCGTACTGATGACGGGCAACTGTACAAAAAAATAGCACAGGGGGCTCTTCTTCTTTGTGTCGACAAATATAAGGCCGAGAAAGTAATGGCTGAAGTACATGATGGTGAAAACGGCCCACATATGAATGCTCACATGTTGGTCCGAAAAATCATGAGGCTCGGGTATTATTGGAATACCATGGAAGCCGACTGCCAATTTTATGTCAAACATTGTCATAACTGTCAAATCTTCGGCAATGTGCAACATATGCCGTCATCTCTGCTCTATACCATGACGTCGCCTTGGCCATTCTCGACATGGGGTATCGACATAATCGGGAAGGTAAATCCCTCCGGTACTGGCGGACACTGTTTCATTTTAGTAGCTATCGACTACTTCACCAAGTGGGTCGAAGCTGAATCATATCGCATCCTCAATGCTAAACATGTCGCCAAATTTATCCAAAACAAGATAATATGTCGGTATGGGATCCCGCATGAATTCATCAGTGATCACGGGACTCATTTTCAAGCTGAGACCGCAGCCCTACTGGCTAAATACAAAATTCAAAGGCACACGTCCTCGCCCTACCGTCCCCAAACGAATGGAGCGGTAGAGGCGGCTAATAAAACGATTGTCACCATACTCAAAAAGATGGCTGATAATTATCGGGACTGGCCCGACAAAATACCTTTTGCCCTATGGGGGTACCGGACATCAATTCGCACCGCAACCGGAGCAACGCCGTATTACCTAACTTATGGGATGGAAGCAGTCCAACCAGTTGAGCTGGAGGTACCGTCCCTCAGAATTCTGCTAGAAAGTAAAGTACCCGAAGCTGACTGGGTTCGAGCACGGTACGATTCGTTGGTTCTACTAGACGAACGACGATCCCGCGCTCTCAACAACATCCAAATCTACCAGAAACGAATCCAACGGGCCTTCAACAAGCGAGTAAGGCCCAGAAACATTAAAGAAGGGGACTTAGTCCTTAAGTCTGTTCGAGCTTTACTACCAGTTGACCCAAGGGGAAAATTCAAACCCAACTGGGCTGGGCCATATCTGGTGAAAAAGATCTTATCAGGGGGAGCAGTGATGCTAACAGACCTGGACGGGAATGAGTTCGTCAACCCAACCAACCTGGACCAGCTGAAGCGTTACTACCCTTAGCCATTTCTCAATGTCATTAGCAAATTTTATCAAAATCATTTATTTTACAAAAAAAAAGCAAGTCAATGAGCTAGAATTATTTATTCTACTGTCACAAAACATCTTGAACCATTAGTCTTGGTGTAATTCGAGATTGCAAATTTCCTAAGCCTGAACTACGTTTGGTTTGATTCTGCTAGTCGCAGATACGTAGGCAGCCCCTCAAAAGGGCACAACCAGTGCAATCGAGAAAAGACAGGAACGGTTTAATAAACTTCCTTTTATTAATTATCACAAAAAGCCCCAATAAACTTGGGAAAATTACAAAGTGCAGGAATTCAAAAATTACCACAAAAAAACACACGACAAAAATAGTAATAATATTTAAATAATAAAAAACTAAGGACTCGGTATTTAGGGCATCTTGTGTAATCCCCTAGAAATTCTAACGCAATACAGTGGCGGAAACACTGTAGAAGTGGGATTATAACACACTGTAGCTATGTCTTGATTAAATAAAAATGGCAAGTCAATACATAAGCCATAAAATAAAAATGGCTACAAAATAAATAAATAAATAAATAAAATCCATAAAAAGGGTTTTAACAATCCATAATACAGTGATCTGATTAAAACAAGCAGGATCCATAACTGCTCGCTAGCCCACCCGAAGGAAAATACATATACCTGCCATGTTAAAAACATAACAGCCACAATCAGTGGGGAGCAACGTCAACGTTCTCCCAGTCGTATAACAGGATTTTAAAACAGTAATTACTAATATAGGAAAAATAGTCAAAAATGGAAAACAGTAAAACAGCATATTAAAATAAGCTTTAACGTGAAATGAAATAATTAAATGGGTTTCCGAAGAAACATAAAAATATTTGCCAACCTGCAAACCAATTTATATCGATAACAATAAAAATATTCAAAATGGCGTTATGGATAGGAGTAGTGTAGACGGCTAGACTTTCACTAGGAGAATACTAAAAACTAGCTTCGAGAACTTAGTTCAAACAAATTAAACTTCGGTCTCTAACTAGGCTACTCAACCATAATAGAGCGGCGACTTATAAATGCGTGGCCCTAGTTTAAAATAATGCACACCCCTCCTGGGATTACCTGTCACCCAGTTCAACTTATGACGGCGACTTACTGCGAGGCCTAAGCTTAAGGTCAAAATGTACAAAACTCCCGGGATACCTGTCACCCGGTTCAACAACCAATGTACCGATTCCTGATACACTAGCCTTATAGTTGATGGCAAAACCGTAAACCCTAGAATATATTACTCTAACCTCACACTTGTCCTTATTCCATAACTCCAAAACCAAGCCATTATCGATAATCAAAAGATATAATCAATATAAATAATATGAGGATAAAAGAAGTAAACATTTATATTCTAAAAGAGGAAACTTTCTATTTTAGGAAACTTCTATTTTTAGAAACTTTACTAAAAATAGCATTATATCAAAATAGTGAAAATATTAGTTCATACTAATACCAATTTTTAGTAAACGATATAGATTTATAAAACTAATACTTTCGGTCTTAACGATATTAATTATTAAAGTAAGATCAGTTGATTTTATGAAATCATTAAAATATCGTATAAGTGTTATAAAATGATTAAAAATGTCTTAAACATTTTAATACTACTAATTAGGGTGTTTTCAAAATTTAAAAAAAAACTAAAATTCCCTAATTATTATTAGTTTCGACGATAAAATTATAAATAGGATTTTACGGCCAACACTAAATTAAATATTTGAGCGTCTTTATTTAATTAAACCAACAAATATATTTAGAGTATGTTAAGGGATGATTTAACTCCTAAAGTTTCAGATTTAAATACTTTCAAAATTGCTGGAAAAATAATTCTTTTAGGTAAGACGAAACATTTTAACGATAAATCACAATTTGTCCGAAAACCAATATTTATCAATTAAAGACTTTAATAAATAGTACAAAAATTACGTAAAATAGTTAAAATATATTTATGGACATTCTGTCCAGAAAATAAAATTTTCCAGAATCCTAAAACTCGGTTTTTAAAGCGTTTTCTCGTTAATCATCTAATCTCGACAATAACGATTAATAAAAATAGTAATTACAAAACGATTTAAGTATTAATATCCAAAAATTATTATAAAACTTAAAAATCATGATTTTCCAGAAAATACTATTTTTCCAGATTTCCAAAAATTCCAGATTTAATAAATCCCATCAAAACCGTCTTTAAAACCTGTTTTCACAATTAACGATTCCATTAATAAAACTTATCGTTCCTATCATTTTATTAAGGCACTAAAAATCATAAAATTACATTTTAATATGAAATCATCAGAATCATATTTTTTTCCAGATTTAAACCAAAGACCAGAAATCGAGAATTTTAAACAACAAACACGGTTTTAACGATAAACGATGATTTAAAGTGATTAATTAATTCATCCACTTAACAATTCCGAAAAATTATGAAAAAATTCAGATAATTCTATTTCACCAGAAAGTTTCACCACGTCAAAAATCAGATTAAAATAAAATGTTTAAGTACTAGAACTAAAAATCGGCTTCTAATCATTTTTGTCCGTAAACGGTAATAATTCAATAATTGATATCAAAAATATCAGAAAAATACTAAATTATTAAAAATCATCAAAAACAACATTTTTCCAGAATATAAACATATATTACATGTTTAGGCCGAATATTACGATTTTACAAATTAATATAACAATTTAATCGTTAATCTCGTAAAAGCGATATAAATACCGAATCATACAAATTTTCAACTTTTAAAAATTTTCCAGAATTCGTGACATACATATATTGCCAAAATAAAACATAAAAATATATACATGCAAATACTCAATTAAAATCATGAAATACCGAGTAACATCGACGTTACCTCTACTCCAAGTCTGAGTCGATAATATATTCGTCGGCTTCGGGATCGTCCAAAAATCCTACCAAACACAAAAATCATGGCTGAAAAATACCATGAGAAAACTAATAAAAATCAAGGTAAAAATTGATCGGAAACGACGTTGATTAATACCTTAACGAAGAGAACGGAAAGAGGATTATTTGACGAAGAATTTGAGTCGATTAAGGCTAGAATTGAAGCAAAATAATCCTAGAATGGAGGGAGAGTGCCACGGCCAAGTGTAGATGAAGATAGTTTTTTTTTACTTGATGAATGAATAAAGTGTAGTATGGAAATGGATTGGTTTTTCAAAATATAAATGAGAATAAATTGTTGATGAAAACTATGTGATATCCACATGAAGTGGCCAGCCAAAATGAAGTGATAAGGAGTATGAAAAGTTTTGATACTAATGCAACAATGAATGAAAAGAAATTATCTTACGTTTACGTTTTAACGTGATAAAATGAAACGTTTAAATAAAACGTAATAAAACTTGTGACCAAGAGCTCAGTTGGTCCAAAATGTGAGGAAATGGTCTCAAATAATTTATAAGTTGATAAAAAGTATAATCGTAAAATAGTTAAAGGCATTTCAAAGTAATTCGAGTAAACCTCGCGTAAGAAAATAATTATTCGCGAAACTTCGTAATAAAAATCATTAACAACTAACTTTTTGTAAATAAAAATATTTACTAGTTGAAAATATTATAGAAACGTATTCAAACATTTTTAGGAAAAGGGATAACTTAAATCCAAGCTTAAAAATGTCTATTTGAAGAGAAATAGAATTCCTTGCGGAAAAATTAATTAGTTTACGAAGAAACCAAATAAATGGATTTAAAAAGAATTTAAATCTTTAAAATTAAAAATAAAAATTATTAAACTCAAAAATTAAAATAGAGCTTAGTAAAATGATGAAATATGAGGCCAAAAGTGACAGAGTTAAGACGGAGTCCTAACGGAAAGAATGAAAATGCTTAGGAAAAATAGCGGGTGTTACATCTTGCCCTTCCCCTTGTCCTTGGCCTCCTTGGCCGTCCACTGACGACGACGTGGAGGGGAGCGTTCCCGAATCACCACAGGAACCTCCTTAGCCCGGACTCGTTTCTTGGAACTCGAGTCCTCATCCACCTCGATAGGCCCAAGTCGGGCCCTCACGGGCTCAGGGAGCCGGTCACGCGGACCTAGTCGGTCCCGGGCCGCCAGCCTTGGCCCAAGTCGCCGTTCTAAATCAGTCTGGGGGCTTAGCCGCCCCCGTGTGCCACTAGCACCGGCATCTTTAGCTCGAGTCTTAGTATGTGACTTAAGACCCGATTCTAGTCGGACTAAGGTAGCAGGGGTCTCTCCCTCATCGAAGAATCCCCTATTGTCCTTTGTCGTCTGCCGACGGACCAGTTCGAAGGCCTCATCGACCTTCAGAGCTTTTCGAGCTTCCTCGGACTCCTCAGAAGTCCATTTCTCGTAAGCCCGAGAAACCCAAGCGGATTGGCAAGGGTTGGGAATAGTCCAGGTAGGACGAGTGAACCATCGTTGCAACCAGGTGTCGCACATAGCGTCTATCAGTTGGAGCGAGACGCTAATAATGGCTTCAGTCTCAGGGATGCGTTGAGACGAACCGAACTGCCTCAGAATGCGGTCCGGGTAAATATGAACTGTCCAGTCAAGGGACAGGATCACAAGGTAACGAGCTTGGTCCTTCTTGGCCAACCCCGTCAGCTTAGAAAGGAACCACCAAGCGACCGTCCACCTGATTAAGGGGCCACCATGGAACACCAACTCCTCATCCCAGTAAGCTCGATTTATATGGTGATTTGAGCTTATCCGACGCCCTCTTGAACTGATTTGGCTACTACGGTAGTTAGGAACGCTCGGAGGAGGCTCTATGATTGATAAGCGTTCCGACAACCAAACCTGCAAAAAGTATGTATAAAATTCATAAGCAACAATATGGCCCGCTACAGCCCACTCGATCGAGTACACCATCTGACTCGATCGAGTAAGGCTCTCTGAAGACAAACAGAATCTCGTTAAGTGTGCCACTCGATCGAGTACGACATCCCACTCGATCGAGTAGGGCTCTCTGGGGATAACCAGAATCTCGCCAGGTGTGACACTCGATCAAGTAAAGCATCCTACTCGATCGAGTAAGCCCTCCACAGATGGGCAGAAGCACTTTGCGGGCATCACTCGATCGAGTGACAGGTCCACTCGATCGAGTGACTTAGGGAACTCAGGAAATCGCGAGAAACGCAAAAAAAAAGAAGGTAAAAAAATTGAAAATCGCGAAACGTATACCTGCAGAATAAGGGTGCTTCCCGTCAATTGCCGGGTTGGGTCAAGTCGCCTAGCATCCAGACCCATGATGATTTCCCCAGTGGCTAGCCATGCAGGGCTATGACCAGTCTCCATCTGGTCAACCACTCCGATCAGCCTAATTTGACCCACGCATGAGTCAGCATCCATCATCCCTTCGAAAACATAGCGGTGCAGCATGCAGAATGCAAAAGCCCTACGCCTGTGAGAAGGCGTAGCCCTTACATCTTGACTGTTCACGAACTTGTCAGCCAAGTCGAAGAGGGAAACAGTATCTCCCCGCACCATTCGATCTGTCTCAGCATGAGACAGACCCAAGAAATCCCTCAGTCTTCTCCTCGGGTCCGGGTAGAACGGAGGGATGGCAGGACGAGCCACAGGGCTCCAACCCCCGATGGCTGCGATCTCCTCGGAAAGAGGGCATATCTCTCCTCATGGGAACGCAAAGACGTGATGGGTGGTATCCCAAAACGACAAACAGGCATCCAAAAAGTGTGAATCAGTCACTAGACGCCGAAGAGGAAACAGGCTGACAATCCCCATTTGGGTCAGCTGAATTTTGTCCTCGTCCCGAAAGTGCTGGGACCAGGCAAAAAGCATTGAAGTAAGATGCTCGATACCCATGGCGGGAATTTGAATCTTCTGGAAAGACTAAGAAGTTTTTTTTGAGGAGAATGAGGAGTTTTGATTTGGGATACAGTAAACTGAAGCAGGGAGACCTATATTTATAATAGGGAATCCTAACTGCAACCCTAACTACCCTGCCTCCTCAGCAAACCTGGGCCCCAGCATGTGCAGGCCTGACTTCAACCCAGAATAGGAATCAAGTTGTCCCGAGCTTTCCTAAAAATTCCTAAAAAATTCAAAAAAAAAGTTTTCGAAAATTTCAACTTTTTTTCAAAATCCAGTTTTCCCCAGCACGAGTCGGTGTTTTGTCTATGTGCTACATGCAATTTGTTATGTGTCAGCATACAGGTACACCCAAGACTTCAGAAGCAAGTCTCTGCGCAACTACTTCACTCCCCAACGTGAGCCTGTATTTATCCCAGAATGCTACAATCAGAGCCATGATGTGTCAGCATACGGGTGCACCTATACCTTCAAAAGCAAGTTTCACTCCCCACGGAGCTATCATCGGCAGGACAGGTATGACCCTCTGCTCATGGCTGGCGAGCCCTTCACGCTAGTCTACTGGACTATAAACGACCCGACCGGAAGGCTGCCAGGTCGTAATCTGCGATTGGCCTGGTAGCTACTCTGACTTTCGCCTTGTCCAAGCCTCAGTCAGAGTGGGGGCTCTGTAGACACCCGCATTTTGCCTGCTAGTGTCTATGGCAGTTCCCGACAAAACACCCGATGATGATCGGACGCAAACGTGACTTGGTATACTTGGATTTGGACCCGAAATCAATAATATCTGACATGGACTTTTAGCGGAGTAATAATCTCACAAAACTGACCTCAAATTCAGGCCCAGTGGGCCGTTCCGAGGAAAATAAGACTAATTTGGGCCAAAACCGACACCAAAGATAAATCCCGTCTTTTGGCGACCGGATCAAAACCCGGTCAAAGACGAACCCGTCACAAAAACCAGCCAAATGCACCTTCTAGAAGCTGGTGCCCAAATTAAATTCAAAAAAAGATAACCAAATCAACCAAGTCAACCCCTTCCTAATTTGCCTCGATTTACCTGATCCACTCGATCGAGTGGACTGACCCACTCGGTCGAGTGGAGCGTCAAAATCCGGATCAGGCCCATTTTCTAGGGCACTCGACCCTAGGTCGTGGGGTAAACTCTATAAATACCCCCACGACCCTCACTCATTTGAGAGACTTTTTTACACAGTTTTTACCCCACCTTTTACCCTACATTTTCAGCCATACTCTCTACACTACAACCCTAAGCAATCACACACAAAAACCGAGTCCCTTGTCCCTCGAAAAGCCGACAAATACACACACATATACACATACACACCATAACTTGCATACATCCTCGATACTCCGACGTCCCGTCACTATTTACGAGTCCATTTCCGAGGTTCCTACTAAGCATGTATGTTGAGGGTGTCATAAACCCCATTTCGATCCCTATTACTTTGTTTTTTCTATTTACGTTTTTTGTATTATTATCCTAGCACTAACTTTAACATTAACTCTGACACTTCATTTTTCGCATGCTAACTTTTACATTCGCGTTACTAATATTACTATACCGCGTATATATATATAAACTAGTATCAAAAATCCGGTTCTAAATCCGTTTGACTACGATGTTTGCCTAAAGTCCGTCTAATCCCTTTACGAGCAACGACGGAGGTGGAGCCCTTTCGAGGAGCCCCGCCCCAATGTACTCAAGGGCGTGACGTGATCGCAATCGGTCGTAGTTGAACGTATTTAATTCCATTTCTATAATTAGTACGGAACCCGTTGACACGAAAACCGACATCACATAACCCGAAAGGGTTAGTTTCGATGTCGTGACGTAGAGGGATGCATTCCGTTGCTAATTCAAAGTTTCTAATATAAACGTTTTCATAAAATCCTGACAACGGTATTATAATCGTACTTGTACACGATTATAGTACCGGAGGTCGAGTTAAATTCAAATCGTGCGATATTTGTATTTAATTTGGCCGACCGTCGATTTTAAACCCCAAAAACGAAACGAGTTGACACTCGTACAGGGGCTACTCGACCGAGTACATAGGCTACTCGATCGAGTAGCGCCCATAAAACTGGGCAGACCTCTTTTCGAGGGAACACTCGACCGAGTCAGACCATGACTCGACCGAGTGGGTCCTGTAACCCAGAAAACCGAGGGCTTTGACACACATTTCAAGCCTCGTCCTTTTATCGACTTTAGTCATCACGTGTAAAGACAATCACGTGACTTCCCTTTTTTCAAAACTCACGCTCATCACGACACCTTAACGACTTTGATCGATTTTTCGACGTGATAAGTCGGGACAAGGCATCGAGGCATAGGATCGGGCTAGCATCACGCTTAGGTCCTATGTCTCCGTCCTTCGTTTAATACACAACGCAATGTGTATTTAACCGGGGTTCGTCCGTTCACATGGTTCACGGTCTAGTTTGTATACGGGTCAGTTCCTAACATTTTATTATTTATTATTCCATTTCTATATCGCTTACGTAATTTTCGTATTGGCCGGGTTGTATTTCTGCCCGTGTAACTTGTACGTTATTTTTCGAGTTTTATTTATTTACTTGCTTATCGCTTTATAAATGAACCTCGCATGCTAAATCACTTCGACCATAACTAGATGCATTAAATGACGTAGTTCACATACTATTCATATGCTTAGCCCGAAAACGCTGTTTGCATATCATTTAATCGTTTTACTAGCGCGCGCACACGAACACGAACGATGTCTTAGTAGAGGCCGCCATGTGCGGGCGGGGTTGGGTGTCCTTAGTGGGCTTCCCAACACGTACCCTCACCCCTTACTCAGAACCTTTGGTTTCCGGATGTCCGAAACCCTTGGCGCACGAGAGTCATTCTATATACGAAAGCCGGTTTAAACGGTATCGATATTGCAATGCAAAGGGACGAGCCCAATGAACTCTGAAATCGAAGTGGGCTTACTTTGTGTATAGCCCATGACGACATAGAGTGGGCTCGTATGGTTCCGAATAACCACAAAATTCGGTGGTGACTCCATTTTGACTTAAACTTCGAACCCGAGAACAATCTCACCACGAGATTCATTCGCCTACCCAAACCCGCGCGTGGCCGCATCGGGGTGGACCTACGTCATGTCCACAGTTAGTGCGGTGTTGGTAAGGGAACATGAAGGACTGCAGCATCCCGTCTACTATGTCAGTAAGTCTCTGCTCCCTGCAGAGACCAGGTACACGTCCCTTGAAAAACTTGTACTTGCGCTCGTTACGGCATCATATAAACTGCGTCCTTATTTTGAATCACATACTATATCTGTAATAACAAACTACCCACTAAAAACTATTATGAGAAAACCCGAGTTGTCAGGTAGGATGGCAAAATGGTCCATGCACTTGAGCGGCTTTGATTTGAAGTTTGCTCCCAGAACAGCAATCAAGTCTCAAGCGTTAGCAGATTTCATATCTGACTTCAGCCCGACGCTGCAAACACAAGCAGAGAAAGACATCACTCTCTTGGAAGAAGACAAGGGCGAACAAGTGTGGAGGCTTAACGTAGACGGCGCCTCAAACATGAGAAGATCCGGAGCAGGATTGGTACTCAAGTCACCTCAGGAAGATCTCATAGTCCAAGCAGTACGATGCGAGTTCCGAACAACGAACAATGAAGCAGAATATGAAGCACTAATCTTAGGACTCCAGCTAGCCCTAAATATCAAAATCAAGCGATTGGAGGTATATGGTGACTCCCAACTAATAGTGAACCATATGAATGGCTCATACGCAGCAAAGGATTCCAAGATGATAGCTTACCTTGAGGTGGCAAAAGGTCTCTCCCAAAAGTTTGCAGAATTCTCGATCAGCCAAGTTCCAAGGGAACAAAACGTGGAAGCAGACGCCTTAGCAACTCTAGGGGCAACCTTCAAACCAGGAGAAGTGTCCACCATACCCATAGTCCATGTGCTAGAGCCAGCAATCTGGAGAGGCGCAGACGCACAGGAGTGGGGAACACCAGAAGGGGATTCACCAGATCAGGGGATGCAATGGTTTCAAGAAGCAAGGATTTGCAGCACCACAGCAGAGCAGGAGGAAGTCTCCGACTGGAGAAAACCTTACAAGGATTGGTTGCAAGATGATATTCTGCCGACAGACAAAAGAGAAGCCCGAAGTTTCCGGATGAAAGCATCCAGGTATACCCTCATTGATGGCGTAGTATTCAAAAGATCGACCGCCGGGCCATACCTGAGGTGCCTAAGCCAGGAGGAAGCAGAGATGGTAATGCATGATCTCCACAGCGGAGAATGTGGAAATCATGCAGGGGGCAAGAGTCTATCCAACAAAGCACTTCGCCAAGGCTATTATTGGCCAACAATGCACAGAGACGCCAAAGAGTATGTTAAAAAATGCGACGCTTGCCAAAGACACGCACCGGTCAATCACCAGCCAGCAGAACCATTGCATCCAATAATCTCTCCTTGGCCCTTCATGAAGTGGGGAATGGATATTGTGGGTAAATTACCAAGAGCACCAGGAAATAAAGACTTCATGCTTGCAATGACCGACTACTTCTCCAAGTGGATAGAAGCAGAAGCGTTCCCTCAGGTGACTGAGAAGCAGGTTATATCCTTTATTAAACGTAACATTATCTGCAGGTTTGGCGTTCCCTCAGAAATCATCTGCGACAACGGGTCTCAGTTCATTGGCAACAAAATGGAGGCCTATTGTGCCAGGTGGAATATCGCTCTAAACAAGTCTACTCCCAGAAATCCTCAGTCCAACGGTCAGGCGGAATCTAGCAACAAAATTGTGATGGATAATCTGAAGAGGAGACTAGAGGAAGCAGGGGCAGATGGGCAGAGGAGCTCCCCTTGGTGCTATGGTCCGACAGAACCACACCTAAGGTGGCTACAGGACAGACGCCTTTTAGCTTGGTCTTTGGTGCTGAGGCGGTCATCCCTGCAGAGGTGAGAGTACCCACCCACAGATATGGCTGCATAACAGAAGAAAGAAACCAGGTTGAAATGGCAAACAACTTAGACACCATAGATGAACTCAGAACTGATGCTCAGATCAGAATGGCCTCCTACAGGCAGACAGTCGCCAGAAGCTACAACAAGAATGTTAAAGTCAGAGTCCTGCAAGAAGGAGATCTGGTCCTCAGAAGAGTATTCCAGAACACCAGAAATCAGCAGGCGGGAAATTTGCCTACACTTGGGAAGGACCCTACCAAGTGGAAAAGATAGTTGGAAACGGAGCATACCAACTCATGACCATGGAAGGAGAAATCATCCAAATACCTTGGAACATAGTGCATCTGAAAAAGTACTTCTTCTGAGTAAAAATCACCAGAAGTATAGGCCACTGTCGCCAGAAATAAGGTATTCAATCCGCCAGATACACCTCCACCAGAGCCCAGGTAACCACATCTGCTGTCTTTGTAACTCTACTCTACCCTTCAAAATGTTCTTTTGGTTGCAAGATTTTTGACATCTGAGATAGAATTTATTTTTTCACAAGCTTTAGACTTAGCTCATTTTCATATGTCTCGAAACTTGGCCAGATTTTCGCATAACCTAAAAAACCTGTTTTCTTTTATCTCAAAATTTCAAAAACCCTTTCACATATTTTCAGAACCTAATTCTGTTACATTCTTTGAGTTTCCTGTCACACGTTTTTGTTTATTCCCTTTTACGCACCTATGAAATTGATTTTACCCTCACACGTTTTGAAAGTATAATTCTCTCCCACCAATACTTCCAAAGAAGATAGATTTTTCGTCCTTCATCAATTACTTTGTCAACTGACATGGGTAACTGATCTGGTGGAGTGTATAATTTCCACAGAAGGCGTGCGTCTTGTGTTGAGTGCCTACAACCAGGACATTACAAATCTCCTGCGCCACTCAGCACCCATGCAAAGCGTGGCACCTCTGACTGAGTGGGTAAACAAAATCCCAGACCACCACCTATCAAGGGTCGACCATACAAACAAAGGCATGCATACAACAGATGACAATAATCAAAGCAATACAAGCAAATCAAACTGTAATCCCCTATAAATTCTAACGCAATACAGTGGCGGAAACACTGTAGATTTGGGATTAATACACAGTGACGTTCTATATATTACAAAAAGAACGGTCAGTCAATACAAATGTCACTTTTTACAAAAGGGCTAAAAATAAAAATCCTTCAAATGGGTTAACAATCCATAAACAAACATAATTAAAGCAGAGTAGGATCCATGCCACTCGCTAGCGCACACCAAACCCCGGAACACAGAATACCTGTCATGTTATAAACATAACAGCCACAATTCAGTGGGGAGCAACTCAGGTAGTTCTCCCAGCCATATTACATAATATATAGGCAATAGAAGCATAATATAAGAAAATAAATTAAACTCAAAACATTATATATATCAAAATAGATTCAAAACCAGAAAACAATTCAGTAGCCTGACGGCGTCAAAACGAATAATGGAATATAAAACCGATGATAAGTACAGCTTTTACTACTAGAGATATGTCAAAACAACACCGAAGTGTAACTTAGTGCCCACGAAGCGACCCCTAAGCCTCACTGGTTAAGGAACTCAGTGCCCACGAAACGACCCTTAAGCCCTCTCACCAGACAACTCAAACTATAATACGACTGCGTTCAGCGAGGTCCTAGCCTAAGTACATGCGCATGACTCCTGAGCATAAACGATACCCAGTTCGACAATCAATGTATCCCTGACGCAGATACACTGACCATATAGCTGATGATAACAACCAACATATCCTAGACTTATATACTGTACATTCTCATTTCCAACATTATTCCATATTCAAACCAATAAATATTTTATCCGAAGATATCTTAAATATTCCCAAAATAGTAACCTTCCAAATATAGAAACTTTCTTCAAATATTAACTTTCCAAAATAGGTGTTCTTATAATTAGAAATCGTTTAATATATGAGTTATATAAAATATTTAATATTAGGCCTTGAGACATAAAAAATATATTTATTAGATAAATGTATAATTAATGATTAAAAGTCAAAGAAAGTAAAAATCATAATTATTTCTCAAAAGGTTGGAGTTTAAGTAACTAATAGTAATAAATTACAAATTTACATATTTTTCAGATTTACACTGTCTTACTATAAAATTCATAATTAAATCATTAAAAATCAAAACGATATAAAATCAATGAGGTTGAAAACTTTAAAAGCTTAACAACAACTTTTGTTTCTGGAGAAAATCGAAATTCCTAACTTAACAGGGGTTTTTATTCGTAGTTTTAAAAACTGTCAGAATCCGACACCCGATAGTATTTCTTTAATAAAAGACATTTAAAATTTTATTATAAAACAAATCCAATTAGAAAAATTAACTAGACTATTTAAAGTTAATTTAAATAAATTAACAAAATTAAATTCAAAGTTTATCATAGGTTTTAAATTAAGTTCTACAACAACTGACAGATTCGCAAGCTAATCCGTCACAGTTTCATAAACGATTTGTTGTGACGAAACTACTTGGAATTAATTTATGAAATTTAACATACGTAGAATAGATTTAAAATAAACAATAGTCTACTTTCAAACTTTTTGAAAATAAGATCTTTAAACATGAGTAATCAATCGTACAAAAACGCTAATCGATTCTGAAACATGCTGTAACCTCGTTAAAAATAGTAAAACTTTCAATTTGATAGTTCATATTAAAAATCACGAAAATTAAGAAATTAATTCTTATTCATACGTTTTAGTCTCGGCCCTATAATAATTTTTAGAAATTTTAGTCTCGGCCCTATAATAATTTTTAGAAATTTTAGTCTCGGCCCTATAATAATTTTTAGAAATTGAAACATATCATCATAATAATATAGTAAACATATTTATAAAATTCGATTTAAAACGATACTACAAGCAACTACAACATATATATCATGCAATACCGAGTCATGCCATCATGTGTTACCTTCATCGAGATCCGAGTTAATAAAATAACCGTCTTCATCGGATCTAGCACGATAGCCTACGAAAAATTAAAATATATGGTATTAGAACCACATAAGAAGGGATTAGAAAGAGGAAACGAGATGGAGAATAAGAGTAATTAAATTACCCTTGAGATTGGAATGAAAAAGGACGGATTTAAGAATCGGATTGATGAACGAAATAAGGTAAGCACGGGCTGATTTGTGTGAGAAACAGCAGCAGCACAGCAGCAACGCATCAATGAAGGAAGACTAATAGAAGAGAGTTTGTGTTTGGATGGTTTACCAGATGTGAATAAAGAGGAATAGAAGTAGGAAAATTAAGAATGCTATTAAATAATAAGAGTAGTGTTTTAGTTGTATAACACGATTGAAATCGAGGAAAACTAGAAGTCTCTTGCAAAAAGATTTTGATAGCCACTAGGAGGATAAGAGGAAGGTTAGTCTTCCGAAAAGATAATAACATGTGATTAATAAAATTAATATAAAGAGTGAACTAAAGTCAACAAATAATTGACTAGCTCCAAAAGACGTTAACATTGGACTCGATTTGGGTAAGGAAATAATTCACGGTGTGATCAAAATCATTAATAAATATAAATAATTGGCTTACAAATAAATTGGGTTAAAATCGCATGAGAAAAGAATTAGGCCCAAACTTCGAGATGAGCTAAAATATTATTTTGTCGCAACATTAAATATTTGGGTCAGGTTCGAAGTTGATAAAAATAATTAGTTGACTAGAGAAATCAAATGGGTCAATCTCGAGTTTATAATTGTTTGTAAGGAAATTGAGTTTCTCGACGAATAAATAGTTTTCAACGAAAATGAATTAAATTGATTTATCGAAAGCAAAATGATAAATTTTCAATGAAAGTTTAATAAAATAATTTCTCGAAGAAATAATAAAACGTTTTAACGAGTTTCGAGTTGGAAATAGAAATTCGAGCTAAAATACAGATTCTAGGAGTTTAAGACGAAGTCAAAGTAAATCCGATAAGATTTAAAATGAAGGATTACAAGTTAAATCGCAAACCAAATAAAAATATGGATACAAATTTAATTTATAAAAATTAGCGGTGTTACACAAACACAGAAGCATCACAGAGTAAGCAAACAAGTGCAGTAAAAACATTGCATCCTAACAAGTTCAAACCCTCTGCTCCCCCGAGCAGAGGTAAAATTCAGATATTCTGATCCCTTGAGCAGAAGAAAATTCAGAACAAATAAAATTTTTAACAAAGTATTTTTTATGCCACGCAGGGCAAAAACAGCAGAAAGTAGCAGGCTGAACAACCTAGATATTTTCCTCCTCAGGAGGAAGAGAAGCAATGGGTTCCACAATCATGGCATCAACAGCAGCATCCACTGGTTCAGGCGCCTCCTGAGCTGCTGGGAGGGAGGAAACCGACTCCTCCACTACCTCCTCTTCGCCCCCAGCAAGCATCTCCAGATCAAAGCCGTTGGGGAATTCTTCCTCCATCCTCTTCTCCAAGGCAGCCAAGTCCCAGTTCACGTGCTTTCCCTTAGAGTAGGTGCTAACCATCTGGATTTCGGTACTCAGAGCAGACCACCTAAGAGCTCCTTCCATGTTCTCCTGCAGTGTGACCACCTTCTCCTGAAGACTGGAATTGACATCCTGAACCCTAGCAAGCTCAGCCCGCATTTCCTCCACAGCCGCCTTCTGTTTCTCCCCCTCAGCAAGCTGTCCATTGGCCTGGTCCAGTTCCCCCCTCAACTTTGTAGCTTCCTCCTCCAGTTTGGCAGCCTTCTCCTCCAGCCTTAGGACCTCCTCCCTGGCATGGCCAACCTCCTCAGACAGACGAGCATTGTCGGACTGCAGCCGGCTCCCCAAGTCTCTGAGGTGAGATACCCCACCTTTCAGAAACAAGCCCATTTGAAGAGTCTGACCAGAAGCGCAGCCATCATCAGCGTGGTCCAAAAGAAAATAAAAGAGAATAAAGAATTTAGGAGTCAAACAAGCAAAGTTACCTCGAAGGCATGGGCGGTAATGTGAGCGGCCACCTCAATGAGGGGTTCCCTGACCATCACGACCTTTGAACCAAGAAAAAGAAGCTGATCTAGAGGGGTTAAGTCCTTCAGATCCCTGATAGTCCCAAAATCTTTGGGAAAGGCCAGCAGAATGTCGTCCGGACCACACTCAACAGAGTGTGGAACAGAAGACTGGGGAGAGTCAGGCACGTTGATCACAGGAGCCTCACCTGCAGAACCAACTCGCACAGGAGGAGTAAGGCTGCGCCTCCTCTTGGAGCTGGTTGAAGGAGCAGGGGATGAACCAGAACCCATCTTGGAAGACGAGCGAGTAGCCATACTCTTCCTCTTGGCCCTAACTTGGTCCAAGGTCATCGGAGCTTTCGAGTTGCCTAGTGAAGGCAAAAGCGCAAAATCAGTCACACACAAAAAAAAAATATACAAACGCACTCAGTAAACTATCCCTCACCAGGAGACATGGCACCAGCTATGGGAGGACAGGCACCGTTGCTAGAGGGGATAAAGAGGTTATTGAAGATGAGTTGCTCAGAACTCAAACTGGAAAGCTTGGCAGCAAAGTCGAGAATGGATGTCACCTCCTTAGGCTGCTGCAGACCTGTAGCATGAAACCAGTAAGCACCATAAGTGTGTAAGAAAACTTAAGAGCCGAAGACATGATGAGTACCTGTGACAGGACCCCACTCCGAATAGAGGTAATCATGGGGAAGGGGGAGAAGAGAGTCAGCCTTCACAAAGACAAAGTCTTTGAACCATTCTGCGTCTGGAGGGTTGGAGGGGAAGATTATACCAGGGAAATTCTTGTCTTTTACACGCATCGTCACCTGGCCACGTCCCAGGGGCCGCACCTAGAACACAGCGCAGACATCGCGCAGAGAGAAGTCTTTCTGGTGACGGTGGTTCAAAACACAGAAGGACAACAATACCCTCTAGGTATGGGGGGCCAACTGACAAGGGGCTAGTTTGTAATAGATCAGAAGCTCCTGAACGAGTGGAGGGAAAGGAAAGCGCAAACCTAAGAGGAAGGGGTAGGCATACATGCAGACCCACCCTGGTAGGATAGAGTTCGCCTTCTGCCCAGGTGAAGGGATGTGAACCTCAACCCCTTCACCAAAACCGAAAACCTCTCTAATGAAAGAAAGGTCCTTGGTGGTGAAGCTAGAATCGCAAGAGTGCGTCTTAACCAGAATATTAGAGGGGGAAAACGTCATCGACAAGGACGACGAGGAAGAAGCCGGAGGAGTAGAAAGTTTGCTACGATTCGATTTAGGAGCCATAGATAAAATAATAAACAAGAGGGAAAGGAAATCACCTGAGCACAAAAGAAGCACAGCACGACAATGGCAACGGACGATGGAAGACAGGGAGGAAAGCAATTTGAATTTTGGAAAGGGTAAGAATTAGAAGAGAGGAAGAAAGAATTGGAGTAAGTGAGGAGAGGGGAAGCGTAAGCGGAGTAAAGAAGGGAAGACAGCATAGGGAAGCGTGAGTAATTAAGAAGAGGGAGAAATAAATCATCATGAAGGGAGAGGAGCAATCAGTTGGAAAAACGAGGAAAGTAGACTGAAAGACTAACTCTGCGGAAGAAAATCGTCACCAACTGTGAACAACGTAAACAAAAATTCCCGCCTAAGATGAACTTAGTCGAAAATTTGGGGACATTTGTTTGGGATAAATTCCGCGTCCTCAAGAAATGACGTGGAATATTTGAGGTGAAAGTCAAGAAGTCACACACGAAGAAACTACGGAATAATATTCAAAAGTCAAAAGTCAAAGTCGTAAAAGTCGGAAATCCGATACAAGAGGAAATCAGCAGAGGAAATAAAGCCCGATATCGACATTGGGCCAACCAGCAGCGGAGTCCAGAAATGGGCCAAGGATGGTCCAACACTAAGAGGAACCCTACCCTAAGCAAAGGAAGGGGTCAACTAACAACTCCCTCCATTCTAGGAGAGTTCCACCAGAGCAGGAGGAGATCAAGGAAACAGAAGAGGAGAGATATATAAACCCCAAACGATCACTTTGCTGGGGGCGATCAATCTTCAGCACATTTTCTACTCCATTTCATAAAGCATACTAGAAAAATCCAACCCTCGATAGCCAAAAGTCGACATTTTGTATTCCTCATTATTTCACTTCGTTCATAGTTGATACTTTGGCGGGATTCCGACTCCCCCCGCGGTTTTTCCCACGTTGGGTTTCCGCGTCACCAATTCTCGTGTCTCTTTGCTTTCTTTTCGTATTTCGTATTCATAGACTCAATTCGCATATCGGTTCGTTGGCCCTAGTTCGATCGCTTTAACCCACAACCCGAATCTAAACCCGGTAAATTTTTACCAAAACATCTTCCTTCTTATTTTAGTCTCCCGCTCATCCTTCATCCCTTCTGAGTTTCGCCCTTCTATTGCTAACAGTAGAAGAAATTATCAAGGTTGGTTCAACTTTAGTTACTTTTTGTATTGTCAATTCAGTTTAGAGTATAGATGCTGTTGATTTTTAGGATTAATGTTTTGCTATGATTTGATGAACTCGGTGTTTAGGTTGAATTAATGGTTTTTGATGTTGAAATTCGAACATTTGTTCTGTTTTCAGTTAATATAGATATGAATGTAAGCGATGAAACCAAAAAAAGAATAGCTAGGAATCAGGAAATGAAATGAATTGAATTATTGACAGATTTTAAATTCGATTTTACTGGTAGTATGTGTGAGAGGAGGTGCCCTAAGGGGCAAGGTGCACATAGTACATTACAGTGTCGGTGTGAGTAAATAATGAGGAACAATCCCGGCCTATAAATTACATTTACTCTTTCGTCTCAATCAATTGTTTCCTTTCATATTACCTGTGTTGTGACAAGTAATTTAGTCAAATGGTAAACAAATGATTAAGACGGAGTGTGTAATTATTTTTTCAGTGATTATAGATTGTCTGGTACTCTGGTTGATGGGTTTTGTGATATTTTATCTGGGTCGAATAAATTTCGAGATTTATTGGTTTGTTGGGGGATCATCCATAATTGCAATTGATTAGTTGGTTGCCCCATTTTGAATGTTGGATCACAATTGGTAGTGCATTGGAGACTTCCCATTTGATAAAACTGGGATTTTTTACACAAGTTATTGTATTCCCACTCCTATTCCCAAGGATTTGAACTTAGATATTGTCAGATATAGGGGAATGTGGAAGTGAAAATCTTGGTCTTTGGTCGAATATTGCATCATGATTGTGTATGTTTTGAATTTTGGATGGAGTTATTGTATTGAGTTAAATTGGAAATGATAGGGTGCCTACTGTAACTCTGATAGTTTTTGACTTTTCGGAGTCTATCTTCAACCAATTCGTTTCTGTCTCAGCAAAACGAAAATCGGGTGGTCAAGCATTTTCTTGATAATTGATAAAAGTATATTACTTGGGTAACTGTGGTGGGTTGTCTTCAATTCCAAAGGGATATGGTAGTATAACGAAGAATTCCACAAGTGCATAAATTAATACATCCCACTAGATGTAACTTCGGAAGTACAGAGTCTCAATTTGTTTCATGCTGATGTATCCTATAAGCTATATTAAAAAGGTGGTTTCTTTCTTTTTGTAGGAATGATATTGGTTTTCAAGTTCAGCCATGCATGAGTACTGCTCAAGGAAGATATTTATTAGTTGATGATAGTGGTATGTGCTTCGTTTTGATAAGTTAGCATGATAATCATTGCTTGGCTGGTTCTATGATATATTTCTGGTATTTCCTGCTTTGTTTCATTTGGCTGTGTTGATGATTGAGTTGTGGTGATATATTGGTCCAGGATTTCCGGATCTATCAGTTCGGGCAATATCGAACATATATCAGCTGTATTTACGTGTAAAAGATTACCGGTTATCATTATTTGGCCCTTCATATATTAAAAAAATAATTAACGTGATAAGTAAAGGTTAACACACACATCGCTTATTGTCCTATATTTAAAATGTTGTTTGTGACACTAGAAGCACTTTCGGGTTACTGTATTAAAGTAAGCGGGTTTGTTGTAGCTAGTAACCTTTACTTATACAATCCCAACTAGGCATTAAATTGCTGATAATCAAAGTTCCTTATGAATATGGTTAGCCATCCTCACATGCTGGCTACACACTCGGAATTCTCGCAGTAATCACGCCTCTGATATATCTTGAGATTTTTTGGGATAAATAACTCGTACAACGTAAATGATTTGTGTAGATTGAGTTCATACGGCTTGTTTCATTTTTCTGTGCAGACTTTTTACACATCGAGATTAGCACTCATAAGCTTTAATTTAATTAAGTCCTTCGTATTTAGCATATTCTTTTGAGAATTCGATAAATTCAAAGTTATTACTATAACTCACTTCCTAGTTCACACGTGTTTTTTTTCTGAACTCCAGTATCACGGTTTCAATTTTACAATATACTCATAAGGTTTGGCCGACCCCAAATCACTTTGGGATGAAGGCTTTGTTGTTGTTATTGACTCATTGGGCATTGTAGGCTATGTGTGTGAAGTGTGATGCATTATCTATAGATTCTGATTCACGTTGTTGCACTGAGAAAGGAAGTCAGTTCTCTTGTTAGTGAGTTATTTCTCAAATAATTTATTTTCTTAAGACCAAGTTATGAGAAATTACAGAAAAAGGCCAATTCTTGGCTTATCTTTGAGCCAAGTCTTGTCTTATATATATATACACAACATACATCTCAAACCATTAATATAAATGGTAAATTTATAAAGAAAATGAAAGAAGTTCATGCCTTATAGTATAACACAATAGTTTATCACTACAAGTCTTACTTAGATTCTTTTTCCTATGGTTTTCAACTCCTATATCATCACCTTATTTAAGTAGCGAATTTATTTAATTTTTCGATGGTCGTGTTAGAGGTGTTGGTGGAACGGTGGGGCACAAGCAATACTTTGGTAAATGCAATCACCGTCGATTTCAAGAGATATCAAAAGAGTGTTTGGATACTCTAACTCCGGTGATCAGCGATAAAGTAAGGGGTGATATGTTACGAGAGATAGATACTTTCGTTGAGACGAGGACAATTGATGCGTGCCATTCCTATTCGATTTTTCACCTATTTCGGCACGCATTTCCATGTCGTTTTATTATTTTTAGGAGTCGGATTACGTTATTTTCTCCCATATGTGCTACTCGGGTATTCTTTTGTTCTTCTGCAGATAATCGAGACTGAGTAGTTAAAAGAGCTAAAAATTACGTAAAAAATCGTTAAAAAGAGCTAATTTTCCGACACTAGAGTTTAGGTGAACTACGAACTGAATCGAGTTTATATGTGATGACTAAATAATCGACCTTTACGAGTTAAATCGCTCTTGCAACAATATAATGACGAATAATTAATTATTGGCCATAATTGATTATTTGTATCTTGTAAATCCCGACCTAAGATCGAAAGCCTGGAACGGATTCGACTTGTTGTAATCGATAGAACTCCTAATAAGCAGCGAGAGCCCGTTAGGTGATTTCTAGAATGACTAGTGATCCGAGAGGACCGTGTCGATATTCTTTATCTCGTCTTAATGGATTATCTGGAAATCGTATGTACGCTTGTTTTAATCGTAGTGATCCAACGACTCTGGTGTTTTTCCTAATTCATATTTTTAATTATTTTCTTCAATTATATTAGACCGTCAATTCACCCAATCGTTATAAATCGTGACATGTTAGATTAATTGACTAGCATATAATTTTCAACCTGTCTCCCTGTGGAATCGACCCTACTTACCGCTAGTTATCCGTTAGTAGTAATCTAGGTTTATTTTGATATCGGTGACGCGACTAACCCGTATCAGTTAGTTGATTAATTTGTCTCTCGTCTTAGGGAACGACAGTTCCTTGAGACTGATCTCATTGTTTACTTGTAGCTATTTATATGTCCAGGTCTTCTCGCTCGGAGCTCCATCCTTTTGATCTCGAGCCAGAACGTACTCTACGACGACAACTACGGTTCTTTAGAGAAAGCAGTCGGGCCGAATCTATTGAAGAGCTTGATAGTCTGTACGAGGACCTTCAATCCGACTTAGAGAGTGTCAACAACGAAGTCCCGCCTCCCGAGGAAACTATTATCACTATTCCTAATATTCCTCCAATGGCGGAAAAATTGTCTAATCATTCTAGGCCCAATGCTGACGTGTTGCCCACTCTCGCCACTCCAGCGGTAGCAGCAGCTAATTTTGAGATCAAGCCAGCTTTCATCAGCTTGATCGAACGGAGTACGTTTGGTGGTACTCCCGGTTAAGATGCCTATCAGCATATAAGGAAATTCCTTGCTTATTGTTCCACAATTAAGCAGTATGGGGTAACACAAGACCAGATCAGGCAAATGATGTTCCCATTTTTCTTAACAGGCAAAGCCGAAAGATGGATCAACAACTTAAACAGGGTGGCCGAGGGGATTGTCTATTGGAACACCTTATCTCTCGCATTTTATCGGAAATATTTTCCACTTGAGCGTACCGCAATGCTACGAAGCCAAATTACCAGCTTCCGGATGCGCTCAGACGAGACTTTCAATGAAGCATGAGAGCGATATAAGGAGCTTCAACAAGAATGCCCCCACCACGGACTCGATATTTGGTTTCTGGCTATTACATTCTACAATGGATGTACCTCCGAGGCTCGTCATATATTGGATGCCGCCAACAATGGCCAATTTCATGAGATCAATGTCAATGTTGCCTTAGAGACAATCGAATCTATGGCTATCCATGACAGCCAATATAGTCAGCCCCGCCAATATCACCCTAAAGGGAAAGAAGCCGCCGATGAGTCAATTGATGTGCTATCATCTCAAATAGCTAGCCTCACCACGAAGATCGAGGATCTCCGCAATCCTAGCAGCTCACAGCTCCAGCCCGTTCATGTCATGCAGCAGCAACTAGGTCCGGTATGCCATACTTGTGGCTCTCCATATCACGTCGATTGTATGAGTACGATGAAGTCGGTGAATGCATTTGGCTTTTACAAAGGCAATCCGTTTCTCCAATCATTATAACGAGGCTACCCGACAACATCCGTATTTATCTTACCGGAGCCAGAACGTGTTGAATCCAATCACACCGCCACCACCAAAACCACAGACTTATTTCCTCCTCCATAGAATTCATTCCAGCAGCAAGGTAATCAGTCCTTCAATCAAGTCGGTTTTCAAAAACCGGCTCAACAGAACCAGGTTTCTCTTCAGCATCAGCAGTCTCTGGAGATGGCCAAGATAAGAAACATGATGATGAATCTTATGACGATCGTCCAGAAGAGTGATCAGAATCATGCCACCGCTATTAAGATGCTCTAGAAACAGGTCGCTCAATTAGTATCGTCTCAAGCTCAGAGGCAGGCAGGTACTTTTTCGTCTCAGCCACAGCAGCCTCACGACACTGCCAATGCCATTTCGTTACGAAGTGGTACTAGTTACGAGGGTCCTAAGATGGCGTCTGACGACCAACTGGTTGAGATTGAAGATGTGACAGAAGATAAGAAAGCGTGTAAAGAAGCTGAGTCTAGTGAATTATTAGTCCAGACTGAGCATGCAAGTCTACAGACTGGCCAAGAGAAAGGAGCAAAACATGATGCCAGTCTACAGACTAGCAATGCCAGTCTACAGACCGGTAAGAATAAGAACGCTAGTCTACAGACTGAGCATGCCAGTCTACAAACTAAGAACGCTAGTCTACAGACTGAGTTTTCAGTCGGCAATGGTTCAGTACAGTCCACAGGCCAGGCTCAGGTTCAGCTATCAGCAAGCAGGCCCCATTTCAAATTAAGCTTTCGTTCCCGGGTCGGTTACGTAACACCGAGATGGAACAACGATTCGGGAGGTTTATGGAGGTAGTGAAGAATCTCCCGGTCACGATTCCGTTCACCGAGATCATCACTCAGGTACCTTCTTACGCTAAATTTATGAAAGATATTTTGAGTCGTAAGAAAAGTATTAGTGAAACCAAGACAATAGCTTTTACTACGGAGTGCAGCGCACTCCTAGAGAAGAAATCTCCTCCTAAACTAAAAAACCCGAGTAGCTTTTCTATTCCCAGCACCATAGGCACCGTGACCATATATAGAACATTATGCGACTTAGGTGCCAGTGTCAGTGTCATGCCTTATTCAGTTTGCGAGAAACTGAATATGGGCGACCTCAAAGTCACTAACGTGACTCTTCAGATGGCTGACCGATCGGTCAAACAGCCATTAGGGATACTAGAGGACGTGCCAGTTAGGATAGGTAAATTCTTTATACCTGTCGATTTTATTGTGCTTGATATGGCTAAAGACGTCCAAATCCCGATTATCTTAGGCTGACCATTCCTACACACTGCGGGGGCGGTAATAGATGTCAAACAAGGTCGTTTGACTCTAGAGGTAGGGGATGACAGGGTCACATTTAACCTTGCCCAGACTATGGCTAAGCCTATGATAGAGGACACATGCTATGCTATAGACATAATTGAAGAGTCAGTGTCAGATTTTTTTATCGGGACCCGTTTGAGGCTTTAATGTGTTTAGAAGCATGTGCAGAGGAAGCAGGAAAGAACGAGGTTGTCGTTGATGTCTTAGCAGCAGCATTGGAAGAGCGTGAACTAACTGAGACGGAAAGTGAGAAGGTCCATAATTTGGTAAATACCTCATATGCTGTCGAGGTATTGAAACCTGACCTTAAACCTCTCCCTCCTAATCTCAAGTATTCATTTTTAGATGATACCGAAAGGTATCCAGTTATAGTTAATTCCACTCTTACCAACGACCAATTATCTACTTTATTGGTCATGCTGAAAAAGAACCAGAAGGCCTTAGCCTATACCCTTGATGACCTGAAAGGTCTTAGTCCGAATTTCTGTATGCACCGGCTTAACCTTGAGGAAGGTCATAGACCACGCATTCCAGGTCAATGTAGGTTGAACCCGAACATGCAAGAAGTAGTTAAGAAGGAGGTCATGAAACTCCTAGATGCCGGCATAAACTATCCCGTTTCTGATTCTAAATGGGTTAGTCCAGTTCAGGTGATCCCTAAGAATGGAGGGACCACGGTCGTAAAAAATGAAAAAATTGAACTGATACCCACTAGAATAGTCACAGGCTGGCGCATGTGCATCGATTACATGAAGCTGAATACAACTACTAGTAAAGACCACTTCCCCCTCCCATTCATCGATCAAATGCTAGAACGTCTAGCATCCCGTAATTTTTTCTATTTTCTAGATGGTTATTCCGGGTTCTTTCAGATATCCATTCATCCTGACGATCAGGAAAAGACCACCTTTACATGTCTGTATGGCACTTTCGCATATCGCAAGATGCCATTCGGATTATGTAATGCCCCCGCTACATTTCAGAGATGTATGGTGGGCATTTTTTCAGAGTTCATAGAGTCAATCATGGAAGTCTTCATGGACGACATTAGCGTTTACGGGTCTGATTATTCCATTTGCCTTACTAACTTGGATAAGATTTTGCAGATATGTATAGAGGTCAATCTGGTATTGAATTGGGAAAAGTGTCATTTCATGGTCACTCAGGGAGTTGTTCTCGGTCACATTATCTCTGATAAAGGCATCGAGGTTGACAAGGCGAAAGTGCAAGTGATTAAGTAATTACCACCCCATATCAATGTTAAGGGTATTAGAAGTTTCCTTGGTCACTCCAGATTTTATCGCCGGTTTATCAAGGATTTTTCTAAAATTGCGAAACCACTTACGCACCTTCTCCTTAAAGATGCGCCTTTTCAGTTTACTGATGACTGTCTTGATGCATTTAACAGGTTGAAGACAGCACTAATCACAACACCGATCATACAGGCCCTAGACTGGGACCTCCCGTTCAAGATTACGTGCAATGCCAGTGATTATGCTGTCAGTGCAGTATTAGGGCAAGGAAAAGACAAGAAGTTGAGTGTCATCTACTATGCTAGTAGAACGCTCGATGAGGACCAGATGAAGTATGCCACGACCGAGAAGGAGCTTCTAGCGGTGGTTTTTGCGCTAGAAAAATTCAGAACTTATTTGCTCGGGTCCAAGGTTATTATCTTCACCGATCATGCCGCACTGAAATATCTGTTAGCCAAGAGTGACGTAGCCAAACCCAGGCTCCTACAATGGATACTTCTACTCCAGGAGTTCGATTTAGATATACGGGATAAGAAACGAGCTGAGAATGTAGTAGCCAATCATCTATCCTGGCTACAGATCGTAGATGAAGGGAATACTCTCCCTATCGACGACTCCTTTCTTGACGATTCCCTCATGGCGATTTCTACTACAGAGAATCCTTGGTTTGCCGAATACGCCAATTATTTAGTTGGCAATATTCTACCACCATATTTCTCGTATCAGCAGAGGAAGAAATTCCTCCATGATGTCCGCCAATATTTTTGGGATGACCCGTATTTATTTAAAGAGTGTGCTGACGGGCAATTTCGGAGATGTGTACCTCAGTGGGAGGTACCGGGTATTTTACAACACTGTCATTCTTCAGCTTACGGAGGTCACCACGGTCCATCCAGAACTACTGCTAAGGTTCTACAATTTGGGTTTTTCTGGCCCACCTTATTTAAAGACGCTCATGCTTTTATTCTAGCATGTGATGCCTGCCAGAGAACCGGGAATATCTCCAGGAGGCACGAGATGCCTCAAGCCAAAATTCTAGAAGTTGAGCTGTTTGATGTTTGAGGTATTGACTATCAAGGTCCTTTTCCTTCCTCCAAGGGAAACCGCTATATTCTTGTTGATGTGGACTACGTGTCCAAATGGGTTGAAGCTGTTGCATCGCCAGTCAATGATGCAAAGACTGTCATCTCATTATTTAAGAAGGTGATTTTTTCGAGGTTCGGTGTTCCCCGAGCCATCATTAGTGATGGGGGAAGTCATTTCATGAGCGGCAGCTAGATTCCCTTCTAGCTAAATATGGAGTAACACACCGAACCGGCTTGGCTTATCATCCCCAGACAAGCGGCCAAGTTGAATTATCCAACCGAGAGCTCAAGTCCATACTTGAGAAAGTGGTGTCGAAAGCACGAAAAGATTGGAGTTTGAAGCTCGAAGAGACTCTTTAAGCTTACCGAACCGCTTTTAAGACCCCGATCGAAACTTCCCCTTATCGACTCGTCTATGGCAAGGCTTGCCATTTACCGGTCAAATTAGAATATAAGGCATTTTGGGCTATCAAAGAGCTCAATTTTGATACATCATTATGTGGGGAAAAGAGGAAATTACAGCTAGCCGAGCTTAAGGAATTTCGGTATCATGCTTACGAGAATGCTAAGCTTTATAAGAAACGAACGAAAAAGTGGCATGACAAGCAGATTCTTTCTCGAGAATTCCAAGTTGGTGATAAAGTCTTGTTATTTAACTCACGTTCGCGTTTATTCCTAGGAATGCTGAAATAGAGGTGGAGTGATCCCTATACTGTCACTTCCGTAAGTAAGAGTGGAGCCATCGAAATCAGAACCGAAGAAGGAGAAGTTTTCAAAGTCAATGGGCAACGATTGAAGTTGTACCATGAAGGTGTCAGTGTTGGAGCCATCGAGGAGGTTTTTCTAAAACCCAAATCTTAATCCAGTCACTGAATCACGGTCGTGCGGGACTGTAAAAATCAGCGCTGACCGGGAGGCAACCCGAGTAATTTTCTTTTCTTTTATTAATTTTAAATTTTGTAAATATACTAAATAATGTAGTTGCATATAGTTTGAGTGAGAAAGAGGATACTGATAATGTGTCAAGATGGTGTGCAGGATTAGTAAGCTACTGTAACTTTTAGCAATAAAGTACAGCATGTCTAGTGAAGTATACCAGACTGAGTCCCCAGTCTAACCCCCAGTCTCCCAACCTTTCTATCCCAGTCTTTAGACTCACCCCATATACCCAAATTCAGCCCAAGCGCAGTCTACCCGCCCTAATCCCCAGTCTACCCGACTCACTTCGTCTCTCTCCCTCAGCCTAATTTCAAAGCTCTCTAACCTCCATTGATCCCCTTTCAACCTCCTGCTACTACCCCCTTCTCCATCTATACCCTAATACCCAATCTTCATCCCTCTACCGCCACTATCATCTACCTCGTCCATCCTACTCCGTCATCCCTCGACCTTCGCCGCTCTGTCATTGTTCCTCCGCCAGTCACCAGTCATCTGTCATGCATACTTTGCTTCACCCCCAGTTCATCCGACGGTAGTCAGTTGGTCTTCTCTCCGCTTCTCCTCGCCTGACCTCCATCTGCTCCCGCCGCTCAGTTCTGCCGCCAATCACTTCGCCGTCTCCTCCACCCTTCGCAATCTTCCCTTTGCCTGACTTCGTCGTTGACGTCATACCTTTGTCGGCTGCCGTCATCTTCTAGCAGCCCCATTCATGGGTTTTACTAGTCTGATTGTCGAGTTCTTCCGGCGTCCAACATTAATTGCTGCATTCTGGTGTCGGGTTCTTAATTTTTTATTTCTACGTGTTTTCTGGATTTCACGAGTTTCCGTGTTTGTTTTCTGCCTTTTCACAGGATACCATGGAACACGAGAAACAACCCAGTAAACGCGCTAGAACCAGCACGCAACTCGAGGTGGAACAAGTTGGCACGGAAATCAAGGTCGTCACGGAGTCAGCACCTGAGTCAGAATTGAACTATGTCTAGAGTCTGGTTAGGGGAACCTCGAACGTATTCGGTATATCTCTTTGTCACTCACTCTTTAGATATGCTTATTTAGTTTGCTTTGTCCTCTCTTCTGTTGTCCGATTGTGATATAATGAGGAAACTGTATTGTTTGGTTTGGGGAGGGTAACTAATTTGCATTAGTTGCATATTTTCTGCATTTCAGCTTGCATATTTTTTTCAAATTTTTGAGTCATTTTAGGAGTTGGAGTGGGTTAAACGACAATGATGTAACTGCTTTTACCCTTCTTTACTCGTTTCATTTACTTTCTCACTTTGTTGATGTCTTAGTTTACTTGATCGAGTCTTAGGTTATGGCATATTTTGATTGTTGTTTCAGTGAACGAATAAACTTAGTTTAAATTGTTGGCAAACTACTTAAAATTATGAGATTAGAGCCTTTTTGAGACCGATGACATCCATGATCCGTCTATTTAGGAATGAGAGTAGTTCTCCCTATTTCACATGTAACATCAATTTACATAAGTGTGAAGTCCGTCTCTTGAGTTTTTGTGCATTCGGCTCGTAACTATAACATGTATTGAGGCTTTCTTATTTCCATTTTATTTCTGCTTTCCCGTTTTTGTTTTCACTTAAAACTCGAATTATCCCTTCACCACAATATTAACCACAATCCTAAATTGTCTACCCTAGTCGAGCTAGTCATGGTGATATCGATGTTTTGTTGAGATAAGTCGGTTTGGTGTATATATATATATATGTGTGTGTGTGTCGAAAGAAAAGAAAAAAATGAAGAATAAAAGAAAAGTGGAAAAAGAAGTAAGTTGTGGACTTCGACACTTCTCGTGATAATACTTATGGAGTCGACTTGGGTGAAATAAGCACGATACGGTGAATATCGTCCTAATCGACATTGATTTTATCGTTTGTGTGATTTGGTAGTTTGGTATTGTAGTTTGGAAGTTTGGATTGTCTAGCTCGACTATTACCTCCACATTCGCAAAATTATAACCCGTTCTTACCCATCACTTACATATCCCATTTCACCGTTATATGCCTCGATATGTGTTTTAGGTCCTGTTCTTTTCGGCTGAAACAAGGCTGAGCTGAGCTGGTCTGATAGGAGCTGAGCTGGACTGATAGAAGCTGAGCTGAACTAAAAGAAGCTGAAATTAATAACTACTTATATAAATTATCTAATACAGTAATATTTTAATATATGAAAAAAAATATAACACCAAATAACAACAACAACAACAACGATAATTAATTAATTAATTAATAATAATAGTAATAATAATAATAATAACAACAACAACAACAACAACATAGTACTCCCTCCTATTCATTTGATTTCTACTTTTGTTTTTTTCATACTTGAGAATAGAAAATTTGTTATGTATATATCTTTGATTACGTAATATACAAAATTTTAAAATTTGGTATTCTTAAATCTTAATACAATACAAATAATACTCATATGCTAAAAAATAGTGTAACAAAAACGTAAATTAATCGTAATGGCATTGAGACAGAGTTGTAAATATTTGAATGTAATATCTATTTCAAAACCTTAAAATATTATGGCGTGCATAATAATATTAATAATTATCATAATAACAATGATGATAAAAAAATAGAAAATAATAATAACAACGATAATAATAACAATGACGATGATGATGACGACAACGACGATGACGAAAATAATAATAATTTGTTATTATTATTATTAACAATAAAAGATATGAGTAATTAAAATAAAAACAACCACAGTAATATTATCATTATTATTATCTTTTTATGAAAAAAAACTTGCATTAATATCAAAATGCAATAATAATAATAATAATAATAATAACTTATTGTAATTTGTTTCGATCTTAATGCAACTTCCGTTTCATATAAATAAATAAATAATAATAATAATAATAATAATAATAATAATAATAATAATAATAAACAGAATATGATGGTTTTTAATGCTTGCTTAAACCATTGCCAGTTGGATGATATGAATAGTTCAGGGTGTACAATGACCTGGACAAACAAACAGAATCCATCTTCTAGGATTTGGTCCAAGTTGGATAGAGTGTTAATTAATCCCAGTTGGTTCTCTGCCTTTCCTTCTTCTAGTGCTCAGGTGAATGAATCTGGAATTTCAGATCATTCCCCTATTATTGTCACCATTTCTCAGGATAAATCTCTAAAGAAAAGGTTTAGCTTTCTAAATAGTTGGAGTGATCATTCTGATTACATTCCCACTGTTCAGGCAGCCTGGAATACTCCTATATCTGGTTCACCCGTGTTTTGTTTCTTCTCAAAACTGAAAGCTGTTAAGAAGGCTTTGAAGAGGTTTCATACTCAGCACTTCTCTAATATTTCTAGTAGAGTTAAGGAAGCAAAGAATTCTCTCTTATCTTGTCAAAGTAAATTGCAAGATAACCCTCTTGCCCCTGACTTGATAGATGATGAAAGGCTCTTAACTACTCTCTACCTTGATAAAAAGCAAGCAGAACTAAGTATGCTACACCAGAAAGCTAAAGTCAAGCATATTCAGCTATCTGACTGCTCTTCAAAGTATTTCTTCTCAAAGATCACTGAAAGGAAGAATCAACAGATGATAGGCACTATTATTGATTCTGATGGTCTGATAAAAAAGGGTCCTAATGAGGTTGCTCAGGCTTTTCAAGAGTATTATCTGAAATTGATAGGTAAGAATACTCCTGTTATCCCTATTTCTTCATTGCCTGGTAATATTCCTGATGATGTCAAAAATAAGTTGGTTACTCCTATTACTTCTTTGGAGCTTAAGAATGCTATTTTTCAAATGGATTCTAATAGCAGTCCTGGAATTGATGGGATCTCTGCTGGTTTCTTCAAGTCTGCCTGGAGTATTATTGAGCATGATTTCTGTAAAGCTGCTCTTAGCTTCTTTAAAACAGGTGTTATGTCAAAACAAGCAAACTCCACTTTGATTTCCTTGATTCCAAAGAATCCTGGTGCTAACTCAGTAATGGACTTTAGACCCATTTCCTGTTGCACTGTTTTTTACAAAGCCATATCTAAGGTATTAGCAAACAGGCTCAAGGGTATTCTTTCTTCCATTATTGGAGAGGAACAGGCTGCATTCATTAAAGGAAGAAATATTTTTGATAACATTTTGCTCTCTCAATCATTGGTTAAGGGCTACACTAGGAAATACTTAACTCCTAGATGTCTAGTTAAGGTGGATATTAGAAAAGCTTTTGATACACTTCAATGGACTTTTATTGAATCCATGCTTAATGGTTTTGGATTCCCTTCTATGTTCATTAAATGGGTTATGGGTTGTGTTAAAAATCCATGGTATTCTTTCAAATTAAATGGAGGAATTGAAGGGTTCTTTCAAGGGAAGAGTGGTATTAGGCAAGAGGATCCCCTATCCCCCTACCTATTTGTTCTAAGTATGGAGATACTTTCTAAAGAGCTTAGACAGATTTGCACTAAGCCTAATGTCTCTTATCACCCAAAGTGCACTAAACTTTAACTTACACATCTAGTTTTTGCTGATGACCTTATGATATTTGCCAGAGGTGATTGTCCTTCTGCAGTAGCTATTAAGGATGCTCTTCACAATTTTGGTTTGCAATCTGGGCTTTGTGCTAATCTAGATAAGACTTGCATTTATTTTGGTGGAGTCTCACTTGAGGTTCAGCAACAAATTCTGGATGTCACTGGCTTTAGCTCTGGCTCTTTTCCCTTTAGATATTTGGGCATGCCTTTGAGTGAGTCCCGGGTTAGTGTCAAGCTTTTTGAGCCTCTAATTTTCAAGATTCATAGATCTCTTACTCATTGGACTACTCATTCACTTTCTTATGCTGGTAAGCTCCAGCTTCTGAACTCAGTAATTTTTGGGATGGAAAATTTCTGGTGTTCTAGTGTGCTATTTCCTAAAGCCGTTGCAAAAATGATCAATAAGCTATGTAAAGACTTCTTCTGGGGCATTAAACAAGGTGAAAGGAGATTTGTTTTTAAAAAATGGTCTGACATTTGCTCTCCTTGGAATGTTGGTGGTTTCAATGTCAAAAATCTGGAAATCTGGAATCATGCTCTTCTTTCTAAATGGGTTTGGCAATTATCTGAGAATGTTGGTAGCATCTGGACAAATTGATGTTCAGCTTACATCCTTCAGGATTGCTCTATTTGGGATCTAACCTTCAAAGAGTTCTATCCTTCTGCCCTGAAGAATATTATGACTGTCAAGGATATATTAGTACAACAGTTTGGTTCAGCCCAGAATGCTAAAAGATTCCTTCAGGACTGTTGCATCAATTCAAAGTTTCATGTATCTAAGGTCTATATTCGGTTACTTGGGCGTCACCAAATTCACAGAGTGGATGCACATGCTTCCTGGATAAAGCCTAGTCACAGAATTATCATGAATCTTGCTTTAAGGGCACAACTCCCTACGGTAGATAAGTTGGTTTGGATAAAGCCTAGTCACAGAATTATCATGAATCTTGCTTTAAGGGCACAACTCCCTACGGTAGATAAGTTGGTTTGGATAAAGCCTAGTCACAGAATTATCATGAATCTTGCTTTAAGGGCACAACTCCCTACGGTAGATAAGTTGGTTAGAAGAGGAATTCACCTTGTGAACAGATGTGTTTTTTGCTGTCAAGCATCAGAAAGTCATCTTCATTTATTTTTTCAATGCCCTTTTGCTTCTCAGATTTGGGACAAGGTTGCTAGTTGGACGAAGGTTCCGCGGAATAGTGCAAAGCTCAAAGACATCCATAATTGGAGTCACCATTCAACCCATAGAAAACACTGGAAAAGTCCCTGGGTTTGGGTGAGTTTAGCAGCAACAATACATGCTATATGGAGGGAAAGGAACAAACGGATTTTTGTTGATGAGGAAACTTCTATAGAGGCTATCCTTGATCAAATAAAATTTAGTGTGTATGCTAGATTTAATCTTCATTCTCCTAATCCTAAAATTAGTAGGATTTTAGCTAATATTAGCCTAGGCTAATTGTCTCCTAGTGTGTTAGTCTTTTTGCACCAAAATGTAATTTCTATCACAATGATATGAAACGATAAATTTTTCTGCAAAAAAAAAATAAAAAATAAAAATAAATAAAAAATAATAATAATAATTTTATTATTATTATTGAAGTATTATTTTAGGAGCTGGAAATATTGGAGCTGGGCTGAAAATATTAGAGCTGAGCTGAGCTTATAGGAGCTGGGCTGAGCTGATAAGAGCTGGGCTGAGCTGATAGAAGCTGAGCTGGTCTGAAACGGACTGAAAATAAGCTGAAAAGAACATGGCCTTACTCTCGATTATTTAGAATGCGCAAATGATTGGTAGAGATTGTCGTCACATTAGATTACATGCATGTGTTTATAGGTTGCAGATTAGGCGAGCGTCTTTCTTTCTCTCTATCTCACATTTATATTCCACATCCCCTTCATGAGAGGAAAGTGTAAACGCGAGAGTCCAACAATAACAAGCCTAGCAAGGTTGACGGTTCACTGTTATTCTTTCGATTTTGCCATAGCTTGAGTCAGTTCATGTTTTCTAAGTGTCGCTAGCTTGAGTTAGTTTTTGTAGCGAGTCTAGTTGGGATAAATATCTTTGAGTTGTATACCATTCCCGTAGATTTTGTGTTTGATTGCTCGAGGACAAGCAATGGTTTGGTTTGGGGAGATTTGATGCGTGCCATTCCTATTCGATTTTTCACCTATTTCGTCACGCATTTCCGTGTCATTTTATTATTTTTAGGAATCAGATTACATTATTTTCTCCCATATGTGCTACTCGGGTATTCTTTTGTTGTTCTGCAGATAATCGAGACTGGGTAGTTAAAGAGCTAAAAATTACGTAAAAAATCGTTAAAGCTCTAAAACCGATTCATTTTACGAAAACTAAGAAGACGGAATGAAGTCTATAGACTAAGAAGACTGAGTCTGTAGACTAAGAAGAAGGAAGTAAGAAAGCAGGAGTTTCTAGACTAAGAAACAAGTCTATAGATTAAGAAAGTGCAAGCAAAGCACACAAGACAAATCTGTAGACTAAGAAAGTGCAAGCAAAGCAAACAAGAGAAAGTCTGTAGACTAAGAAACAAGTCTATAGACTAAGAAAGTGCAGCTGAACTGAGGAAGAATTAGAAGCTAGACTGGGATCTCAATCTACCCAGACTAAGACCTCAGTCTACCAGACTACCAATTCAAGTCTAGCGTAGATATTTTGATGAAATTACCCACGTTCTTCGTCCTTGGTGACCACGCTTCCTTTACCCCACTACCTTCTGTTTTATGTATATTGAGAAGTTAGTAGGGGATTAAGATGTTATCAGTTAGTGAAGGGAGTTAGTGGGGAAAGTTTGTGGGTAGTTAATTTAGAGATCCAATTAGTATAAATAGGCAGACTGACATCTTATCATCTTTCATCTTTTTCTCATTCAATCATTCACACAATTCTGTAAATAGTCAGTTTTAGTTTATTCCTAATTAATTTTCTCAGAATTTCATCATTCAGTCAAGATTCAGTTTTTATTATTTTTCCTTCTTTATTTTTCGTCTCATTCTACTGTATTCCGATTTTGGTAATCTTTCTTTTCTTCCCTAATCTCCCTCCATCTCAATTACTGTAACTTTTATTTTTCTTTATTAGTCTTCTGTAATTATTATTCTTACTGTTTCTTACTCTGCTTCTTTTCTTCCTGCTTTTAGTTTTATTTCCTTTCTTCTTCATCATGATTCTTACTGTTACTTTCTTTATTATTACTGTATACATGCTTAGCTAATTTTCCAACACTAGAGTTTAGGTGAACTACGAATTGAATCGAGTTTATATGTGATGACTAAATAATCGACCTGTACAAGTTAAATCGCTCTTGCAACATTATAACGACGAATAATTAATTATAGGCCATAATTGATTATTTGTATCTTGTAAATCCTGATCTAAGATCGAAAGCCTGGAACGGATTCGACTCGTTGTAATCGATAGAACTCCCTAATAAGTAGCGAGAACCCATTAGGTGATTTCTAGGATAACTAGTGATCCGAGAGGACCGTGTCGATATTCTTTATCTCGTCTTAATGGATTATTTGGAAATCGTATGTTTACCTGTTTTAATCGTAGTGATCCGACGACTCTGGTGATTTTCTTAATTTGATATTTTTTATTTTCTTTAATTTTATTAGACCGTCATTCACCCAAAATCATTAAAATTGTGACCCGTTAAGTTAATTGGCTAGCATATAATTTTCAACCAGTCTCTTGTGGAATCGACCCTACTTACCGCTAGCTATCCGTTAGTAATAATCTAGGTTTATTTTGATATCGGTGACACGACTAACTCGTACCAACAATGGGTGCCTTAACAATGAAAAAATGGCACACAAGTTATTCCGTTGAGAAAGATTCTTCGTTTGAGATTAATCACAAAAGTGGGAAGGCAAGTTGCAATGAAGATGATGAATCAAATTCACTTGGTGACATGTTTGGTGAGATACCGGAGAATGTAAACCGTTGTTGAACTTGTACTAACTGTTTTGCTTATGTCAAAGTAATTTATTCTAAGTGAACGAGATTACTCCTTGATAGAAACTGTTATATTAGCACAGGTAAAAGAGATTCAAAGACTCAGGAGGGCAACTTGATCGAAGAATTCAAGGAGAAGGATTGCGGCTTAGGATTTCAAATGTAAAGAGGATGGAGAAATTATATGACAAGGATAATATAACCTTGAACATGTTCAAGGTTACATTAACCCTCTTAGTAAACATTCTTATACGGCCAAGATTTAAAACCAAAAATAAAACGTATATATCTCGCTGATTTTGTCAAAATTTGATCTTTGGTAAAAGATAATATAAAGGAGGAAACTATCTATCAAGAGAATAAAAGTTTTCAAAATAAATGATTCTCAAAAATATCTTGATCCTTTAAAGATATTAGAAAATCATTAACAAAGAAAACTTAGAAATATTATCTTGATTGATTGGTATCTCATCAATCAATACTATCTTAATTGATTGGTATCTCACCAATCAATATTATCTTGATTGATTGATATCCTTTAAAGATATCATATTTAATTTAAATAAGGAAGTGCATCAATTATGATGATCATGTTTCCTTTCTTAAAGAAAATGGTGTATCTATAAATACTTTGCTTTTCCTCTTTTTCAAAGCACGACTTTCAAATACATTTTCTTCCCTTGCAAAATTAAGTCACGTTTTTTTAAAAGGTTTTTGCAAATACTTTTCGGGTTAAGTCTTGGCTATATAAATCGTGCTTAAATTGTTTACACTTGAAGTCATATAGTTTCATCATTCTCTCTAGACAATTGAAGTGTATTCATAGCTAGAGAAATTTTGTAAACTTAAGATAGTATAGACACACGAGTCGAGTAGTGGTTACTCAATCGAACGACATACATCGTTCACACCTTGAACGCTTTACATCGTTCAAAAACCGAGGGCTTCACATCCCTCACACCGAAGGCTTAACATCCTTCATCGTCGTGGGCTTAACATCCCACACATCGAGTGCTTAACATCACTCACACCATCACGATTAGAGTTAATCGTGATTGTCTTATTTGTAAGGTAATCCGGAGTAGGTACACTTATAAATAAAGACACCGGTGGACGTAGGCTTTTCAATTGGGCCGAACCACGTTAAAATTGCTCGTGTTATTTACTTTACATTTTATTAAGGTTTGCTATTTCTTATACTTATACTTTTTAGTAGTAAGTATAGTAGCAAACACTTTTGTACTTCTTTTTATTTAGCCACTCAACTAACGTAATATTACACTATATCTTTCCTAATAAAGATTTTGGTGTAATATATCGTTTAGATTTTTAAAAGTACCATAATACTCTATTCACCCCCCCTCTAGAGTATTTCCTAGTATCGCTAGACTCTTCAATTGGTATCAGAGCGGGTTCTCTTGATTGATTCACATCAAAAGAGTAGATCCTAAACTAGCGATTCTATATTTATCCATTTCGATCAAATGGATTCCAAAAACTCAAAGTTTCCCACGTTTGATGGTGTAGACTACGGTTTATGGAAAAACAAAATGATGCACTATATAAAAGGAACAGATTTTGAATGCTGGAAAATTATAGTCAAGGGTCCTATTGTCATCCAATCTGTTGATGTTCTAGGGAACATCACCATAAAGGATGAAGAGGATTATGATGAGAACGATTATAAAAAGGCCGAAAAGAATTCTCGAGCAATGTCCTTATTGCAACGAGGAATTTCGTCCAAAGAATATAATCGGCTCACTTCTTGTATTTCCGCAAAAGAAATCTGGGACAGTTTAGAACTTGCTTACGAGGGAACTACCCAAGTCAAAAAGTTCAGGATTGATTTATTAACTCAACAATATGAATTATTTAAAATGGATAAAGATGAAAGTATTGTTGAAATGTCTGCAAGATTCACCAACATCACTAATGAACTAAGAAATCTTGGTAAGAAATTTGATACCAAAGATCTAGTTAGGAAAATCCTAAGGAGTCTCACTGATAAGTGGCAACCAAAAGTTACCGCTATTGAGGAATCAAAAGATCTCACTACACTTAGTTATCAAGAATTATTAGGCAATCTTATGGCTCATGAACTCTCTCTAAATCAACGTCAGAGTGAGTCATCTAAGAGTAAAGGGATAGCCTTAAAAAGTTCTATCAGTGATGATGAGGAAACTATGAGTGATGACCTAGCTCTTTTTGTCAAACGCTTTCGAAAGAAATTTAAATTTGGACCTAAAAACTCATTTAGAGAAAGAGGAAATAACTCTAATACAAAACAGAATAATAAAGGATGTTTCAAGTGTGGAGAAACTGGACATCTAATCAAGGATTGTCCAACGTGGAAAAATATCAAATCAAAAGGAGAAAGAGAACGATCAAAGTTTCAACATAAACAAGCCATGCTGGCATCGTGTGGATGGGGAGAACTAGACTCAGACGAAGAGGAAGAATCGGAAGATGAAGACGAGGCAAACTTTTGCCTAAGCGCTCAACATAGTAACACGTCTAAAGCCAAGACACGGACGCACAAAGACATATGTCTGATGGCTAAAACGCATGAATCAAGCTCCGATTCAGATGAGGAAAGCAATGAGGTAAGTTTTACAATGTTTAAGAAAAGACTTAGGAAACTTACTAAAGAGAAACTTCTTCTACATCTTGATGAAGCATTAGAAACATGTGAACAACAAAAGGAAGAAATAAATGAGTTGTTAAAACAAATAAATGAGATAGCTTTTGAAAATATTACTCTAAGGAGATGTGATAATACTCGAACAAATAAAAAGAAATCTTCTGAAATATCAAAAACAAAAGTTGATGTATCAGATGATTCAAAAATTTGTTCAAGTGCAAACATCAACAAAGGGAAATATGATGAAAAAATTAATGCTAGTGTTAAGAAATTGAATGAAGAAAATACGGAACTAAAAAGAACTATATCCATACTTAATAATGAAATCAACGTTGAAAAAATAAATCACGATAAAATAAAAAATTCTCTGACTTCAAAAATCATAGAATTGATAAAAGAAAAGGGAATAATGCAAGAAAAATTGAATAGTTGTGTCTCAAGAACTTCGGAAGGAAAAGAGACTAAGGAAAAGGAAACAAATAAAATAAAATATGTCAAAAGAAAGTGGAAAAGGAAATCTGAAAGTAAAATAAATAAACACTGTGATAGACAAAGAAAAATATGGGTGCGTAAAGACTCATTAACTAATGAAAAAGGACCCAAACTTATTTGGGTACCTAAGAAACAAAAATGACTATCGCAGGTTCACAGATGGTACTTAGACAGCGGGTGTTCAAGACATATGACGGGTGATAAGAAGAAATTTTTGTCATTAGAGGCTTATGACGGAGGAAGTGTAACCTTTGGAGATAACAAGAAAGGAAGGATAATCGGCATTGGTAAAATTGGTTTATCTGACTCACACTGTATTGAGAATGTACTGCTTGTGAAAGGACTAAGGCATAGTCTCTTAAGCATTTCTCAACTCTGTGATAGAGGAAACAAAGTAGTGTTTCATAATGATAAATGCCGAATTATTAGAGAAGGTTCCTCTAATGTCATTCTGGAGGGAGAACGATCAAACAATGTCTACATAGCCGATATCAAAACTCTACCCGACAATGCTATCACCTGCATGAGTGTTACCATCGCTGATCCACTACTTTGGCATAAAAGATTTGGGCACATTAGTCCTTTTAGCCTTAATAAACTTAGATCTCTGGATCTCGTTGAAGGATTACCTTCCATAACCTTTGACACAACCAAAGCTTGTGGTACCTGCATACGTTGTAAACATGTGAGATCCTCTTTCAAGCCAAAGAAATTCGTAAGTACTACAAAACCTCTAGAACTTATTCATATGGATCTTTGTGGACCCATGAGGATAAGAAGTAGAGGTGGTAGTCGGTACGTATTTGTTCTTGTAGATGATTTCTCTAGATTTGTTTGGCCAGTCTTCCTTAGCTCGAAAGATCAAACCTTTGATGAATTCGAATGCCTAATGAAGCTAGTCCAAAACAAGTATAGTTGCAATCTTGTATCGATAAGAACAGATCATGGAACCGAATTCGATAACGAATCCTTCATAAGCTTTTGTAGAGAACATGGTGTAGGGCATAACTTCTCTGCACCACGGACTCCACAACAAAATGGAGTAGTCGAAAGAATGAATCGAACGCTTGAAGAAATGGCTCGCACAATGTTGCTATGTAGCGGTTTGCCCAGAAATTTCTGGGCCGAGGCTGTCAATACAGCCTGTTATATACATAATCGAGCAATGATCAGACCAGTATTGAAGAAAACACCCTACGAACTTCTAAGAGGAAGGAAACCCAAAATTTCTCATCTCAGATGTTTTGGAAGTAAATGTTTCGTTCATAACAATGGGAAGAATAATTTGGGAAAATTCGATCCTCGAAGTGATGAGGCTGTTTTCTTAGGATATTCAGATCATAGCAAGGCTTACAAGGTATATAACAAGAGAACTTTACGCGTTGAAGAAAGCATCCACGTAATCTTCGATGAAACAAATTCCATTAGTCAGAACGACATTGAAGAAGAAGACGATGACGATCCAGATTTATGGCTCACTAGAAAAGATGCACCTGAACTTCAGGAAGAGGAAAAAGAGATAGAAGGATCTAATGCTGAATCTGGTGAAGAACGAATTAATATTGATCCAAATATATCACTAGTAAATGAAGAACCAAATAAAAGTTCTTCAGAAGCTAAGGATAATGTGGTATCAACATTAGTTCCAAAAATCACCAAAGATGATATAACCCCAGACATAAATTCAGGGGGAACTAAGGAAGATTCTTCTCAAGATAATGTAACCTCTAACAACATTGATCCTAGCATAAATTCAGGGGGAACCAAAGACAGTCTATCTAAGGTTGATATAACCACTGGCACTAGTTCAGGGGGAACTACGGGAAAAGTTAATGTAACCTCTGATAACAACTCAGATGAACCAATGAGAAGCAATAATGTTCCGACAAATCTCAAAAAATGGAAACACCAGAGCTCACATACTACGAGTGCAATACTGAGTGATTATCATAAAGGAATCCAAACCAGAAGGTCCTTAAGAAATCATTGTGTTCTAAATTCCTTTCTATCTACCATTGAACCCAAAAATATCAAAGAAGCGCTTACCGATTCCGACTGGATAGTAGCCATGCAAGAGGAATTGGGGCAATTTGAACGAAATAAAGTCTGGCATCTGGTGCCTAGACCGTCAGATAGAAAAGTGATAGGAACACGCTGGGTATTTAGAAATAAACTGGATGATTCCGGAACCATTGTCAGAAACAAAGCAAGGTTGGTTGTACAAGGATACAATCAACAAGAAGGAATAGATTTTGACGAAACCTTTGCTCCGGTGGCAAGATTGGAAGCCATTCGGCTACTAATTGCTTATGCCGCACACAAAGGATTCAAGTTGTTTCAAATGGATGTTAAAACAGCATTTCTGAACGGTTATTTAAAAGAAGAGGTCTTCGTAGAACAACCCCCAGGGTTTGAAAGTACGGAGTCGCCAAGTCACGTCTTCAAACTAGACAAGGCACTCTACGGATTAAAACAAGCACCAAGAGCCTGGTATGATAGACTTTCCCAGTTTCTGCTCCTAAATGAGTTCAAGAGAGGATCCGTCGATAAAACACTCTTCATTAAAAATGTTGAGAAAGACTCGTTAATTGTTCAAATCTACGTGGATGATATTATTTTCGGCTCGACAAATGAAAAACTTTGCAAATATTTCGCAAACCTAATGCAATCAGAATTCGAGATGAGTATGATGGGTGAGTTAAGTTTCTTCTTGGGTCTACAAATCAAGCAGTCAAAAAGAGGAATAACTGTGCATCAACAAAAGTATGTGAGTGAGCTTCTTAAAAAATATGGGATGGAAAAAGCAAAATCTGCTCCTACCCCTATGGCCATCACCACTAAACTTGATAAAGACGAAGGAGGTAAGTCCGTGGATAATACCACATATCGAGGTATGATCGGATCTCTATTATACTTAACTGCGAGTCGTCCTGACATCATGCACAGTGTTTGTGTATGTGCCCGATTTCAGTCTGATCCAAAAGAATCTCACCTAACAGCCGTCAAACATATATTGCGCTACTTAATTGGTACACAAAACTTAAAATTGATCTATCCTATGCATGATAATTTTGATCTTAAAGGATATTCAGATGCAGATCATGGAGGATGCTATATAGACAGAAAGAGTACATCAGGGACCGTAACGTTTCTAGGTTCATGTATAATATCATGGGGATCTAAGAAGCAAGCAACAGTAGCACTCTCATCTACAGAAAGTGAGTATATTGCTGCATCTCTGGTATGTACTCAACTACTTTGGCTACGACAACAATTAAGGGATTATGGAATAAATATTAAAACCGTACCTATTTTCTGTGATAATATTAGTACTATCGCCATCTCCAAAAATCCCGCGCATCACTCTCGTACCAAACATATTGACATCCGGCACCATTTTTTAAGAGATCATGTAGAAAAAGGTAATATTGATATAGAGTTTTGTCCATCTAAAGTACAAAAGGCTGATATACTTACTAAACCTTTACCCAGGGAACGGTTTGAGGAATTACGGTTAGAACTCGGTTTGATAAATGAAAACTAATGAGTCATTTGATGTTTTCCGGTTGCCCTAAATGAATGACGAAGACTGGGGTGATGTTAGTCTGTGTCCGTATCATCTTGGCCCATGCTCAGGTACGCATTTATTGTAAGTAAAATTGAGAGTTGGATATTTTTTCCTTAAATCGTGATAGTAGCCTTTTCGAGTCAAAATCTTACCATATGATGTATATATAATTTTACTTCCATTCAACTGAATATTTGGAATATTCCGAAGTAGGAATAATTCCCCCCGTAAAATTATATTTCTTGTATCATCTATGGCATTATTTCCTCTCTTAAAATATACTCTATAAGATTTTACTCAATATTTTGGAAAAGAATCTACTTCACATGTGCTATCTTACGTAACAAATCCCCAAGATATCTCTTTCAAATCATATCTCTCTTCATTTATTCTCTTTCCATAAATCTCTTTATTACCTCTTCTTTTTACCCTATATTACCGCCTCTACCCTCCTTTACTCTTTCACCCATCTTCATTCATTAAACTACCCTTCTCTCTCTTCTTCAAAACCTCTTTATCATGGCACCAAAGAAAAAATCTTCCTTTACCCCACAGAAAAAGAACCTACGCTCAGCCTCTAGAGAACTGACTCCCGCCTCCCGGTCCGCCGAAACAGAGGAGGAGATTGTAGAAATTCTTGAGGATGCGTCGGGTGTTGGAAAAAGGAAGAGGTCCGAAAAGGGGAAGAATCCGGCTGAAGAAGAGACAGAGGAGTTGCATGGGAAGGATCTTATCCTAGCCGAAATTGAGAATGTACGAATGACAAGACAGGAAATTGATCAGGTAAAGAGAATCCTCAGTTACTCTTTTGTTTCGGGTCGTCAATACCTCGCTGCATGGTTTGATGAAAACCCGTGTGTGTCACAACTTCGTGACATACTTGCTATACAAGAGTGGGGGGACTTGCTTGACATGGGACATCAAGTGTACCCAGTTCAGCTTGCTCAATTCTGGGCAACTCTAAAAATTGATAATAAAGTCTTGCATGCAAACTTTGGGGATAAATATATCAAGATCACCATGGAAGATTTGGGAAAGATGTTGGGGGTTCCTTGTGAGGGGGAAGAAATTCAATGTTGGGTGGGCTGGAGAAACTATGATTCCGAAAAAATACTAAGTATTAAGAAATCATTAGATTCCAAGGCAAGTGAGATTTCTGTTATGTCGGGGGTCTCTTTGACATCTGTTGCTAAGCTTGTCTTCAATGTGTCTTATTCCTCGTTACTGCCTAGGAAAACTGGAACAAATAAGCTTCACATACATGAGATAATACTCCTTTATCATCTACTTAAGAGAAATAAGGTTAATCTCCCTTTTCTTATGATAAGTCACATTGAGCATGTTCTGTCTGAACTGAAATCATCTCATATTAATGGGTCTATATGTATTCCATATGGAATGTGGCTGTCCAAGGCTCTCAAAATCAGGGGGGTTGTCAGTAAAACCTCTCCTTTCGAAACTCCATGTGATTTTATGACGTATGCCTATCTTAAGCAAATGTCTATTGTTGATGGTGATGGGAGCCTTAAGGTTAAGGGTGAGTGTTCCTCTAAGGGAAAGGAGATTGTGGATATGGTTCCGGAAAATTTCTCTGCTGACATTTTGGGGAAACTGAACGAGATTGCTGCTTTGGTTGTTACCCCTCCTCCACCTGTCGTGCACGTGGTTAATGAATCCACAGACATTCTTGAACGATTTGAGAAGAAGGTGGATAATCTAACCACCTTACTTACTTCTTCTCGGGCTGAATTTGGAGATGGTCTGACTAAGATGGAAAGTCATCTCGCTCATCTTAGAGCTAGGGTTCAGGTTATGGGTAATGACATCACAGCCTTCAAGAAAGCAGGAAATGAGATTGGACATGGTATCAATGATGCTGTCAATCAGGTGAAGCTAGCCAACAAGACTCTCCTTACCAGGCATGACAATGTTATGGATAGACTCCGTCAAATCTACGAAGAGACGGTGCGAGCAGTCTACCTTCTGCAAGGACGGAACCGTGGATAGGGAGTCAATTCTCATAATCCCTCTCTCCCCCCTCAAAATAATTAGCTCTTAGCTGTGGGGTCTTTTGTTGATCTGAACCTTGTGTTTGTTTTTTCTTTTGATCGGATTTGGCTATCACTGTCTTTGGATAATGTTTACCTGCTCTCTAAACTACTTACTTTAACTATGCTTGTTTGACGTATGCTCTAAGTTTGCTATTCTCACAGCTGATCGACCCTTTTCGATGATGTCAAGAGGGGGAAGTAAGATCTCATCCATGATCAATTACGCTTTTGTTTGTTGATTCCTCGTTATACCAAGGATCTCCTTCTGCCTCTTCGGGTTTGGGAAGGGTAAAATATCTCGCCACTTAGAAAACTAATAATAGACTTGACATAATCAAAAAGGGGGAATTTGTTGAACTTGTACTAACTGTTTTGCTTATGTCAAAGTAATTTATTCTAAGTGAACGAGATTACTCCTTGATAGAAACTGTTATATTAGCACAGGTAAAAGAGATTCAAAGACTCAGGAGGGCAACTTGATCGAAGAATTCAAGGAGAAGGATTGCGGCTTAGGATTTCAAATGTAAAGAGGATGGAGAAATTATATGACAAGGATAATATAACCTTGAACATGTTCAAGGTTACATTAACCCTCTTAGTAAACATTCTTATACGGCCAAGATTTAAAACCAAAAATAAAACGTATATATCTCGCTGATTTTGTCAAAATTTGATCTTTGGTAAAAGATAATATAAAGGAGGAAACTATCTATCAAGAGAATAAAAGTTTTCAAAATAAATGATTCTCAAAAATATCTTGATCCTTTAAAGATATTAGAAAATCATTAACAAAGAAAACTTAGAAATATTATCTTGATTGATTGGTATCTCATCAATCAATACTATCTTAATTGATTGGTATCTCACCAATCAATATTATCTTGATTGATTGATATCCTTTAAAGATATCATATTTAATTTAAATAAGGAAGTGCATCAATTATGATGATCATGTTTCCTTTCTTAAAGAAAATGGTGTATCTATAAATACTTTGCTTTTCCTCTTTTTCAAAGCACGACTTTCAAATACATTTTCTTCCCTTGCAAAATTAAGTCACGTTTTTTTAAAAGGTTTTTGCAAATACTTTTCGGGTTAAGTCTTGGCTATATAAATCGTGCTTAAATTGTTTACACTTGAAGTCATATAGTTTCATCATTCTCTCTAGACAATTGAAGTGTATTCATAGCTAGAGAAATTTTGTAAACTTAAGATAGTATAGACACACGAGTCGAGTAGTGGTTACTCAATCGAACGACATACATCGTTCACACCTTGAACGCTTTACATCGTTCAAAAACCGAGGGCTTCACATCCCTCACACCGAAGGCTTAACATCCTTCATCGTCGTGGGCTTAACATCCCACACATCGAGTGCTTAACATCACTCACACCATCACGATTAGAGTTAATCGTGATTGTCTTATTTGTAAGGTAATCCGGAGTAGGTACACTTATAAATAAAGACACCGGTGGACGTAGGCTTTTCAATTGGGCCGAACCACGTTAAAATTGCTCGTGTTATTTACTTTACATTTTATTAAGGTTTGCTATTTCTTATACTTATACTTTTTAGTAGTAAGTATAGTAGCAAACACTTTTGTACTTCTTTTTATTTAGCCACTCAACTAACGTAATATTACACTATATCTTTCCTAATAAAGATTTTGGTGTAATATATCGTTTAGATTTTTAAAAGTACCATAATACTCTATTCACCCCCCCTCTAGAGTATTTCCTAGTATCGCTAGACTCTTCAACCGTTTTCACCCTTCTTATATCTCTTCTCTATGTCACAACTAGTTCTTTTAAATTATGAGCTAGAGTTTTTTACAGCTATCCTTGTTAATTTTTTCCAAGGGCTTTGATTGTCAATTAGCTATGGTGGACATCGAGTTACGAAAGGTGGCGCTTGGAAGAGTTTCTCGGGCCCTTACACAGATTTCAAGATCTCATGGATGTGCTTTTGGAGAAAATGAGTAAGTATATCCTTTTCAAGTAATAAAATTTAAACTATTTGTTACATAAATGATACACACACACACACACACACTCACACACACACACACACACATATACATATACACTTGATTAAGGGAAGTTGATTTTAATGTTAATAGGGAACATTGGATGCTTGCTTATATAGATATTGTTGAGCATAACCCAAGTATATTGGTTTGACCCACTTGGAAAGTCCGAGCCTAGTGGATTTAAAACTTTACTTAATACGTGAGTTATCTCAATATATTACTATAGAATTTTCATTTTTACTTATGTTTCTTCTTTAATAGTGACTTAACTTTTCTTTTTCCCGTGCTAGGTCTATAAAAGTGTACGGTTATAGAGGGGTACAAGGAAGAGTTCTCAAATTCCGCAGTGGATGAAAGTTCATGTATGTACTTATTTAAACCTCGTATATTATATGAATCGTCTGGTTCTCTACCCACTTTTCGATTACGGAGTATCATTACTGAAACCTGATATCATGGATTTTGTAAGAGGCTTTTAAGTAGTTTTTCATTCCCATACGACTGCCGCAACATAATGTCGCCACACATGCTATTCCAACTGTGACCACGGCTGATCCAAAGCAGATCACTTATGCAGAGAGATTTGGTAGTATTGTTAATAGGTTACTGATGAATTATTGGTTGGTATAGAATAGACGCGAGGACATTGGTGTTCTATAAAATCCCGCAAAAACCCACCTTACTCTTCACTCACTATCCATTTTCCTGTTATTTTTTAGCTTCAGTTTTGAATGATAATCCCTCCCCTGTTTTGGTCATTAAAATTGAAAAACCATGTACTTAACATACAGTTACTAACAGTAACATGCATGGCATTTGGTGCTGTTGCTGCTCCATTTCCTTGTGAATTGAATTGTGATGATGAATCATGATTCAGCTTTATTTCTTACATGCATAAATTTTCTATCCACTTCATAATTTTAGACCTTACTTTTGGCATAATTTGCATCAAAGTTTCAATCTTTGTAGTACTAAATTATAAAAATATAGTTGGAATTTTAGAGTGTAGTGGGAGTAGTGTTTCTTTTTCCGTGTTGTTATGGAGGCTGTTTGTTGTTATGTACTTGTAAGTTTGTTGATTGCTTGAGAGTCAACTGTCAATGTTCAACCCATTTTTTGTGAGATTAACACATAATTAAGGACTAAAATGCAAAAAGTCCAAATTTTCAAGAGTTTTGGTTGATTCCGATGATGATGAGTATTGATTATTCTTCTGAAATTGTGGGCTTGGATTGATTTTAAGCATTTTTATATAGAATGTACGATATGCCCGTGAAAAACTTCTTTTTTCATTTGTACGACTCTTACACTTTATACTTGTTGCAATATAGTCGGCTCCTCATGCTCTAAAAACAGAGTGCTGTTATTACGTGATGAGATATATGATTGAAATTATCACTCGTTCTGATTTGAAGAGAACCGTCAATGAGGTAAGACTTGGGTTTTCACAATTTCTCTTGTTTCAATCATTTGTTTTATGCACATAATTGAAACAAAATAATTAGTTCATTTATATTATTGATTTTTTTGCATTTCAACGATATGATGCCATATTCTCAAGAAGATATTGACGAGGTTCGTGGATTATGGGCGGATTATTTTCGTAATAATTAGTCGTATATGATGCATCGGATTACCTTATGTGGACAAGGTGTTAGTTGGGTTATGGTTTTAGGTACTTTTGGACATTGGATAATGATTTTATGTGTACCTTTTGGATTTTGGATTTTGGATGTTCGATAATGATTTTATGTATCTTTTAGATTTTGGATGTTGAATTTTATAAAAATGTAACTTCTTTTGTTCAATTATTTGCTATGGTATTCCTTTTTTATGGTTTGTTAATATGTACGTATTTCAGAATTATTAAAAAACATAAAATATGTATACGTATATAAGCACATATCTATATATACGTATTTCATAAAACAGTTGTCTATTATGTATATAGACAACTGTTGTTTTTGAAAAACAGTTGTCTATATACATAATAGACAACTATTGTTTTAAAAAAACAGTTGTTTATTAACCAATAGACAACTGTTCTAAAACTGATGTCTATGCTCAGAGTAATATACAACTCCAAACTACTCAACTGTTGTAAGTCAGTTGTCTATTGCAAAAAAGAAAACAGTTGTCTATTTGATGTTTTGTAGTAGTGATCCCTTTTGAGGTTTTTGAAAGCCATGAAAATCATAAAGGGAACGAAAGAGCGTCCTTCCTCTTCGTCGCCAAAACACTACAAGGTAAAGTCTCCTTAGAGACTGAAATTTCAGTAGCATCTCTTCAATTTTCCGAAGCTAATTAGCTCAGAGATGGAATTTGCAACTAAATTTCGTTAGTAGCTAAAGGCCTTGTCGCCACCAAGCGACTGAAAGCGTGGTGGCTAATTTTGCGACAATAATAGAGACGAACTTTTAAATAACTACATTAGTGACCACATATTGATGGTAGCTAAGGTAGTTACAGACTTAGAGACCAATCTTGGGGTCGTAAAATTAGCGACTAATGTTTCGGTATCTAAAATGGCTACCAAGCATGAAGTACATATACGGCTACTACTCTACGTCACCGTACTTGGCCCCCACACTCGATCAGCGGGCGACATGGCACATAGAACCGCCCCACGCCGCCCTACCCTTCACTCTCGCGCGCGCTAAACATACACTCATGCACCCCTTACCCTTCCTGTAAAGATATTGACAATTTATGTTCGGTAGAGGAATCGAATTCATGACCTCCAACTACATAATACACACTCTAATCATTAGGCCACATCAAGACTAATGCTTACATTTGACATAATTGTCAACTTAAAAGTAAAAGCAATTGTTACACGTGGATTATAAGGTACATACTTTTTAATAATAACTACTCCTAAAATAAAATAAATAAATCTTATTAATTTAGAAGTATAGTTCACAATCGCATACATTTATATGAAGCTAGTTGTTTCTCCGTGCGCGTTGCACGCGGAGCTCCAAAGCGGATGCAATATGTTTCGTGCAGACATTAAGCGTACAGTTGGTAGTCGACGTGTTTTGCTTCTAGAGCAGCTTGGAAGTTATACATAGATAATTGTCTGATAGCTATTACAAAATAAAATTAGGAGTTTCGATTGCATATGGTTAAGCTTAAGCATTAGGGCACAAAATATGAGTATGTAAATCACTAATAGTACGCACTCAGTGTATGAGTGTGCTCTTTCTTATTGTCTTTTCACCATCTACGGTACAGATGTGGATGTAGCAGTGGTCTTCTCCTTAATAATCTTATTGCTAGTGCGAGTCTAGAATGATGGTGCAGGAGTGGTTGCATCTTTGTCTTTAAGAGTTGCAGTGCAGTACTTGGCAGTGGTAATTCAGTGTGGTCAACAGTTGTTGTTTCAATTTGTATGCAGTACTTGATGCGCGCAGTGTTTCAAGGAAGCAGCGTGTATTAGAGTTAAAACATTAAGCCTGATCATTAAGTAACGAAATCGTTGATAAGTGTGGAAAAAAGAGAAATATTACCATATATTTGTGCATTTTGGTGTTCGACATACACGATTTGTGGCTAATCGATCATTTTTATATTCTCAACATCATCAAAGTTGAAAACGTCAAAAGAAGTTGAGTTCAAAACAGGACAACATAGAAAGTTCGTTGCTGCATGAAAGTTCGCGTACATTATTCACCATATCTCTGACACTAATTTATATCTCTCCTTAATGTTTCTTCTCTTCCGATCATATTCTTATTTCTCCGTTACTAAGATTAATCTATTCATCTTTGTGTCCTTCCCTTCCCCTCCTCTTCCCACCTCTCTCCCCCCTTCCCACCTCTCTCTAAAGCTCTCCCTCTTATTGTCCCCCTTTCTTCATCTGCTATGATCCTTTTTCCTTTTCCTCCATCTCCCATTTTACCTTTCTCATCCTCATACAATCCTTCTTAAATTCAGAGTTAAATATGATTTTCTTTTGTCATATATTTTAGATAGTTTCTTTCATTCAACCTTTTCTATCCCTCTTATGTTTCATCATTCTTCTCATGCACTCCCTCATATCCTACTTTTATTGTTTTTCTCAATGTTTTAGAACTATATTTCTTTCATATTTAGAACTTTATTCAAACACGATCTTAGTTTAGACCTTTGAAACAAATGAAATCCGTTTAATCTTTCTTTAGTGAAATGGTGTTATTACTTAGAATGACTTAAAATAACCGTATTAGGCATAATTTGATGGTTTTCATTCGGCCAGGAACATTGTGCACGTTGACAATTTACTTTGTTGTTTGAGTCAATTAAAGTCCCTAATCTTAAAGTTTTATCATGAATAACAATCATAATTAGTATCAATACCTTTCAAAATTATTATGCCTACCTCGAAGTATAGTCATCAAAATTGGGAGCTGTAATAATATAATTATTTAATTATTTAATCTTATGTTGAATGTTTATAAAATCAAGTAGCCGCTATAAACATATAATATTGTTCTTTTATTAAAGTCCGGAATGTTAAGTGTGTCCTACGAGTCTCCAAATTCCAAATAATATGAACCATGTCCGACACGTCTAAATATATCTAAACCGTGTCCAACACGTCTCCAAATAAAAAAAATGGACACGATTTTATAGATGTCCTAAAAATAAGACCTAAAAATCGAAGAAAACCCCATGATACAACAGTCAATCGATCAGTCAGCTACTCCAGATCACAAAATTAACAAAACAAAACACGAAATTAACGATTAATCACGGAAAATAATACCTGCACAACACTCAATAAGGTACAAGGTGAAGGAGAAGTATGCCCAGAACAAGAAAACACTGGGAAAGTTATGGATGAAAAGAGAGTAGGATCTTGGGGAATCGAAAGGAGTAGTAGAAAGAGTAGCAGGAAGACGAAAGACGAAGGAAGATGAAAGATAAACGCATGAGGAAGGGAAGGAAGGAAGAAGAAAATACGACTACGTACTGCTTCCTTCCCTCTTTGTAATCTACGACACGTGCTTAAAATAACTTGTTTTGGTCAATAGTTCAGTGAGAGTGTCATCTTTAGCCCCTACTTCTTACACTTGTCTAATAAGTGCGCTCTTCATTGAACCAAAAAAAAAACTTCTTACACTTGTCTCTCCCCCTAATGTTGTTCCTCTATACGTTCCTTCTTCTCGTCTATTAGTTTTTCTCATATACATCCCATTTTTCCTTCTCTTTTCCACCATACCTTCTCCTCGTTCCCCTCATCTAAATGCCCTTATCTTCTTCCTTCCCCCATGTGCCTCCCCCTCCTCACGATCTAAGATTCATCCTTAAATAGGCCTTACTTTTGTCATTTAGTTTAGTTTACTCTTAGCATCCCCCCGACCCTTCTCTTCCCCCCCCACTTTTCTTTAATGTTCCTCTTCTTCTTGTTCACCATTACCTCCTACTAAGATTGGTTGTTCTCCTCATCTACCACCTTCATATCCCATTTCCTTCCCTTTCCCTTATCCGTCCCTCCTCTCCCGCCTCCGCTCCTCTTCATAATTCAAGATTCATCCTTATATATGACTATCTTTTGTTATCTAGTTCAGTAATGGTTCGTCCTTTCACTCATCTTACCCTTCACGTCCTTTTGTTTTACTCTTTTGTATTCCAGCTACCAGGATCATTCATCATTCCTGTCCAGCTGTTCATCTTCTTATTCCCCTTCTTGCTTCTTACTTCTTACTTTCCTCCTTTTGCTCGTCATCGTCTAAGAACTAATGGGTCTGTAGTGGCACTCTTGAAAGTTATCTGTTTGACCAGCTCCTGTAATTTTCATAGATAATGGTACCAGGGCATATTTAGGATATTCTGTTAGGTATCTAATGTCTTCACTGGTCAGACACACACATTGGGTCCGTCTCTTGGATTTTTCATGTCCTGCCCTTTTAAAAGGAGGACCCGGTCCCTCCAAATAGCCTCTAAATTTGTTGTTCATTATTGCCTTCTAATAAGATCAGTTGTCTTCCTCGTCTATCATCTTCAACCCTCTTATCCTTACCAGAGCACTTATTTGTCCCAACTCTCTCACATACCTCCGCCCCTCCAATAAGTAATATGACTTCTCTTGTCATCTAGGAGTGTCGTATCTTTAACTCCCTCAACCCCTCCCATTCTTCACTACCTCATCCATGAACCCTCTTCTTGCTCTGCCTTTTCATGTTCCTCATTTACCGTTTACGAAGATCAATTTTCTTAATCACTCACTTTCTTCTTCCCATTTCATCTCCCCCATTCTCCTTACTTTGTGTCTTTTTATGCTCTTCCTCCTCATTCAAGATTCATCCTTACATATGACTATCTTTTGTTATCTAGTTCATCAACAATTCGTCCCTTTCACTCATCTTACCCTTCACGCCCTTCACGTCCTTTTGTCTCACTCCTCTATATTCTTCTACCCCTAACGCTACTTTCTTTCAGGTTGATTATGCACAACTATGATCACTGCACGTCATCGTCTAAGATTCATTTTTCCAAATGAAGTGTTTTTGTCATTTATTTTAGCGATTATGTCATCATTTCAACTGTTTCAACCTATCAGATTCCATACCCCCTCCTCCCACACTCTCCTTTCTCCTTATCACCTCACCCCCCTCTTTAACATTCATTTTCTTAATTCTCCTTTCTCGTCCACTAAGATCATTTTTCATCATCCTTTACACCTCATTATTCCTTCCCTTATCCTCCTCATCAGCTAAGATTCGTTTCTATATATAAAATTTCTTTTTCATATACTTTAGTGAAAGTGTGTGCTTTCAATACCTTCCATTCCTGACATTATTCGCTATATTTCCGACACTCATTTATATCTCTCCTTAATGCTTCTCCTCTTTCGATCATTTTCTTAGATTAATCCTTTTTAGTCCATTACTAAAATTAACCTATTCCTCCTCTTCATCCTTTTGTCCTTCCCTTCCCCTCCTCTTCCCACCTCGTCCCCCTTCTCACCTCCCCCTAAAGCTCTCCCTCTTATTGTCCCCCCTTCTTCACCTACTAAAATCATTTTTCATTTTCCTCCACCTTCTTTTTTACCTTTCTCATCCTCTTACAGTCCTTCTTAAATTAAGAATTAAATATGATTTTCTTTTGTCATCTATTTTAGATAGTTTCTTTCATTCAACATTTTCTATCCCTCTTATGTTTCATCATTCTTCTCATGCACTCCCTCATATCCTTCTTTTATGATCTTGCTTATCCTAATGTTTTAGAACTTTATTTCCCTGATATTTAGAATTTATTCAAACACGATCTTAGTTTAGACCTTTGAAACATATAAAATCCGTTTACTCTTTTTACTTAAATGGTTTTCTTACTTAGAATGACCTAAAATAATCGTCTTAGGCATAATTTTATGGTTTTCATTCGGCCAGGAAACGTTGTGCACGTTAACAATTTACTTTGTTGTTTCAGTCAACTAAAGTCCATAATCTTAAAGTTTTATCGTGAATAACAATCATAATTAGTATCAATACCTTTCAAAATTATTATGCCTACCTCGATGTGTAGTCATCAAAATTGGGAAAAACTTAGAATGACTTCTCCTTCTTCTTTCCCTCTTTGTAATCTAAGACACATACTTAAAATAACTTTTTTTTTTGGTAAAGTGTAAGTATATATATGTGTGTGTGTGTGTAAAATGATTTACAAGAGTATGACTACATCAGCTTATGCAGCCACCGAGCGTCTTTAGCACAAATAGGATATTTGATCTTACACATTACTCTGTTTTTAACATCTTCCTTAATCAATTTGACAACACATCGTGGATGCTGCACAAAACCTTCAATTCTGCAAATGTTTCGCTGCCTCCAAATATAATAAATCGTCGCATTGATCATTGCTCTTAGCACATTACACTGGAGCTTCGACCCCCTCATCTTGGTCGCCCAAACAAGTCCACTCCTACCCGGAACCCTTTTGCTCACCCAATCACTTAATAACCCACTAACTCGAGAGCTCCAAGAGCACCCAAAAAAAAGATGCTTCAAGCTCTCCTCCTCCAATTCACACAGATAACAACGATCGGAGTCAGCAACCCCAATCCTCAAAAGTTTCTTCCTCGTAATTAAAGCCCCCTTAAACACTAGCCACGAAATGAAGCTATTTTTCGGGACACTCCAAGCACTCCAAACAAGCCTTGCCCACGAAACTTTCGGCCTCTGAACCCTAAGTTCTTGATAGGCCCTCGCAATCGAATAATGGGTACACGAACCATGCCAGGTACCATTCATGAACATATTTTTAATTTTCTCCTTCGCCTGACAAATTTTCCTCCACGCCCATGTAACATCCGTGTTTGGCTGATAGTAACGCCAATCCCTTCCTTTCAAATAAATGCCATTAACCCATCGTACCCATAATCGGTCCGGTTGGTCAAACACCCAAGAAGCTAACTTCGCCACTGCAGCCTCATTCCACATATACAAATCCATTAGTCCCAATCTTCTTTCATCATAGGGACAACAAATCTTCTCCCAACTCACAAGTGCCCCTTAGCCCCAACTTCTAACACTTGTCAATCCCTATAATGTTGTTCCTCAATACGTTCCTCTTTCTCGTCTATCAGTTTTCCTCATATACACCCCATTTTCCCTTCCCTTCTCCACCATGCCTTCTCCTCGTACCCCTCATCTACATACCCTTATCTTCTTCCTTCCTCCACGTGCCTCCCCCTCCTCACGATCTAAGATTCATCATTAAATAGGCCCTACTGTTGTCATTTAGTTTAGTTTACCCTTAGTGTCCCCGCCGACCCTTCTCCTTTTTCCCCTCACTTTTCTTTAATGTTCCTCTTCTTCCTGTTCACCATTACCTCCTACTAAGATCGGTTGTCCTCCTCATCTACTACTTTCATATCCCCATATCCTCCCCTTTCTCTTATCCGTCCCTCCTCTCCCGCCTCCGCTCCTCCTCATCATTCGAGATTCATCCTTATATATGACTATATTTTGTTATCTAGTTCAGAAACGGTTCGTCCCTTTCACTCATCTTACCTTTCATGTCCTTTTGTTTCACTCCTTTGTATTCTTCTTCCCCTAACACTACTTTCTTCCTGGTTGCTTATGCTCAGCTACCAAGATCATTCATCCTTCTTGTCCAGCTTTTCGTCTTCTTATTCCTCTTCTCACTCCTTTCTTTCCTCCTTCTCGTCATCGTCTAAGATTCATTTTTCCAAATAAAGTGTTTTTGTCATTTATTTTAGCAAATATGTCATCATTTCAACTGTTTCAACCTATCAGATTTCATACCTTCTCCTTCCACAGGTTCCTCCCTTCTTATCTCCTCACTCCCCCCTGTTTAACATTCTTTTTCTTATTCCTCTTTCCTCGTCTACTAAGATCATTTTTCATCATCCTTCACACTTCATTATCCTTTCCCTTATTCTCCTCATCAGCTAAGATTCGTTTCTACATAAAAAAATTCTTTTTCATGTACTTTAGTGAAAGTGTGTGCCTTCAATACCTTTCATTCCTCACATTATTCACCATATTTCCGACACTCGTTTATATCTCTCCTTAATGTTTCTCCTCTTTCGATCATATTCTTATTTCTCTGTTACTAAGATTAATCTATTCCTCCTCTTCATCCTTTTGTCCTTCCTTTCCCCTCCTCTTCGTACCTCTTTCCCCCTTCTCACCTCCCCCTAAAGCTCTCCCTCTTATTGTCCCCCCTTCTTCATCTAATATGATCATTTTTCCTTTTCCTCCACCTCCTTTTTTACCTTTCTCATCCTCCTACAATCCTTCTTAAATTCAGAATTACTTATGATTTTCTTTTGTCATCTATTTTAGATAGTTTCTTTCATTCAACATTTTCTATCCCTATCTTTCATCATTCTTCTCTTTTTTTTTGGTAAAGGGTAAGTATATTGATGATCGGATTTACATCATGACATTTACATAGACCTCAAAAGGCTAGTAATGAAGTTTAAGTCCCTATTGTCTAATTTATAGACTCTTTTATTATTACAATAAATCTTAAATTCTTTGGTAACTTTAACCGCTAGGATATCGGGGTTTATCACTTGGTACTCCATCCTGCTTCTATTTCTTTGGTTCCATATATGGTAGATTAGAGTGTTGATCAACCCATTTTCAACAGCCCATTGTAATTTGGATCCCCTAAACCGTGTCCTTCCTTGCTCAGTGATCTCTAGGCTGCAACTCCAGCCACAATTTTTCTTTACCCCTGAAATGAACCGTTTACTAAATTCACACCAGTTAAACAGGTGCTCGATAGTTTCAGGAGCATTAGCACATAGACAACACATGTTATCCGCAGCAATACCACGATTGTGCAACCTGTCCTTCACGGGAAGTGCTTGATGTTGAAGAATCCACGCGATAAAGCAATGTTTTGGTGGTGCCCATCTCGTCCAAACGTTGTTATGCCAAGTAACACAAGGCCTTTTATCCCTCAACCAGTCATACGCGTCAGTAACTCGGTATACCTTACCAGCCTGCATATTTGTGTCAAAAAATTGATGAAGGCTACTTCTCGCTTGGCAGATTTTACGCCAAGCCCAGCTCGTGTCCGTAGAAGGGTGATACTCTTCCCATTTCTTCCCCTTTAGGTATACATGATGAACTCATTGAACCCACAATTTGTTTTGACAGCTACTAATCCACCACGCAAGTTTCCCAATATTTGCCTTATTCCAGTTCGCAATTTGACGAAGGTTAATGCCTCCTTCTTTATACGGAGTACATATTTTGTCCCTAGCAACAATGGGAGTTCTATGGTAGTCAACTGCTCCGTCCCATAGATAGTTTCTGCAAATCGAGTCGATTTGTTTAATGATGGTCTTGGGGATAATGAAGATAGATGCCCAATAAGAATGAAGAGTAGCAAGGATACTCTTGATCATAATCACCCTTCCCGCATAGGACAGTTTCCTCGCACCTAATATCCGGATACGTTCCATAAGTTTATGTATAATAGGTTGGCATTCCATAATAGTAAGCTTGGAGGGCTTGATTGGGATTCCTAAATACTTGAAAGGCATAGATCCTTCAGAGCAGCCCGATACCTGAAGGATAGCATTTTTCGCATCAATGGAAACCCCATTAAAATAGACGTTGGATTTACCTTTGTTCATCTTAAGTCCCATCGCAGCTGAGAAAGAGGAAAAGGATCTCAGGAGAACCATTATAGATTGGACATCTCCTTTAGAGAAGAGAAAGAGATCGTCAGCGAACATGAGACTTGTGAGTTTCATTTTATTGCAAAGAGGATGATACTTGAAAGGATAATGAGCAGTAGCATAGCAAAGAATTCTCGACAAATACTCCATACAAAGAGTAAACAGAAGAGGGGATAAGGGATCACCCTGTCGAAGACCGCGTCGTCCGGGAAAGAACCCGAAGCTCTCCCCATTAAGATTAAGGCTGTAAGAGGCCGTAGTGACGCATTGCATCACTAAATTCCGGAAACGAGACGGCATCTCCAACACTTCCATCATATGATCAATGAAAGACCACTCAACTGTATCATAAGCCTTGTGAAGGTCAATTTTAAAAATGCATCTCGGGGAAACGCTCTTCCTGTTGTATAAACGAATGATGTCCTGACAAATGAGAATGTTCTCGAAAATGCTCCGGCCTTTAATAAACCCTCCTTGGGAGGGAGAAATGATGCCAGGGAGAACCTCGGCAAGACGAGAGCAAAGTAACTTAGAGATGGTCTTGTAAATAATATTACAGCAGGCTATAGGCCTGAATTGTAATATGGGGTAGGTCGCTCCACCTTGGGGATTAACGTGAGTGTTGTGGTGTTGATTTGTTTCAGTAGTTGTCCAGAGGAAAAGAAGTCTTTTATGGCCTCAATAACATCGTCCCCAACCACGTCCCAGTTATCCTTAAAGAACTTGCTAGAGTAACCATCGGGACCAGGTGATTTATCATCCGGTATACTAAACAAAGTGTTTTTCATTTTCTCATCGTCGATAGGTCGCTCCAGCAATTGGCAGTGTTGAACATTGCAAATTGGCCCCCGGTGGATGACATCACGACTAAGAGGAGTAACTGGCCGATTCTCTCCCAGTAGCTGAGTATAATAATCAAGGAATGCTTTCTGAATCCCATCAGGATCAGAATGATGCGAGTCATAGTTGTCCTGGATTTGGGTTACATTATTCATTATCCTCCTACTTCTTAAGGCTCCATGGAAAAACTTAGTATTTTGGTCTCCTTCCTTAAGCCACTCACATTTTGCTTTCTGCTTGAGGAATTCCATACGCGCATCGTGAAGTTAGGCAAAATTGCTCGCAGCTTGTTCCTCTTGCTTCCGAAGATCCCCACAGGCTGGAGAAATGTGGAGTTTCCTTTGGATGTTGAGAAGGGTAGCCTGAGCAACATCGACAGCCTTCTAAATGTCCAAAAAATGATCTTTATTCAAGTTCCTAAGGGGCTTCTTAAGTCTCTGTAATTTCTTAACAACACAGAACATTTTAGTTCCAATAATCACTTGTTTCCAACTCTCAGAGACAACTGAATTAAAGTTTGGGGCTTTACTCCACATATTGAAGTATTTGAACGATCTCTTCCTAGCTATGTTTCCCCCTCCCTTTGTGATCAGACATGGGCAGTGATCGAAGAGCCCTTCCGGGAGAAAATTCGCCTTATAACTCTCTCTATTGGACGCCCAGTCTTGGTTGATCAAACATCTGTCCAATCTGGAGAATACTCTGTCCTCTGGTTTTTGTTTGTTATTCCATGTCTAGTAAGAACCATAGGCGGAGCAATCCATTAATTCACATTCGTCAATACATGCTTGGAATGGAATAACTTCAGCTAGTAAGAAATTACCCCCAATCTTTCTTCAGGTTTGAGGACACAATTGAAGTTACCCCCAACCATCCACGGTCCAGAAATTTTTGAAGAAATAGCACGTAAGTCTCCCCATAGAGAGACACGTTCCTGAATGTCATTAAACGCGTAAACAAACGTCACAGAGAATGAGGAACTAGAGTACTCCTTTACATCGCAATGAATCAGCTGATTAGTGCAGTAGAGAGGAGTGACCGAGCAAAGTGATGGATTCCATAAAGTCTAAATCCTCCCTCTTGGATGTTTGTGCGCATTCGTCACAAAACTCCAGTTATTAAAAACACAAGAGCCAATAGAATTTTGATTTCCTGGCTTTATTTTAGTCTCGAGCAGTTGTAGACACCCGCATTTTGCCTGTTAGTGTCTATAGCAGTTCCCGACAAAACACCCGATGATGATTGGACGTCAACGTGACTTAATATGCTCGAATACGGACTCGGAATCAATAGTATCCGACGTGGGCATTTAGCGGAGTGCAAATCTCTCAAAACCGACCTCAAATTCAGGCCCAGTGGGTCATTCCGAGTCAAATGAGACTAATTTGGGCCAAAACCGACACCGGAAATAAAACCGTCTTTTGGCGACCGGGTCAAAACCCGGTCAAAGATGAATCCGACACAAAAATCAGCCAAATTCAGCTTCTAGAAGCTGGCGCCAAATTCAAAATCAGCCAAATCAATTCAAAATCAATCAAAGCAATCAAGGTCAACACCTTCCTATTTTATCTCGGCCAAGTTGACCCACTCAATCGAGTGGATAGACCCACTCGGTCGAGTGGAGCGTCAACAACTGGATAAGACCCGTTTTGAAGGGCACTCGATCGAGTGCACTAGGGCCACTCGATCGAGTGACCCTAGGTCGGGGGGTGAAGCCTATAAATACCCCCTTAACCCCATTCATTTCAAAAAGATTTTCCCATGCATTCTACCCTACATTTTCAACCCTAATCCATTCATCCTCTCCACACTTCAATCCTTAGTAACCCTAAGCGATACTACTCAAAAAACCGAGTCTACATCCATCACACATACACACACATACATATTCAACACCCCGAGATCAAAACTCGTCAAAGACCCGAGAGCATCCTCTCCCTAACCAAACACACCCTAACTCACCCTGTATATCTCGACACTCCCGCGCACACGCCGCTACTACGAGTTCGTTTCCGAGGCCATTAAGCATGTAGGTTGAGGGTGTCATCAAACCCCATTTCTTTTTCTCCTTTCCCTTTTTTTCGATTATATATGTATTACTATTATTATTATTATTATTATTATTATTATTATTATTATTATTATTATTATTATTATTATTATTATTATTATTATTATTATTATTAGTACTATTATTATTAGTCGATATTAACGACACTAATATTTTATTTACTAACACTAACCTTTAATTTTGTGCATACTAACCTTTTATTTATTTTCGTTACTAACATTTTATTTATCGCACTCTAACATTTTATTTATGTATTCTAACACTAACTTTCATTTTTGTATACTAGCACTTTAATTCCGTATTCTAACATCTAACATTACCATACCGTGTATATGTATATAGTAGTACCGAAATTTCGGTTTCGGATACGTTTGACTATAATTGTCGCCTAAAGTCCGTCTAATCCTTTTACGAGCAACGACGGAGGTGGAGCCCTTTCGAGGAGCCCCGCCCCAATGTGCTCAAAGGCGTGACGTGATCGCGACTAATCGTAGTTGAACGCATTCGATCCCATTTTAATTAGTACGGAACCCATTGACACGAAAACCGACATCACATAACCCGAAAGGGTTAGTTTCGATGTCGTGACGTAGAGGGAAGCATTTCGTTACTAATTCAAATTTTCTAACACAAACATTTCATAAAATCCCGACAACGGTATTATAATCGTATACGTACACAATTATAGTACCGGAGGTTGAGCTAAATTCGAATCAAGCGATATTTGTATTTAACTCGACCGACCGTCGTTTTCAACCCCAAAAATGAAACGAGTTAACACTCGTACAGGGACTACTCGACCGAGTGCATAGGCCACTCGATCGAGTAGTGTCCATAAAACTGGGCAGATTACTTTTCGAGGGCACACTCGACCGAGTCAGACCATGACTCGACCGAGTGGGTCCTGTAGCCCAGAAAACCGAGAGCTTAAATGCAACATTTAAGCCTCGTCTTTTTTTTACGACTCTTAGTCGACACGTGTAAAGCCAATCACGTGAATCCATTTTACAAAACTCACGTTTATCGTGGCAAACCGAATTAAATCTAAATTCGTCAATACTTTAATTTAATTCGGCCAACCCTCAAATTTAAAACACATAAAATCACGAGTCATAACTCGTACAGGTGCCACTCGGCCGAGTACACCTGCTACTCGACCGAGTAACACCCCAAACCGTGGGCAGAAACTCCTTTTAGGACGCACTCGACCGAGTCAGACTATGACTCGACCGAGTGGGTCCTGTAACCCAGAAAACCGAGGGCCTTGACACACACTTTCAAGCCTCGTCCTTTTATCGACATTAGTCATCACGTGTAAAGACTATCACGTGACTCTCCTATTTTCAAAACTCATGCATATCACGACACCTAAAACGATTTTGATCGACGGTCTCGCACTATTAATTTTATGTCGACGACTCTTTAGTCGTATCCGTCATATAATTAATTTAGACTCCATTTTTCGAGATGATAAGTCGGGACAAGGCATCGAGGTTCGAGATCGGGTTAGCACCACACCTAGGTCTCGAACCTCCGTCCTTTGATTAATATGCAATATAATGCGTAATTAATTAAAGTTCGTCCATTTGCACAACTTACGGTCTAGTTTATATTTATTATATACGGGTCCGTTTCTAGTTAACACTTGCTGTTTATAATTCAATTATTCTATTTTATTGCTCGTTGTATTGTGAATTCCGGGTTGTATTCCGCCCGTGTAATTTGTAATTTATTTACGAATTTTCTATTATTTGATGTTTGCCATTTATTTATTTAAATGAACATCGCATGCTAAATCACTTTGACGTGAATCAAGATGCATTAAATGACGTAGTTAACCAACAACTCGCATGCTTAGCCCGAAAACGCTGTTTGCATATCATTTAGTCATTTTACTAGCGCGCGCACACGAACACGAACGATGTCTTAGTAGAGGCCGCCATGTGCGGGCGGGGTTGGGTGTCCTTAGTGGGCTTCCCAACACGTACCCTCACCCCTTACTCAGAACCTTTGGTTTCCGGATGTCCGAAACCCTTGGCGCACGAGAGTCATTCTTTACACGATACCGGTGTAGATGGTATCGGTATCGCAATGCAAAGGGACGAGCCCAATGAACTCTGAAATCGAAGTGGGCTTACTTTGTGTATAGCCCATGACGACATAGAGTGGGCTCGTATGGTTCCGAATAACCACAAAATTCGGTGGCGACTCCATTTTGACTTAAATTTCGAACCCGAGAACAATCTCACCACGAGATTCATTCGCCTACCCAAACCCGCGCTTCGCCGCGTCGGGGTGGACCTACGTCATGTCCACAGCAGTCCAAACAGGCCAACTTTATTCTGTAATATGAACTTATTTATCTCCATTTGTTTTTTCCTTTTATTCATGCCTCTAACATTCCAAAAGCCTAAATTCATGAGAGTGGTTTGGAGTTAGAGTCACCTGATTTATCACCCATGTTCTTGCTTGATGTATAGGACAGCACTTGACTGAAGGACGCCTTCCCCCCTGATTAGAGGGCTTAAACGTTGGATTAGAAATAAAAGTCCTGGAGTTGTGTCCTTAGCAGCATGCTTATTAGCAAAATTAATTGAACCAGTCGAGTAGTTTATAGTTTGCGCCTGTGGCTCTATGATCATGGTACTCTTATCCTGTTGGATTGGGGGAGCGGAACTAGTAGTAACCTGTAATTTAGGCTTCCATATTGTTTAGGTCTCATTTCTTTTACCTCCGGTTTCTTAATTCCGGCCTTGCAATCGTTCTTTTCATGTCCCATCCTCTTGCAACCAGTACACAAAACTGGTTTCCAATCGTATTCCACACGGACGGTGACAATATCACCTTTCTCGTCTCTGAATTGGATAGTATCGGGGAGGTCTTGTCCTATTGTTATTTCCACCAGGATTCTAGTGAATCCCAATCTAGTCTTTTGTGTTGTTGCTTCATCCATCTGCACACAAGGTCCGACCACACCAGCAATTTTCCGAAGGCTGGCTCCCCAAAAATTTAAGGGAAGATCAATGAGCCTGATCCAGGTAGGGAGAACCTTTACCTCATCCTTCTTCAAGTCAATGTCAGGATTCCAGGGTCTTAGGATCATTGGTTTGTTGTCAAAGAGGAAGTATCCTGCATTTAGAACCGCGTCTTTCATTTCCTCCTTCTGAAATCTAACAAGAAATACTCCGTTTATCATGAATGAAATTTTATCTATGACATGGTTTTTCCAAATTCTCTTCAGAAAGCCCTCGAGGATGTACCAAGGCGGGTTAGCACCCACAATGAATCCATAAATTGCGTTCTTCCAATAGTCTAATTCAGGCTGGACATCCTCTTGGGTGATATGTAAAAGCGGTCCAGCCTTAGTACATGGGATTGATTTCTTCCCCTGTTTAGTATACCATTGTCCCTCATCATCTCCTTCCCTAGCAGCCTCCTCATTTAAGTCTGGTGTTGACTCCTCAGGGTCTTGATTTTCCATCATACAGTTCTCAGATTGGATACCGACGTCAAATTCATATGGCGGTACTCCCCCCATGATGTCTTGTATCGATTTCTCTTTCACTATGACATCCGTGGAGGGTTTCAATCGTCGATCATCACTATTGTTTCCTATGTCATACGAGTTCCGTTTGTTTTTTCTCCTAGTGATGTTGATCGGAGTAGGAGAGGCGGCCGGAGCCTTGGCCATCGTGCCGGAGACCCCAAGTCGCACACCCTTCTCTCTCTCACTAGGGTTTTCTCTCTCTCTCTCTCTCTCTCTCTCTCTCTCTCTCTCAAGAGTCTTTGGTTTCATCATTCTTCTCATGCACTCCCTCATATCCTTCTTTTCTGATCTTGTTTTTCCTAATGTTTTAGAACTTTATTTCCCTCATATTTAGAACTTTATTCAAACACGATCTTAGTTTAGACCTTTGAAACAGATAAAGTCCGTTTAATCTTTTTACTTAAGTGGTTTTCTAAGATTATATAAATGTCTCGGTGTAACAAAAGGTACAAATGGTTTGTAATAACCCATTTAAAATACATTCGACTATCTTTCAAGTAACGTAAGATTAAGGCAAAATCTTTGATATATATATATTCGAAAAAGAATTATTTTACAATTTTTTCTAACAAGAATAAGTTATTTTATGTTATATACAAGTCCTATTTAGATGACTAACAAAATATCCCACTTTCTTCGAAAAATCATTTGAAACGAACGAATTTGAAGGTTATTATCCAGGTATTTGAGGCCGATTTAGTTACGAAACTAAATGTCTCTAAATTCACACGGTAAATACTCTGTGCATTGTAGAAATGTCTCTGTGTAACAAAAGGTACATATGGTTTGAAATTTACGCATTTAAAAGACATTTGACTATCTTTCCAGCAACGTTGGATTAAGGCAAAATCTTCGATATATATACTCAAAAATGAACTATTTTACAGTTTTTTTAACAATCAGTCATTTTATGTTTATATGAGTCCTACTTAGATGACAAGCAAAATAACTCACTTTTTTTGAAAAATCACCTAAAACGAACGAATTTGAAGGTAATCCACGTTTTAGGGCCGATTTGGTCCTGAAATTAAATGTCTCCAAATTCGTAGAGTAACTATTCCATACATTGTAGAAATGTTTCGGTGTAACATAAAGTACATATGGTTAGAAATAAACATATTTAAAAGACATTCGGCCAGGAAACATTGTGCACGTTGACAATTTACTTTTTTGTTTGAGTCAACTAAAGTCCCTAATCTTAAAGTTTTATCATGAATAACAATCATAATTAGTATCAATACCTTTCAAAATTATTATGCCTACCTCGATGTGTAGTCATCAAATTGGGAAAAACTTATAATGACTTCTACTTCTTCTTTCCCTCTTTGTAATCTAAGATACACGCTTAAAATAACTTGTTTTGGTAATTAGTTCAGTGAAAGTGTCGTCCCTTAGCCCCAACTTCTTACACTTTTCTCCCCCTAATGTTGTTCCTCTATACGTTCCTCATCCTCGTCTATCAGTTTTCCTCATATACATCCCATTTTTCCTTCCCTTTTCCACCATGTCTTCTCCTCGTTCCCCTCATCTACATGCCCTTATCTTCTTCCTTTCCCCATGTGCCTCCCCCCCTCACGATCTAAGATTCATCCTTAAATAGGCCTTACTTTTGTCATTTAGTTTAGTTTACCATTAGCGTCCCCCCGACCCTTCTCCTCCCCCTCCCCCTCCACTTTTTTCTAATATTCCTCTTCTTCTAATTTACAATTACCTCCTACTAAGATCGGTTGTCCTCCTCATCTACCACTTTCATATTCCCATCTCCTTCCCCTTCCCTTATCCGTCTCTCCTCTTCTGCCTCTGCTCCTCATCATCATTCAAGATTCATCCTTATATATGACTATCTTTTATTATCTAGTTAAGCAATAGTTCGTCCTTTTCACTCATCTTACCCTTCACGTCCTTTTGTTTCACTCCTTTGTATTCTTCTTCCCCTAATGCTACTTTTTATCTGGTTGCTTATGCCCAGCTACCAAGATCATTCGTCCTTCTTGTCCAGCTGTGAACTTGACATAGGTCCACCCCGACGCGGCCACGCGCGGGCTTGGGGCGGCGAATGAATCTCATGTGAGATGGATCGAATTGAAATTTAAATCTAAATGGAGTCATCACCAAATTTTGTGGGAATTCGGACCCGTTCGAACCCACTATATATCTTACTGGGCCGTGCACAAAGTACGGCCCATTCCGATTTCAGAGTTTATGGGGTTCGTCCCTTTGCATTGCGATACCGATACCAACATAATCGGTAATCATGTATTGAATGACTCTCGTATGCCAACTGTTTCGGACATCCGGAAACCACGGTTCTGAGTAAGGGGTGAGGGTACGTGTTGGGATGTTCATAAAGAACACCCAACCCCGCCCGCACTTAGCGGCCTCTACTTAGATATCGTTCATTTTTCGTGTACGCGCGTTAGTTTGATGGTTGAATGATATGAAAACAGCATTTTGACTAAACATGTGAATTATGTTTGACTACGTCGTTTAATGCATCCAAAACTAACGTCAAAGTTATTTTTAGCATGTGAGGTTCGTTTTAGTATAATAAAACAAATAACGAGATAAAAGCGTAAAAGTAAATTAAAACATACGAGCGGCATACCATCCGGAAATACAACAAATTACAATTTGCCACAATCGCGATAATAACGGAGCATAAATAAAAGAACGGTATGGTGTATGGTTTTGAAAAGAGTAAATCACGTGATGGACTTGACACGTGACGATCGAAGTCGTTAAAAGAATTTTGTCGGGGCTCGAAATATGCTGAAAAACTCACGGTTTTGACGTACTAGGGGCCACTCGATCGAGTCATAGAGAGGACTCGACCGAGTGGTCCTAAAAAAAGTTTTTGCCCCATTTTTGGGGTGTCACTCGATCGAGTGACTATGGCACTCGATCGAGTGCCCCCTGTACGAACGATGGTTCGTTTGTTTGCTTTTAATTTTGAAATCGATAATTTTGCTATGTCGTGTAAAAATATGATGCGATTTATACCCGACTTAAATTTTTGATACTCGTCATAGTCGATACTTCATTATGAAATCAATATCCAATATTTAGAGTGAATTTTGTAAAAGATGTTTATAAATCGTTTTAAACTTGTATTAAGATGAAATTAATCCCTCCGCGTCGTAATGTCGTAATTAGTCCTTTCAGACTATGTGACTATTATTTCGGCGTCAACAGGATCGTATTTAATATGGTTTATTGATTGATCCTTTAGATCCGATATTCGACTATAGAGTCGATATCGTATCCTAGGAAAAATACGCTTTTAGAAAATAGTACGATAATATCGATATTAGAAACGAGAAAAATAAAAAAATAATAAATAATAATAATAATGTGAAGGAGACGAGAAAGACGGAAGAAAAGGAAGAGAAAAAAAGGAGAAAGCGAGATTTGTAACACCTTCAACCTACATGCTTAATTATCTCGAAAACGGACTCGTAGTAGCGGCCTAGGCGCGGGAGCGTTAAGATATATATAGGTGAGTTATGGTGTGTATGGTTAGGGAGGGGATTTGACGAGTTTTGCTCTCGGGTCTTTGACGAGTTTTGATCACGGGTTTTCTAGAGGATTTCTAGGGGAAAGGTCGGGATTGTAAAAAGTATAGGATTGTATCGCCTAGGATGTTGATGGTTGTAAGGTTGTTGTCGTTGTCGTTAATTGAAGGTTGTAAAGGGGTGTATTTATAGGAAAAATACCTTGGCTTAGGATAGGAAAGGTACCCGACTTTGGATAGGAAAGGCCTTGCTTGGGTGAGAAGAAAACACCCGGCTCGGATGGAATAGGATTCCGATTTTGGATAGAAAAAAGAATCCGGTTTCAGCTGGGAAAGAGGTCACTCGATCGAGTGGTGCATGTCACTCGATCAAGTGCCATATCTTATGCCCATTTCTGTGGGTCATACGAGCCTACTCGCCCGAGTGGGTTGGTCCACTCGATCGAGTGGGTCTTGACGGGTGGGAGGACTCTTTTTAGAGATAGAGTTTTATCTTTAAGGGAGAGTTTTAGTTCCTCCTTGTAGCTGATTTTTGTGGTATTTGACTTTGAATCGGATTTTCTAAGCTGCGTGACAGATTTTTATGCCTCGAAAATGTCTTTGACCGGGGTTTGACCCGGTCACTAAAAGACGGTTTTGCCTTTGGCGTCAGTTTTGACCCAAATTAGTCTTCTTTGATTGGAAATGACCCACTGGGCCTGGATTTGAGGTTAGTTTTGTGAGATTTGTACTCCGTAAAAAGCCCAAGCCAAATACTAACAATTTTGAGCCCATATTCGAATATATTAAAGCATGTTTGCGTCCGATCATCATCGGATGTTTGTCGAAAACTGCTATAGACACCTGGCGGCCAAATGTGGGTGTCTACACCAGCTTTTCGTCTTCTTATTCCTTTTCTCGCTCCTTACTTTCCTCCTTCTGCTCGTCATTGTCTAAGATTCATTTTTCCCAATGAAGTGTTTTTGTCATTTATTTTAGTGATTATGTCATCATTTCAACTGTTTCAATCTATCAGATTTAATACCCTCTCCTTCCACACGCTCCTCTCTCCTTATTACCTCACCCTCCCCCCCCCCCCCCCCCCCCGCCCTCTCCCCCTCTTTAACATTCCTTTTCCTATTTCTTCTTTCTCGTCCACTTAGATCATTTTCCATCATCGTTCACACCTCATTATTCTTTCCCTTATCCTCCTCATCAACTAAGATTCGTTTCAATATATAACATTTCTTTTTTCATGTACTTTAGAAAAAGTGTGCGTCTTCAATACCTTCCATTCCTCACATTATTCACCATATCTCCGACACTCATTTATATCTCTCCTTCATGTGTCTCCTCATCCGATCATTGTAATCCCCTAGAAAATCTAATGCGATACAGTGGCGGAAACACTGTAAAGTCGGGATTAAAACACACTGTAACTATGTCTTAGTAAAATTAAAATGGTAAAGTCAAACAATAAGCCTAAAATAAAATGGCCAAAATTTAAAACAATCCACAAAAGGGGTTTGAACAATCCATAAGACATAATTAATAAAATAGACAAGTAGGATCCACACTACTCGCTAGTCCACACTCGAAACACGTATACCTGCCATGTTAAAACATAACACCCACAATCAGTAGGGAGCAACGTCAACGTTCTCTCAGCCGTATAATAGGATTTTAAAACTTTAATTACTACTATTGAAAAATAGTAAAAATGAAAAACAGTAAAACATTATAACGAAAATAAGCTTCCAGTGAAAAACTTCACGTATCGAAGCAATATAATAAAAATGAGTTTTCCGAGGAAAACATAAAACATTTGCCAACCTGCAAACCAAATTATATCGATGATAATAAAAAATATTCAAATGGCGTTATGGATAGAATTAGTGTAGACGGCTAGACTTTCACTAGGAGAATACTAAAACTAGCTTCGAGAACTTAGTTCAAACAAATCAAACTTCGATCTCTAACTAGGCTACTCAACCATAATATGACGGCGACTTATAAATGCATTGCCCTAGTTTAAGATCATATGTACACCCCTCCCGAGCACCATAAATACTCAATTCAACCCGACAGCGTCTTACACTGCGAGGCACGAGTTTAAGAAAATATACACACACTCCCGAACACCATATATGCTCGGTTCAACAAGGAGTGTGTCCCATAAGGACACACCAGCCTTATAGTTGATGGCAAAAATGTAAACCCCAGAATATATTACTCTAACCTCACATTTGTCCTTATTCCATAACTCCAAAACAAAGCTATCGTCGATATTCAAAAGATATAATCATTATAATAATAAGGGAACAAAAGAAAAAGGATCACTACCCAAAAGATGAAACTTTTTATCTTAGGAAACTTCTATTTTTAGAAACTTTACTAAAAATAGCATCATATCAAAATAGCAAAAATATTAGTTTATACTAATACAACATTTTTAGTAAACGATATAGATTTATAAAACTAATACTTTCGGCCTTAACGATATTAATTATCAAAGTGATGGCATTTTAGGTTTATGAAATTATTAAAATATCTTACAAGTGTTTATAAAATGATTAAAAACATCTTAAACATTTTAATATTACTAATCAGGATGTTTTAAAAAATTACAAAGCTAAAATTCCCTAATTATTATTTGTATCGACAATACAATTAAAAATAAGATTTTACGGCAAATGTCAAATTAAATCTTTTAACGTCTTTTATTAAATTAAACCATTGAACTTATTTAGAGTATGTTAATGGATGATTTAAATATTAAAGTTTCATATTTAAATATTTTCAAAATTGCTGGAAAAATAATTCTTTAGGTGAAACGGACCATTTTAACGACAAATCATAATTCTGTCCAAAAATCAATACTATTAATTAAAGAATTTAATAAATAGCACAAAAATTACGTAAAATAGCTAAAATATATTTATGAACATTATGCTCAGAAAAGAAAATTTTCTAGAATCCTTAAACTCAGTTTTTAAAGGGTTTTCTCGTTAATCGTCTAACCTCGACAATAACGATTAATAAAAATAGTAATTACAAAACGATTTACGTATTAATATCCAAAAATTATTATTAAACTTAAAAATCATGATTTTCCAGAAACTAGTATTTTTCCAGATTTCCAAAATTCCAGATTTAGCAAATTCCTTTAAAACCGTCTTTTAAAACCCGTTTTCACAATTAACGATTCCATTAATAAACTTATCATTCCTAACATTTTATTAAAGCACTAAAAGTCATAAAATTACATTTCATTATGAAATCATCATAATCATATTTTTTTTCCAGATTTAATCAAAAGACCAGAAATCAAGAATTTAAACGACAAACACGGTTTTAACGATAAACGATGATTTAAAGTGATTAATTAATTCACCCACTTAACAAATCCGAAAAATTATGAAAATATTCAGAAAATTCTATTTCACCAGAAAGTTTACCCACGTTAAATTTCAGATTAAAATAAAATGTTTAAGTACTAGAACTAAAAATCGGCTTTTAATCGTCTTTGTCCGTAAACGGTAATAATTCAATAATCGATACCTAAAATATCAGAAAAATACCAAATTATTAAAAATCATCCAAAACCTCTTTTTTACAGAATATAATCATATATTAAAAGTTTAGGCCGAATATTACGATTTTACATATTAATATAACAATTAAATCGTTAATCTCATAAAAGCGATAAAAATACCGAAACATGCAAATTTTCAACTTTTAAAATTTTTTCCAGATTATATGACATACATATATTTTCAAAATTGAAATATAAAAATATAAATGCAATTACACAAATAAAATCACGAAATACCGAGTAAACATCAACGTTACCTCTAGTCCAAATCGGAATCGATAATATACTCGTCGGCCTCGGGATCGCCACAAAACCTACATCACACGAAATTATGGTAGAAAAATACCATGAGAAAAACTAAGAAAATCAATGGTAAATAACGATCGAAAACGCATCGATTATTACCTTAACGAAGAGATCGGAAAGAGAATTAATTTGACGATAAAAGTGAGACGATTGAGACTCGAATCAAGCAAAAATCAGCCTAGGAACAATAGGGAGTAACTCGGCCAAAAGAGGGAGAAAGGAAAAGGAGTTGTAATATTTTTTTATGAAAAATGAGAAATGGATGGTTTAGATTAAAAGGAATTAAATAAATTGATGAAATCTCTGCTTCCTTCTTCCAAAATGGCCGGCCAACTTAAGGTGAGGGAGAGTGAAAAGTTTGAGTAATAATGCATCCATTCAATGGAAAGAAAGTAATCTTACATTTACGGTTTAACGTGATAAAATGAAACGTATTAATAAAACGTAGTAAAATTGTGACAAGAAACTTTGTTGGTCCAAAATATGGGGGAAAGGTCTCAAATGATTTATAAGTTGATAAAAAGAAGGATCGTAAAATAGTTAAAAGTATTTCCAAGCAATTTGAGTAAACCTCGCGTTGGAAAATAATTATTTACGAAACTTCGTATTAAAATCATAAATGGCTTACTTTTAGTAAATAAAAATATTTCTTAGTTGAAAATATTATATAAATGTATTTAAACATTTTTAGGAAAAGGAATAACTTAAATCCGAGCTTTAAAACGTCAATTCAAATAGAAATAGAATTGCTCGCGGAAAATTAATTAGTTTACGAAGAAAACCAAATAAATGAATTTAAGAGAATTAAAATCTTTAACAATAAAAATAAATATCATTAAAATCAAAAAAAAAATAAAGCTCGGTAAAACGATGAAATATGAGGCCGAAATGTGACAGAGTTATGACAGAGTCATAACGGTAAGGATAAAAACGCTAGGAAAAATAGCGGGTGTTACAATCCTTCCCACTAAAAGAAAGTTTTGGTCCTCGAAACTGAGAATAAGCAAACAGGAAATCGAGGTTTACCTTACTCGAAGAGATGAGACTACGTATTCCGCATAGAAACAATCTTGGTTTTAAAAGAAAATTTTACAACTTTCAAAGTGATACGAAATTGAAATGCAAATATTTATTCCAAGAGGAACTGGCTAAGCTACTCGGAGTTTAAAATCTTCTAAATTAATGAAATCATATAGTAAAGTTATCTGATAAAATAACGACGTCAAATAACATTTGTTAACAAACTCGAAGGAAACAGGGTAACCAAAAACATTTTCAAAACAATTTGATTAAGAAATTCGATAATATTTATTTTTATGATGAAACAAAATTAAGTTTGGAGAAATCAAATTTTGTAGTTAGCAATAAAAATCGAACCAGTCGTCAAACATTTTAATAACAGATTCAAAAGTCCACCAACAATAAAATGAAAACTAATTTCAAAATGTTAAAATTTCGAAAATGTTATCAAAGTAATTATATATGAAAGTTTTCAAAAATGTTACCAAACTTGAACATACAAAATAATTTTGACAATTTTAAAACGTTTTACATAATAATCCTATAGAAATTGAAGTATTTGGAAATATGAAAGTCTTCATAAAATTCCGATCGCTTGAAAATCAAAAATTGAAATAATTTCAATATAGTTTTAAATAAATTATTAAGGCATTTTGAAACAGATCTACATATAAATATCAACCAAAGATAAAACAAAAGTGAAGTATAAAGTACTCAAATTATAATTCAAACATGTTAAATTTCACGATATCCGAAAAGTTTAAGTAAGTCAAACATTTTATAGAATAGGGAGTTCGAAAAATGGTTAACGGGTAAATAGATCAACGATAAATAATAAATTAAAATAAGAGTTTTCAAAATCGATAAAGGTCGAAGGGATTAGCAGAAGTTGAGGTAACATAGTTCAAGAGAAGTAGAAAGGAAGAATGAGTTGAGAGTCAAATAGAGCTCTCAAGGATTATAGAAGAAATTAACCATCTCGAGATTCCTAGCACGACTCTCACAAACACGGGTTCGTAATTGGCCCATCAAATAAGCTAAGTCCAATATCGGTACAGGGTGGTCCTACTCAATCTACCACCTCCAAAATTAAGTCTTACATACTTATATAATCTTTCAATTAGTATGGTAAGAATCCACAAATGATTTAGACTAATCCATTAATTAAGATCCCAACGGTCATCAAAACATACCCAAACTCGTAATCACTAAGGCTCATAAATTCAAAGCTCATAAGGTCTGAACTCGAGGCATACTTCAAATTTATCGAGTAAGGAACACTAAATAAAATCCACCAATTAGTAGCGATGTTCGGACACGAAAACTTTAAAAATGATCATCAACATATTCTTAACATCATCAATAGACAGGGGTTAGTAAAGTACGCCAAATCTTAAACACACTCAGCCTGACATGTAACGACAGATATTCACATTTTCAAGCACGTCATTCGACTAAGGTTTCTGAGAATTCCATTAAATTTCATATCGTAGCAGCGGAACCACTAAAATATTTGTTAACTCAACGAAGCCACAATCTCGTTGATCTAAGGGTTTTGGACTGTAAATCCATCAAGATGATTGGCATTAAGTATTCCTCAAAACAACGTGATAAATTCAACCTCTAATTGTGCAAGATGTTTCTCTTCTTCAAGGTTAATAATGATATGTCCAAACTTAGGCTAGTTAACTCTAAAATTCATAGGTTACAACCTTACACAACGATCAACGATCTAATCCATAAGGAAATAAGAGTTATTTTATGTCAGCCAAAATTTTCTTAAAACATTAACAAGGACCAAAAATGATACCAGAACACTCAGGCTAAAAACTTAAATAATGATTTATGATCCCAAAATTCCACGATTAGTCCATTAAGTCAACATTAGGTAGGAATCCCAAGTAATATTATTATTTAGACTTGACTAGGTTCTATGTTGGGTATTAGGTATCCATCAGACAAAATAAACTTTATTCTTACTATCCAAAAGCATATTCGGCTCTAAGTATTCCGCATAATATGGTAACCTATAACCCAAGGTCAACACTTAAAGTACAATCCTAATTCCATTAGTTAACTATTACCATTCAAGTCAATCCTCAAAAGCTCACTAGATTAGATAACAGGGCACAACTCACAATCCTCAAACCATAGGTAACAAGGGGTTAACTAAACCTCAAACATTTATAGCTTCCAAAAATTTCACTAAGACAGAATTCAGTCTAACCAAAGAATCTCAAAAGGGAAGATGGTAAAGAAGAAGAATAGAACAAGGATTCACCATAAGAATGAAGATGAGAATATATAAGAGAAGAATTGGAAGAAGCGGAGATGAGAAGAAAAGAATCAATGATCCTAGATAATTGAGATCTTAAACTAGAAGAGAATCTTCAGGTCTCCGGAGTTCACAAAGGAATCTCGCTGGATTTCTTCATCTTCTCGTAGAGATATGAGCACACTAGTCTTGGTCGCTCCATCTGGATCCAAAGTGAAGTGAAGTAATATATAAGTTTACTGCATTATCACGGAACTTGAATCTACTTTTGATCATCTAACCTGTAGCTTGGGCAAACTAAATTTGGGCTTAAAGGTCACCATTGTGTCTTCCTTGTAGCACAAAGTTGTCCACTCGAGTCAGCAGGTGTTAAGAATTCTAAGTAGGTCTTATCCCGATCTGGAGCAGCATCACGTCAGCATCTTGTTCATTCGTCTTTTTCTTTGACATATAAAACAAATATTCAATGCTAATCATTGAGTTTCAAAAACAGGAAAAACTTAACAAGTAAGTCCTTATTTGTTCCTACCCATTCCTAGTAATAATTTTTTATTTACTGTTTAAATAATTTACCGGTATTTTCCCTAATTTCAGGTGTAAGCGTTGGGAACAGTGATGCTCTGATACCAACTGTAATACCCTAGAAAATCTAACGTGATATAGTAGCGGAAACACTGTAGAGTCGGGATTAAAACACACTGTAACTATGTCTTAGTAAAATTAAAATGGTAAAGTCAAACAATAGACCTAAAATAAAATGGCCAAAATTTAAAACAATCCACAAAAGGGGTTTGAACAATCCATAAGACATAATTATTAAAATAGACAAGCAGGATCCACACAGCTCGCTAGCCCACACCTGGAACACGTATATGTGCCATGTTAAAACATAACATCCACAATCAGTGGGGAGCAACGTCAACGTTCTCCCAGCCGTATAACAGGATTTTAAAACTGTAATTACTACTATAGAAAAATAGTAAAAATGAGAAACAGTAAAACATTATAATGAAAATAAGCTTTCAGTGAAAAACTTCACGTATCAAAACAATATAATAAAAATGAGTTTTCCGAGAAAAATATAAAACATTTGCCAACCTGCAAACCAAATTATATCGATGATAATAAAAATATTCAAATGGCGTTATGGATAGAATTAGTGTAGACGGCTAGACTTTTACTAGGAGAATACTAAAACTAGCTTCGAGAACTTAGTTCAAACAAATCAAACTTCGATCTCTAACTAGGCAACTCAACCATAATAGGACGGCGACTTATAAATGCGTGGCCCTAGTTTAAGATGATATGTACACCTCTCCCGAGCACCATAAATACTCAGTTCAACCCGACGGCAACTTACACTGCGAGGCACGAGTTTAAGAAAATATACACACACTCCCGAACACCATATATGCGCGGTTCAACAACCAGTGTGCCCCATAAAACAACGCCAGCCTTATAATTGATGGCAAAAATGTAAACCCCATAATATATTACTCTAACCACACACTTTTCCTTATTTCATATCTCCAAAACAAAGCCATTATCGATATTCAAACGATATAATCATTATAATAATAAGGGAACAAAAGAAAAAGGATCACTATCCAAAAGAGAAAACTTTCTATTTTAGGAAACTTCTATTTTTAGAAACTTTACTAAAAATAGCATCATATCAAAATAGCAAAAATATTAGTTTATAGTAATACAACATTTTTAGTAAACGATATAGATTTATAAAACTAATACTTTCGGCCTTAACGATATTAATTATCAAAGTGATAACATTTTAGGTTTATGAAATTATTAAAATATCTTACAAGTGTTTATAAAATGATTAAAAATGTCTTAAAAATTTTAATATTACTAATCAGGATGTTTTAAAAAATTACAAAGCTAAAATTATCTAATTATTATTATTATCGACAATACAATTAAAAATAAGATTTTACGGCAAATGTCAAATTAAATCTTTTAACGTCTTTTATTAAATTAAACCATTGAACTTATTTAGAGTATGTTAAGGGATGATTTAACTATTAAAGTTTCAGATTTAAATATTTTCAAAATGGCTGGAAAATAATTCTTTTAGGTGAAACGGACCATTTTAACGACAAATCATAATTCTATCCAAATATCAATACTATTAATTAAAGACTTTAATAAATAGCACAAAAATTACGTAAAATAGCTCAAATATATTTATTAACATTCTGTCTAGAAAAAAAAAATCCAGAATCCTTAAACTCGATTTTTAAAGGGTTTTCTCGTTAATCGTCTAACCTCGACAATAACGATTAATAAAAGTAGTAATTACAAAACGATTTACGTATTAATATCCAAAAATTATTATTAAACTTAAAAATCATGATTTTCCAGAAACTAGCATTTTTACAGATTTCCAAAATTCCAGATTTAGCAAATTCCGTTAAAACCGTCTTTTAAAACTCGTTTTCACAATTAACGATTCCATTAATAATACTTATCATTCCTAACATTTTATTAAAGCATTAAAAGTCATAAAATTACTTTTCATTATAAAATCATCAGAATCATATTTTTTTCCAGATTTAATCAAAAGACCAGAAATCGAGAATTTAAACGACAAACACCGTTTTAACGATAAACGATGATTTAAAATGATTAATTAATTCACCCACTTAACAAATCCGAAAAATTATGAAAATATTCAGAAACTTCTATTTCACCAAAAAGTTTACCCACGTTAAATTTCAGATTAAAATAAAATGTTTAAGTACTAGAACTAAAAATCGGCTTTTAATCGTCTTCGTCCGTAAACGGTGATAATTCAATAATCGATAACTAAAATATCAGAAAAATACCAATTATTAAAAATCATCAAAAACCTCATTTTTAGAGAATATAATCATATATTACAAGTTTAGGCCGAATATTACGATTTTACAAATAAATATAACAATTAAATCGTTAATCTCGTAAAAGCGATAAAAATACCGAAACATGCAAATTTTCAAAAATTTTCCAGATTGTATGACATACATATATTGTCAAAAATGAAATGTAAAAAATATACATGAAATTACACAAATAAAATCACGAAATACCGAGTAACATCGACGTTACCTCTAGTCCAAATCGGAATCGATAGTATACTCGTCGGCCTCGGGATCGCCACAATACCTACATCACATGAAAATCATGATAGAAAAATACCATGAGAAAAACTAAGAAAATCAATGGTAAATAACGATCGAAAACACATCGATTATTACCTTCTCGAAGAGATCGAAAAGAGGATTAATTTGACGATAAAAGTGAGACGATTGAGTCTCAAATCAAGCAAGAATCAGCCTAGGAACAATAGGGAGTAACTCGGCCAAAAGAGGGAGAAAGGAAAAGGGGTTGTAATATTTTTTATGAAAAATGAATGTAAAAGAAATAAATGGTTTCTTAAGATTAAAAGGAATTAAATAAATTGATGAAATCTATGCTTCCTTCTTCCAAAATGGCCAGCCAACTTAAGGTGAGGGAGAGTGAAAAGTTTGAGTAATAATGCATCCATTCAATGGAAAGAAAGTAATCTTACGTTTACGGTTAGACGTGATAAAATGAAACGTATTAATAAAACGTAGAAAAATTGTGACAAGAAGCTTTGTCGGTCCAAAATATGGGGGAAAGGTCTCAAATGATTTGTAAGTTGATAAAAAGAAGGATCGTAAAATAATTAAAGGAATTTCAAAGCAATTCGAGTAAACCTCGCGTTGAAAAATAATTATTTACGAAACTTCGTATTAAAATCATAAATGGCTTATTTTTAGTAAATAAAAATATTTCTTAGTTGAAAATATTATATAAATGTATTTAAACATTTTTAGGAAAAGGAATAACTTAAATCCGAGCTTAAAAACGTCAATTCAAAGAGAAATAGAATTCCTCGCGGAAAATTAATTAGTTTACGAAGAAAACCAAATAAATGGATTTAAGAGAATTAAAATCTTTAACAATAAAAATAAATATCATTAAACTCAAAAATAAAAATAAAGCTCGGTAAAACGATGAAATATGAGGCCGAAATGTGACAGAGTTATGACAGAGTCATAACGGTAAGGATAAAAACGCTAGGAAAAATAGCGGGTGTTACAATCATATTCTTATTTCTCCGTTATTAAGATTAATCAATTCCTCCTCTTCATCCTTTTGTCCTTCGGTATTACACAGACAAACTCATACACACGTTTTTTACGCTCACTGCAAGAAATAGATGTGACTGAAGATACGTGCATGCGTATGTGTAAGAATCCTGTGAGAGGCCAACATGTCAGCAATGCTCCTACTTCTGATGAGGTTGTTGTCATTTCGTCCGAAGATTCTAGCTTGAGCGATAATAGTAGACCACACATCTTAGTAACTGGACGCATGCAAGTCTCACATCAATTAAAACATTATTATGGTTGTTATGACCCACTACAGTATCCTCTTCTCAACCTAAATTGCTATAGTAGAGCAATACCCAACATGCATGTCACGTGATGTACAGTGCCCTCATTGTCTTCTTCTTCCCTTTGTCATGCTTTCCTCTTTCCTCTTGCGTTCCTCCTTTCTTCTGCTTTCGTCCTTTCTCCTTCCCTCCTTCTCCATTCTTCTGTCCAGGATACCATCTCATTTGCTAACCATGTAAGTATTTCGGTTCTTTCGATTGCTAATCTCGAATTTGTCGATTTATTTGCTTCGATTGTGGCTTTCGATTACATTTCATCTCTCCCCGTTCTCACCTCCCTAAAGCTCTCCCTCTTATTGTCCCCCTTCTTCATCTACTATGTATTAGAGATATCGTATATATGTCAGGATATTATTTTCTCATATTATGATTGTGATATAATTTAGTTTAGGTAATTTATATCTTTTACAATCTTCTAATTATTGTATATTTCTACCCTAAGGCAAACTGTATCTTGTTAAACCTTGGTTTTATGCCTTACATGTTTTGATTATATCATAGTTCGAATTGTTTCAAAGTAACGTGATCAGAATGATGAGTACAGATATAAAAGGAGCAAAATCTCAAGAAGGATTTCTGTCAAGAGATCAAGAGGAAAGAACGTCGGCATAGGACCACAAATGTAAAGAGAATGAAGAAATTATATGACAAGGATAGTATAACCTCGGATAAGGCTATATTAACCTCAGTAAACAATCACACACGCCCGCCAAGATTTAAATCCAAAATATTTTTTTCCCGAGAAATTCAGCCTTTGAAGAAGATAGGATAAAGAAGGAAATTATCTATCAAGAGAATAATAGTTTTCAAAATAAATGATTCTCAAAATATCTTGATATCTTAAAGATATTTGAAAATCATTAACAAAGGAAACTATAATATATTATCTTGATTGATTGATATTTCACCTACCATATCTTCTTTAAGTGAGGAAGTATATCAATTGAGGTGATTCCATTTCCCTTTTTAAAGAGAGTGGTTCACCTATAAATAGTTTGTTCCTCCTCACTTTCAAAACACGACTTTGAAATACATTTTTCTTTTGCAAAAATTAATTCACGTTTTTCTTTCAAAAGGTTTTTTTTTGCAAATACTTTTCGGGTTAAGTCTTGGCTATATAAAATCGTGTTTAAATTGTTTACGCTTGAAGTCATATAGTTTCATTATTCTCTCTAGACAATTGAAGTGTATTCATAGCTAGAGAAATTTTGTAAACTTAAGATAGTATAGACACACGAGTCGAGTAGTGGTTACTCAATCGAACGACATACATCGTTCACACCTTGAACGCTTTACATCGTTCAAACACCGAGGGCTTCACATCCCTCACACAGAAGGCTTAACATCCTTCATTGTCGTGGGCTTAACATCCCACACACCGAGTGCTTAACATCACTCATATCATCACGATTAGAGTTAATCGTGATCGTCTTATTTGTAAGGTAATCCGGAGAAGGTACACTTATAAATAAAGACATCGGTGGATGTAGGCTTTTCAATTGGGGCGAACCACGTTAAAATTGCTCGTGTTATTTACTTTACATTTTTATTGTGGTTTGCTATTTCTTATACTTATACTCTTTAGTAGTAAGTATAGTAGCAAACACTTTTGTACTTCTTTTTATTTAGCCACTCAACTAACGTAATATTACACTATATCTTTCCTAATAAGATTTTGGTGTAATATAAAGTTTAAAATTTTAAAAGTACCAACATACTCTATTCACCCCCCCCCCCCCCCCTCTAGAGTATTTCCTAGTATCGCTAGACTCTACAATTGGTATCAGAGCGGGTTCTCTTAATTGATTCACATCAAAAGAGTAGATCCTATACTAGCGATTCTATACTTATCCATTTCGATCAAATGGATTCCAAAAACTCAAAGTTTCCCACATTTGATGGTGTAGACTATGGTTTATGGAAAAACAAAATGATGCACTATATAAAAGGAACAGATTTTGAATGTTGGAAAATTATTGTCAAGGGTCCTAATGTCATCCAATCCGTTGATGTTCTAGGGAACATCACCATAAAGGATGAAGAGGACTATGATGAGAATGATTATAAAAAGGCCGAAAAAAATTCTCGAGCAATGTCACTATTGCAACGAGGAATTTCGTCCAAGGAATATAATCGACTCACTTCTTGTGTTTCCGCAAAAGAAATCTAGGACAGTTTAAAACTTGCTTACGAGGGAACTACCCAAGTCAAAAAGTTCAGGATTGATTTACTAACTCAACAATACGAACTATTTAAAATGGATAAAGATGAAAGCATTGTTGAAATGTCCGCAAGATTTACCAACATCACCAATGAACTAAGAAATCTTGGTAAGAAATTTGATACTGAAGATCTAGTTAGAAAAATCTTAAAAAGCATCACTGATAAATGGCAACCAAAGGTTATTGCTATTGAAGAATCAAAAGATCTTACATCACTTACTTATCAGGAACTATTAGGAAATCTCATGGCCCATGAGCTCTCTCTAAATCAACGTCAGAATGATTCATCTAAGAGTAGAGGGATATCCCTAAAAAGTTCCATTAGTGATGATGAGGAAATCATGAGTGATGACCTAGCCCTTTTTGTCAAACGCTTTCGGGAAAATTTTAAATTTGGACACAAAAACTCATTTAGAGAAAGAGGAAATAATTCTAATACAAAACAAAATAGTAAAGGCTGCTTTAAGTGTGGAGAAACTGGACATCTAATCAAAGATTGTCCAACACGGAAAAACATCAAATCAAAAGGAGAAAGAGAACGATCAAAGTTTCAACACAAACAAGTCATGCTAGCTTCGTGTGGATGGGGGGAACTGGACTCAGATGAAGAAGAAGAATCCGAAGATGAGGACGAGGCAAATTTTTGTCTAAGTGCTCAACACGGCAACATGACTAGGACACGAACGCACAAAGACATGTGCCTAATGGCAAAAACGCATGGACCAAGCTCTGACTCAGATGAGGAAAGCAATGAGGTAAATTTTACAATGTTTAAAAAGAGACTTAGGAATCTTACCAAAGAGAAACTCCTTTTACATTTTGATGAAGTATTAGAAACATGTGAGCAACAGAAAAAGGAATAAATGAATTATTAGATCAAATAAATGAGATAGCCTTCGAAAACATTATTCTAAAAAGATGTGAAAATACTCGAACAAACAAACAGAAATCCTCTGAAATATCAAAAACAAAGATTGATGTATCAGATGATTCAACAACTTGTTCAAGTACTAACATCAATAAAGAGGAACTAAAAAGGGACACTGACTATGAAAAAACTAGTGCTAGTGTTAAAAAATTGAATGAAGAAAATGCGGAACTAAAAAGAACAATATCCATACTAAATAACGAGATCAACGTTGAAAAAGCAAATCATGATAAAATTAAAAATTCTCTGACCTTAAAAATCATAGGATTAATAAAAGAAAAAGGAATAATACAAGAGAAGTTGGATGAGTGTGCTGCGAGGATTTTGGAAGGTAAAAAGATTAAGGAAGAAGAAACTAGTAAAAGAAAATATGCCAAAAGAAGATGGAAAAAGAAACCGGAATGTAAAGCGAATAAACAAAAAAAAATATGGGTGCGTAAAGATTCTTTGCCTAATGTAAAAGGACCCAAATCTATTTGGGTACCTAAGAAACAAAAATGACTATCGCAGGTTCACAGATGGTATTTAGACAGTGGGTGTTCAAGACATATGACGGGTGACAAAAAGAAATTCCTGTCGTTAGAGGCTTATGACGGGGGAAGTGTAACCTTCGGAGATAACAAGAAAGGAAGAATAATCGGTATTGGTAAAGTAGGTTTATCTGACTCACATTGTATTGAGAATGTACTGCTTGTGAAAGGACTAAGGCATAGTCTCTTAAGCATATCTCAACTTTGTGATCGAGGAAACAAAGTGGTGTTTCATAACAATAAATGCCGAATCATTCGTGAAGGTTCCTCTAATGTCATTCTCGAAGGAGAACGATCAAACAATGTTTACATAGCCGACATCAAAACTCTACCCGACAATGCTGTCACCTGCATGAGTGTTACCATCGCTGATCCATTACTTTGGCATAAAAGATTTGGGCACATAAGTCCTTTCAGTCTTAATAAACTTAGATCTCTAGATCTTGTTGAAGGATTACCTTCCATAACCTTCGACACTACCAAGGCGTGTGGTACCTGCATACGATGTAAACATGTGAGATCATCATTCAAGCCAAAGAAGTTCGTAAGCACTACAAAGCCTCTAGAACTTATTCATATGGATGAGGATAAGAAGTAGAGGCGGTAGTCGATATGTATTTGTTCTTGTAGATGACTTCTCTAGATTTGTTTGGCCAGTCTTCCTTAGCTCGAAAGATCAAACCTTTGATGAATTCGAATGCCTAATGAAGCTAGTCCAAAACAAGTATAGTTGCAATCTTGTATCGATAAGAACAGATCATGGAACCGAATTCGACAACGAATCCTTCATAAGCTTTTGTAGAGAACATGGAGTAGGGCATAACTTTTCTGCTCCACGGACTTCGCAACAAAATGGAGTAGTTGAACGAATGAATCGAACGCTTGAAGAAATGGCTCGCACCATGTTGCTATGTAGCGGTTTGCCCAGAAATTTCTGGGCCGAGGCTGTCAATACAGCGTGTTATATTCACAATTGTGCAATGATCAGACCAGTATTAAAGAAAACACCCTATGAACTTCTAAGAGGAAGGAAACCTAAAATTTCTCATCTCAGATGTTTTGGAAGCAAATGCTTTGTACACAACAATGGGAAGAACAATTTGGGTAAATTCGATCCTCGAAGTGATGAGGCTGTTTTCTTAGGATACTCAGATCATAGCAAGGCCTACAAAGTATATAACAAAAGAACTTTACGTGTTGAAGAAAGCATCCACGTAATCTTTGATGAGACTAATTCCATAAGTCAAGACGACATTGAAGAAGAAGACGATGACGATCAAGATTTTTGGCTCACTAGAAAGGATGCACCTGAACTTACTGAAGAAGAAAAAGAAATAGAAGGATCTAATGCTGAGTCGAGTAAGGAACGTATTAATGTTGATCCAAATGTATCACTAGTAAATGAAGAACCAAGTAAAAGTTCTTCAGAAACTAAAGATAAGATGGTATCAACATTAGTTCCAAATACCACTCAAGATGATATAACCTTGGACATAAATTCAGGGGGAACAAAGGATGCTTCTTCTCAGAATAATATAACTCCCAGCATGAGTTCAGAAGGAATTAAAGATAGTCTATCTAAGGTTGATATAACCACAGGCATCAATTCAGGGGGAACTACGGAAAAAGATAATATAACCTCTGGTAACAAATCAGAAGAACCATCAACGAAGGGCAATAATGTTCCCACAAATCTAAAAAAAATGGAAACAACAGAGCTCGCATACTACGGACGCAATACTGAGCGATTATCATAAAGGAATCCAAACCAGAAGGTCCTTAAGAAATCATTGTGTTCTAAATTCCTTTCTATCTACCATTGAACCCAAAAATATCAAAGAAGCGCTTACCGATTCCGACTGGATCGTAGCCATGCAAGAAGAATTGGGACAATTTGAACGAAACAAAGTCTGGCATCTGGTTCCCAGACCGTCAGATAGAAAAGTGATAGGGACACGTTGGGTATTCAGAAATAAACTGGATGATTCCGGAACCATTGTCAGAAACAAAGCAAGGTTGGTTGTACAAGGATACAATCAACAAGAAGGAATAGATTTTGACGAAACCTTTGCTCCAGTGGCAAGATTGGAAGCCATTCGGCTACTAATTGCATATGCCGCACACAAAGGATTCAAGTTGTTTCAAATGGATGTTAAAACAGCATTTCTGAATGGTTACTTAAAAGAAGAAGTTTTCGTAGAACAACCCCCAGTATTTGAAAATACGGAATTGCCAAATCATGTCTTTAAACTAGATAAGGCACTCTATGGATTAAAGCAAGCACCAAGGGCCTGGTATGATAGACTTTCTCAGTTTCTTCTTTTAAACGAGTTTAAGAGAGGATCAGTTGATAAAACGCTCTTCATAAAAAATGTCGAGAAAGACACGTTAATCGTTCAAATTTACGTGGATGACATTATCTTCGGCTCAACAAACGAAAAACTTTGCAAGTATTTCTCAAACCTAATGCAATTAGAATTCGAGATGAGTATGATGGGTGAGCTAGGCTTCTTCTTAGGCCTACAAATCAAGCAGTCAAAAAGAGGAATAACTACATCAACAAAAGTACGTAAGTGAACTTCTTAAGAAGTACGGGTTGGACAAAGCAAAATCTGCTCCTACACCTATGGCTATAACGACTAAACTTGATAAAGACGAAGGAGGTAAGTCCGTGGACAATACGCATTACCGAGGTATGATCGGATCTCTACTCTATCTAACTGCCAGTCGACCCGACATCATGCACAGCGTATGTGTTTGTGCCCGCTTTCAATCTGACCCTAAAGAATCTCATCTTACAGCTGTGAAACGAATTTTGCGATATCTAATCGGTACACAAAATCTTCAATTGATTTATCCTATGCATGATAATTTTGATCTAAAAGGTTATTCAGATGCAGATCACGGTGGATGCTACATTGACAGAAAAAGCACTTCAGGAACGGTAACATTTCTAGGATCATGTATTCTATCATGGGGCTCTAAAAAACAAGCAACGGTAGCACTCTCATCCACTGAAAGTGAATATATTGCAGCATCATTGGTATGTACTCAACTACTTTGGCTACGACAGCAATTAAGGGATTATGGTGTTAATATTAAAACCGTACCTATATTCTGTGATAATATTAGTACTATCGCTATCTCAAAAAATCCTGCCCATCACTCTCGTACCAAACATATTGACATCCGACATCACTTTTCGAGAGACCATGTAGAAAAAGGAAATATTGAACTTGAATTCTGCCCCTCCAATTTGCAAAAACCAGACATTCTTACAAAACCTTTACCCAGGGAACGGTTTGAGGAATTACGGTTAGAACTTGGTTTGATAAATGAGAATTGAATATGTCGTGAGTTGTTTTTGTTCTTTTCCTAATATGCTTGACGAAGACTGAGGTGATGTTAGTCTGTGATTATATTACCTAGATTCATGTACAGGTTCGTATTGTCTTGTGTAAATTTTCTTAAGATTGTGTTTCATTCACTCTTGCCCTGATTTTTATTCGGACTAAATCTTGTATATCATATGACATATAATTTTACTCCCATATATTCTTGTCAATCTTGAATATTTTGAATAATTTCAAATAGGAATTATTCCCTTTGTAAAATTATATCCCATATTTTATGGTATATGTCCATCTCAATACTTTGCTGCTATATTCAAAAGATTTCCTCCTCCTCATAAACTCTCACAAATGTCTTATTTTATGATAAAATCTTTCCAAAATCTACTCCACCTAAAAATACTCCTCATTATTTATATTTTCCATAAAACTCATCATTATTCTTCTTAAATACTTCTCTTTTAACCCTCATCTACCCGTCACTTTATTTCTTTTACCCATCCCCTTTCATTCACTCCCTAACATCTTCTCTCTCCTAAATCTTTTACCATGGCACCGAAGAAAAATGCTTCATTCACTCCTCACAAAAAAAATCTACGCTCCTCCACTAGAGATTTGACTCTTGACACCCGGGCTGCCGAAACAGAAGAATCCGGTGAAGTTGAAGTGATCGAGGATATGACTGCAGTTGGTAAAAGGAAAAGGTCAATAAAAGGAAAAGAACATGTTGGTGACGAAAATGGGGGCATGCATGGAAAGGAATTCATCCTGGCTGAACTCGAGAGTGTCCGCATGAATAGGATGGAAAAGGATCAGGTAAATAAGGTTCTTGATTACCCTTTCGTTTCTGGTCGTCAATATCTTTCGGCTTGGTTTGATGAGAACCCATGTGTCTCACAACTCCGTGATCTACTTGCTCTTCAAGAATGGGAAAAATTACTAGATATGGGTCATGATGTTTATCCTGTTCAGATTGCTCAATTTTGGGCAACCTTAAAAATAGAAAATCGGGTGTTGTGTGCAAATTTTGGGGATAAATACATCAAAATCTCAATGGAAGATTTCAGTAATATTCTGGGGATACCTTGTGAAGGGGTAGAAATTTATGCTTGGGCTGGGTGGAGAAACTACAGTTCTGAGGAAATTGTGAACATTAAGAAAACTCTTGACCCTAGGGCTACTGAAATTTCGGTGATGTCGGGAGTAAGCTTAAATCCCATTGCTAAACTTGTCTTCAATACCTCTTACTCATCTCTACTGCCGAGAAAAACTGGAACAAACAAGCTGCACATTCATGAGATTATATTGCTCCATCATGTTATTAGAAAGACAAAAGTGAACCTGCCCTTTTTACTGTTCAGTCATATGGAACATGTAGTCTCTGAGCTAAAGTCATCGCAGATGCATGCATCCACTTGCATTCCTTATGGAATGTGGTTATCCAAGGTGTTAAAAATTAGGGGAGTTGTAAGCAAGACCGCCCCTTTTGAAAAACCCTGTGACATCATGACAACTGCATATCTCCGGCAAATGTCTGTTTTGGATGATGGTGGAGACCTTAAGGTTAAGGGCGAATGCTCTCATAAAGGGAAGGAGGTGGTAAGTGTTGTTCCGGAAAGTCTCAATGTCGATGTTCTTGGAAAATTGAATGAAATTGCGGTGTTAATCTCGTCTCAGCCTCCACCTGTTGTGGTTAATACATCCATGGATGTGCTTGCACGTCTAGAACAAAAGGTGGATAATCTAACCACACTACTAGTCACTTCTAGAGCCGAGTTTGGTGAAGGCATGGCTAAGATGGAAGGACATATGGCTCACATGAGGGCCCGTGTTCAAGTAATGGGGAGTGAGATTACCGCATTCAAGAAAGCGGGGCACGAGATTGGGGTGGGGGTTAATGATGCTGTTAATACGGTGAAATTTGTTAACAATCACATGCGTGATAAGCATGATGCTGTGATGGACAGGCTGCGTCAGATCCTTGAAGAAACTAGACAAGCGGTGTTCTTTTTACGAGGACAGCGCGGTGGTTAAAGAGTCACCTCTCTTAGCTTCTATCTTACCCTACTAAATAAATAAGCTCTTAGTATAGCTGTAGGGTCCTTTTTCCTTTTCGAATGAACCTTTGTGCTTTCTAGCTTTTGTCCAGATATCACTATCAATTTGCTTGGTGTATGCTTAACGCTTATCTTTATGTTAATTTGCACTGACCTTGCTTAACTGTTGTGATGTCTTGTGTGATGAACTCCCAGCTGATCGACCCTTTTCGATGATGTCAAGAGGGGGAAGAGGGAATTCATCCTTGACAGATTTGTTCCTTGCTTATTTGAATCATGTTTCGCCAAGGATTCTTATCTATCTCTTCGGGGTTGGTTGAAGTTTTTTTGTCACGTCACTTAGAAACGGCTTGACATAATCAAAAAGGGGGAAATTGTTAAACCTTGGTTTTATGCCTTACATGTTTTGATTATATCATAGTTCGAATTGTTTCAAAGTAACGTGATCAGAATGGTGAGTACAGATATAAAAGGAGCAAAATCTCAAGAAGGATTTCTGTCAAGAGATCAAGAGGAAAGAACGTCGGCATAGGACCACAAATGTAAAGAGAATGAAGAAATTGTATGACAAGGATAGTATAACCTCGGATAAGGTTATATTAACCTCAGTAAACAATCACACACGCCCGCCAAGATTTAAATCCAAAATATTTTTTTCCCGAGAAATTCAGCCTTTGAAGAAGATGGGATAAAGAAGGAAATTATCTATCAAGAGAATAATAGTTTTCAAAATAAATGATTCTCAAAATATCTTGATATCTTAAAGATATTTGAAAATCATTAATAAAGAAAACTATAATATATTATCTTGATTGATTGATATTTCACCTACCATATTTTCTTTAAGTGAGGAAGTATATCAATTGAGGTGATTCCATTTCCCTTTTTAAAGAGAGTGGTTCACCTATAAATAGTTTGTTCCTCCTCACTTTCAAAACACGACTTTGAAATACATTTTTCTTTTGCAAAAATTAATTCACGTTTTTCTTTCAAAAGGTTTTTTTTTGCAAATACTTTTCGGGTTAAGTCTTGGCTATATAAAATCGTGTTTAAATTGTTTACGCTTGAAGTCATATAGTTTCATTATTCTCTCTAGACAATTGAAGTGTATTCATAGCTAGAGAAATTTTGTAAACTTAAGATAGTATAGAAACACGAGTCGAGTAGTGGTTACTCAATCGAACGACATACATCGTTCACACCTTGAACACTTTACATCGTTCAAACACCGAGGGCTTCACATCCCTCACACAGAAGGCTTAACATCCTTCATTGTCGTGGGCTTAACATCCCACACACTGAGTGCTTAACATCACTCATATCATCACGATTAGAGTTAATCGTGATCGTCTTATTTGTAAGGTAATCCGGAGAAGGTACACTTATAAATAAAGACACCGGTGGACGTAGGCTTTTCAATTGGACCGAACCACGTTAAAATTGCTCGTGTTATTTACTTTACATTTTTATTGTGGTTTGCTATTTCTTATACTTATACTCTTTAGTAGTTAGTATAGTAGCAAACACTTTTGTACTTCTTTTTATTTAGCCACTCAACTAACGTAATATTACACTATATCTTTCCTAATAAGATTTTGGTGTAATATAAAGTTTAAAATTTTAAAAGTACCAACATACTCTATTCACCCCCCCCCCCCCCCTCTAGAGTATTTCCTAGTATCGCTAGACTCTACATATCTCTTGTAATGTCCTATATATAAACCTTTATTCATTAATAATATTCATGCAATTCATAATTCTTTCTAACATGGTATCAGAGCCTAGATCCATCGTATCAGCCTGAAACTACCCGTCTTCCGCTGCCCTCCCATCGAATTGCATCAAAATATTTTTTCCTTTTCCCTCACTCCATAAACTTTTCTTTACCCTCACTAAATCGATCTTTTACCCCTTGAACCCAATTTTGTGGTTTAATATTCTCCACTTTAATCAAATATGTGATTAAATTTTCTACACTCTCAAATTCAATTTGACCATAAATTTCTTGGTCCCTTCTAAATAACCGGCGAGTTTACGCACCCACCATAAACTGGCAAGTTTACGCACCCTAGACTGGCGAATTTACGCACCATAAACTGGCAAGTTTACGCATCCTACACTGACGAGTTACGCACATGCACTCGAGAATGGCGAATTACGCACCCTAGACTTGCGAGTTTACGCACTCTAATGTAATGTTCCGATACCCTAGACTTACGCACCCTAGCCTGACGAGTTACGCACCCTCACCCGAGACTGGCGAGTTTACGCACCCGAGACTGGCGAGTTTACACACCCTGGACTGGCGAGTTGACGCACCCGAGACTGGCGAGTTTACGCACCTTGGACTGACGAGTTGACAAATCTGATATTCACCCGATATTCGTTCCTCTTGATTTTCAAGATTGTACGTTCGCTCCGCCCGTACATCTTGCGGGAGCATATTAGAGATATCGTATATATGTCAAGATATTATTTTCTCATATTATGATTGTGATATAATTTAGTTTAGGTAATTTATATCTTTTAGAATCTTCTAATTATTGTATATTTCAACCCTAAGGCAAAATGTATCTCTTGTAATGTCCTATATATAAACCTTTATTCATTAATAATATTCATGCAATTCATAATTCTATCTAACACTATGATCATTTTTCCTTTTCCTCCACCTTCTTTTTTACCTTTCTCATCCTCCTGCAATCCTTCTTAAATTCAGAATTAAATATGATTTTCTTTTGTCATCTATTTTAGATAGTTTCTTTCATTCAACATTTTTTTATTCCTCTTATGTTTCATCATTCTTCTCATGCACTCCCTCATATCCTTGTTTTTTCTGGTTTTTCCTAATGTTTCCCTCATAGTTATCCTTCTCGTCTATCAGTTTTCCTCATATTCATCCCATTTTCCCTTCCTTTTTCCACCATGCCTAGCCTTCTCTTCGTACCCCTCATCTACATGCCCTTATCTTCTTCCTTCCCCCATGTGCCTCCCCCTTCTCACGATCTAAGATTCATCACTAAATAGGCCATGCTTTTGTCATTTAGTTTAGTTTACCCTTAGTGTCCCCCCGATCCTTCTCCTTTTTCCCCTCACTTTTCTTTAATGTTCATCTTCTTCCTGTTCACCATTACCTCATACTAAGATCGATTGTCCTCCTCATCTACCACCTTTATATCCTCATCTCCTCCCCTTTCTCTTATCCTCCCCTGGCCTCTCCCACCTCCGCTCCTCCTCATCATTCGAGCTTCATCCTTATATATGACTATCTTTTGTTATCTCGTTCAGCAACGGTTCATCCCTTTCACTCATCTTACCGTTCACGTCCTTTTGTTTCACTCCATTGTATTCTTCTTCCCCTAACGCTACTTTCTTTCTGGTTGCTTATGCCCAGCTACCAAGATCATTCATCCTTCTTGTCCAGCTTTTTGTCTTCTTATTCATCTTCTCGCTCCTTGCTTTCCTCCTTCTGCTATTCATCGGTTAACATTCATTTTTCCAAATAAAGTGTTTTTGTCATTTATTTAGCGATTAAGTCATCATTTCAACTGTTTTAACCTATCAGATTTCATACCCCCTTCTTCCACACGCTCCTCCCTCCTTATCACCTCACCTCCCCCCCTCTTTAACATTCTTTTTCTTATTCCTCCTTCCTCTTCCACTAAGATCATTTTTTCATCATCCTTCACACTTCATTATTCTTTCCCTTATCCTCCTCATTAGCTAAGATTCGTTTCTACATATAAAATTTCTTTTTCATGTACTTTAGTGAAAGTGTGTGCCTTCATGCCTTTCATTCCTCACATTATTCACCATATCTCCGACACTCATTTATATCTCTCCTTTAAGGACTTGCTTGGGATGAGAGTAATACATTAAGGAGTAATGGGGGTTGAAATGTGAAGAAAATGGAGGTGAGGGGTGGTTAGTGGTGGTGATTTATGGTGTAAAGGGAAGGTGAGGGAGGAACAATTACCTCCATATGGGGGTAATGCATTACTTAAGGGGAGAGGGGAGTAATGTATTACCTCCAAATGGAGGTAATTGTTCCTCCTTCACCTCCTCTTTACACCATAAATCACCACCACTAACCACCCCTCACCTCCATTTTCTTCACATTTCAATCTCCATTACCCCTTAATGTATTACCCCCATCCCAAGCAAGCCCTTAATGTTTCTCTTCTTTTGATCATATTCTTATTTCTTCGTTACTAAGATTAATCTTTTCTTCCTCTTCATCCTTTTGTCCTTCCCTTCCCCTCCCCTTCCCACCTCTCTCCCCATTCTCACCTCCACCTAAAGCTCTCCCTCTTATTGCCCCCCTTCTTCATCTAATAATTTATCAACTATACAACATGGAAAATCTAGGTACTGATAGTGGTGATGAATTGATCGAAGAAAACATGATAATTTTGGAAATGTAGGTAATAAATATAAAAAATTGAGTATAATTTTGCATGTCCCATTAATAAAAACAACAAAATTACTTATATCACGTGCAAATTATGATCCATAATGGTAAAATTATCAAAAAAATTAATTAGCTTCCGAGGGGATGAGGAACAAAAATTGTTACTTAGCTTTTAATGGGATTGGAAAAGAGTTTTTTTTGAGGAGGAAGGATAGTAAAGAAAAAAAATAGTAAAACTTGGTATTCTACGATTTAGCAACTACGTATTTGTACAACGCCATTGGAGTCTTGACAGACATTGTCATGACTAAACGAGAGTACAAGTACACTTCAAACTATTGGGAAAAAAATTAGACATGTTCAATTCACCATAACGAAAGATAAGAAAGAGAATAACAACTAAGGATGACAATGTATGTACTATTGTTAATCGAGTAGTAGTAATAAAAATCTCAAATACTTGCAATTTGATTATTAATGAAGGAAGAATCCACAGATCAAGTACAAAAAACAAAAGGCAGAAATATGATGATGGAATACTCTCTATGGAATACACTTACGAGAGGTATCAGCAAGTACTCTGCATAAAACAGCTGCAAGCAAACCAAATAATCTCACTCAGATCCACCAAACCAAATCATTTCTAAACCAGGGCTAGTCAGTCATAAGAGGATCTTAAAAACTTCCAAAGTAACTAAGTTGTCTAGGATGACTTGTAAATAAACTGCATCAAGAACGGGGTATGCTTCACAATATAGGAAGTGCACACCTTACCCGGTTATGGGGTTGACTTCAAATCATGTCACCTTGCGGTGCCAAAAGGGATAGATGCTATTGCTTTCCTTCCAGATAAACATGTAGAAAGAAGTGATTCCAGCTTTGCTGCTTAGATCCGTAGACTTGGCATTTTTCCACAGAAGTGCCAACAACACACCATGACCAATAACCTACAATAATACAGCACAAGTAAACCATGATGGACTCTGTATATCGGACGGACTGGGTTACTGTTAGGCATGCTGAAAAATGATCCCAGTCAATGACGAAATGAGATTTGATATATTTGACATTTGTAAACTCAGAAAATCAGCAGCATTCTGAAACAAAAGCAATTACAGAGAATCTGGATAGTGACACTTGCGACTGATACATAATGGTTTGGAGATTACTATGACCTGACTTTGGGCAGTACTTCGCATCAGACGCAGCTATGACATAATGACAACATTGGGCCCCATGCCCTCAACAATCGATTAAAAACTCAAGTCTCAATCTCAGATTTTATACCAACACTAAATTCACAACGTATATTTCCGTGACAATTTTGTTCCAGAGAAAGGTAGATAATGCTCCAACCGATATGGCAACTGCATAAGCGATTTGAAGAAGCCATATGCAAATCCAAAATACCTGCCAGGTTTGCGAAAGAAGGAAAACCAGTCATTAAATACAATTAGAAATTTTGTCAACGTACATTATTAGGTGATTCATAATATGGTGAAAGGTTCAAGACTAACCTTCGTTTGTCCTAATCGCACTGTGAATGATTGGATACCAAAAATCTTATCCCCTTCCATATCTGGTATGTCCTACATTAAATAGGAGTTCAATTAGCATAACTTGTGTCCGTTAACATTGACAGCGGATCTAGACGTTCAACAAATCCCAAGTGTGGTACTTATCAGTATATGTATCGGCATTTTAAACTTAATTCCTTGATTCACATGAAAAATTGATCTCCGGAATTAGCCTATAAGACATTAGACCCACTTAAATGCCACGTCTCAAACAACATTTGTAACAAAAAAACTGATTAAGTAGTCAGTGTATATAACGCCAGGGTTCAAACCATGAGGCTCTATTGCCAAAGTCGATCTCTTTACACGTCCAAATAATGATCATCTTTGAACAAGACAATTTGCGTGGCTACTGTATCAACTATCCATTAGCTCACAATAACAGTCGCAAATCTCCTAATCTGGTTCAGAGTGAAAATGAGTTTTACCTTAAACAATGCAATAACGGCAGAAAAGAAACTCATGAATGCCGTTGCAAAAATCAAAGGCCTGGAAAAGACAGCTGGTCGTCCAAAGACATGCACCTGCATCGTTGCATAGAAGCCAGAGTATTAGATGAATCGGTGAGGACTGGTAGCATCAAAAAGCCAGAAATAGTATACATCATTTGATTTAGCTCCTTGGGAAGAACATGGTACAAAAGACAAACGTCTACATCGGACTAACTTGTTCATATCTCTTTGGATTAAGAGCAAAAAGGTAGGGCAAGAATATTGTAAGACATTACGCGTAATGAGCATAAACCAATTGTCTCATTTAGGGCCACAGACCAAAAGTTCTAAGGCTTACGTTTCAACAGCAAAGTACCTAATAAGCTGCTTTACTCAGACACAGTCCACAGGTACATATGCGGGTCTCAGGCACGCATAAGTCATTTTTTGTTAAAGGACTATCAGAAAATGAGTATAGGGGGGGAAAGGTCACATCTAAAAGGTTTGAACCCTGGCAGAGTTTTTGTAGGGTGGATTTATTGCATTTATTATCTACATAACTATGGAAGAAAACTATAATTCGTTATGGATTAATTACTAAGAATTAGATAAATCGCTGTGCATAACTATGAATAACACTGATAAAAAAGTTACAACCACATCAACCCTACAAAAACCTCAAGAATGCAATTTTTACGATAAATCGAGGTAAAGTCCTAAATGTTCATCCTGTGGACATGACGTAGGACCACCCCGACGCGGCCACGCGCGGGTTTTGGGTAGGTGAATGCACCTCCACATGAGAATGGATCGAATTGAAATTTAAGTCGAAATGGAGTCGCCACCGAATTTTATGGTTATTCGGAACCGTTCGAGCCCACTCTATATCGCTATGGACCATACACAAAGTATGGCCCATCTCGGTTTTAGAGTTTATTGGGCTCGTCCCTTTGCATTGCGATACCGATACCATCTATACCGGTAATCGTGTAAAGAATGACTCTCGTGCGCCAACGGTTTCGGGCATCCGGAAACCGAGGTTCTGAGTAAGGGGTGAGGGTACGCGTTGGGAAGCCCACTAAGGACACCCAACCCCGCCCGCACATAGCGGCCTCTACTAAGACATCGTTTGACTTTCTAATATGCGCGTTAGTGATTCGGTGAAATGATATGCAAACAGCGTTTTAGCTAAGCATGTGAATTAAATGTGAGCTACGTCATTTTAATGCATCTAATTTATTGTCGAAGTGATTTAGCATGCGAGGGTTCATTTATAAACGGTAAAACGTAAATAAATAAAGCAAAGCAATAATAAATCGATTACAATTTACACGGGCGGAATACAACCCGGAATTCACAATACAACGAGCAATAAAAGTAGAATAATCGAAATATATATAGCCAAAATGATAAGCAATAGTTAGAAACGGACCCGTGTATAAACTAGACCGTGAATTTGCGTAGGTGGACGAACTTCAATTAAATACGTATTGTTTTATGTATTAATCGAAGAACGGGGATATAGGACCTAGGCGTGGTGCTAGCCCGATCCCAAATCCCGATGCCTTGTCCCAACTTATCATGTCGTTAAATTGGAGCCTAAATTAATTATGCGTTGGATGCGACTACGGAGTCGTCAACGCAAGATTAATAGTGAGACCGTCGATCAAAGTTGTTTATGTGCGATGATATGCATGTATTTTGAAAAGGAGATCACGTGATTGACTTTACACGTGTCGACTAAGTCGCTTTTAAAAAGATGAGGCTCGAATGCTATAAAAAGAGCCCTCGGGTTTCTGGGCTACAGGACCCACTCGATCGAGTCGGGGCTGACTCGGTCGAGTGTGTCCTTAAAAAAGGTTTCTGCCCACGATTTGGGGTGCTACTCGGTCGAGTAGCAGGTGTACTCGGCCGAGTGGCACCTGTACGAGTTATGACTCGTGTGATTTTATGCGTTTTAAATCGAGGGTTGGCCGAATTAAATAAAAATATCGACGAATTTAGATTTAGTTCGGTTTGCCGGTATTATAATCATGTCTTATATGATTATAATATCGTTATCGGATTTTTGTAAAAGGAGTTGTCGTTAGTTTTAGAAATTTGATTAGTGATGAAATTGCGTCCCTCTACGTCACGACATCGATATTAATCCTTACGGATTAGGTGATGTCGATTTTCGTGTCAACGAGTTCCGTAATAATCTTTGAAATGGATTCATACGCGTTCAACTACGAATGATCGGGATCGTGTTAATAAACGAACCCTAAAAAAATGATCATCGTAGTCAAACGAGTTCGGATCCGAGTTTTGATATTATTACGCAAAAATATATATATATATACATATGCGGTACATAATATTATAATAAAATGTACATAACGATAATTAAAATGCGATAAGTAAAATGTTAGCGTTAGATGTTAGATGCAAAAAATAAATGTTAGATGTTAGTAATGTCGTTACTATCGACTAAATATAATACTATAAGCATAAATATAAATATACATAAAAGATCGAGAAAAAGGATGAAGAAGGAAAAGTCGGTGTTGAATTGTCACACCCTCAACCTACATGTTCTTAATTCTCGGGATACGGTTTGTCAAACGGCGGCAATGGCACGTGAACGTCGAGATGTGTAGGAGGAGTTGATGGTGTGTATGTATGGCTCGGTTTCGTGTGTATTGTGATGTCGAGAATGGTGTTGCAAAGTGTAGGGTGTAAGATGAGTGCAAGGTTGGCTGAATTTTTGAAGGGTGAAAAGTGTTCCAAGAGTTGTCTTTGTGTCAAAGGTTGACGGGTATTTATAGGGAGCCCCGACACATGGGTCACTCGACCGAGTGGTGCGGGTGCACTCGGTCGAGTGCCCTCGCGGATGCACCTGGACCATTTTTGTGAGGCTCCACTCGGGTTATTTTGGGCGTGATTGCCTTGATTTGCTCTTGATTGATTGTGATTGATTTGACATTAATTTGGATTGATTTGGCTGATTTCGAACGTATCAGGTCGCTTTTTGTGTCGGGTTTGTCTTGACCGAGTTTTGACCCGGTCGCTAAAAGACGGGAATTATTTTTGGTGTCGGTTTTGACCCAAATTAGTCTCATTTTGCTCGGAACGACCCACTGGACCTGAATTTGAGGTTGATTTTGTGAGATTTGTATCCCGTTAAAAGCCCATGCCGGACATTATTGATTTCGAGCCCGTATCTGAGTGCGTTAGAACATGTTAGCGTCCGATCATCATCGGGTGTTTTTTGGAAACTACCATAGACACCTGGCAGTCAAAATGCGGGTGTCTACAGAGCCCCCACTCTAACTGAGGCTTGGACAGGGCGAAAGTCAGAGTAGCTACCAAGCCAATTAAGACCTGGTAGACTTCCGATCGGGTCGTTTATAGTCCATTAGACTCGCGTGAAGGGCTCGCCAGCCATAAGTTAGAAATCATACCTGAGCTGATGATGATAACTCCGTGGGGAATCGGACTTGTAGCATAAGTCCTGGGTGCGCCTATATGTGGGCTCATCCCGTACCATTCCGGGGAAAATGCCGCCTTGGGCTTCCGCTGGGGAGATTTTAGAGGGTTGCATGTCCCTGTTTGAGTCGTACCTGTATAAGTCACATAAAATGTATGCAACACGTAGGTAGTAAAAATGACTCGCGCTGGGGAATAAAAATTTGGATGATTGAAAATTTTTGAAAAATTTTAGAATGTATATATTTTGAATTTTTGAATTTTGACAGACTGCTCGGGATGACTAAATTCATGTGTCTGTGGGAAGAGTTATGGGTCAGGCCTGTATGTCTAGGCCCGCTTGGGCCAAGGAGGCACAGCTGCAGGAGATGCTCCAGGGTTTTGATGTTATAAATACATCACCCTGGCTCCTTCCTTTGTCACAACTCAAAAAAAGCTTCATCTTCTCCTCAAAAGAAAACCTTATTCCTTTCAATAAAAAGCTTTATCATGGCTATCGATCGTCTGATCAACATGCTGCAAGATTGGGCACACCGTTTTAGGGATGCGAGCAAAGTAGCTTTGAGGCAGTCATGCATATTCCAATTGTTCACGTTCCGTCAGATGCACGTGGACCGTCATTTTCTTGACGCCTGTCTGACCTTCTGGGATGACACTTACCACGTTTTTGCCTTCCCTCGGGGCGAGATCTGTCCTCTCCCTGAGGAAATTGCTGCCATAGGAGGGTGGAGTCCATTGCTCCGTCCTGCCGTCCCTTTCTCAGTTCGGGACCCCAGAAGGAAACTACGGGAATTTTTGGGGCTTTCCCACGCTGAAGTATCCCGCATGCTTGAAGGGGATACCGTTTCTCTGCTTGCCTTAGCTGAGAAGTTTATGAACCCGTATGACATCCGGGTTACGCCCATTCATAGCCGTAGGGCGTTCGCCTTCTATATGCTGCATGTGTATGCCTTCGAAGGCCATATGGACCTGCTGTCTTGCATGGGTAGCGTTCGTCTTCTCGTCATTGCTGACCTTATGGAGACGGAGTGTAGTCCCGCATCGTTGATCACGGGGGAAATTATTCAGGGCTTGGACAACCGAAAGAGGGATGAGTCAGCCCGTTTCACTGGGAGCACCCGTCTGCTGCAGGTATATCGCTTTTCTCCTTTTCGATTTTTTTTTCGATTTTTTTTTTTTTCGATTTTTTTTTCGCGACATGCTGCTACAGGAGGAGCATTCGACCGAGTCACCCTGACACTCGATCGAGTGCTCTCGTAAAGGAGCATTCTGCCTCGTTTTAGGGGTGCCACTCGATCGAGTGGCCCCGGCACTCGATCGAGTGCCCTTATGCGGACGCTGAATTGTCCGGAATCTCATAAACGTTGTTTTTCTTTTCAGCTTTGGCTATTTGAAAGGTTGTCAAAGATCGAGCCTCCTCCCAACCCGAGTCAATATTGGTTCAACCAGGTGATGATAAGGAGACGGCCTACCGACTCGTCCTGCCTGACTACCCAGAAATATTGGGAGGAAGAATTAACATTCCATCGTGGTCCATTGATACGATGGGTGGTTCCATGGTGGCCAATTTATGCTTGGACGGGTATGGCGTCTGGAGACAAGGCCCGCTACCTGGTGATTCTGTCCTTCAGCCACACAATTCACCTTTATCCTGACCGCATACTCAGGCAGTATGGGTGGACTCAGCGCATCCCGGAGAACGAGGCAGTTGTGAGTGCACCTACCCAGCTGACCGACATTATGTGTGACACCTGGATTCAGAGATGGTATACCCGAACTACTTGGTCCGTTCCCAAGTCGCTTCATTCTACCTGGGTGTCTTATTCTTATGAAAGGTGGACCAAAGCCGAGACTGCCGAAGCTCGTGCTGCTCTGAAGGTTGATGAGGCCTTCGACCTGCTTCGACGGGAGAAAGTTAAAGATAACAGAGACTGTTTTGCTGAAGGGGAGGTTCAAGCTCTGATAGTCCGTCTGAGGCCAAGTCAGAGGAGAGGAGCTAGGACTCGAGCTAGGGGGTCCGATGCTAGAGGTGCTCGGGGGGAAGTGAGCCCCCAAACAAATTTGGAGAGGAGACCAGGAGCCAGGCCTTTAGTCCAGGACCGACTTGGTCCTAAAGACAGGTTGCCAGAGCATATACGGGCTCGACTTGGGCCCGTGACAATAGCTGAAGATCCTCTGTCGAAGAAGAGGACTCGGGCCAAGGAGGTTCCCGTGGTTATTCGGGAATGATCTTCTCCACCCCGGCGACCTCGGGCTCCACAAGACCAGAAGGATAAGGGCAAGGGCAAGATGCCCGGATACTAGTCGCCTGCTATTATTATTTAGATATTATTACTATTTTTGTTGTGTGTTATTTTTTTTGGCTTTTTGTAATTTTGAATTACCGAGTTTATCGGTGTTTGTTTTCTGGAATAATAAAAGTACTATATTAGTGAAACCGTTTCTGTCTTTTTCGTTATTGCGGTGGTTGTGCCCTTTTGAGGGGTTGCCTACGTATCCACAGTTAGTGGAATCAAACCAAACGTAGTTCAAGCGCAGATTTATTTTGCAATTTTGAAATACACCAAGACTATGAGTTCAAGATGTGCGACAGTAGGATAAATAATCCTAACTTATTGACTTGCTTATAAATTTTGAAAAAAGGTGTTTTTAAATAATTTTTGCAAATGACATTTGAGATAAGGTTTAGGGGTAGTAGCGCTTCAGCTGGTCTAGGTTGGTTGGGTTGACAAATTCATTCCCGTCCAGGTCCGTCAGCATTACTGCTCCTCCTGATAGAACCTTCTTGACTAAGTATGGCCCAGCCCAATTGGGTTTGAATTTTCCCCTTGGGTCAACCGGTAGTAAGGCACGAACCGATTTTAGGACCAAATCGCCTTCCTTGATATTCCTGGGCCTAACTCTTTTGTTAAAGGCCCGTTTGATTCTTTTTGATATATTTGGATGTTATTGAGAGCCCGCGACCGTCGTTCGTCCAAGAGAACTAACGAGTCATATCGAGCTTGAACCCAATCTGCTTCGGGCACTTGGCTTTCTAGTAAAATTCTGAGAGACGGTATCTCCAACTCGACTGGTTGGACCGCTTCCATGCCATACGTTAAATAATATGGAGTTGCCCCGGTTGCAGTTCGGATCGACGTCCGGTATCCCCACAGGGTAAAGGGTATTTTTTCGGGCCAGTCCCGATAATTATCAGCCATCTTTTTAAGTATGGTGACAATTGTCTTATTAGCAGCTTCTACCGCTCCATTTGTTTGGGGACGGTACGGCGAAGATGTATGCCTCTGGATTTTGTATTTCGCTAGCAAAGTAGCGGTTTCGGCTTGAAAGTGGGTCCCATGGTCACCGATAAACTCGTGTGGCTTCCCGTATCGGCATATTATTTTATTCTGGATAAACTTGGCCACGTGCTTGGCGTTCAAGACACGGTATGATTCCGCTTCGACCCACTTGGTGAAATAGTCGATAGCTACCAAAATAAAACAGTGACCTCCCGTCACGGAAGGGTTCACTTTCCCAATTATATCGATTTCCCATGTCGAAAATGGCCATGGCGAGGTCATGGTGTACAGTAGGGACGATGGCATGTGTTGAACATTGCCGAAAATTTGACAATTATGGCAGTGTTTGACATATGATTGACAGTTGGCCTCCATACTGTTCCAGTAGTATCCGAGCCTCATGATCTTTCGGGCTAGCATATGGGCGTTCATATGCGGGCCGTTTTCACCGTCGTGTACTTCGGCCATCACTTTTTCGGCCTGTGTTTTGTCGATACATAGGAGTAAAGCCCCCTGTGCCGTCTTTTTGTATAACTGACCATCGTCCGTACGAATGAATTGGGTGGCCAGTCTTCGCAAGGCTTTCTTGGCCCGATTTTCAGTTCCTGGTGGATATTCTCTCGTAGTCAAATAGGTTAGAACAGCCTGATACCAAGGCTCTGGATCAGTGATTTCGATATCTTGAATGGCGTTAACATATGCCGGCTCGGACCGTCTTTCGACACAGATTGGCATACTGGGTATATGTTCCGGGATGTTTAGTAAGGATGCCAATTTGGAAAGTGCGTCCGCGAACTGATTTTCTTCACGTGGGAGATAGATATATTCTACCTTCTAGAATTGCTTCTCTAGAACCCTTACTCGTGCTTGGTAAGCCACGAGATTGGCATTCCGAGTTTTCCATTTTTTAAGGGCTTGATTGATGACTAGGGACGAGTCCCCGTGAACCCGGAGATTTGTAATTCTCAAATCAGCAGCCGCTTGCAACCCGTGGATGCATGCTTCATACTCGGCCGCATTGTTTGTTACATCAAAGTCTAATTTGATGGATAACGGTGTGTGTTCCCCTCGTGGTGATATAAGGAGAATACCGACTCCGAACCCTCGAAAGTTGGATGCTCCATCGAAATACAGATCCCAAGTTTCGGTGTCAGTATGGAATATGTCTTCGTCCGGAAAGGCCCATGTATCGGTGTGGCCTTCTTCGGATATTGGGCTGTCAGCGAGGAACTCGGAAACTACCCGATCTTTGATGGCTTTTAATGGTACAAATTTGAGGTCGAACTCGGAAAACATTAAAGTCCATCTTGACATCCTGCCGTTGAGGATGGGCTTCTCGAATAAGTACTTGATAGGATCCATTTTGGATAACACATGTACCTCGTGACTGAGCATGTAATGTCGGAGCTTTTTAGTGGCCCAAACCAGAGCTAGGCACGTTTTCTCGAGCATTGTATACTTGCATTCGTATTCCAGGAACTTTTACTGATGTAGTAAATAGCCCGTTCTTCTGAATCGACTGTCTGGGCCAGCATAGCCCCATGGCTGTCTCAGTCGTTGTTAGGTATAACGACAAAGGCAAACCGGGTTGAGGTGGCATTAGCACTGGCGGAGCAGACAGGATTTCCTTGATTCTGTCAAAAGCCGTTTGACATTTATCATCCCATAGCACCCGTTCCCCTATCTTCAGTTTCTTGAAAATGGGCTCACATACCATGGTTAGCTTTGAGATAAACCGGCTGATATATTGGACTTTTCCGAGAAACCCCCTTATTTCCTTTTCGGTCTTAGGTGGTTGCATCTCGGTAATGGCTCTGATTTTAGCTGGGTCGACCTCGATGTCGCGTTGGCTAACGATATGGCCTAGTAATTTGCCTGATGTTACCCCGAAACTGCACTTTTGAGGGTTCAGCCTCATGTTGTACTTACGTAAACGGGTGAAGAACTTTCTTAGGGCAGCAATATGTCCATCTCGGTTTTTAGACTTAACAATCATGTCATCCACATAAACCTCCACTTCCTTATGCATCATGTCATGTAATAAGGTCGTGGCTGTTCGTTGATAAGTGGCCCCGGCATTAATGAGCCCAAACGACATGACGGTATAACAATAAGTACCCCATGGCGTGATGAAAGTAGTCTTACCCATATCTTCTTCCGCCATCTTGATTTGGTTGTACCCGGCATACCCGTCCATAAATGATAGAAGGGCATGATCAGCCGTGTTGTCCACCAATATGTCGATGTGTGGCAACGGAAAATCGTCTTTTGGGCTAGCCTTGTTAAGGTCTCGGAAATCTACACATACCCGCACCTTGCCGTCCTTCTTGGGTACCGGCACGATGTTTGCAACCCAGTCTGGATATTCAGACACTTGTATAAAGCCTGCTTTGAATTGTTTGTCTACTTCTTCTTTGACTTTGAGAGACCACTCGGGCTTCATTCTTCGAAGCTTCTGTTTTACCGGTTTGCATCCATCTTTGATGGGTATGCGGTGTTCAGCTATTTCCCGATCTATCCCCGACATGTCCTTGTAGGACCATGCGAAGACATCCTTGAATTCTTGGAGGAGGTTTGTGAGTTGTTGTCTCTCTTCAGGATCTAAGGATAACCCTATCTTAAGCATCTGGGGCTCTAAGGTTGTTCCCACATTGATAGACTCGGTTTCTTCGATTACCGGATCTCGGGATTCCCTCTGTTCCAGCTCTTCGATCAGACGTGGAGGTAAGGATACTTGTTCAACGGGTTTCTCAATGTCATTGCAAAAAATATTTTTGAAATTGGAAATATTTTGAAAATAAGACAAGTCATAAGCGGAACGGTTTTCGTTGTTATTGATAGAAAATTTGGAAAACAGCTCGAAGAGAGCAGCCATCTGATCATTGGTCAGAGGCGGGATTGGGAGTGCCTTCGGGACAGACCCCGAGGCTCCAGTGGTAGTGACTATAGGGAGGGGGGTTACAGTTTGGACTCTAGCACCAGACCCCTTAGACTCGAATACAGACTCAGACTCAGACTCAGACTCAGACTCGGAATCAGTGTCCGGCATGTTTCCTTCCCCGGTGGTCAGCTTGTAGACTCGACCCTGGCTGTCGATCCACTTGATGGTCTTCCTCCAGGCTCTTTTCCCAGTATCAGCACCGACTTCTGAGGTCAGCTTTGAAGGATCGAACCTGTTGCTTTGAAGGATCAGGTTCACCAGATCTTCCTTGGGGTTCGGAATAGCTTTGTCTTCCCCAAACAAGAGCCCCAGCACGGGCTCGGCATTGTCATTACCCTCCTTGGATTCAGATTGGATGAGGGAAAATATGTCATCTGGAATGTAGTTGCATTCCCGAGCTGGTTCAGTCTTGGGATATGTGATAGTTGGTTGATATAGGCCAACTTGAATAGCCCCGAATACTGGTGTGACGAAATAGTCAGCCAACCTTGGGCTATAAGGGCCCAAGTAGGTACCCTTGATGATGTTGCAAGCTTTCTCAATGCCTGCCCGGACCACATTTCCTGGGGTTATAGCATACCCTAGACCGAAGCGAGATTCTCCGTCATTTAGGACTTCAATAATCTTCCCAGCTGGAAGATATGGCCTCGAGGTAGCCCCCGGTAAATATCCCAAATTTTGTAGCATTGCGTCAATGCTTGTGGTGAAATAGGGCCTGAAAAGGTACTCTTCTTCAATCATCCCCACAAAATCGAATCCCCATAAGTCGGTGCGGTCCGTGGCGTTACAGCTAGCCACAGTCATAGGGGTTGCTTCTAGGGTGATGATGTCATCTTGCAAAGGCATTTTGATCTTTCGGTGAAGAGTAGAAGACACCGCTTTTACAGCATGAATCCAAGGCCTTCCCAGGAGTAGATTGAAAGAGGAGGTGACATCGATCACCTGGAACTCTAGCTCCTTTTCAATTGGACCCGTTGTAATTGCTAATTTAACGACCCCGGAAACCGCCTTTGGGCTTCCATCGAAAGCTTGGATAGTGTGGGCGGTTGGTATGTAGTCGGCCTCGGTGATACCGAGGGCTTTGGCAGTCCTTAGAGGGAGGACATTCACAGCAGACCCGTCGTCGACTAGGGTCATTGATAGGTACTTACCCCGGCAAATTACCGTGATATACAGAGCCAGATTGTGAGAGGCCCCGAACGGTGGTAGGTCGGCATCCGAGAAGGTGACTACCGGGCCTTCTTCTTTGGACTTGCCCTTGAGGTAGGGCAGGATAGTGGCTACCATTTCAGTAGGGGTAACCTGGGAGTCGACCTTAATCTGATCGAGAGCTTTTGTAAGTGCCTCTCGGTATTCTTGTGAGCTAACCAAGAGTTGCCATATGGTGAGGTCAACTCGGGTTCTCTTCAATTGTTTGACAAGAGTCGTATCGGTACTTGGCTCTTCGATGGCTTCTTCCATCCTGGCAAGTTCAGTGACGGTTACCGGGGCTGAGATGTCCTTAGAGCTAGTGGCTGAATAAGGACGACCGGTGGTGGTGAGGTGGTTACTGGCTAAGGCCTTGGACTTAGCCTTCCGGATTTCTTCGGGAGTGATAGGGACAGTTTCCCCTTTGGTGAGGTACACATCTTCCTCATCATCGAACCAGATTCCATTGATTTGTGGGATGAAAGGAGAGATAAGGTGAGAACAGTCGATCACTTCACCGGTGAAGATAGCATGAAAGCTAAAGGGGTTGTCCTTGTTGCTTGGCTTGTCCCCGGGCAACGGTATTTTCCCGCTCTCAATTAAATCCTGAATCAGATGCTTCAGCTTCCAACATTTCTCGGTATCGTGCCCATTGCCCCGATGATATTGGCAATAGGCTTGGGCATTGTAGCCTTTGGTGCGTTTTTCAACTGGGACTTCAGGAATTGGGCCTATCGGTTGGATCAGGCCTTTGGAAGATAGCCTTTGTAAGGCATATGTATAGGTAGTCCCTATATCAGTAAATACCCTAGGAGGGGTAGTCCTTTTGGATGAGGCATCCAAGAGATTAACCGTGTCGAAGATGCTTCGGGTTGCGGTCGGAGGCTTGGTAGTGGATGAGGAGGCTCCTTGATGTCCCTTGCTAGGGGCCTTAGTCAGGCTCTCTAGTCTTAGATCGTCTTCAATCCTCATGCCCATTTCAGTAAGAGTGGTGAAATTGGGTATGACTGCATACCGGAGGTGGACCCGGTAGGAAGGGAGGAGGTTCTTGACAAAAGCCTCCACTAAAGTCTTCTCACTGGGCTTATCGACCAGTTTCACACTTTCAGCCCTCCAACGTTGGAGGTATTTGGTAAAGCCCTCCTTAGGTTCTTGGGCCATAACCTCTAGAGACCGCATTGTGGTCTGGATCTCGGTGTTGTCAGCATAGTTCCGAGCAAATTCCGTAGCCACATCATCCCATGTCGAGAACTTCTTGGGATCTAGCCTGTAGTACCAGGCCTTTGGGTGTTTCTCTAGAGATGCAGCGAAGAGGTTTTTGAACATGGAAGAGTTCACTCCCTTAATAGCCATGAACTCCTTGAAGGCCCGTACATGTAGTAATGGGTCTTCAGTCCCTTCGAACATGGGTAAGCCCGTGAGATTCAGGTTTGCGGGCAGTTTGTCACTTACCGGCGAGTACTCCCGACTGTTTTCCCGGTGAATATTGTTACTTCCAGTCAGGTGGACTTGCTCTTCCAATCGGCGAACCGAGCTAACTAGTTCAGCTAGGGGTTCCGTGACCCCAGTATTGGAGTCCTTTGCTCCACTGTAGCCAGACGAGTGATGATAGCAATTTGCCCAGCCCTCATTTCATTCAGTTGGGCTTCGATCTCGGCCTGTTTGTCGACCATGGCGTCCACAGAGGTTTTCAGACTGCCTAAAGTAGCTTCCATTCTGCGAGTGTGCCTGGTTGCCGGTGGCCTGTCTGTAACAACACCGTGTAATCAGAAACTGAACCCGGATCTTGGAACCGAAATAGTACATCCCGAGCAGGGAAAAGACTAAAATGACTTGAAAGAGACTCTTAGACGGGTGACTCGTGGATGACGGGCTTTCCTTAGGATTCGGCGGGTGGGCCGAATCCTGTTTGAAGGAAGGTCGATGTGAGACGTCCCCAGACTTTGGACTCAAATGTGTAGACGGGCCCTCCTTTGTAGGAGTATGTCCTACGTAGGTGGGCCTTGCCTTAGTCTAATAAGGCGGACTGGGATAGGGAGGAAACTTGTGATGTAAGATCGACAGAGTTTCGACGCTAGAGGCCTCGACTACTTATGACATGACCCGACACTGCTAAATACGGGAAGGTCCTAAGGGAGAGGAAAGTTTTGAAAATGATTATTTCTGGGAAGTCCGAGAAAGCTCGGGGAAAGGCCCGATTTTTTTCAAGAAAATCAGAAAATACATCAGGCCTCGATTTTGAAAGTTCGAAAATATTTTCGAGTTTTGAATTGGGCAGCATACCGGCTAAAAAGTGGGCTATTTTGAGTAAAATCATAAGTCCTAAATTCGGTATGTGTCCCAGGTTTTGAAATTTGAATATATTTTGAAAAGACGCATTTTTGAAAATGACGGTTTTTGAAAAAATGACACGGAAACCAAGCAGCACATAGTCACGCAAGCATTATAACGACGCCATGTATGCTTTAGACTAAGTCTCGGTCGGTCTATAGAGGGTCTATACCAGTGTTCATAGTCTAGACGAGAAACGGGACGGACTTCCTAAGTCGAGTTGAGCTTAGAACATGCCGCAAAGTCCATACGAATCGACTATGAACACCTTTAACGTATCCAAGGCGGAATACATCGTGGTATAGTGGGACGTCGGTCACCAGTACCGGCCCGGGAAAATATGGGGTTATGCATGAACCGTAAAACTAAAACGCATATTGTATTTGTCAAACGATTTCTATTCGAGTCTCACCCTGAGGATGCCGATGGTTAGGCAATCATCGGTTAATCCCCAGCGGAGTCGCCAAATTGTGGACATGACGTAGGTCCACCCCGACGCGGCCACGCGCGGGTTTTGGGTAGGCGAATGCACCTCCACATGAGAATGGATCGAATTGAAATTTAAGTCGAAATGGAGTCGCCACCGAATTTTATGGTTATTCGGAACCGTTCGAGCCCACTCTATATCGCTATGGACCATACACAAAGTATGGCCCATCTCGGTTTTAGAGTTTATTGGGCTCGTCCCTTTGCATTGCGATACCGATACCATCTATACCGGTAATCGTGTAAAGAATGACTCTCGTGCGCCAACGGTTTCGGGCATCCGGAAACCGAGGTTCTGAGTAAGGGGTGAGGGTACGCGTTGGGAAGCCCACTAAGGACACCCAACCCCGCCCGCACATAGCGGCCTCTACTAAGACATCGTTTGACTTTCTAATATGCGCGTTAGTGATTCGGTGAAATGATATGCAAACAGCGTTTTAGCTAAGCATGTGAATTAAATGTGAGCTACGTCATTTTAATGCATCTAATTTATTGTCGAAGTGATTTAGCATGCGAGAGTTCATTTATAAACGGTAAAACGTAAATAAATAAAGCAAAGCAATAATAAATCGATTACAAATTACACAGGCGGAATACAACCCGGAATTCACAATAAAACGAGCAATAAAAGTAGAATAATCGAAATATATATAGCCAAAATGATAAGCAATAGTTAGAAACGGACCCGTGTATAAACTAGACCGTGAATTTGCGTAGGTGGACGAACTTCAATTAAATACGTATTGTTTTATGTATTAATCGAAGGACGGGGATATAGGACCTAGGCGTGGTGCTAGCCCGATCCCAAATCCCGATGCCTTGTCCCAACTTATCATGTCGGTAAATTGGAGCCTAAATTAATTATGCGTTGGATGCGACTACGGAGTCGTCAACGCAAGATTAATAGTGAGACCGTCGATCAAAGTTGTTTATGTGCGATGATATGCATGTATTTTGAAAATGAGATCACGTGATTGACTTTACACGTGTCGACTAAGTCGCTTTTAAAAAGACGAGGCTCGAATGCTATAAAAAGAGCCCTCGGGTTTCTGGGCTACAGGACCCACTCGATCGAGTCGGGGCTGACTCGGTCGAGTGTATCCTTAAAATAGGTTTCTGCCCACGATTTGGGGTGCTACTCGGTCGAGTAGCAGGTGTACTCGGCCGAGTGGCACCTGTACGAGTTATGACTCATGTGATTTTATGCGTTTTAAATCGAGGGTTGGCCGAATTAAATAAAAATATCGACGAATTTAGATTTAGTTCGGTTTGCCGGTATTATAATCATGTCTTATATGATTATAATACCGTTATCGGATTTTTGTAAAAGGAGTTGTCGTTAGTTTTAGAAATTTGATTAGTGACGAAATTGCGTCCCTCTACGTCACGACATCGATATTAATCCTTACGGATTAGGTGATGTCGATTTTCGTGTCAACGAGTTCCGTAATAATCTTTGAAATGGATTCATACGCGTTCAACTACGAATGATCGGGATCGTGTTAATAAACGAACCCTAAAAAAATGATCATCGTAGTCAAACGAGTTCGGATCCGAGTTTTGATATTATTACGCAAAAATATATATATATACATATGCGGTACATAATATTATAATAAAATGTACATAACGATAATTAAAATGCGATAAGTAAAATGTTAGCGTTAGATGTTAGATGCAAGAAATAAATGTTAGATGTTAGTAATGTCGTTACTATCGACTAAATATAATACTATAAGCATAAATATAAATATACATAAAAGATCGAGAAAAAGGATGAAGAAGGAAAAGTCGGTGTTGAATTGTCACACCCTCAACCTACATGTTCTTATTTCTCGGGATACGGTTTGTCAAACGGCGGCAATGGCACGGGAACGTCGAGATGTGTAGGAGGAGTTGATGGTGTGTATGTATGGCTCGGTTTTGTGTGTATTGTGATGTCGAGAATGGTGTTGCAAAGTGTAGGGTGTAAGATGAGTGCAAGGTTGGCTGAATTTTTGAAGGGTGAAAAGTGTTCCAAGAGTTGTCTTTGTGTCAAAGGTTGACGGGTATTTATAGGGAGCCCCGACACATGGGTCACTCGACCGAGTGGCGCGGGTGCACTCGGTCGAGTGCCCTCGCGGATGCACCTGAACCATTTTTGTGAGGCTCCACTCGGGTTATTTTGGGCGTGATTGCCTTGATTTGCTCTTGATTGATTGTGATTGATTTGACATTAATTTGGATTGATTTGGCTGATCTTGGCTGATTTCGAACGTATCAGGTCGCTTTTTGTGCCGGGTTTGTCTTGACCGAGTTTTGACCCGGTCGCTAAAAGACGGGAATTATTTTTGGTGTCGGTTTTGACCCAAATTAGTCTCATTTTGCTCGGAACGACCCACTGGGCCTGAATTTGAGGTTGGTTTTGTGAGATTTGTATCCCGTTAAAAGCCCATGCCGGACATTATTGATTTCGAGCCCGTATCCGAGCGCGTTAGAACATGTTAGCGTCCGATCATCATCGGGTGTTTTTTGGAAACTACCATAGACACCTGGCAGTCAAAATGCGGTGTCTACACATCCCTAACCTCACAAAACACAATCAAATCACAACCTGCAATCGAGCTAAAGTTGAACAGCTAACGATTTTGTTCAAATTCGATAAGTCGAGGTAAAGTCCTAAATGTTCATCCCTAACCTCACAAAATCCTCAAGAATGAATTAATTAAAACTACGCTTTTTCTGGAATTAATCTCATTCAACGCAATAATAAAAACACAATTAAATAAGCACAATAATCGAATCAAACCTGGAATTAGATAAATCCACCAACAAGCGAAAGCCCGAGAGCAACCAATACCTGTGAATAAGTTGGTCAAGGGAAAACAAACACAAACAAGCAACGAAAATGCAGACGAGGACTGTACGTCTGTACCCATTGGCCATTACCCATAAGAGGACTACTGTCTTTAGGTAGGCATAATTGAATTTCTCCCTAAAATTTTCGTGTAGATATTGCATGGTGTTCCTGATGCTATCTTCATCCTCGTGCACCAGTCCGTCTGTTTCTTATTCGGATCCTCGCATGTGTAATCAAATTAATTACGAACTTACAGAAAACAACACCCGAAAAAACAGAATACACAAAAATTAATTAATTTCAGGTCATTTTTCAAAAAAAAAAAAAAACTATGCATTGATCTGTTTCCAGTCGTTTCAGGTTCGGCCGTTTAAGTAGCTGACGGAATTTGAACGTGTGTCATGAGTATCAGCCCTCAAGATTTTACGAGCTGACATTTACAACTTTTTGTTAGATTAGTCATGTTTATCAAACGACAAGAGGAAAAGAAGGATTGAAAAATCGAAAATACCAAACGAATGATGCTTTAAATTTCCCATATCAAGGTACTCATAGACCAAAAGCCTCTGATCTCTGTCAGCGCAGTATCCGATCAGACTGATCAAGTTAGGATGTTGAAGATGACTGAGCAACGTTATCTCCGACAACAACTCCTTGTTCCCTTGCATTTCATTCCTGTCTCTAACTGTTTCGTTGCGACAACGTGCAGCACTTAGACAGCATTACAACATTAGTTTATTTCCATCTTTCAAGAGACTAACTGAAAATTGATCATTCCGATTAACTAAACAAACCTGTCCAGTAGATTGAAGTGTCCCCTTGAATACTACAACTAATGATGATTTTCTCAACCACAATTGTCAACAATGTACAATTTTCGGTTCTCTCGATTTGTTGATAATTCTTACAAAAAAACATAAAAGAACAGGTTGGGAGTTCGATTTTTATCCACAACATAGTACGCTCATTTGAAAAAAAAACAGTACGATGATCACGCCTGAAGGGTTTCGGAAATCGCTTAGTTAAAGCACACAAAGGAAAGGTGTTTCCGATGTGATTGGAACCCGGAGTCCCTGAATCAGGCACCATTGTATCTAAGTCGTATTTGTAACTACAGTATGATTTCGTCTTGGACGCTTACGTTAAGGGTCTTGTGTGGAAGCACAATGCTCTTTATCACAACGACTCATCTTCAACGATTACAGATTCCCCTAAAAAAAGATAGACATCATGAATGAGGAAAGTCTTGGGAAAAAGATTTAGAAATAATAACAAAAATAATGGAAAAAAACTGTACCGAGTATTGTAATTCCGAGCTTGGCATTGTAATTTCCTTCAGCCTGGAAACACGGATCGAATACAAGAACATCAGGTTTCTTAAATGCCAGATATATGTATCTTCTATGTATATTAGTATATATATATATATAGAATTTAGATTCACCTGAACCCGAGACCATTTTCCGACTGTTGATTTCCAACCGATAATTGAATGGATTACGACTGCGTTTTCCGGTAGAATGCAAACACTGTGAGTTTAACTTATATAGGAAACTGTGCATTTCCACAATGTGTATAAATCAGTGATTCAGTATTATCTTGATCTCAACACCGTCGAGCAATATACAATTGACGAGCCTAGCACCAGCTCCAACACGTGCGTTTGAAGATATCGACACATTCGGACCAATCTATCCCAATTTAAAGAACAGAGTTCGTCAAAACATGAAAATACTAAGAACTTAGGACAATTGCGGGTGTACATACCTTAGCTATCGGATGTAATTTAGCAGAGGGATGAACATATACGTCACCCATAATCATAGCGCTTTTTGTACCAGCACCACTCGCCAAAAGATGAGGTGAACTCACTCGAGATTGGTTGAGATATAGACCCGAACATTTAAGGGACATCCTGCAAGATATAAGAAAAAAATGACATTTAAAACAAACATGCGTAGGCACGGGCTTTGCAGTAGTCAGTCCTTAACTAAGGATCTTCATACCCCGGAGTCTTGATCTGCTCACAGAGTCCATCGTCTCATAGGTATACATTTGCTTCTTCCCGGCTAGTGGCGTCAATATGTCCTGTCCTAATCTTACAAAATCCGAGGGCAGACTCCTACCCAAAAAAAAAAAAACTTAGTTGAAAAAGAATTAATACTAAAATCATTGCAATAAATTAGTTTGAAAGGAGAAGAGAAATACTTTATTGCAGAATGAAGTGTTTCGAAGCTGGTTATACGCCTGATATTATTATCTGCCGACGGAATTTTGTGTTAAAAATTAGAAAACAGTGAATTCGCATCTACACAATACACAAATAATCGTTTATGTCGCCTCACCTGAATCTATTTGATGATTGGAGATGCCTTCAACCACTGTAAATATATCAGGTGAAATTACATACACCCCGCAGTTTATTCGATCACTTACCTGCAATTTACAAATAAATCTCAGTCGTACTTCAGTTCTCTACCAAACTAAGTAAAGCATGAAGCAAACCAAATGTGTTACTCACAAAAGTTTCAGGCCTCTCAGTGTAATGTGAAACCTCGTGGGTGTCAGTATCGGCGACCAGTTCACCAAAATGATTGGCTGACTCTGCAGAAACCTGTCCAACGATATTTCATGATAACTCAATCCAACATTTAAAAAAAAATACTGTATTGACAGCAGAAGGTTTTCTGTTCTGTTGAGTAGTTAGTTACCTTGCTTACTAACATAGTTCCCATTCCTCCATATCGTCTGTGAGCATCTGAATTTGACAGAATAATACCGAAACTCAGAAGCTTTCGCCTTTTTTTCTTCATGTTAGGCCAGCGTAAATTACTAATCATATGATGAAAAAAGGGTCAATAGAGTTAGCATCATGCAGTAGTGAGGCAGTTCAGTTCAATGAATTTGTTTAAATCGCATCATGCAGTAAATGAGACGAAGAAATCAGAAGACAATCTGAAATACTCGACTTACCACTTACATCTTGTTAGCTCTTTCCCTCTAGCTGCCGCCGTTTATGGCCTATCCCTCGTATTATCTGAAACTTCCACCCACCCAAGTAGGAGCAAACATCCACCTAACTAAACAGGAGCAATAACCGAAGGACACAACAGCATATCCCATTCAATGCTACTGTTTACAATGCAAGGGATCGATCAGCCGATCCAGGCTATGGTTTTTGACCAAGGATAATCTTATATTTTTATATACTCGTTCTACATACTATGCTAGTCTTGTTAGATACCCCATGTTATTGGTCAGTCTTCTTTATGACGAAGCTATCCGCCGTATTGATGTTATAACAACTCAAATAATAACAGTTTACTCCATAGTAAATATACTAAGGATAAAACATTGGTATTAGTACTTAGTATTATTTGCCTTCACAAAAAAAATTGTGCTAGTTTTTTTTGTTTAAATTATCTTCCCGTTCACAAATATGGAGTATTGACGTGTTCGTTTTAAAAGGTGAATTTTTGAATTCATTTTTTACAAAAATATTTATTTTTTGGAAAATTATGGAAACATCGTTTTCTTAGCGAATATTACCTCCATTTTTTCTTGCATTTATTGCAATAAGCCATCGTAAGCGTCCGTTCACAAACGCGACACTACGACACAAAACAGCTGGCCACAACAACCTAGCGATCCGAACTCATCGAGAAACACATTCCTATTTATTGACATTCCCTCACACACAAAGTTGGACTCACCAAATAGTCCGTTCACAAACGCGACACTACTACACCATGCGTAAAAGAAAAACCATCCAACCCAAAAACATGATGAACAACATAATCAGATGCAAACCAAAGAAACCGGGATAGAACACCCGCAAACACAGAAATCAGACACCATGCGTAAAAGAAAAAGCATCCAACCAAAAAACATGATGAACACCAGAACCCACAGATGCAAACGAAAGAAACCTAGATAGAGCACCCGCGTACACAGATATCAGACTCACCAAACAGTTGGCCACTGAAAACCATTGTTAAAGTCGACACAAAACAGCCGGCCACAACAACCTAGCAATCCAAACTCATCCAAAACCACGTTCCTATTTATTTACACTCCATCACACACAAAGTCGGACTCACCAAACAGTCTGTTCACAAACGCGACACTACTACACCATGCATCAAAGAAAAACCCATAGATGCAAACCAAAGAGATTGTGTTGAAGACTTCAGAGAACCTGGACTCACCAGAAACTGGACTATTTATTGACAGTCCCTTACGCACAAAGTCGGACTCATCAAACAGTCCGTTCACAAACGCGACACTACTACACCATGCATCAAAGAAGGAAAACAAATGAACAGAATCAAGCTACAATCAAAGCAAACAATCCAAAACTGAGATTTGGAAACAAAAAAAATCAGAAGCTACAAACACAAACGCGACACTACTACACCATGCATCAAAGAAGGAAAACAAATTGACAAAATCAAGCTACAATCGAAGCAAACAATACAAAACTGAGATTTGGAAACAATAAAATCAGAAGCTACAAACAAATGGAAGCAATCGATGAACACCAAAAACAGTAGACGTAAACCCACAGAACACGGGACAAAATATCCCCAAACTCACAATAAATCCCATGAACTAACCCAAAATCCAGATCCCAACTTCGCAAAAATACCACCATACTCACCCGAAATCGAAACCCATCGAAGGGCACAAACAACCAAACCCGCAGAAACTCCACCAAACTCAGGAGCTTTTGAAAATGTTCGAAAACTGAAAACAACCAAACCTAAAAAAATTGGACTATAAAGAAAAAATTGGACTACTGATATGATTATATTGTATACGTATGGAATAAGAATACAAGAGAAACCGTTTATTGTATGCAAAGAGATTGTATCTTCAGTAACTCGTAATACATGACTCGATACATATATATAGATATCGATACAAAGGGATATGTTGCTTGGTGAAGGGTTATATTGTTTGGGGATGATAACATCCATATCATAACACTCCCCCTTGGATGTTAATCATCCAAAAATATAACATCTTCTATGTTGCCTCATTAAAACCTTACCAGGAAAACCCAGTGGGAAAAAACCATGGTGAAGGAAAAAGAGTACAACTTGCATTACTCCCCCCTCATCATTACATAACTTAATCTTCGGATAACTCTTGATCTTCGATGTAGATTCCATTGTAGCTAATGAACTTGATATCTTCGATTAATAAAACTCTGTGATACTTGTAAGCTTCATGTTTTTCAGAACTTATCATATATGAATAATTCACTAACGATATGATCCATTTCATTTGCTTAAAACCATTTCAATCATTCGCAATATGAACAACATGAGCACAGCTACCTCGTTAAAAACCTTGCTAGGTAAAACCCAGTGGGACAAAAACCCTAGACGAAGGAAAAAAAATGTAGCAATAATTATTCATTCATTTGATCTCTTCTGGAGAATCAATCTGATTAACAACTAAGTCATTTCACTCACACTTCCTTAGGATATTACCTAGAAATCATAGTGTCGAAGTGATACATAATCTTAGGATCTTTATATTATTAATCCATTTATGAATCTCAATTTCATGATCTTTTAAAACAAGCTCCTTCAAGGAGTCATAGATCATGACAATGTTTATAATTCTATATATTTATCCTGCAATAAAACATTTGATAACAATAATAGTGTGCATGCATGTAATATGATATAAACAATGTTTTATGATAAATGTCTTAAGCTAATGATGATAATGTATGAAACAAAAATGAAATTCTATTTACATGTACATGAAGACCAAATGTAAATTACACGGGATTTTTAACCAATATTCATAATTTGATTGACTTCGGGTCAATAGGTGGACTTCATGTCCATGAGCTCATTTTAACCATAAATTATATGTCGACTTTCTAGATGGACTTTTATATAATTAAGATCCCCACTAATGTCCATTTTATGTCGCGCGCAAATTGTATTCGGTTCCAAAACGTAAATATATCGTTATAATTTCTTATGTTATCAGTACTGCTTGATATCTGAATTCACATATTTCGTATAGGCCATCTATTTTCTTTCAGATATCTATGTCACTTCTGGGACATTAATTTTTCTCTAAACTTTAATACCAACTGCACATGCTTACCATTTTCTTAATATATGGACCGAATATTATTTTCATACTACACATCAAATGTGATTAATTTATGATTTTGGCAAGCTTCTCAATTTATATCTTTGTATGATAAGGTGCTGATATATCATCGTCATCATATCTAAGTGATGTAAATCATAATTCATACGGAGTTTTCTTGACTCTCGGATTGATATAATCATATTTTAACAAGTCACTGAACTTCGAGTTCAGTTGGGGACCAATTATTACTTGTTTGTTCTTTTTACCAGCTTATCCTTATCAATCTTCCCCTAAGGTGGTAAAAACTATCATTATTTGATAGATTTATAGGGCACCAATATCCACCTTAGATTTCATCTTATACACAAATTTTAATCAATTGTTACTCTTCATCCGAATACTATATTGGGGAGCTAGATATAACGCAGTTGGTTTTCCACGTGCTGATTTAAAATTTGCCCATTCAGGAGATCATCATGTTCATGCTAAAATTGTGAACTCTGTTTACACGAGCTACTCGTAAAATTCTGTGTGACTAAAAGTCAGATAATTAACCAATACATAAACGTTCATTATTTTCATTATCCAATTACGAGTATTATTTAGATCTCCAATATAATTTTCCATCTCAGTGTATTGTCTTGCCTCAAATAATATTTCATTGATACACGAGAGGAGTACAACACTTTATTACATTTCTTTCAAGATAAACTACGGGTTTATCAAAATGGGTGTAACAAGAACCCGGATGGCCTCAATGTGTCACATCTTTATCATTTTCTTGTTGACTTTGACTTTAGTTTATTGCAATTTTCTTATGCATTTGGCTATATCTCGATAAATCCACTTATCGTACGCCATATTTTCAGTTAACTGAATCTCATCGTGCTAAACTTCCGGTTAGCTATATATATCGTATGTGCACAGTAATTGTATTTTATCATATGGCCAAAACAAAAATGATAGATGTGACATGACACAACTGGTGTCTCATATAAATAGGCAAGACCCGTCAATTTTCCTTCCGGGAATATGACTTTCTTTGAGTATTTTGAACAGCGTAATTTATCCATTTTACGCGTATATTGAGTATGCTATGTCATAGTTATCGATTGATTAATATAATATTTTCGCGAACTTCAGGTTACAAAGTGAATTAGTAAAATTGCCAAAAAGATTAATACTCCGTATATAATACTTCATAACGATGAACTATACATAATATAACTAGTAAATTTAAAACAATAATAAAATCCAATTAAGATACATATATATCATGTTCATAAAATACTTAAACACCATAAAAAAAAAAAAAAAAAAAAAAAAAAAAAAAAACATATACAAAGTATAATAATAAAATCCAAGCTTTCACAAAGTGAATAGTAAAAATAAAATAAATACAAATATGGTACTAATAAGTTTGTCATGTCATAAAATCATAGTAATACTTTCATAATTTAATTATTCCCTTCATTAATCGGAAAGAAATCGGCCGCATCTAAGTGGGTTGTATCATTACAATCAAACTCCTCTTCACCATCGTTGGTATCATCATAATCAAAGTCACCTTCACCATCGTCTATCACCATGTTTGTCTCAACATTCTTTCTCTTTTGCTTTATTGATTGTTGATAGAGATCTACTAGGTGCTTTGGTGTACGACAAACGCGAGACCAGTGACCTTTCCCACCACATCGGAAACATATATTGGTCACATCCTCACTTTTATCGTCCACATTTTGTTCTTCATTCTGATTCCACTGCGGGTGGTATTGTGTCCTTTTGAAATAACCTCCACGACCTCTAAGATATCCACCGTAACCACGTCCACGACCTCGCCATGGTCCACGACCACGACCACGGCCTCTCCCGCGACCACTACTACTAGCATCATCTCTATTATAATGTGTCGCATTCGCTTCAGGAAATGGAGTAGAGCCAGTAGGACGTGATTCATGATTTTTCATCAACAGCTCGTTATTTTGTTCAGCCACCAATAAACAAGATATTAGTTCAGAATATTTTTTAAATCCCTTTTCACGATATTGTGTCTGCAGGACGATATTATTAGCATGAAAAGTAGAGTACGTTTTTTCTAGCATATCTCCATCAGTAATTTTCTCACCACATAATTTTAACTGAGAAGTAATTCTGAACATGGCGGAGTTATACTCGCTTACAGATTTAAAATCTTGCAAACGCAAATGCAACCAATCATATCGAGCCTTTGGTAATATAACGGTTTTTTGGTGGTCATACCTTTCCTTCAGATCACTCCAAAGGATTTGTGGGTCTTTAACCGTCAAATACTCATTTTTAAGACCGTCATGGAGGTGATGACGGAGGAATATCATCCCTTTAGCCTTTTCTTGACACGTGGTCTTATTTCCGTCCTTTATCGTCTCACCTAGTGCATTTGCATTTAGATGCATCTCGGCATCTAATACCCATGACAAATAATTCTTTCCGGTGATATCAAGAGCCTCAAACTCGAGTTTTGTAAGATTCGACATGGTTCACTATATAAAATGAGCAATATAAATAAATGAATACTCATATTCCGTAAACAAGTAATAATTACTCGTTCAGCAGACTGAATATTATCCGTTCAGTTTTGATCACACATTATCCGTTCAACAATTACATTTATGAACATACAATTACTCTAACTCCAATTCTGTTATCTACTGTCAAAAACCAGTGCATAAAATTTAAATATAGTAGTGTCAATCAGTAAATTAATTTATTAACCCAAGGTTACTGGCAACGTATGTATAAAAGATGAATAGATGATACAAAGAAGTTAATGACTTAGCAATTAATATTTTTCTATACATAATCGAAAATCATATATCAATTAATATATATCAAAAATCATATATCAAAAATCCAAAATAAAATAAAATTGTGGTACAAATTATTTTTCTTCAATATAGAAGAGATATTTTTATTTTTATAAAATTGTTATATTTTTCTATACATAATCGAAAAATACTGTATTCATATAATAAAAACAATTTTATGTATAAAAATATATACAAAGAAGTAATCATCAATTTTTACTAATCATAAAGAACAAATAAAGTATCCAAACATATTATTTTTCTTCCAATTTGAATTATATATCAGAAATCAAAAATAAAAATAAAAATTGTTGAACAGATTATAATGGGGAAGAATTAAGCAGAAAAACAGAGAAGAAAAATCATCATCAGGTTAGAAAAATTATAGTTTTATCAATTATCAAATATGAGGTTTTCATATCATCATCACTTTTTCTTTAAAAAAAATACAGATTTGATAAATTTCAGAGTAGAATGTGGTAGACAACATTCTGATTTGATAAATCAGAATCTTATTTGATCATCAAACAGTACGCGAAATATATGAATGAAACAGTATGCAATATATATATGATCATCAAACAGTAGTATATTTGATGAAATATAGAATAGTATAAGAAAATAATAATAAGTACGGAGTAATGATATAGATTGGATAGCATAGCAATGATGACGAATAAAAAATGCAGATTGTCTACTATTATTATTTTGCATACGGAGAAATAGTGTAAATTGCATACGGAGATACGGAGTAAATCAATGGGCGATAAAGTAGACTTACAGTAAAACCGATAGAAATCAAGGATAAGAATTAAAATATGAGAAAATAATAATAAGTCCAATTGTCCTTCGCAATCAACCAGATATGATCTATGAATATATTTCCGTCGCGATTGTTGATTATAAAAGACGATCGTGCTGATAACGTGATATGATTATATTGTATACGTATGGAATAAGAATACAAGAGAAACCGTTTATTGTATGCAAAGAGATTGTATCTTCAGTAACTCGTAATACATGACTCGATACATATATATAGATATCGATACAAAGGGATATGTTGCTTGGTGAAGGGTTATATTGTTTGGGGATGATAACATCCATATCATAACAACTACAGAGAAATTGTGTTGAAGACTACAAAGAAATTGGACTCATCAAGAATCGAAAACGATGCAGAAGAAGCAGTGGCGGCTTAGGCCCAGTTCAGGAAGAGCAACTGAACTGGGCCTCCAAAATATGGCCAAATTCATTAGTTGTGTTGGAATTAAAAAAATACAAAATAAAACAAGTACTCTGTAACTTCCCGACTTAATGACTTATGCGTTCTTCCACATCCCTAATTTCTCTCAATCAGAAATCAACTTTAATTAGGCCTCAAAATTTCTCTTTTCCCCACATTAACGTTTCCACTTCACAATGTTCATCCTTCTCCATACTCAAACGGTTAACCAAAACGCTAATTATAAATTCCACATAAGTTCTTTCACAAATCACAATCATCAAATTCTCATCTTTCACAATATCTCATCAATTTTGAATTTTCCTATGTACTTCATTGATTTGGCGATTATTACTGTGAAAGTCGAATTTTTTCTACAAAGTAAAGTAATTTTAATTTTTCCATTTCAGTTTGTTGACTTGTTCTTTCTGGATTAATGCCTTAATGGGTTTGCCGGTTTGTTTTTTCATATCCGTGATTGATTTAGCCTTGCCTAATTTTTTTTTTTTTTTTTTTTCTGATTTGGGTAATTGAAATCTGGATTCTGGAGATTAAAGTCTTTAAAGGAGTTTCTAAATTGTAATCATGTAAATGATTTAATAATTATGAAGAATTGAATCTCAGATATGAAGATGGATGGATGTCAGATTGTGTCATTACTTTGTTGTTGTCTTCGTAATTTGTCACTACTTTCAATTCCCCTTTATTTCACTTCCCCTTTATTTGTTGGCTTCATACAAGGTTATTTCTTTCCTATTAGCATTTTTACCATGCCACCAAGGATAAGAAAGTTTGAATGTGGGAATGATAAACGTAAAAAGAAACAGCGTATAGAAGCGTTAACTCGATCTCAAATGGTAGCTCTTGATAGATTTTTTGTCAAAAAAAGAACGGTTAATAATAATACCGATGTGGCTGAGAATGAAAATAATGATAATAATGTTGATACTGATAATGTCGATAATGATAATAATGTTGATGCTGATAATAATAATAATATTAATTTTGATGATGATAATAATAATAATAATGTTGATGACAATAATAATAATAATTTTACTGCTGATGTTAATAATAATAATTTTAATAATAATAATAATAATAATAATAATAATAATAATAATATTGTCGCCGACAATAATAACGTGACTGATGATGTTACCGTAGAAGATGTTAGAAATCGTGACGATGTTGTGATTGATATTTTTGATCCACGAAATTGGAATGTACTTGACTCTCATATGATTAGTGTTTTAGCGGACAAAGGTCCTCGAAGGGATTTATCATTTGACAAAGGACCCAAAGGTAAGTGGTCTAGACAATTTTTTTCGACATGGTTTACGCGAATTTTGTCAAACGGAGAGAGATGTGATAGAGATTGACTCATATACTCAAAGGAGCTTGATAGAATATTCTGTTTTTGCTGTAAAATATTTAGAAAAGGGGGCGGTAGAGGTCAATTAGCTAATGAGGGATTTTCGGATTGGGCACACCTTAGTAGTAGACTCAAGGAGCATGAAATGGGTGCTGAACATATTACTAATATGACTGCTTGGTATGATTTGCGTGAACGTGTTCAAAAGAATAAGACAATTGATAAAATTGCTAGAGAGAATAGGGAAAAAGAGAAAAGCCATTGGAAAAATTTGTTGCAAAGAATTATACATGTTGTTGAATTTCTAGCAAAACAAAATTTGGCGTTTCGTGGAAAAAAGGAAAGATTATATCTGTGGACATGACATAGGTCCACCCCGACGCGGCGAAGCGCGGGTTTTGGGGAGGCGATAGAATTTCCATATGAGATGGATCGAATAGAATTTTAAATCGAAGTAGGAGTCGCCACCGAATTTTATGGTTATTCGGAACCATTCGAACCCACTCTATGTCGTAGTGGGCCATACTTAAAGCCTGGCCCATTTCCGATGTCAGGGTTTATTGGGTTCGTCCCTTTGCAGTTCGATACCGATGCCGACTTGCGCGGTTAATCGTATATTGAATGACTCACGTTGCCAATGGTTTCGGACATCCAGAAACCACGGTTCTGAGTAAGGGGTGAGGGTACGTGTTGGGAAGTTCAGTGAGAACACCCAACCCCGCCCGCACTTAGCGGCCTTTACTAAGATATCGTTCGGTTTTGTGTACACGCGTTAGTTCGACGATTGAATGTTATGCAGAGATTATTTTCCTAAGACATGTGAGGAAAAATAAATGGGTTGCTAAGTCGTTTAATGCATGTTAATCTAATAACGTCAAAGTTATTTTAGCATGTGAGTTCGTTTTAGTCTAATAAAACGATAAAAAGAATATGAGAAAAATAAATTGCTACAAACACGAGAAAACGAGTTAGTAACGATTGAAATAATAATATAGGAAAGAAATATGAAATCGAGAAAATAAATATTAATCGAAATCTGAAAAATATAGTTTAAAACGTTGTTTTGTATAAAAACGATGTTCGAGAAAAAATAAAAAAACAAAAAAGACGTGTTTGGGCCGTGAGCCGCGCGACTCTCCCGAGACTCATGCGGGTCGCGTGGCGGCCTGATTTCGACAACGGTTTTCGGAAAATTTTGATTAAATCGCGTACGAATATCGCATGACTCGTACTCGACTTAATATTCTCGATATTCGTTATATTCGATAGTTGATTATCAAATAATTAGAATAGTTTTGGAAAGGATATAAATTTAGAAATTGTTTCGTAGAACAATAAAAAATAAAACGATCGAAAAACTAAAAAAAAAGGATCGGGTTACAGACTCGTGCGCGAGTCGCCTGGACCGGGCGCGACTCGCGTACGGGTCTGTTCACTTTTCACATTTTTTGTCGAAAATCGTTATAAATCGCGTACAAATATGGATTAACTTATACTCGGTCTATATTTTAGATATTCTTCGTATTCGATATTCGATTATGAAATCGATATCGAATAGTCGGAATAATTTTAGAAAAGGTTTTGAGAAAAAGTTTGTTTTGAACGAAAAGTAAAAAAAAAGATTTTTGAACGAAAGGTTTGAAAAAAGGATTTTGAATGAAAAAAATGTAACGATATCGTCGAGAATTAATGTAATTCTTGTTGATACGATATTCGATTATATAGAATCGATATCATATTTTAAGAATATTCGATATATGAAAATAGTTTTAATAATATCAATATTAGAAAAATATATGCGATGAACGACCCATATGAAACGACCGACGAAAATAATAAAGAAGAAAAACGTGAGAAAGAGGGAGAAAGGAAGAAGAATCGGGTTTGATTTACACCCTCAACCTACATGCTTTGTGTTCTCGGTATAAGGCTCGTCGGACGGTGGCTTAGGCACGGGAGCGTCGAGATGATGCGGGTGAGTTAAGGTGTCGGTTTTTGGAGTGTTTTTGTGTGTATACGGGGCGTGGGTTCGGCCGGGTGACGGGACGGATTCGTCGGCTTTTTTTGGATTCCTTCGGATGTGGATCTCGAGATTGTTTTTGCTATAATAATCGTGTATAAGTTGCCGAAATATTATGTCTTCAAACTGTTTTTTTCGGTATTTTTTGATGTCCTATCGATGTTGATTGTGTTGGACGGGAGGTCCTATTTATAGGGAGTTTCCGACCTTGGTTTATGAGAGCTTGAATACCGCTTAGGATAGGAAAAGTAGGAGTTCGAGGGAAATAAGAATTCCGCTTTCTTGGCCAAGAAGAAAGGAAAACACGGCTGACTTGAAGGTGTATTGGCCGAGTGTTTTACACTCGGTCAAGTGTTCGAATCGGTTTTTGAATAGGATTCCTGTTCGAGCTAGAATTACCGCTTGAGTAAGAAGCTGAGAAGAACGAGGATTCCGTTTTCTTGTGAGGGAAGACAAGAGGAAAAACCGGCTGGTTGTGCATTACTCGGCCGAGTATTTGCACTCGGTTGAGTGTTTGAGTCGGTTCTCGGATAGGATTCCTACTCGAGATCGAATTCTACTTTAAACGGAATTGTTTGATGCTTTAATGAATCTGAAATTTTGTAGGAATTTGGGTTGGAATCAACCGTGTGAGTGTCACGGCTGACTCACATGTCTCGGGAAAAACTTTGACCGGGTTTTGACTCGGTCGCTAAAAGACGGTTTTACCCCTGGTGACGGTTTCGACCCAAATTAGTGTTATTTGACTCGAAACGACCCACTGGGCCTGGATTTGAGGTTGGTTTTGTAAGATTTGTACTCCTTAAAAAGTCTAAACCAAATGTCCATATTACAAGCCCATATCCGAGTCTATCAAAGCACGTTTACGTCCTATCATCATCGGGTGTTTGGCGGGAACTATTATAGACACCTGGCGGTCAAAATGTGGGTGTCTACAGAGCCCCCACTCTGACTGAGGCTTGGACAAGGCAAAAGTCAGAGTAGCTACCAGGTCAATCAAGGATTAAAACCTGGCAGACTTCCGATCGGGTCGTTTAGGGTCCATTAGACCTGCGTGAAGGGCTCGCCAGCCATAGGATAGAAATCATACCTGAGTTGATGTTGATAATGTCGCGGGAGCTTGCCTAGGAAGCTATGGGTATACCTGTTTGCAGATATATCCTGTCTTAGAATTGCGCGGGAGCTTGCCTTGGAAGCTATGGGCATATCTGCTTGCAGATATATCCTGAAAGAAGTCGCTTGAGCTTTTCCACTGGGGAACTTAGAATTTCTGGGAGTCTTGGGTGTACCTGTATGCTGACATAATTTGTATATAACATTTAGGCGAAACACTGACTCATGCTGGGGAAGAAAATGATGATTTTTTCGAAAATTTTTGAGAAGAAAAAGGCTGAATTTTTTTTTTGGAAGTTTGGAAATAAGGATGCTTGGGATGACTTTGATTCCTAATCGGATTCTAACACGGATTCCTAGAATTTCCTGGTTAGGCCTGTATGCTTAGATGAAACAGGGGAAGTGAAGCCAAAGTCCTATTCCCATGATGACTAGAAAAAGGGATATTCCCTATTATAAATAGAGGGCTTTGGTTTCTTATTTTACATATTCCCACCCAAATCTTTTCTTCTATCTCAAAATCCCTTAGACTTTTTTAGGATAAAATAATAGAAACTATTCTTGCGATGGGTATTGACCATTTGACCGCGATGCTTCATGCGTGGGCCCAGGATTTTCGAGATGAAGACAGAGTCCAGTTAACTCAAATGGGAATTGTGGCTTTATTCCCACTTCAGCGACTTAAGGTAGATTCGCACTTCCTTGATGCTTGCTTATCCTTTTGGGATACTACCTTTCATATTTTTGCATTTCCTCGAGGAGAAATATGTCCTCTTCCTGAAGAGATAACAACTATTGGCGGGTGGTGCCCTAATGCTCGTCCTGCTATTCCCCCATTTTACCCTGATCCAAGGAGGAGGTTAAGGGACTTTCTAGGCTTGTCGCATGCTGAGACAGCCCGTATGGTGAAGGGAAATTCAGTTTCCCTATTTGACTTGGCTGACAAATTTATGAACCCGGTTGGTGAAAGAATTACTTCTACCCATAGGCGTAGGGCCTTTGCCTTTTGTATGCTGCATAGATATGCCTTCGAAGGTCGGATGGACGCTGACTCATGCTTAGGTGAGATCAGGCTAATCAGCATAGTTGACCAAATGGAGACAGGTCACAGCCCAGCTTGGCTGATAACTGGGGAGATTATTATGGCTCTTGACGGTAGGAGGCTCGAACCAGGTCAGCAATTAACAGGGAGCATCCGTCTTTTGCAGGTATTTTAACCATTTTTCCGATAAATTGCCCGATTTCCCGATTTTCGCGGTAATCCCGAATTTTCCCGGATTTTTCCGGAATTTCCAATTTTCCGGTTTTTTTCGAATTTTTTTGATTTTGCCGAAATTCTCGAATTTTTACAAAATTTTTTAATTTTTCCGTTTTTTCGAATTTTTCGATTTTTTTTTTCGAAAGTTGTTGACTTTTCGAAAATTTTGCAGATCTGGTTATCCGAGCGTCTGTCGATTATAGAGCCCCCGGTAAACATACCCAAATATCGCAGTAGTCAGATCGGTTCAAGGTCTCGCCGAATAAGATCAAGTCATCTCATAACTCAAAAGTATTGGGACGAAGAGCTAACGTTCCATGGTGGGCCTTTGATCAGATGGAACGTCATCTGGTGGTTCCTTTCGAGGCTGACAGGGTTAGCTAGGAGGGACAAGGCCCGTTATCTGGTGATATTGTCTTTGGACTGGACTGTCCACATCTATCCGGACCGTATCCTAAGACAGTTCGGTTCGTTTCAGAAGATCCCTGAGACTGAGGCAATTATTAGCGTTTCGATCCAATTGACGGACGCTATGTGTGACACGTGGCTACAGCGCTGGTTTACCCGTGTCATGTGGACTATACCTCGCCCTTGTCAAACCACTTGGATTTCTGAATCCTATCGAAAATGGACTTCTGAAGAATCCCAGGAGGCCCGTAAAGCTTTGAAGACCGAAGAAGCTCTTGACTTGGCCCGCCGAGAATCGGCCAAAAATAACAGGCGGTTCTTCGAGGAGACTCCCATTACCTTTGTTGAGCCAGGGTCGGATTCTAAGTCAAAACCTAAGACTCAGACTAATGAGACTGGTGCTAGCGACTTGGAGGGAAGACTTGGACCGAGGTTAGCGGTCCGAGACAGGCTAGGCCCGCGTGACAACGAGGTGACCGGGGAGTCGAGTTTGAAGAAACGAGCCCGGGTTAAGGAGGTTCCCTTGGTGATTAGGGAGCGTTCACGTCCACCTCGACGTCGATGGACCGAAAAGGAGGTTAAGGGCAAAGGAAAGGGAAAAATGTCCTAGTTCATATTATTTAAGTATTAGTATTATTTATTTTGTGATGATTTTTTTTTGATTTTTTTTGTAATTTTATTATTATTATTTTCTTGAAATAAAGAAAGGTTTATTAAAGAACCGTTCCTGTTTTTCTTTTCTCGATTGCAGCGGTTGTGCCCTTTTGAAGGGCTGCCTACGTATCCATAATAAATGGAATCAAACCAAACGTAGTTCAGACTGAATTAAATTGCAATTTCGAAATACATCAAGACTATTGGTTCAAGATGTTTGAAACAGTAGAATGAATAATTCTAGCTTTTGACTTGTCTTTAAAAGTTTGAAGAAAATGTTTTTAATAAACTTTTTGCAAATGACATTGAGAAAGGTGGGTTAAGGGTAGTAGCGCTTCAGCTGGTCCAGGTTAGTTGGGTTGACAAACTCGTTCCTGTCCAGATCTGTTAGCATTACTGCTCCACCTGATAGAATCTTCTTCACTAGATATGGCCCAGCCCAATTAGGTTTGAATTTTCCTCTTGGGTCCACCGGTAATAAAGCTCGGACAGATTTGAGAACCAAATCTCCCTCTTTGATGTTTCTGGGCCCCACCCTTTTGTTGAAAGCCCGCTGTATTCTCTTCTGATAGATTTGAATATTATTGAGGGCACGAGATCGCCGTTCATCTAAAAGGACTAGCGAGTCATATCGTGCTCGAACCCAATCAGCTTCAGGTACTTGACTCTCAAGTAGGATTCTGAGTGATGGTACTTCTAACTCAACGGGTTGGACTGCTTCCATACCGTATGTAAGGTAATACGGTGTTGCCCCGGTCGCAGTACGAATCGAGGTCCGATATCCCCAAAGTGCAAATGGTATTTTGTCGGGCCAGTCTCGATAATTATCAGCCATCCTTTTGAGTATGGTGACAATTGTTTTATTAGCCGCTTCTACCGCTCCATTGGTTTGGGGTCGGTAGGGTGAAGATGTATGCCTTTGAATTTTGTATTTGGTCAGCAAGGCTGCTGTTTCGGCTTGAAAATGGGTCCCGTGGTCACTGATGAACTCATGGGGGATCCCATACCGGCATATTATCTTACTTTGAATGAACTTGGCAACATGGCTGGCGTTGAGGATGCGGTAGGATTCGGCTTCGACCCATTTGGTGAAATAGTCGATTGCTACCAAAATGAAGCAGTGTCCTCCGGTTCCCGAGGGATTTATCTTCCCAATTATGTCGATTCCCCATGTTGAAAATGGCCATGGTGATGTCATGGTGTATAACAAGGATGGTGGCATATGCTGTACATTGGCAAAAATTTGACAGTTATGGCAATGTCTAACATATTGCTGACAGTCGGTTTCCATGCTATTCCAGTAGTAACCGAGCCTCATGATTTTTCGGACTAGCATCTGGGCGTTCATGTGTGGACCGCATTCGCCATCATGTACTTCAGCCATAACTTTTTCGGCGTTGGTTTTGTCGACACATTGAAGGAGAGCCCCCTGTGCTGTCTTTTTGTAGAGTTGCCCATCGTCGGTGCGGATAAACTGGGTTGCCAGTCTTCGCAGGGCCTTTTTGGCTCGGTTGTCAGCTCCGGGTGGATATTCTCCGACTGCTAGGTATGTCAACACGGCTTGATACCACGGCTCGGGATCGGGTATCTCGACTTCTTCGATGTCGTGGATATATGCTGGCTCGGATCGTCTTTCGACACATATTGGCATACTGGTCATATGGTCGGGAATGTTTAGTAAAGATGCCAGTTTTGAGAGTGCATCTGCGAATTGATTTTCTTCCCGAGGTAGGTATATGTATTCTACCTTATGGAATTGTTTCTCGAGATCCCGTACTCGTGCCTGGTAGGCCATGAGATTAGCATTTCGAGTCTTCCATTTTTGGAGCGCTTGATTGATGACCAGAGATGAATCACCGTGTACTCGGAGGTTTGTGACCCCTAAGTCGGCGGCGGCTTGTAGCCCGTGGATACATGCTTTATACTCAGCGGCGTTGTTAGTGACGTCAAAGTCTAATTTGATTGATACGGGGGTATGTTCCCCTTTTGGTGAGATTAGGAGGATCCCGACTCCAAATCCTCGGAAATTGGATGCTCCGTCAAAGTACAAGTCCCATGCCTCAGTATCAGTGTGGAAAATGTCTTCGTCTGGGAAGGACCAAGTGTCGGTGTGTCCTTCTTCGGTTACGGGACTGTCAGCGAGAAATTCGGCTACTACTCGTCCTTTGATGGCTTTCAGTGGTACGAATTTTAGGTCGAATTCTGCCAACATCAGAGTCCATCTTGATATCCTGCCATTGAGGATGGGCTTCTCGAAGAGGTATTTGATTGGATCCATTCTGGATAATACTTGTACCTTGTAACTGAGCATGTAATGTCGGAGCTTTTTAGTGGCCCAGACCAAAGCTAAGCATGTCTTTTCGAGCATGGTGTACTTACACTCGTACTCTAAAAACTTCTTGCTGATGTAGTATATGGCTCGTTCTTCGGAGTTGACCGTTTGAGCTAGCATAGCCCCCATGGCTGTCTCTGTCGTAGTTAGGTACAGTGACAAAGGCAGACCGTGCTGAGGTGGCATTAGGACCGGTGGTGAGGCCAAAATTTCCTTGATTTTATCAAAGGCTGCTTGACATTTGTCATCCCATAGTAACCGTTCTCCTATTTTCAGCTTTTTGAAGATCGGTTCGCACACCATGGTTAACTTTGAAATGAACCTACTGATGTACTGGACTTTTCCGAGAAACCCTCTTATCTCCTTTTCGGTTTTAGGGGGCTGCATCTCGGTGATGGCCTTGATTTTGGCTGGATCAACCTCGATACCTCGTTGGCTAACGATATGACCCAGTAATTTGCCAGATGTTACCCCGAAACTGCATTTCTGAGGGTTTAGTTTCATGTTGTATTTGCGTAGTCGGGTGAAGAACTTTCTCGGGGCGGTGATGTGACCGTCCCTGTCTTTGGATTTGACGATCATGTCGTCCACGTAGACTTCCACTTCCTTATGCATCATGTCATGCAATAAGGTTGTGGCGGTTCGTTGGTAGGTGGCCCCGGCATTGATGAGACCAAATGGCATAACTGTATAGCAATAAGTACCCCAAGGTGTAATGAAGGTGGTCTTATCCATATCTTCTTCTGCCATTTTTATCTGATTATACCCCGCATACCCATCCATAAATGATAGAAGGGCATGATCTGCTGTGTTGTCCACCAGTATATCGATGTGTGGCAACGGGAAATCGTCTTTCGGGCTCGCTTTGTTAAGATCCCGAAAGTCTACACAGACACGAACCTTACCATCCTTTTTAGGGACTGGTACTATGTTTGCAACCCAGTCTGGATACTCGGAGACTCGTATGAACCCAGCCTTGAATTGTTTATCGACTTCCTCCTTGACTTTGAGGGACCATTCGGGCCTCATGCGTCAGAGTTTTTGTTTAACCGGCTTGAACCCTTCCTTGATCGGTATATGGTGCTCGGCTATTTCGCGATCGATCCCCGGCATGTCCTTGTAGGACCATGCGAAGACGTCTTTGAATTCTTGAAGGAGAACTATGAATTGTTTTTCTCCTCGGGATCTAAGGATAGCCCTATCTTAAGCATCTGAGGCTCTAAGGTTGTTCCCACATTGATGGATTCGGTTTCTTCGATTACCGGATCGCGGGATTCCCTTTGCTCTAGTTGTTCGATCAGGTGTGGAGGCAAGGATACCTGTTCGTCGGGCTTCTCAATGTCATTGCACATAAAATTTTTGAAAATTTGAAAACGAGACAAGTCGTAAGCAGAACGGTTGTTATTATTGATCATAAATTGGGAAAAGAGCTCGAAAAGAGCTGCCATCTGATCACTAGTCAGTGGCGGGATAGGTAGGGTGCCCGGGACAGACCCCGAGGCACCAGGAATGGCTAAAGGGAGAGGGGGAGTTACAGGATTGACCCTAGCACCTGACTCACTAGACTCAATCTTAGACTCTGACTCGGACTCCGACTCAGACTCAGACTCAGATTCTGGCATCTCTCCTTCCCTTGTGATCAGCTTGTAAGTCCTTCCTTGACTGTCAGTCCATTTGACAGTTTTCCTCCAAGCTCTGGTTCCGGACCCGACTTCTGAGATTAGCTTAGACGGGTCAAAGGTGCGACTGCGGAGAATGAGGCTGACTAGCTCTTCCTTTGGTGTTGGAACCGCGAGTTCTTCTCCAAAAAGTAGCCCTAGTGCGGGCTCGACATTCTTAGCATCTTCGGATTGGATGAGAGCGAAGATGTCGTCCGGTATGTAGTTGCAGTCCTGGGCCAAGTGGGTCCCAGGGCGTGTGGTGGTAGGCCGATATAGGCCGGTTTGAACAGTCTCGAATACTGGAGTGACAAAGATAACCTTACCGGTTTCAGTTTGGCCCATGTTTTCCGGAGTTAGGGTGTAGCCCAAGCCTGTTTGGGTCCTCCCATTGTCCAGAACTTCGAGAATTTTTCCTGCAGGGAGATCGGGCCTTGATGTAACCCCTGGTAGAAAGCCCAGATTCTGAAGCATCCGGTCAAGGTGGACCGTGAAATAGGGGCGGAAGAGATGATCTTCTTCGATGGCCCCTACGAAGTCGAACCCCCAGAGATCGGTGCGGCCCGAGGTGTTGCAGTTAGCCACGGTCATAGGTGTGGCTTCTAGAGTGATGACGGAGTCATGCAAAGGTAGCTTGATTTTCCGATGCAAAGTGGAGGATACAGCCCTGGTTGCATGGATCCAAGGTCTTCCTAGAAGAAGGTTGAAGGAAGAAGTCACGTCGATCACTTGAAATTCCAGCTCTTTCTCTATCGGGCCGTTATGATAGTGAGTTTTGTGGCTCCGGCTACTGACTTTGGACTTCCGTCAAAAGCCTGAATGGTTTGAGCTGTTGGAATATAGTCGGCCTCGGTGATGCCGAGGGCTTTGGTGGTCCTCAAGGGGAGGACATTGACCGCTGACCCGTCGTCAATTAGGGTCATGGGTAGGTACTTTCCACGGCAGATAACCGTGATGTAGAGGGCCATGTTGTGGGCTGGCCCAAATGGTGGTAGATCAGCGTTGGAGAAGGTAATCAGTGGGCCTTCTTCTATGGATCTCCCCTTCAGGTGAGGCAAGACTGTGGCTACCATTTCAGTTGGAGTAGCCATGGAGTCGATTTTGACTTGGTCGAGAGCCTTAGTGATTGCCTCTCGATGTTCCTGGGAGCTAACTAGGAGTTGCCATATAGAGAGGTCAACTCGGGTCCTGTTTAGCTGTTTTACAAGAGCCTTTTCAGGAGTTGGTTCTTCCGGGGCGGGCTCCACTTTGAGTGGCTCGGCAATGATGAGGGCTTGACTAGTGGCTAAGGCTTTGGACTTAACCTTCTGAATCTCCTCAGGCGTGATGGGGACAGCTTCCCCTTTGGTGAGGTAGACATCGTCTTCGTCATCGCACCAGATCCCGTTTATTTGCGGGATAAATGGAGAAATAAGGTGTGAGCAATCCATTATTTCCCCTGAAAAGATGGCGTGAGTGGCCAACGGGTTGTCCTTGTTGTTGGGTTTACCGCCGGGCAAAGGAATTTTCCCGCTTTCAATGAGATCTTGGATAAGATGCTTTAGCTTCCAACATTTCTCGGTATCATGCCCCTTACCACGATGATAGTGACAGTAGGCCTGGAGGTTGTAGGCCTTAGAGCGACGTTCGATCGGGATATCAGGTGTTGGGCCTATCGGGGTGATCAGGCCTTTTGATGATAGCCTCTGAAGGGCGTTTTCATAGGTAGTGCCTATGTCAGTGAATACCCGGGGAGTGGTAGTTTTCTGGGATGAGGTATCGAGTGCATTTACCTCGTCGAAAATGCTACGAGTAGCGGCAGTAGTAGTGGGCTTGCTTGTTGATGAGCTAGCCCCTTGGTATCCCTTGGTGGAGGCCTTAGTGAGGCTTTCCAACCTTAAATCATCCTCGATTCTCGTTCCCATTTCAGTTAGGACCGTGAAGCTAGGTATGATGGGGTACCGGAGGTGGACCCGGTAAGCTGGAAGTAGGTTCTTGACGAAGGCTTCAACCAGCACTTTTTCACTGGGCTTATCGACCATTTTGACGCTTTCAGCCCTCCAGTGTAGAAGGTATTTTGTGAATCCTTCCTTAGGTTCCTGGGCCATTACCTCCAGGGTGCGCATGGTGGTCTGGATTTCCGTGTTGTCGGCGTAATTCCGAGCGAATTCCGTTGTCACGTCATCCCAAGTTTTGTATTTCTTGGGATCGAGCCGGTAGTACCAGGCTCTTGGGTGCTTCTCGAGGGAAGAAGCGAATAGGTGTTTGAACATGTTGGACTTAACCCCTTTAAGGGCCATGAACTCCTTGAAAGCCCGGATATGGTGGACCGGGTTTTCAGTACCCTCGAACATTGGTAGACCCGTCAGATTGAGATTGGTGGGTAGTTCATCGGTCAGTGGGGTGTAGATCCTAGCATTCTCCGTATGGATGGAGCTTTGGGTTGTCAGATGGACCTGTTCTTGCAATTTGAGGACTGCACTGGCCAATGCGGCTAGAGGTCCGTCATCTTCGATCGAAGCGTTGGGGGTTCCCTGTTCTACGGCACTAACCCGAGTAATGATGGCGATCTGGTCTTCCCGCATTTTCCTCAATTGGTCTTGGATTTGGGCCAACGAGGTGGTCAATTCATCTATGGCTTTTTGCGTCATGGCTCGAGTGTGGGGTGACCTGTCTGTAAGGGCACCGCGTAATCAGTAACTGACCCAGATCTTAGAATCAAAAGTACATCCCGAGCAAGGAAAGACTAGACTAGAAAAAGACCGGAGACTGACTTCTAAATGGATGACGCGTGAATGATGGGCCTTCCTTAGGATTCGGCAAGGTGGGCCTAGTCCTGTTCGAAGGAAGGTCTATGTGAGTATTCCCCAGACTTTGGACTCGAATGTGTAAACGGGCTTCCCTTTGTAGGAGTTTGTCCTACGTAGGTGGGCCGTGCCTTGACAAATAAGGCGGACTGGGATGGGGTGGAAACCCGTGATATAAGATCGACGGAGTTTCGACGCTATAGATTCTAACTTATGACAAGACCCGACACTGCTAAATACGGGAAGTCCTAAGAAGAAAAGGGTTTTGAAAAGTGAATTTGAATTTGAAAACCGAGCAAGGTCGGATTGGAAGGCCTGATTTTTTTTGAAAACCGAGAAAAGGGTTATCGGGCCAAGATTTCGGGCTTTTTTTTTTGAAAAGGTTTGGACAGCATACCGGCTAAAAATAGGCTATTTTGAGTCAAAATCATAAGTCCTAAATTCGGCAGCTTTCCGGGTTTTGAAAAAGTAGATGGGTTTGAAAAGATGTAATTTTTGAAAAATGACGGTTTTTGAAAAAGACCAAAGAAGATCAAGTAGCATGTAGTCACGGAAACAGTATAACGACGCCATGTATGCCCTTAGTCTATGTCTCGGTCGGTCGAATAAGGTCTATACCAACAACGATCGCATTCTCGCAAATCAGGACGGACTTCCTAAGCCGAGTTGGTCTTAGAACCTGCCGTAAAACCCATGCGAGTTCCGCCATCGAAGTCTTTAGTGCACCCAAGTGGGAATGCACCGTGGTATAGTGGGACGTCGGTCACAAGTAACCGGCCCGGGATAGAACGGGGTTATGCATGAACCATTGAACTAAAACGTGTACATTACTAATCGAACGATTTGTTTTCGAGTCTCACCCTGAGGATGCCGATGGTAAGTGACACATCAGTTAATCCCCAGCGGAGTCGCCAAATTGTGGACATGACATAGGTCCACCCCGACGCGGCGAAGCGCGGGTTTTGGGGAGGCGATAGAATTTCCATATGAGATGGATCGAATAGAATTTTAAATCGAAGTAGGAGTCGCCACCGAATTTTATGGTTATTCGGAACCATTCGAACCCACTCTATGTCGTAGTGGGCCATACTTAAAGCCTGGCCCATTTCCGATGTCAGAGTTTATTGGGTTCGTCCCTTTGCAGTTCGATACCGATGCCGACTTGCGCGGTTAATCGTATATTGAATGACTCTCGTTGCCAATGGTTTCGGACATCCGGAAACCACGGTTCTGAGTAAGAGGTGAGGGTACGTGTTGGGAAGTTCAGTGAGAACACCCAACCCCGCCCGCACTTAGCGGCCTTTACTAAGATATCGTTCGGTTTTGTGTACACGCGTTAGTTCGACGATTGAATGTTATGCAGAGATTATTTTCCTAAGACATGTGAGGAAAAATAAATGGGTTGCTAAGTCGTTTAATGCATGTTAATCTAATAACGTCAAAGTTATTTTAGCATGTGAGTTCGTTTTAGTCTAATAAAACGATAAAAAGAATATGAGAAAAATAAATTGCTACAAACACGAGAAAACGAGTTAGTAACGATTTAAATAATAATATAGGAAAGAAATATGAAATCGAGAAAATAAATATTAATCGAAATCTTAAAAATATAGTTTAAAACGTTGTTTTGTATAAAAACGATGTTCGAGAAAAAATAAAAAAACAAAAAAGACGTGTTTGGGCCGTGAGCCGCGCGACTCTCCCGAGACTCATGCGGGTCGCGTGGCGGCCTGATTTCGACAACGGTTTTCGGAAAATTTTGATTAAATCGCGTACGAATATCGCATGACTCGTACTCGACTTAATATTCTCGATATTCGTTATATTCGATAGTTGATTATCAAATAATTAGAATAGTTTTGGAAAGGATATAAATTTAGAAATTGTTTCGTAGAACAATAAAAAATAAAACGATCGAAAAACTAAAAAAAAAGGATCGGGTTACAGACTCGTGCGCGAGTCGCCTGGACCGGGCGCGACTCGCGTACGGGTCTGTTCACTTTTCACATTTTTTGTCGAAAATCGTTATAAATCGCGTACAAATATGGATTAACTTATACTCGGTCTATATTTTAGATATTCTTCGTATTCGATATTCAATTATGAAATCGATATCGAATAGTCGGAATAATTTTAGAAAAGGTTTTGAGAAAAAGTTTGTTTTGAACGAAAAGTAAAAAAAAAAGATTTTTGAACGAAAGGTTTGAAAAAAGGATTTTGAATGAAAAAAATGTAACGATATCGTCGAGAACTTAATGTAATTCTTGTTGATACGATATTCGATTATATAGAATCGATATCATATTTTAAGAATATTCGATATATGAAAATAGTTTTAATAATATCGATATTAGAAAAATATATGCGATGAACGACCCATATGAAACGACCGACGAAAATAATAAAGAAGGAAAACGTGAGAAAGAGGGAGAAAGGAAGAAGAATCGGGTTTGATTTACACCCTCAACCTACATGCTTTGTGTTCTCGGTATAAGGCTCGTCGGACGGTGGCTTAGGCACGGGAGCGTCGAGATGATGCGGGTGAGTTAAGGTGTCGGTTTTTGGAGTGTTTTTGTGTGTATACGGGGCGTGGGTTCGGCCGGGTGACGGGACGGATTCGTCGGCTTTTTTTGGATTCCTTCGGATGTGGATCTCGAGATTGTTTTTGCTATAATAATCGTGTATAAGTTGCCGAAATATTATGTCTTCAAACTGTTTTTTTCGGTATTTTTTGATGTCCTATCGATGTTGATTGTGTTGGACGGGAGGTCCTATTTATAGGGAGTTTCCGACCTTGGTTTATGAGAGCTTGAATACCGCTTAGGATAGGAAAAGTAGGAGTTCGAGGGAAATAAGAATTCCGCTTTCTTGGCCAAGAAGAAAGGGAAACACGGCTGACTTGAAGGTGTATTGGCCGAGTGTTTTACACTCAGTCAAGTGTTCGAATCGGTTTTTGAATAGGATTCCTGTTCGAGCTAGAATTACCGCTTGAGTAAGAAGCTGAGAAGAACGAGGATTCCGTTTTCTTGTGAGGGAAGACAAGAGAAAAAACCGGCTGGTTGTGCATTACTCGGCCGAGTATTTGCACTTGGTTGAGTGTCTGAGTCGGTTCTCGGATAGGATTCCTACTCGAGATCGAATTCTACTTTAAACAGAATTGTTTAATGCTTTAATGAATCTGAAATTTTGTAGGAATTTGGGTTGGAATCAACCGTGTGAGTGTCACGGCTGACACACATGTCTCGGGAAAAACTTTGACCGGGTTTTGACTCGGTCGCTAAAAGACGGTTTTACCCCTGGTGACGGTTTCGACCCAAATTAGTGTTATTTGACTCGAAACGACCCACTGAGCCTGGATTTGAGGTTGGTTTTGTAAGATTTGTACTCCTTAAAAAGTCTAAACCAAATGTCCATATTACAAGCCCATATCCGAGTCTATCAAAGCACGTTTACGTCCTATCATCATCGGGTGTTTGGCGGGAACTATTATAGACACCTGGCGGTCAAAATGTGGGTGTCTACAATATCAAAATAACAACGACAATTTTTTAGCATTAATCAAAATGTTAGCAAAGTTTGATCCTATTATTCAGGAGCATGTTCGTCGTATAAGCACTCGCAAAATTCATTCTCATTATCTTGGTCATACTATTCAAAACGAGTTGATCATTTTCATTTCTTCTACGATTAAATCTGAAATTCTTAAAAATGTGAAACAAGCTAAATATTTTTCTGTTATTCTTGATTTTACTCCTGATGTTAGCCACCAAGAATAGATGTCATTGATTTTGAGATACGTTGATATGAATTCTAATTCTGTTTGTGTTGAAGAATCTTTTTTGGGGTTTTTGTGTGTAGACGATACTACCGGACAAAGTCTTTTTGATGTTCTATTAAATGAGTTGAAAATACTTGACCTTGATGTTGATAATGTGAGAGGACAAAGTTATGATAATGGGTCAAATATGAAAGGTAAGCACCAAGGTGTACAAAAAAGACTTTTAGACAAAAATTCTCGAGCATTTTTTACTCCTTGTGCTTCTCATAGTCTTAATTTAACATTATGTGATATGGCGAATAGTTGTAATAAAGCAAATGATTTTTTTGGAGTCATTCAACGGATATATACTATTTTTGCAAATTCTAACAAAAGATGGAATATTTTGAAGGAATATGTATCCGATCTTACTCCAAAACCATTATCATCTACTCGTTGGGAAAGCCGTGTTCAAAGTGTTAGAACTATAAGATTTCAAATTGCTGAGATACGTGAAGCTTTGCTTCAAGTGGGAGAGACTGATAACGATTCTAAGATAAGAAGTGAAGCTAAATCTTTAGCAAAAAATGAACTTGGTGATTTTGAATTCTTGGTTGCAATAGTCATTTGGTATGAAATACTTTATAAAGTTAATTATGTTAGTAAAAGCTTACAATCACATGATATGGTTCTTGATGTTGCAATCGAAGATATTAAGAAATTGGTCGTGTTTTTTGAAGAATATAGAGAAGTTGGATTTTGTGATGCTATTAGCGAGGCTAAAAAAATTGCTATTGAATTAAATGTGGATCCAATATTTCCAAGAAGGCGAGAAATTCAAAGGAAAAAACATTTTGATGAAAATCAAAGTTGCTCCTCAGATGTACACCAAACTACCGAAGAATCATTTAGAGTGAATTAATTTTTATACATTGTTGACCAAGCTATTGGTTGACTTAATATATAGAAGATTTGAACAATATCAAGAGTTTCAAAATATATTCGGATTTTTGTTCAATTCTACTAATTTGCTATCATTGGATAATGATACCTTGCATTCTAATTGCAGTAATCTTCAAAAGGCTCTTACGAGCAACGATCAGCTTGATATTGACGGAAATGATCTCTATATGGAGTTGAAGCTGCTTAGAGACATTTTGCCTAATGAAGAGATGAAAGCCATTGATATCATGACATTTTTGAATCGTAAATGTTATTTCCGTAATGCTCTTGTTGCCTTTCGAATTTGGTTAACTATACCTGTGACGGTGGCATCTACAGAGAGGAGTTTTTTGAAGTTGAAGTTGCTGAAATCTTATTTACGCTCAACAATGTTGGAAGACCGACTTAATGGATTAGCATTGATAGCCATAGAAAAAGATTTGTTGAAGAAGCTTGATTATGAAAGTTTAATTGATATTTTTGCTTCAAAAAAAGCTCGAAGAAGGATCCTTTTCAAATAAACCCGAGAGTACTTGTCAAAATTATGGTTTTGAATATCTAGAGGATGTAATGATGTACGGTTTTGAATAAATAGATGATGTTATCTAAATTATGTACTTTATTATTATTGAGTAAAGTTTTAATTTTTTGGGCCTCATTTTGTAGCGGTGCACTAGGCCTCGACTTACTTTGAGACGCCCCTGAGAAGAAGAACGAAGGAGAGAAGAAAGGGCGACGAAATGAAAGAGCGAAAAACAGGGGAGGAAGAAGCAAGGGAGGAACAGTATATTAACTGTGCATCACGTGAGAGGCACAACATTTACTGCTCTACTGTTCCATTTGTTTGGGTAGTTTCAAGTTCTCTTAGTTTATAAGAGTTATAGATAGATATAAAAAAAACTAAACTTATTTCAGTAGCTAAAAAATTAAACTAGATATTAAAATTGGTACTCATTTGATTATGTCTCCAAAATAACTACATACTTATCCACTAATTTACTTTGGTCTCCAAGATATTTACTAATGCATTGTTCGTAATATTGTATCGTTATATATAGAGACAATTTTAGCTACTAATGTTTTTTTTCCGTATATAAAAACTTAAATTAGATACTAATTTGGCTATCCACCTTATTTAGTCTCCATAATAGAGACATAATTAGCTACTAACATTTTTCTGTATCTAAAAACATAACTTAGCCCTAAAGATAAAGACTTGTACCCTTAAGCATTCCATGTCTAGAACGACTCTCATTGCCAATGGTTTTGGACATCCGGAAACCGTCGATTCTGAGTAAGAGGTGAGGGTACGTATTGGGAAGCCAACGTCCACTAGGCATCGACACCCAATCCCGCCCTGACGCGAGTTCATTTTGCAGCATTGTTTTGATCGGTTCATATCTCGAGTTATACTTGGAATTTCGTAGTCATTCAAAATGGACGAGATATATTTCGAGCTTATCTTTCCAATGACTACTCATGAAGGTTCATTGAACAAGTATTGACGAGGTTATGCCCCAAACAAGTCAGCTGTGCATTGAAAAACGCTGCTGTTAAATTCTTTGACGGAATTGTTTCTCTTGCCTCGACTTTCTTTAAAGCTTTCAATAAATTCCCGAGGAGAAGAGATGCTATTTTCAAGTTCGTTTATTCAAGACTACTCGTGCAAACATGGAGCATTGTACCCAAAATGTACAATGAATGTGACGTGTTGGTCCTTGGTAGTTGGCTGATTTTAGCCATCCTAGTTCTTTGTAGTTTCTTTTTCTAATTCTTTGTATTTTGATTTCCTAGTTCTTTGTTCTAGCATTTAAGGAGGTTTGACTTAGGTGGCTGATTTGCCTTGCCCTTCTCGTGCTTAATGGCTATTTATAGCCTTTAGTTTGTTTGTGAACAGACAGATTGAAAAGAAAGAAAATTGTAAGTTTTTGCTTGTTTAATTTTAATTGTCGAGTTACAATTAAGAGTCTTAGAGTTCGACGCGTTTTCGAGTTCTAATTCCCGCTTATTCAATCGAGTGTTTGAATAGCGATCCGCTTAGTTGAGATATAGGTCTATCTCACTTAGCATACTATCCCTTTTGTTTTACTTTTATCTATTTTTGTTTGTTTCATGTCGTGACCAGCAACATTGTTTTGTGTCCTTGTGATACGAGATCAAGGTCCGTGCCAAATCACATCATAAGTGGTATCAGAGCTACAACTCTTGATTTTTCTTAAAATCAAGACGGTCCAAGAAGTGTCGAAGTCAAGTTATTAGTTGAATTTCTGATTGCGATTGGAATTCAAAGGTTAAACTCGTTCGGGTAGTTCGAGGGTTAATCGGTTTTGATTGTTTCGTGGTTTTTGTTGAAGTTCGATTTTTTTTTTTTTAAAAAATAAAAAAATTTGTTCACGAATTAGTACTGTTCACGTAGTACTATTCACAAAAAAAAAAGATGTCTGGAATTTTCTCGTTGGATAATACAAGCGAGGAAAGTTTGGTTTTTGATCCGTCGTTACCTCCTATTTTCGACGAATATGAAGATCATTTTGAGCCAAATGGGTTGCGCATGAAGAAAAAAATTCTGATCTTAGCCAAAACAAACATGGAGGGTAAAGGGATTGTGCTTGTGGAATACTTTGAGGAGCAACAAAAGATACTTGATCCATCCTTGTTCACAACAAGCAAAGTAGAGTTCACAAGCATTCAAAACAGCACCTATTTGAAAAGGAGTCGAGCTTGTGGTCGAGCCATAATACAAATGTTACCCACACTTATGTCTATTTGGAGTGAGGATATGTTGATCCTAACAAATTTTGTATTTGATCCAGGTGGGATACTTGTTACAAGAATTGAGGACAATTCTTTTTCAAAGAAGGAGAGTATGACGCGAGTTCATTTTGCAGCATTGTTTTGATCGGTCCATATCTCGAGTTATACTTGCAATTTCGTAGTCATTCAAAAAGGACGAGATAGATTTCGAGCTTATCTTTCCAATGACTACTCATGAAGGTTCATTGAACAAGTATTGACGAAGTTATGCCCCAAACAAGTCAGCTGTGCATTGAAAAACGCTGCTGTTAAATTCTTTGACGGAATTGTTTCTCTTGCCTCGACTTTCTTTAAAGCTTTCAATAAACTCCCGAGGAGAAGAGATGATATTTTCAAGTTCGTTTATTCAAGACTACTCGTGCAAACATGGAGCATTGTACCCAAAATATACAATGAATGTGACGTGTTGGTCCTTGGTAGTTGGCTGATTTTTAGTCATCCTAGTTCTTTGTAGTTTCTTTTTCTAATTATTTGTATTTTGATTTTCTAGTTCTTTGTTCTAGCATTTAAGGAGGTTTGACTTGGGTGGCTGATTTGCCTTGCCCTTCTCGTGCTTAATGGCTATTTATAGCCTTTAGTTTGTTTGTGAACAGGCAGATTGAAAAGAAAGAAAATTGTAAGCTTTTGCTTGTTTAATTTTAATTGTCGAGTTACAATTAAGAGTCTTAGAGTTCGACGCGTTTTTGAGTTCTAATTCCCGCTTATTCAATCGAGTGTTTGAATATCGATCCGCTTAGTTGAGATATAGGTCTATCTCACTTACCATACTATCCCTTTTGTTTTACTTTTATCTATTTTTGTTTGTTTCATGTCGTGACCAGCAACTTTGTTTTGTGTCCTTGTGATACGAGATCAAGGTCCGTGCCAAATCACATCACGCCCGCAAGTAGTAGCCTCTACTAATCAATCGGTGGGCTGATAGCTTCGTTCCTTAATTGTGGCGGAAGTACGATAACATCCGTTGTTTTAACCTTATGTCTTTGCTATGTCGGTTGTTTAAGGACAAATAAGCTTTTGTCGTCGAAGTAGTTGTGTTTATAATCTTTGCATGCAATTTGACGTGACAAGCAGGCCATGAAAAGATGCACGTAAGAGAGTAGAAAGTACTAGATATTATACATATTAGAAGATCAGTTTAAACGTGATAATACGGATATTAGTCATTCTCGTGGTATACCTTACATGGTATTCTGCTTAAGGTGCATTGGTTCGGTATTAATGAGGATGCGTCGAACCACGTGTGATGGGTGAGCATCGGGATTAATACAGAACCCGACCACCACTTATTCTGTTTTAGTTTGTTTATGTTTTGAATTCCGTGTTAGGTGATTTAGCATGCTATTATGGTCATAAAAGCGGTAAATTATACGAAAGCGGTAAATGCGAAACGTAAGTAAATCACATAGTGAGGAGTTGCACCCTCTGAGTGTACGCTAAACTAGACACGATGCATAGATGGTTGAGAATGGATCTCGGAGCTACTCGGGTTTAGTTTAGAGTATTTTAGTGCTTATGGTTGAAGTTTAGGATGTTACGTATGTTTACGACGTGCCATGGATCTAGTGTCCATATGAGTCGGACTCGACGTTATCGAAGTGCATTAATAAAGTATATGGAATGTAAAGTTGTGTTTAGGTCAACCTAGTGACGATACGACTTCTTACGCGGATCCTCCTAGCTTCTTGCGGCAAATGCGGCAGAGCTTCGCTACAGTTTTGTGAAGTGGCTAGTCGAACCCGGGTGCCCCTTTCTTCCGGGTTTAGCCAATGACACGAGGAACTACCGAGAGTAGTGTCGATTCGCGTATCGGGAACGAACGATCGACTGGATCGCACTTAGAGTCGGAGTGCGACACTAAGTTTAGAAGAAGCTCCAAAAAGAGAAGAAGGGGAATTGAGAACTATGAGATGTGTCTTCGAAATGAGCGGAATAGGGGAGGTATTTGTAGTTTTTCTCGTAGTTCAAATCGACTTTTCAGGCGCCTGGTGGGCGGCGCACCAGAACTGGGACGCCTGAGTGTATGCGTTGGAAGACTCAGTCGCCTGAAGGGGAGCGGCTGGAGTTTTGAAGATACGATTTCAAAACTTGCCAAAACGGAGATTATACGTGATCTTATACCTTGTTTGGGGGTTAAGGTTTTCCGTGACCTAGCGCGTCATGAGCCAATGGGCATCGGGCGCGTGTCTCAAGGCCCGCTCGCTCTGACGCGCAGACTCGGGTTTGACTTTGCGTGTTTCGGGATCAATTCGGAGTCCCGGTGTCGGAACTGACTCTAATTAGTGTCAACGCGACCGTTATGACACGACTAAGACCGTCTTGATGTGGAATTAATTTTTTCAAGTAATTATTTGATTCGTTCCATAGAAAAAAATATCTAAAACATCGTAAACTCGCGTCATGTTGCAGTCTGATTGTCATCGGGTGTTTGTCGGGCACTTCTGCAGCCAACAGGTCAGAGTCTGGGTATCTACAAGTTGCTAGTCATGGAGATACAGGTCAAACCTCATCGGCACCCAGTTGGTTTGTACGGATGTCGGAGTTCATAGACCACACTACTTCTTCAATGACCAAGCTCAACCAGACCCTTCAAAAAGTTGTCACGACTCTTACATTACAACACCAAATATCAGATGGAGCAGTTTGCCTCTCAGCTTGCCCTCACCAACAGGATGCTTGAGCTACAAGTCATCCAACCCCAGAGGGTACAGAGTGACTCCTCTTTTTAGAGGGAGTCCCGATCATTCTTCACCGCTTCAGCGGAGCAAGATCGAAATCTGGCCTCTATGGTTGCTTCTGTGATTTAGCTGCATGAGCGCATCTCTCCCAAGAAGCGACTAATGATCGCTACTTGGCGCAGTTCCGAGATTCTTATACTGATGCAGCTACAAATGAATCTACCTACGGGTTGATCGCATCGATGCATCAAATGATTCTCCAGAGCAATCCTAAGTAGGAGCTCCTCGTTCCTCCTAAGTCCATCCTTTCTGCACGGAACGAGTTGGCGAGGATCCGAAGGGTGAGGAAAGAGAGGCTTGAGAAGGTGAAAGAGTTAATTAATGATGGAGCCTCGGGATTCCAAAACTAAGTTGGTACCATTCTATCCGTAGCTATACATATGTGTTCATAACATTGTTAGTTTTCTTGTGTTTTGGTATCTATTGAGTATTCATGTACATATTAATATCACTTGTAGCTATGTCATAACAACCACCAAGCCATGATTGTGATGTTTCATTGACAAGGAGGGTCTAAGGGAGGTATCACTTGTTGAGTATTCAGGTACATATTAATATCACTTGTTGCTATGTTATAACAACCACCAAGCCATGATTGTGATGTTTCATTGACAAGGAGGGTCTAAGGGAGGTATCATTTCACAGTTTTCCTCCTATACTTTGTTGGAATTAAATCATTTGCTTGGGAAATCTCTCGGGATATTGAGATTTATTGATTACCACATTGATTTATCATTTCTTGACTCCTTGTTGTGAGGAATCCACGGGATAACAACCCATTCATCTACACAATAGCCTACTTTTGACACCTAGCCGACTACCGACATATACAATGCATGTCACAAAACTATCTGGGTGGAGGTGAGTGTTGAGAGCAAGTGTGGGGTAGTAGAGAGGTCTCACCGACCCAATTCCTAGAGTGTACGTAGGGGGATTCTCTCATCATGTGACGTAGGACTTTGAGTTTGGGTATATGGTCATTGATAATCCATCGATAACCGACCCCCCATTTCACTCCTACCTCCCCTTTCTTTGATGAGTTTTGCCATGTCATTGGCATATTCCCTTTATTTTGGGAACGATGTGATCCTTTAAGTGTGGAGTAGATTTGTGCATCGTATACTCCATAGTACCATGTAGTTTTGAGAGGAGGAAGATTAGTGTTCTTTTGTTTAAGGGAGTGGAGTTTGGGCACATGGTTGGATTGAGTCATGACCACCAACCCCCCATTTCGTCTCTAAGATCGTCCTCTCGTCTTTGTATTTTCCATTCTAGTTAAAACTTTTTATTGTTTTGAAAATAAAAAAAAATTGGTGGCCGAGGGCGGGATGAAACCCCAAAAGGGCATTCCGGGCAAAATGAAGAATCGAGTTGCGAGTCACCACAAAAAAAATAGAAAATGAAAAACAAAATCGAAAAAATGCAAAAAACCAAAAACATGAGCTAATTGAGCATGGGGAATTATAAGAAGGGAGAGATAAGGAGGAGTTAAAAGGGTAGACTAGATGTTTTTCTTTTTCATTGGAGAAATTCTGTTTAAGGATGGTTTTTGCATGGTTGTGCGGTATGGAGATTGATCATACTTGGTGACCACACAATCATCGTACTTTTGGAGTTATAAGGAGAAGGGAGACATAAGAAGAAGGGGGCATCAGAAGAAGATGAATGAAGATGAGTCGGTCACCTCACTAGGTCTTGGGATAAGACCAAGGTGACTATTTACACCTTATTTTGGAGGAATAACAAGTTGGTTTTGTGATGAGAACAACTTCGGGAAGGGGATTTAGTCTTCATGTCGAGGCAGGAATAAGGAGCTCTTGTGAGTGAGCATTTTCACATCATTTTGAGCCTTTCTTATTTTACTTTCTATTTTAGACGAAATTGTTTTCCACGAGGGAGCCATGATTAAGGGAAGAGGTGTGAGGGAAGAGCGATCGATATCTCATACACATATTTTGGACTTCGTTTTTCATGCTTAGTTCTCGAGTTTAAACGGGACAGGTAAAGTTCAAGTGTGGAGTATTTGATAAGCACAATTTAGACCATGTTTTAAGGGTCTTTTTGTCACAAATTCGGGGTGGTTTCGATGTTAAGTACTCATATTTAGAGTATTGTTATATTTGCCCCAATTTTGGTTATTTATGTGTATTTTGTAGACACTATTACGCATTGCTTGGCTTGGACCTAAATCACTCGAGATAACACCATGTGCCGGTGAATGAGAGCTATGGGAACTTGGTTTTTGAACCAGACACTTGCAAATCAAAGGAGTCCAGAGGTGTCTTGTCCGGGTAGCATAACCTCGAAGTGACTATGAGAATAAAGAAGTTAAAGCATGTAAGAAAAGAGAAGAAAAAGCAAGAAGAAGAAAGACGACAAAGATGTTAATCAGGGTCGCAGGCGCAAACTGCGGATTCCAGCGCAGTCTTCGGCCGCAGTCTGTGCAACTCAGACGCAGCCTGGGGGGCGCCCTGCGCAGTCCGCAAAAATTCACTTAAAAATCACAGATTTTGTTTTCTATTTCCTTTTGTTACGGGCATATTTGTAGGCTTGTAATTCTGATTCCTTATACTACCCTAGGTATTTAAGGTTGCATTAGACACTTTGTAGAGGGAGAAACTCACTTTTAGAGAGAGATTAGGGTTTTAATGGGATATCTAGCTTGTTAGTAGTATAGTATTTAAGACAAAGACTCAACCTTTATGGGTGAGTTGGGTTGCTATTGGAAAATGAAAGGCTAATCCTCTCATATCTTGGTGTGAATCTACCCAATGATATAAATTTTCCCATTTCCTAAAACTTTCAACTCTTATTTTAATATATCTTATGTTATTCCTATCCTTTATTGTGTAAATGTATTTTTCATATACTAGGTCTTTGATTTTATCAAAGTGGCTATCTAGGTGTGCATGTACACTTGTTACTTGTGTGTTAGAGAAGTTGCTACACCTACCTACAGGCCCAGTAGCATTCTTGACTTAGATTGTGTTTGTCGCCCATCGATTGTCTTGATAAAGAAATATGTATATTGAAGATGTGGTGATTGTTTTAGCGTAAGCCATTATTTTCTCCCCTTGACGATTAAATCCTAGACACATGTTGATGTTGTATGCTAGACTATCTTGGACGGATGAATATTCCATCTGTAATGTTATTGAGCATGGAATTGTGATTAAGGAAGATGGTTATTATTGAGAGTTGATTGTTCGTCACCAAAACTAACTTGACCCCCCCTCTTAATGTTTAGATTAGTTCATATATCTTCTTGTATGTTCATCCTAATTTCTCTATTAGATTAGTAGTTTTTGTGTTTTGCAAATTTTGTTTCCTTAGATTCTTATTTTCTAGATCATACGTCCATCCTTGTGGTTTGACCCCTCCACTAGCCACTAGCTACTTTTTAGTTGTTTTTATTCATGTTGTAGGTATTATAAATGTGTTTGTTTGATTAGCCTTGCCGACTACGACGTAGTCAATCCGCTACTCATCACTAGTTGTGTAGTTGCACTAATTGCTTGTGTGTTAGAGAAGTTGTTACACCTATCTACACCCCTTGTAACACTCTTGACATGATTTGTAGTGAGTTTTCCATCATTGATTGCCTTGATTAAGGGATTCCATGTTGTAAGATTTGGTGATTGTTTTTGCATAGTCAATATCTTACTCTCCTTGAAGTTCTAAGTTCAATACACATGTAGATGTTGTTTGCTAGATTTTGTGTGAATGGACGAATATTCTGTGTAATGTTATTGAGCATAGAATTGATCACTAAGGAAGATAGTTGTTAATGAGATTGTATTATCCTGCATTTGTGGTTGATTATACTATTGTGGTATGAATATATACCAAGGTGTTAGTCTATCATTGAACATCTTAGTGATTATTGTGTTTATGTTATTAATCAACTCAACCAACTCAGCCCCCCCGTTTATGTGTTTAACATGTTTATTATGTATATTTAGCATGTTTAGCATAGTTGGTGTTCTTAGTTTCCTTTTATTTTAGCTTTTTTTGTCATTTTCCCCTTAGACAGTAGATTACGTCTATACCTTAACATTGTTTGTTTGAATTTGGTTGTTCTAGGGCTTAGTTTTATATTTTCTAGCCTAGTTAGCTCCACTTAGTTGCTTTTCTTAGTCGTTTCGTCATCCTTGTAGTTCGACACCCGTTGTTTACTAATTTTCTATGTTTTATGCTTAGTGATTGGTTAGTATTTGGTTGTATAAATTGTTTATATGAATGTTGGATTAGCTTGGTAACGACACAGCAAAATCCCGTTCATCAAACCCTTCGGAGCTGTGACCCTTGGGTGGTGTTCTGGACTTGTTTCCATTGATGGATCATCGAACGATTTGAATAGCTGGTGACAACCACTGATGTTATGATCTCTCCCTCGGTGTTTTTGAAGGTGAAGTTTGATTTTTGGCACTTCGAGGGAGAAAATGTTCCTTCCTCGATCATGTCTTGGATTACATGCTTTAGTGTAGAGCATGTCTCCGTATCGTGCCCATTGCCTTGATGAAATAGGCAATAGGCATTAGGACTCAATGTTTTGCTTCGTTTGTCGATTGGTGGATCTGAAGTTGGACCCATTAGCAAAAGTAGTCCTTGATCAACCAAGAGATTGATAATCTTGGTGTAAGATGAGTCAATTGTTGTAAATTTCCTTTATGACGATCCTATCTAGTTGGATATGGATTTACAAGGTATTGAGGTTTTTCCCGTATTGATCTTAAGAAGATCTGATCGTGCAGGATATACAGATGACCCACTTGGAGTAAGACCCCAGACGTTGTAACCGTCTAGAATAGTATTTGATTCGCTTTTCGTGTCTCTAATTTCTAGGATATAGAGGCGGTCGTTAAGGTTGTGGACGAAAGTGACGCGAGTTCATTTTGCAGCATTGTTTTGATCGGTCCATATCTCGAGCTATACTTAGAATTTCGTAGTAATTCAAAATGGAGGAGATAGATTTCGAGCTTATCTTTCCAATGACTACTCATGAAGGTTCATTGAACAAGTATTGACGAAGTTATGCCCCAAACAAGTCACCTGTGCATTGAAAAACGCTGCTGTTAAATTCTTTGACGGAATTGTTTATCTTGCCTCGACTTTCTTTAAAGCTTTCAATAAATTCCCGAGGAGAAGAGATGCTATTTTCAAGTTCGTTTATTCAAGACTACTCGTGAAAACATGGAGCATTGTACCCAAAATGTACAATGAATGTGACGTGCTGGTCCATGGTAGTTGGCTGATTTTTAGTCATCCTAGTTCTTTGTAGTTTCTTTTTCTAATTCTTTGTATTTTGATTTTCTAGTTCTTTGTTCTAGCATTTAAGGAGGTTTGACTTGGGTGGCTGATTTGCCTTGCCCTTCTCGTGCTTAATGGCTATTTATAGCCTTTAGTTTGTTTGTGAACTGGCAGATTGAAAAGAAAGAAAATTGTAAGCTTTTGCTTGTTTAATTTTAATTGTCGAGTTACAATTAAGAGTCTTAGAGTTCGACGCATTTTCGAGTTCTAATTCCCGCTTATTCAATCGAGTGTTTGAATAGCGATCCGCTTAGTTGAGATATAGGTCTATCTCACTTAGCATACTATCCCTTTTGTTTTACTTTTATCTATTTTTGTTTGTTTCATGTCGTGACCAGCAACATTGTTTTGTGTCCTTGTGATACGAGATCAAGGTCCGTGCCAAATCACATCATAAGTGGTATCAGAGATACAACTCTTGATTTTTCTTAAAATCAAGACGGTCCAAGAAGTGTCGAAGCCAAGTTATTAGTTGAATTTCTGATTGCGATTGGAATTCAAAGGTTAAACTCGTTCGGGTAGTTCGAGGGTTAATCAGTTTTGATTGTTTCGTGGTTTTTGTTGAAGTACGATTTTTTTTAAAAAAAATTAAAAAAATTTGTTCACGAATTAGTACTGTTCATGTAGTACTATTCACAAAAAAAAATATGGCTGGAATTTTCTCGTTGGATAATACAAGCGAGGAAAGTTTGGTTTTTGATCCGTCGTTACCTCCTATTTTCGACGAATATGAAGATCATTGTGAGCCAAATGGGTTGCGCATGAAGAAAAAAATTCTGATCTTAGCCAAAACAAACATGGAGGGTAAAGGGATTGTGCTTGTGGAATACTTTGAGGAGCAACAAAAGATACTTGATCCATCCTTGTTCACAACAAGCAAAGTAGAGTTCACAAGCATTCAAAACAGCACCTATTTGAAAAGGAGTCGAGCTTGTGGTCGAGCCATAATACCAACGTTACCCACACTTATGTCTATTTGGAGTGAGGATATGTTGATCCTAACAAATTTTTTATTTGATCCAGGTGGGATACTTGTTACAATGAGGACAATTCTTTTTCAAAGAAGGAGAGTATGACGCGAGTTCATTTTGCAGCATTGTTTTGATCGGTTCATATCTCGAGTTATACTTGGAATTTCGTAGTCATTCAAAAAGGACGAGATAGATTTCGAGCTTATTTTTCCAATGACTACTCATGAAGGTTCATTGAACAAGTATTGACGAAGTTATGCCCAAAACAAGTCAGCTGTCCATTGAAAAACGTTGCTGTTAAATTCTTTGACGGAATTGTTTCTCTTGCCTCGACTTTCTTTAAAGCTTTCAATAAATTCCCGAGGAGAAGAGATGCTATTTTCAAGTTCGTTTATTCAAGACTACTCGTGCAAACATGGAGCATTGTACCCAAAATGTACAATGAATGTGACGTGTTGGTCCTTGGTAGTTGGCTGATTTTAGTCATCCTAGTTCTTTGTAGTTTCTTTTTCTAATTCTTTGTATTTTGATTTCCTAGTTCTTTGTTCTAGCATTTAAGGAGGTTTGATTTGGGTGGCTGATTTGCCTTGCCCTTCTCGTGCTTAATGGCTATTTATAGCCTTTAGTTTGTTTGTGAACAGGCAGATTGAAAAGAAAGAAAATTGTAAGCTTTTGCTTGTTTAATTTTAATTGTCGAGTTACAATTAAGAGTCTTAGAGTTCGACGCGTTTTTGAGTTCTAATTCCCGCTTATTCAATCGAGTGTTTGAATATCGATCCGCTTAGTTGAGATATAGGTCCATCTCACTTAGCATACTATCCCTTTTGTTTTACTTTTATCTATTTTTGTTTGTTTCATGTCGTGACCAACAACTTTGTTTTGTGTCCTTGTGATACGAGATCAAGGTCCGCGCCAAATCACATCACGCCCGCAAGTAGTAGTCTCTACTAATCAATCGTTGGGCTGATAGCTTCGTTCCTTAATTGTGGCGGAAGTACGATAACATCCGTTGTTTTAACCTTATGTCTTTGCTATGTCGGTTGTTTAAGGACAAGTAAGCTTTTGTCGTCGAAGTAGTTGTGTTTATAATCTTTGCATGCAATTTCACGTGACAAGCAGACCATGAAAAGATACACGTAAGAGAGTAGAAAGTACTAGATATTATACGATTAGAAGATCAGTTTTAACGTGATAATACGGATATTAGTCATTCTCGTGGTATACCTTACATGGTATTCTGCTTAAGGTGCATTGGTTCGGTATTAATGAGGATGCGTCGAACCACGTGTGATAGGTGAGCATCGGGATTAATACAGAACCCGGCCACCACTTGTTCTGTTTTAGTTTGTTTATGTTTTGAATTCCGTGTTAGGTGATTTAGCATGTTATTATGGTCATAAAAGTGGTAAATTATATGAAAGCTGTTAATGCGAAACGTAAGTAAATCACATAGTGAAGAGTTGCACCCTCTGAGTGTACGCTAAACGAGACACGATGCATAGATGGTTGAGAACGGATCTCGGAGCTACTCGGGTTTAGTTTAGAGTGTTTTAGTGCTTATGGTTGAAGTTGCGGACGTTACGTATGTTTACGACGTGCCATGGATCTTGTGTCCATATGAGTCGGACTCGACGTTATCGAAGTGCATTAATAAAGAATATGGAATGTAAAGTTGTGTTTAGGCCAACCTAGTGACGATACGACTTCTTACGCGGATCCTCCTAACTTCTTGCGGCAAATGCGGCAGAGCTTCGCTACAGTTTTGTGAAGTGGCTATTCGAACCTGGGTGCCCCTTTCTTCCGGATTGAGCCAATGACACGAGAAACTACCGAGAGTAGTGTCGATTCGCGTATCGGGAACGAACGATCAACTGGATCGTACTTAGAGTCGGAGTGCGACACTAAGTTTAGAAGAAGCTCCTAAAAGAGAAGGAGGGGAATTGAGAACTATGAGATGTGTCTTCAAAATGAGCGGAATATGGGAGGTATTTATAGTTTTTCTCGTAGTTCAAATCGACTTTTCAGGCGCCTGGTGGGCGGCGCACCAGAACTGGGACGCCTGAGTGTATGCGTTGGAAGACTCAGTCGCCTGAAGGGGAGCGGCTGGAGTTTTGAAGATACGATTTCAAAACTTGCCAAAACGGAGATTATACGTGATCTTATACCTTGTTTGGGGGTTAAGGTTTTCCGTGACCTAGCGCGTCATGAGCCAAAGGGCATCGGGCGCGTGTCTCAAGGCCCGCTCGGTCTGACAAGCAGACTCGGGTTTGACTTTGCGTGTTTCGGGATCAATTCGGAGTCCCGGTGTCGGAACTGACTTTAATTAGTGTCAACGTGACCGTTATGACACGACTAAGACCGTCTTGATGTGGAATTAATTTTTTCAAGTAATTATTTGATTCGTTCCATAGAAAAAAATATCTAAAACATCGTAAACTCGCGTCACGTTGCAGTCTGATCGTCATCGGGTGTTTGTCGAGCACTTCTGCAGCCAACAGGTCAGAGTCTGGGTATCTACAAGTTGCTAGTCATGGAGATACAGGTCAAACCTCATCGGCACCCAGTTGGTTTGTACGGATGTCGGAGTTCATAGACCACACTACTTCTTCAATGACCAAGCTCAACCAGACCCTTCAAAAAGTTGTCACGACTCTTACATTACGACACCAAATATCAGATGGAGCAGTTTGCCTCTCAGCTTGCCCTCACCAACAGGATGCTTGAGCTACAAGTCATCCAACCCCAGAGGGTACAGAGTGACTCCTCTTTTTAGAGGGAGTCCCGATCATTCTTCACCGCTTCAGCGGAGCAAGATCGAAATCTGGCCTCTATGGTTGCTTCTGTGATTTAGCAGCATGAGCGCATCTCTCCCAAGAAGCGACTAATGATCGCTACTTGGCGCAATTCCGATATTCTTATACTAATGCAGCTACAAATGAATCTACCCACGGGTTGATCGCATCGATGCATCAAATGATTCTCCAGAGCAATCCTAAGTAGGAGCTCCTCGTTCCTCCTAAGTCCATCCTTTCTGCACGGAACGAGTTGGTGAGGATCCAAAGGGTGGGGAAAGAGAGGCTTGAGAAGGTGAAAGATTTAATGAATGATGGAGCCTCGGGATTCCAAAACTAAGTTGGTACCATTCTATCCGTAGCTATACATATGTGTTCATAACATTGTTAGTTTTCTTGTGTTTTGGTATCTATTGAGTATTCATGTACATATTAATATCACTTGTTGCTATGTCATAACAACCACCAAGCCATGATTGTGATGTTTCATTGACAAGGAGGGTCTAAGGGAGGTATCATTTCACAGTTTTCCTCCTATACTTTGTTGGAATTAAATCATTTGCTTGGGAACTCTCTCGGGATATTGAGATTTATTGATTACCACATTGATTTATCATTTCTTGACTCCTTGTTGTGAGGAATCCACGGGATAACAACCCACTCATCTACACAATAGCCTACTTTTGACACCTAGCCGACTACCGACATATACAATGCATGTCACAAAACTATCTGGGTGGAGGTGAGAGTTGAGAGCAAGTGTGGGGTAGTAGAGAGGTCTCACCGACCCAATTCCTAGAGTGTACGTAGGGGGATTCTCTCATCATGTGACGTAGGACTTTGAGTTTGGGTATATGGTCGTTGATAATCCATCGATAACCGACCCCCCATTTCACTCCTACCTCCCCTTTCTTTGATGAGTTTTGCCATGTCATTGGCATATTCCCTTTATTTTGGGAACGATGTGATCCTTTAAGTGTGGAGTAGAGTTATGCATCGTATACTCCATAGTACCATGTAGTTTTGAGAGGAGGAAGATTAGTGTTCTTTTGTTTAAGAGAGTGGAGTTTGGGCACATGGTTGGATTGAGTCATGACCACCAACCCCCCATTTCGTCTCTAAGATCGTCCTCTCGTCTTTGTATTTTCCATTCTAGTTAAAACTTTTTATTGTTTTAAAAAAAAATGTGGTGGCCGAGGGCGGGATGAAACCCCGAAAGGGCATTCCGGGCAAAATGAAGAATCGAGTTGCGAGTCACCACAAAAAAAATAGAAAATGAAAAACAAAATCGAAAAAAATGCAAAAAACCAAAAACATGAGCTAATTGAGCATGGGGAATTATAAGAAGGGAGAGATAAGGAGGAGTTGAAAGGGTAGACTAGATTTTTTTCTTTTTGATTGGAGAAATTTTGTTTAAGGATGGTTTTTGCATGGTTGTGCGGTATGGAGATTGATCATACTTGGTGACCACACAATCATCGTACTTTTGGAGTTATAAGGAGAAGGGAGACATAAGAAGAAGGGGGCATCAGAAGAAGATGAATGAAGATGAGTCGGTCACCTCACTAGGTCTTGGGATAAGACCAAGGTGACTATTTACACCTTATTTTGGAGGAATAACAAGTTGGTTTTGTGATGAGAACAACTTCGGGAAGGGGATTGAGTCTTCATGTTGAGGCAGGAATAAGGAGCTCTTGTGAGTGAGCATTTTCACATCATTTTGAGCCTTTCTTATTTTACTTTCTATTTTAGACGAAATTGTTTTCCACGAGGGAGCCATGATTGAGGGAAGAGGTGTGAAGGAAGAGCAATCGATATCTCATACACATATTTTGGACTTCGTTTTTCATGCTTAGTTCTCGAGTTTAACCGGGACAGGTAAAGTTCAAGTGTGGAGTATTTGATAAGCACAATTTAGACCATGTTTTAAGGGTCTTTTTGTCACCAATTCGGGGTGGTTTCGATGTTAAGTACTCTTATTTAGAGTATTGTTATATTTGCCCCAATTTTGGTTATTTATGTGTATTTTATAGACACTATTACGCATTGCTTGGCTTGGACCTAAATCACTCGAGATAACACCATGTGCCGGTGAATGAGAGCTATGGGAACTTGGTTTTCGAACCAGACACTTGCAAATCAAAGGAGTCCAGAGGTGTCTTGTCCGGGTAGCATAACCTCGAAGTGACTATGAGAATAAAGAAGTTAAAGCATGTAAGAAAAGAGAGGAAAAAGCAAGAAGAAGAAAGACGACAAAGATGTTAATCAGGGTCGCAGGCGCAAACTGCGGATTCCAGCGCAGTCTTCGGCCGCAGTCTGTGCAACTCAGGCGCAGCCTGGGGCGCCCTGCGCAGTCCGCAAAAATTCACTTAAAAATCACAGATTTTGTTTTCTATTTCCTTTTGTTACGGGCATATTTGTAGGCTTGTAATTCTGATTCCTTATACTACCCTAGGTATTTAAGGTTGCATTAGACACTTTGTAGAGGGAGAAACTCACTTTTAGAGAGAGATTAGGGTTTTAATGGGATATCTAGCTTGTTAGTAGTATAGTATTTAAGACAAAGACTCAACCTTTATGGGTGAGTTGGGTTGCTATTGGAAAATGAAAGGCTAATCCTCTCATATCTTGGTGTGAATCTACCCAATGATATAAATTTTCCCATTTTCTAAAACTTTCAACTCTTATTTTAATATATCTTATGTTATTCCTATCCTTTATTGTGTAAATGTATTTTTCATATACTAGGTCTTTGATTTTATCAAAGTGGCTATCTAGGTGTGCATGTACACTTGTTACTTGTGTGTTAGAGAAGTTGCTACACCTACCTACAGGCCCAGTAGCATTCTTGACTTAGATTGTGTTTGTCGCCCATCGATTGTCTTGATAAAGAAATATGTATATTGAAGATGTGGTGATTGTTTTAGCGTAAGCCATTATTTTCTCCCCTTGACGATTAAATCCTAGACACATGTTGATGTTGTATGCTAGACTATCTTGGACGGATGAATATTCCATGTGTAATGTTATTGAGCATGGAATTGTGATTAAGGAAGATGGTTATTATTGAGAGTTGATTGTTCGTCACCAAAACTAACTTGACCCCCCCTCTTAATGTTTAGATTAGTTCATATATCTTCTTGTATGTTCATCCTAATTTCTCTATTAGATTCGTAGTTTTTGTGTTTTGCAAATTTTGTTTCCTTAGATTCTTATTTTCTAGATCATACGTCCATCCTTGTGGTTTGACCCTTCCACTAGCCACTAGCTACTTTTTAGTTGTTTTTATGCATGTTGTGGGTATTATAAATGTGTTTGTTTGATTAGCCTTGCCTACTACGACGTAGTCAATCCGCTACTCATCACTAGTTGTGTAGTTGCACTAATTGCTTGTGTGTTAGAGAAGTTGTTACACCTATCTACACCCCCTGTAACACTCTTGACATGATTTGTAGTGAGTTTTCCATCATTGATTGCCTTGATTAAGGGATTCCATGTTGTAAGATTTGGTGATTGTTTTTGCATAGTCAATATCTTACTCTCCTTGAAGTTCTAAGTTCTATACACATGTAGATGTTGTTTGCTAGATTTTGTGTGAATGGACGAATATTCTGTGTAATGTTATTGAGCATAGAATTGATCACTAAGGAAGATAGTTGTTAATGATACTGTATTATCTTGCATTTGTGGTTGATTATACTATTGTGGTATGAATATATACCAAGGTGTTAGTCTATCATTGAACATCTTAGTGATTATTGTGTTTATGTTATTAATCAACTCAACCAACTCAGCCCCCCCGTTTATGTGTTTAACATGTTTATTATGTATAGTTAGCATGTTTAGCATAGTTGGTGTTCTTAGTTTCCTTTTATTTTAGCTTTTTTTGTCATTTTCCCCTTAGACAGTAGATTACGTCTATACCTTAACATTGTTTGTTTGAATTTGGTTGTTCTAGGGCTTAGTTTTATATTTTCTAGCCTAGTTAGCTCCACTTAGTTGCTTTTCTTAGTTGTTTCGTCATCCTTGTAGTTCGACACCCGTTGTTTACTAATTTTCTACGTTTTATGCTTAGTGATTGGTTAGTATTTGGTTGTATAAATTGTTTATATGAATGTTGGATTAGCTTGGTAACGACACAGCAAAATCCCGTTCATCAAACCCTTCGGAGCTGTGACCCTTGGGTGGTGTTCTGGACTTGTTTCCATTGATGGATCATCGAACGATTTGAAATAGCTGGTGACAACCACTGATGTTATGATCTCTCCCTCGGTGTTTTTGAAGGTGAAGTTTGATTTTTGGCACTTCGAGGGAGAAAATGTTCCTTCCTCGATCATGTCTTGGATTACATGCTTTAGTGTAGAGCATGTCTCCGTATCGTGCCCATTGCCTTGATGAAATAGGCAATAGGCATTAGGACTCAATGTTTTGCTTCGTTTGTCGATTGGTGGATCTGAAGTTGGACCCATTAGCAAAAGTAGTCCTTGATCAACCAAGAGATTGATAATCTTGGTGTAAGATGAGTCAATTGTTGTAAATTTCCTTTATGACGATCCAATCTAGTTGGATATGGCTTTACAAGGTATTGAGGTTTTTCCCGTATTGATCTTAAGAAGATCTGATCGTGCAGGATATACAGATGACCCACTTGGAGTAAGACCCCAGACGTTGTAACCGTCTAGAATAATATTTGATTCGCTTTTTCGTGTCTCTAATTTCTAGGATATAGAGGCGGTCGTTAAGGTTGTGGACGAAAGTGACGCGAGTTCATTTTGCAGCATTGTTTTGATCGGTCCATATCTCGAGTTATACTTGGAATTTCGTAGTCATTCAAAAAGGACGAGATAGATTTCGAGCTTATCTTTCCAATGACTACTCATGAAGGTTCATTGAACAAGTATTGACGAAGTTATGCCCCAAACAAGTCACCTGTGCATTGAAAAACGCTGCTGTTAAATTCTTTGACGGAATTGTTTCTCTTGCCTCGACTTTCTTGATAGCTTTCAATTAATTCCCGAGGAGAAGAGATGCTATTTTCAAGTTCGTTTATTCAAGACTACTCGTGAAAACATGGAGCATTGTACCCAAAATGTACAATGAATGTGACGTGTTGGTCCTTGGTAGTTGGCTGATTTTTAGTCATCCTAGTTCTTTGTAGTTTCTTTTTCTAATTCTTTGTATTTTGATTTTCTAGTTCTTTGTTCTAGCATTTAAGGAGGTTTGACTTGGGTGGCTGATTTGCCTTGCCCTTCTCGTGCTTAATGGTTATTTATAGCCTTTAGTTTGTTTGTAAACAGGCAGATTGAAAAGAAAGAAAATTGTAAGCTTTTGCTTGTTTAATTTTAATTGTCGAGTTACAATTAAGAGTCTTAGAGTTCGACGCATTTTCGAGTTCTAATTCCCGCCTATTCAATCGAGTGTTTGAATAGCGATCCGCTTAGTTGAGATATAGGTCTATCTCACTTAGCATACTATCCCTTTTGTTTTACTTTTATCTATTTTTGTTTGTTTCATGTCGTGACCAGCAACATTGTTTTGTGTCCTTGTGATACGAGATCAAGGTCCGTCCCAAATCACATCATAAGTTGTATCAGAGCTACAACTCTTGATTTTTCTTAAAATCTAGACGGTCCAAGAAGTGTCGAAGCCAAGTTATTAGTTGAATTTCTGATTGCGATTGGAATTCAAAGGTTAAACTCGTTCGGGTAGTTCGAGGGTTAATCGGTTTTGATTGTTTCGTGGTTTTTGTTGAAGTTCGATTTTTTTTTAAAAAAAAAATTAAAAAAATTTGTTCACGAATTAGTACTGTTCACGTAGTACTATTTACAAAAAAAAAGATGTCTGGAATTTTCTCGTTGGATAATACAAGCGAGGAAAGTTTGGTTTTTGAACCGTCGTTACCTCCTATTTTCGACGAATATGAAGATCATTGTGAGCCAAATGGGTTGCGCATGAAGAAAAAAATTCTGATCTTAGCTAAAACAAACATGGAGGGTAAAGGGATTGTGCTTGTGGAATACTTTGAGGAGCAACAAAAGATACTTGATCCATCCTTGTTCACAACAAGCAAAGTAGAGTTCACAAGCATTCAAAACAGCACCTATTTGAAAAGGAGTCGAGCTTGTGGTCGAGCCATAATACCAACGTTACCCACACTTATGTCTATTTGGAGTGAGGATATGTTGATCCTAACAAATTTTGTATTTGATCCAGGTGGGATACTTGTTACAAGAATTGAGGACAGTTCTTTTTCAAAGAAGGAGAGTATGACGCGAGTTCATTTTGCAGCATTGTTTTGATCGGTCCATATCTCGAGTTATACTTGGAATTTCGTAGTCATTCAAAAAGGAAGAGATAGATTTCGAGCTTATATTTCCAATGACTACTCATGAAGGTTCATTGAACAAGTATTGACGAAGTTATGCCCCAAACAAGTCAGCTGTGCATTGAAAAACGTTGCTGTTAAATTCTTTGACGGAATTGTTTCTCTTGCCTCGACTTTCTTTAAAGCTTTCAATAAATTCCCGAGGAGAAGAGATGCTATTTTCAAGTTCGTTTATTCAAGACTACTCGTGCAAACATGGAGCATTGTACCCAAAATGTACAATGAATGTGACGTGTTGGTCCTTGGTAGTTGGCTGATTTTAGTCATCCTAGTTCTTTGTAGTTTCTTTTTTCTAATTCTTTGTATTTTGATTTCCTAGTTCTTTGTTCTAGCATTTAAGGAGGTTTGACTTGGGTGGCTGATTTGCCTTGCCCTTCTCGTGCTTAATGGCTATTTATAGCCTTTAGTTTGTTTGTGAACAGGCAGATTGAAAAGAAAGAAAATTGTAAGCTTTTGCTTGTTTAATTTTAATTGTCGAGTTACAATTAAGAGTCTTAGAGTTCGACGCGTTTTCGAGTTCTAATTCCCACTTATTCAATCGAGTGTTTGAATAGCGATCCGCTTAGTTGAGATATAGGTCTATCTCACTTAACATACTATCCCTTTTGTTTTACTTTTATCTATTTTTGTTCGTTTCTTGTCGTGACCAGCAACTTTGTTTTGTGTCCTTGTGATACGAGATCAAGGTCCGTGCCAAATCACATTAGAAAGAACCCTGACGGGTTACCGAAGCATGGACATTGCGAACAAATTCGGTTAAGGTGTTGACGTCGTTGTGGATGCTTTCGATGGCACTTGTACCTGTAGACATGTTGTAGAGTAACTCTGCAGGACATGATCGAAGATGAGAATGGACCCACCGGACGACGTGAAAGAGACTCGAGAAAGAGTGTCTCCGAAGACAACTCGAAGAAATAATTCGAGGAACGCTCTTAGGCGACCGAGACGGAAATGAGACTCATGATTCACACATGCTTACGATTTTCGAGTTTGGGATTCTCGTGCTTGACCTTTTTAGACATCTAGTGTATTTGGCGAGACACTTAGTGGACTCAGGCCTCTAAAGCTAGACGATTTGATGCAAATATCGAGGTTAGATATTGTAACACCCCGGCCTAAACTAGGACCTGAAACGTTAATCGCGGTAGCTTGCCAAGCTCTGTACTGGTCCCACAGACCAACACGAGTCCTTTCTAGTGCATTTTGTCTTCGCTCATGCGCATTCCAGAAACCTTCCTGGAAGGTCACCCATCCTTAGACTACTCCCAGCCAAGCACGCTTAACTGCGAAGTTCTTTTGGATGGATGACCAGAAAAGAAGTGCACTTTGTTGATATGAGTAGTACTTTCAATCCCTTTAAACACTAGTCGTTTAAGCTCATAAATAGGACATCTTCAATCTATGCGGGATGTTTCAATTCTTGTAACACCTCGGCCCAAACTAGGACCGAAAATATTAGTCGCGATAGCTCACCAGGCTCTATACTGGTTCCACAGACCAACACGAGTTCTTTCCAGTGCATTTTGATGACCTCACTCATGCGCATCTTGGAGACCTTCCCAGGAGGTCACCCTAAGATTACTCCCACTCAAGCACACTTAATGTGGAGTTCTTTTGCATGGATGACCAGAAAAGAAAATGCACTTTGTTGATATGAGTAGTACTTTCAATCCCTTTAAGCACTAGTCATTTAAGCTCATAAATAGGACATCTTCAATCAATGTGAGATGTTTCAGATATTAGAGTGGAGTCTTGGAATAAGATGACCCAAAATAGAAAACCTCAGACGGAGGTGACACCACATGTTTAGCAAGCACAATTAAACACAATGTTACGACGTAATAGTTGATCGCGATCCCGGCTTGGAATCAAAGAAGGAGTTTGATTTTGAAAGTGGATGTTCGAAAATTGAGTTTTGAACTGATCGATGTTTTGGAGATTGATTTTTTTTAAAAAAAATGTAGTTTGAAAACTGACATTACGACGACTAGAAAAACTGGTTCGGAGATGTCGGAAAATGTTGCCATGTTGATTCCAACAATTCATAAGTTAAAGAATTGGCGATAGTAACGACGTAAAATTGAGGTTAGAGGAGGTGGATTTCCTAAAAAGGAAAGTTGACCCAGAAATTTTGGCAAGTTTGCGAAGATAATGAAAATGACGACGTAGGTATCCGTTTTTGAGAAGAGATGGTTTTATCGTTGGTATCGAGAATGCTATTAATTACAAGTTCGATGTTAATGAGGTGAAAACAGGTTTTGAAATGCATTTGGTTTTATTGCCATGTTCATTATCGTCATTCCATTAAATTGGAAAATCGGCGGTTATGACGGCGTAAAAACGGAATATGGAAGAAGATGATTTCAAAAATAAAGTGCGGTCATGTTTATTACCGAAATTTCATTTGTTGAAAATTTGGCGATTATAACGGCGCTAAAGGGTGAAAATGTTTTACAAGAAAACTAGTATAGAGCCCGTGCAATTATGCACGATATTAATAATAAATTTATTTTATAATATATTTATTTTTAGATTTAAAATTGGGAATGCAGTATTTTAATTTTATATGCATCAACCAACCGGCGACCGTGTACTTTTATATAAGAAAATATGTTTGAAACAGCAAAAACTAATCAAGATAATTGAGTGCTTGAAATGTCATTAAATGTGTACTTTATTGAACATAATGTTGATACTCAGTATGTTATCTCGTAATTTGAGATACTCACTTTTGTCTTCAATATACCGTAAAATGTAAATATTTATTAAAAAAAGTATAATAATGATTTTTTAGTAGTTAGCATGTCCTGAAACGCCCTTCAATATGTCGTAAATAATGATATTTTTACAAAATGGACCGTTTTACGTGTGAGACTGTGTTTCTTCCTCTATAGTTTGTGAAACTTTTCATAAGCAGTTTAATGATATACTTTGTATTTTGTAAATTTTTTTAAATGAAAGTAAAAAATTCATCTTGAAATTGAAATTGCATTTAAGAGAAATCATTTTTTTGTCACAAAGTTAATAGCAATATATTATAAAATTTCGAAATTTATTTCTATAAATTTTTGTCACTAATGACATTGAATATGTTGTGATTTTTCTCTTACTTCTCTATTTAGAAATTAGTGCATTTTGGTGGGAAAATTTTAGTTAGTGTTATTCTCTTAATATATAGAGGATATGTAACTATGTGATATACCTAGACTCCATTAATGGGAAGTTCGGTGATTGTAACGGTATGGGAAAATCGAGCTTTAAAATGGCCAACATAACGGCGCTAAATTGATTTTCAAATGGTTTTGAAAGCGGGGTGTTTTGAAATGGCCAGAGTAACGGCCCTAAAACGATTTTTGGAAACGTGTGTTTTGAACCGGCCAGAGTAACGGCGCTAAAACGTTTTTTTTGAATGGATGGATAGTTTTAGAAAAAAAAAGACGGAGTTTTGGTGTAGCTGAAAGTGTTGTCGTGGTTTAATCCGGAATTTAATGTTTTGTTCAGGTTGTCAAATCACGCTACACATAACTAACAAGCATGCACATATGCATGATGCAGACTCAGGTAGACTAGGGTGGTTTACCGTCCCATGAAAAGTTTCTGCTTCTGTAAAAACAAGTCACCCTATGAGGATGAATGTTGTCCTCGTTCCACGCAGTGCTTAGCACTTGGCATATCACGGACTTCGTGACTACATGAGACTGGCGGAACGTCAATCGAGGGCCCTCTGATGGGGTCATGTTTATGACCCTTACCGTTTGAGAGGGTCGATTGGTCTTAATTGGTTGGGCTAAGCCTTATGAAAGCTTTTAAAACCTGTACTGACCACAAAAGAACATAAAATCACTCGCGACAGTCGACCTTTTTCCAATTACACCACCACTGGAAATAAATTTGTAGATCCGATAAAATCGAGTTTTCCATCTCCCCAGCGGAGTCGCAAAACAGTGGACGCTGCCACCCGCACGTATCCACAGCGGCCACCCACACAGCCCGCTCGATCGGGCCGGTCCGATCCGACGTTCAGGGCGATCTGTCAAACCTTGACTTGGTTGACGATTTGTGGGTTGTACTAGATAGATGTATGGGCACATCTATGTTTCCGTTGAAATTGATTGAGTTGTGGTTGTAAATGTTTAAAGATCGGAGCATTTGGTCTCAACCGTTTAGTGAACCGAATTCGTGATGTGATATTGGAGTCGCTGTAACACCCCTGTTTTTTTTATAAATTTAAAGTAAATTTAAATTATGTTCGTTTTTTTTTTTTTTTTTTTGCGATTTAACTCGTAATTCTTAAAAATATTATAAAACGAATTTATCGTTGAACGTTTCAAACTCCTAAAATCTTACCATTCTTATATTTAAAGCATTATTTTATTTCTGTTTCGAATTATTTTATACATTTAATTTAACTCTTATTGAATGTTTATTCCGGCGATTTAAATTCTAAATTCTTTTTATTTATTTATATTCAAGCTCGAATTTCTATTTTTCGGCTCGAAACTTATTTATTTTATTTTTTGTCAAAACATTTATTAAATTTTCTCGAAAAAAATCAATTTAATTCCCTTTATCGAAGATTTATTATTTATCGGGGAATATTATTTCATCGTCTAGTTATTCATTTCAATAAACTTCGTTTCCGTCTTGAATATTTTATTTACTCATTTTATTTGACGGCCCGATTATTTATTAATTTTATTAACTCGTTTAATTCGATTCGTGGGTCAGCCAACTTATCGATACGAAATTTGTTTAATTCGTATTTCTAACCCGATTCATTTAATTAATCGGTTTTCTTATCATCTTTTTTTAGTGGACCACATACATGATTCATTTCATTTTTCCCACTTTATATGCTAATTTCCCCTATTCCTTTTCTTGTTTCCACACCAATTCATTACCTTTTGCCTACTGTCCACCGCTTCACTATCACTTCTTCATTCATCCCCTTTTCTTTTTGTCTCCTCCTGTAATTCCCTATTCGTTCCTCCTTCTTCTTTGTCCATCACCCTCACGCACAATCTCGCTGCTGCTGCAATTTACTGCTGCTGCTGTTATGGTACTGCTACTGCTGTTTTTTCGTTCCTTTTTCTTCCTCTTTTCTTTCATCCTTTTCTCTGCTGTCTAATTTGTTTCGCCTGCAGCAGTTTTTCGTATTTGTTGTTGCTTTTACTGCTGCGTTTTGGTTGTTCTTCATTCTTGTTCTTCTTCTTCTTTCTTCTTTGTTCCTTTGCTTGTTATTGCTGTCCGGGTTCTAGGCTGCTACGGTTGCTTTTATCGTTACTGCTACTATTTCGTTTCCTCCCTCTCCTCCTCCTCCTCCTCCTCCTCCTCCTCCTCCTCCTCCTCCTCCTCCTCCTCCTCCTCCTCCTCCTCCTCCTCCTCCTCCTCCTCCTTCTTCTTCTTCTTCTTCTTCTTCTTCGTTCTATTCTTATGTCTCTGCTGCTACTACTGTCTTTTTCGTTCAAATTCGGTTTTTGTTCTTTTCGGTTTAGTTGTCGTGCTGCTGCACTACTGCAGTCTTGTCTGCTGTTGTTGTTTTATGCTAATCAGTTGCTGATTTCCGTCTCCCTGTTCTGCTTCTTCTCCTTCTTATTCTTTTCTTCTTTTAATTTCTTCTTCTTACAACGATTCTCGTTGCTGTAGTTGCTGCTACGCTGCTGTTGTCTTATTTTCAATCTTTTCCCCTTTGTTCTTCTTCTCCTTCTTAAATCTTCCTCTTTTGTTCTTCTGTCTATTGCTGCTTCCTCTTCTTCTTCGTTCTGTCTGATGCTTTCCGTTGCTGCTACCCTCGTTTTTCTGCTCCTTCGATTTTTTGTTGTTGATGTCCATGTTTCATGTTATTGCTGATGCTATTATCGCTGCTGTAGCTATGTTGTGGATGCTATTTTTGTTGTTAATGTTTCAGTGTTGCTCTTTCTTCTCTTCTAATGCTATTGTGGTACCTGTATTGTGCAACTCGTTTGTATCAGATTTCGTTCTTTGTTTCGCTGTCGTCTTCTTCTCCTTCTTCTCCTTGCCATCCTTCTTCATCCTTCATAATCTGATTTTTATTAAGGTCGATATCATTACTCGATTCTATCGACCTATACCGTTGTTCTTCTTGACCTGTTCGTGATTTCTACTACGTTTTCTTTGTCAACTCTAGTTTTTCAAATTTTCTCTAATTCTGACTCCTTTGTTTCCGTGTCTACGTTTTCGAATCTCCGTGAGAGCTTTGAAGTTGGCTCGTAGTCAGATCACCAGATTGATAAGAGCTTGGACAGACGGATTGAAGCGGCTAGTACTTTCACGTTTTCGACTCAAGGTAACTTTAGGACGCTACTCGATTTTATATGTATGTTTGAGTAGTAGTATGTAGTAAATATTTTAACTTCGATTTTTTTTCTTCTAATTTTAGCTATTTATTATTTGCTAATAATACTTTTTTATTGTACCTTAAATATTTTACAACTTTCGATATCATTTTATAAATCGTTATTAATTATATTGTTTATGGTCGTTATAATATTTTGTTGGTTATCGTGACACTAGTAACTAAATAATAATGATTCCATATTTTCTTCATATTTCGTTAATTTATAATTTTAACTCAAAATCGTATTTTTATATTATAATCGAGGTTTGTATACTTGTTTAATAAATTAACTTTCGTTTTACGCTTTATACTAATAAATGAGAAAATAGTCGATTTCGTTTTAAATATATTTTTAGTCGAGACTATTTTCACTAATAATTTCTTATTTGTTTACAATTGACTATTTTTAGTAAAATCCGTATTATTTATTAATAAAAGCTATTTGCTAAAAATAATTTGAAACCTTTGTAAAATTCATTTCATTTATAACACTCATTGACTCAATTAATTTTGATATCGTTTTTCTTAAAACGTCTCTTTTCTAAAATTTATAATTTTAACTCGATTTCCTAATTATTTGTAAAATACTATATATTGACTTATTATATTTTAAACCAAAATATTTTGAGTAACAAATTTAGAAATATATTAAAGTTACGTCAACGACGATAATAATAAAATGTTAATTTCGTTAGAAATGCTATTTTTATACATTTCACTTATTTTAATAACTTACGTATTTTCAATAAGATTATTTCTATTTTAAGTAAGTTTCTAAAATTAGTAAGTTTCTATTTGTAGAAAGTTTCTTTTTAATATAAAATGTTCCTTTTATCCTCATAATGATTATATTTTTGAATATCGATAATGGCTTTGTTTTGGAGTTATGGAATAAGAACAAGTGTGGGGTTAGATTAATATAGTCTCGGATGTACGTTTTTGCCATCAGCTATAAAGCCGGTGTGCCTATTTGGGGCACATTTGGTCGTTGAACTGGGCGTAGTTTTGCCAAGGAGAGTGTGCCTTGTGTCTTTAAACTAGATATCGCATCGTGTTAGTCGCCGTCAGTTGAAGTGGATACATTTGGTATTCAGGAGGGGTGTATACTACTTAAACCAGGACCTCGCTGCACGCAGTCCTGTTATAGTTGAGTTGCCTAGTTAGAGACTAGATTTTGTTATGAGTTAAGTCTACAGTTCTCGAAGCTAGTTTGAAAGTCTAGCCTTGTGCACACTCATCGAATTTTCATAACGCCATTTTTGAATATTATTATTACTGATTGATTTTTGGTTTGCAGATTGACAAATAATTGAAGTTTTCTTCTAAAAACTTGTTCTGATTTTATTGTTCCAATATTTTAAGTCCGAAAGCTTATTTTTATTATATCATTTTAATGTTTTCCATTTTAATTATTTTGATATAGTAATACTATTATTTTTCCATATGGTATAATATGGCTGGGAGAACGTCCGAGTTACTTCCCACTGACGTGGCTGTTATGTTTATAACATGACAGGTATTTGCTGCTGGGTTTTGGGTGTGAGCTAGCGAGTAGCGTTGATCCTACTTTTTCTTTATTCTTGTAATTTATGGATTTGTATAAACCAGTTTGGAGATTTTACTTTTAGCCATTTTGTAAAAAGAGACCTTTGTATTGACTTACCATTTCTTTTAATAAGATATAGTTTGTCAGTGTGTTTTAATTCCAACTTTACAGTGTTTCCGCCATTGTATTGCGTTAGAATTTCTAGGTGATTACAGTCACCACCGAACAATTACGGGTTGCTCGGACACCATTCAAGTCAACTTTAATCCCTTAATCAGCTCAAAGTTGAGTCACATGAGACCTAAAGACAAAGACTTGTACCGTCAAGCACTCCATGTCTAGAATGACTTTCGTTTCAAGGATTAGACCATCCGTTTATCCAAAGATTCGAATAAGGAGTCAGGGTACGTATTGGAAAGCCAACGTTAGTAGCATCGACATCGAATTCCGCCCGCACATAGCGACCTCTACTAATCAATCGATGTCGGACGTTTCTCGTTCTAAAGTGGTGAAAAGGAAAATAGCAACCAATTGTTTTAACCCTGGCGACAATGTGCCTTAGTTAAGTCGGTTGTTTTAGGAGCAAGTTAGTCGTTGTCGAAGTAAGTGTTTTACATTATTTGCATGCGAGATATGTGATAACACCTGAGAAGCATTCCACGTTGAGTTGCATGTAGGAGATTAGAAAATACTATTTATTATACGTATTAGAGATTCTGGAAAATGAGTTTAACGCGATAATACGGTTAATAGTCGATTACGTGGTATACCTTACCTTTTATTCTGCTTGAAGTGCGTCTGTTCAACATTAATAAGGAAGCAAGACGTTGTGCATTTCAGAAGTCAGACGCACGCCTTTGTGTGTTCAAGTTCTGGGACGTGGACGCTCAGCGTTTAGACTAATACTGAACTGGACCACTGCTCGTTTTAATTGAACTACTCAGACACGAGAACACACACGGGTATGGACACGGCACACCAGGCACTTCACGTTTCAGGCGCACGCTGTCGTGCGCCCTAGCTATGGGTGCCGAGTTTAGACGCGACTTCTGTGTTTGTTCAAGTTTCTGATTAATGTTAACTGTTTAAGTTTTAGCTTCGGGTTAGGTAATTTAGCATGAGATTAATGTCGTAAAAGCGGTAAATGATGCGAGTGAAACGATAAAGTGCACGAAAACTTATGTAAATCACGTTTAAGAGAAGTTGTACCCTCAGATTGTAAACGAAAATGAAATGTGATGCCTAGATGATAAAGAATAAATCTAATAATGACTACTCGGAATTAATTTAATTGTTTTAGTAATTGGTGTTGAAGTTGTGGAGGTTACGTAGATTGAACGGTTTGGTTAAGGGGGTCGGTCGGACATGCACTGCGACTGGTACCGAGCATGGCAAGCTGTTTACACCATATGAACCCTTTTAATTCCGCCTTTATTTAAAGGAAAAAGGTGTAAAGTAACTATATAGAAGGACAACCTAGTGATGATATCGATGTGCGTGGATGAACTAGATGAGCGTTATAACCGCGTGAATTAATCTAGGTTAAGAACCGTTATTAATTCGAGCAATTTGTCTTGATTATCACGATTACGACGAGGTTTGAGTTAAGAACTCGGGGTTGTTCGGATTAAAAATCCGAAATTGCTTAAGATTGAAATAGAAATACTTATGAATTCTTTAGGGAATCGATATGATCGATGTCATAATTGAAGTCCTTGTTAACCTCCTTGAATTATGAATTCTTAGAGAAATCGAAAAAATCGATATTTTTGTTCCACTTTGCTCTCGTTGAATTATGAACTCTTGAGAACAATAGAGAATTGTGTTGTTGAATGGTCAAGGGAAGGAGAGTATTTATAGTTTATTCGAGGTGAGATTCGACCACATATGCGTGGGCAGGCTTGCTCCCTGGAGTTGAGGCGCGGGGCGTCTCGTGAATGAATTCTCGATGCTCGATTTTGGAAAACTTTCAAAAATGGAGAGATACAGGATCTTGAGATATTTCGACTGGTTTGCTTGCTTCCCAAGGCTTCTAGAACCCGCGCCCTAGACTTGTCTATAGGCTTTTGGTTTGGCTTCTTGACTTTGTTTGACCTGTTAACCTGGGTTTGACTTTACATTTCGGGACCGATTTGGGACCCCAAAGTCGGAACTGACTCTAATTAGTGTTGACGTGGCCATAATGACTCGACTAAGACCGTCTACATGTTGAATTAATTTTTCCGAGTAGTAGTTTGATCCAATCTATAAAACAAATCATCTGAAACATCGTAAAATATTATCGTGTTGCAGTCCGATCATCATCGGGTGTTTGTCGGACGCTAGAGTAGCCACCAAGTACAAATCCTTGTGTCTACATGATGTTGTTAGTACGTCCTCCATATCGAGTTTAGAAGTGAGCCTCATAGATATCCAGGGATCGGCTTCCGGTTGATGGTCAAGATGCCACTTTGTACGTATTATGTGAGGTATAATGTGATGTTATAAAGTTATGTCATGTTATTATTAACCTATGTTGTTTTGTTCACGTTGGTTGAATTACGGTGTCACGACTGTGATATAGGTGTCATGGTCGCGATGGGGTTATCGTCCCAACCATGAAAGACTAGTCCCGACCGGGACGACCTCTGTTTATGTATCCTTCGTTTGGTTTCATAGTTTAGTGGGTCGAAGTTTTAGGTGTGTTCTAGTTGGTTTCAATATAAGGTTATGTTGTGTTTAAGGTTTTAATGAGTAGAACAACATACTTGTTTGTGAATGCTTGCTCGTGATGCGTTGACGAGGTAAGGTTCTTCTTACTCGATTTATGTTGTATGTATATCGTGTAACTTTGAATCAGTGTTATTAAAGGATATAGTGATGTTGTTGAAACTGAGGCTTGATGCCTAATGAGAGAATCTAGGTACGAGTAGCTAGGCCTGGTTCATCTCGAGACTTTCCCTGATGTCTCATCCTAGGAGACCCTAGAGGGAGTGTGCATACTCATATTGACGGGGCGTGAATGCGTGCGTTAAGGTGATGATGTTGGTGTGGTTTTGGTTCCTTATTATATTTATCTTGTCAGCCAATTTCCTAGGGGTATGTGATGATCCAACTGGTAACTCCGGTCAATTTGGGGAGCAGAGTATAATGCAGGTTATGTATGCTATGATGCGATTGGATGTTGGGGTGCATGTTTGGGACTGGGGTGAACGCGATCGCTAGCATAGACGTAGCGCATTTGGATGTTTAGACATTCCCGTTTGCCTAGATTGAGAAGCTTCCACTGTGTAACTTTAGTCGTAATAGTCAATGAGTTGTAGTATTTTTAAACTATTTAGCCGATTTGGCCTATCTCGTTGTATTGTAATAAGCTACCACCTCAGGTTTTAGAGATGGTATTAACACCCTTATTTACTTGAGAATGTCTGGTAAAGGTTCCTACGTAAATGAAGGTGTTACGGTTTCCCAATGGACGATGTAATCTAACGTTATGTAATTATTATTTACTTTATGTCTAATATATTTTATTTTAACTTGTTTTGTAATTGACAAACCAGTTCCATTTGAAATAAACAAACTAACAAACCGGGTTGCTTAATTTAACTCATAATGTGTTGCCGATATCAAATATTGTTTATTCATACAACTTAAATATAATCACGCCATTATTAATTAAGTATTACAGAAACAAATTTGTTAAAAATTGCTATCAGAGTGACCTTTAGGCAGTGAGAAATATTGTGTGATACATATGATTTTGCCTCGTCCAAACCAAATTGATCCAGTCTCATGCACCTTTAGCACGTGAGTTCACGCTTACAGGTGCGCGTCAGCATGTTTCGCATGTCAACACCTCCAAACATTAGAGTATCATATTAGCTATCGAATACGCCTTTTCATATCCATATATGTACATATGCCGCTGCCACATCTTCGTAGATGCTTTCACTAATTTATACTTCCTCTGTTTAATGTGTTATAAAAAAAGAAATGCAATTATTGAACACTAACATAAATCAGGGATAGAAAGTTATTCAATTCATATAGAAAAGATAAACTTTAATTTCAATACAAGGAATGCAGTGGGAAAGCTTAAGATAGCCGCTTGATTCACTTATTCAGATTACACCAAAGGATTGGAAGAAAAATACAGGTTTTCAACACAAAATTGCTTGAGAAATAAAGAAAACCATCCAGGCCTTATATACTAGTGACCTGGGTTGGTGTACAATCAAATGGCAAATTAAATAAGCATCTTTATTTATGCTGGCACATAGTACTAGGATAATCCTCCTTGGATCTAGAGCTGGCAGTCTTGTCCTTTTTCATCAGAGAATATCATGACCTTGACAGCTATTGAGTAGCTAATTATCAGTAGTCCTTCCCCACGTGCTCTTTCACGTACCTTCCTTTCCTTGCCACAATTTCAGCCATAGCATTCTTTTCCTGGAAGCTTTTAGTAGCATTATTGCAATACTTTGATATTGTTGTTGCTGATGTGACCTCTTTGCCAATCCCCCTGCTAATGCATCATTACCCCCTCCTTGAACAGATCTTTGTCCCCAAGGATCAAAATTTGGGTAGGACTGTTTCACATCATAGAGAAATTCCTAAGTGTCATCCTCTAGAGGTGCGTTATTCCACTTGACTAGCACCTTAGTTACAGAAACTTTTCCCACGTTTGACTACCTTTTTGGCCAAGATTAGCTTAGGTTCCTCTCTTCTCGGGTCCTCAGTAGGAGTAAGTGTAGACATGACATAGGTTCACCCCGACGCGGCCACACGCGGGTTTGGGTAGCGATATGTTTCCCGTGTAAGATAATTCTCGGGTCGAAGTTTAAATCGAAGTTAGAATCGCCACCGAACTTTGTGGGAGTTCGGACCCATTCGAACCCACTCTATACTTGGGCGTATCGTGCACAAAGCACTGCCCGCTTTAGTACTAAAGCTTATTGGGTTCGTGCCTTTGCATAACAATACCGATGCCGAGTTATCGGGTATCGTGTATCAAATGACTCTCGTATGCCAACGGTTTCTGGCATCCGGAAACCGAGGTTCTGAGTAAGGGGTGAGGGTACGTGTTAGGAAGCCCACAAAGGACACCCAACCCCGCCCGCACATAGCGGCCTCTACTAAGATATCGATCAGTTTTTTAATACGTGCGCTAGTAATTCGGTAAAATGATATGCAAACATTATTTTATGATACATAAATATAATACGTGTTGCTATGTCATTTAATGCATCTCGGTTTATGTCGAAGTGGTTTAGCATGCGATGTTTATTTAAATGCAATAAATGGCAAGCATCGAAAATAAAGCTTGTAAATAAATTACAAATTACACGGGCGGAATACAACCCGGAATTACAATACAACCAGCGATAAAAATAAAGGATTATAAGCGATAAACATTGACCATAAACGGACCCGTAAATAGTAAATGTAAGCTAGACCTTAAATTGAATAACCGGACGAACTTCGATCAAGTATACATTATATTGTGTATCGATCGGAGGACGGAGACTTTTGATACGCTTTAGCAAACGGGACCGAAGCGTAGGGCTAGCTTGATTCCGGGTCTCGTAGTCTTGTCCCGACCTATCATAGCGAAATGAAAATGCCTCGACCCGTCCTATATTGGATACGACTAAAGATTCGTCAATATAGGATTAGTCTTACTAGACGCCGCTCAAGTCGTGAAGGTGACTAGAATAGAATGTGATGTATGGGTTTTGAATAGGGAATCACGTGATTCGATTAACACGTGACGACTAAAAAGTCGTAAATATGACTTATCGGGACCTTGTATCACGTTTTAGCTCACGTTGGTAGCTTACAGGGGTGACTCGATCAAGTCAATGAGGGGACTCGATCGAGTGCCCTTCGTGAGGAAATCCCTGCCCATTTTTGAGGGGTCACTCGATCGAGTGACCCTTCGGCACTCGGTCGAGTGACCTCTGTACAGATGACATCTCGTTTTTTTGAGACGACCCATTTCGTAAATTTTATGTTTTGAATCAAAATGTAGTCATGCTAAATATGAATATTATTCGATTTATATTAGTTTGACTCTCGAGGACTCACCAAACTTGACATTCGGTTATGGAACCGATATCTAGCATTTAGAGCGGAATTTGAAGAATCAAATTTGATTGAACTAGAACAAATATTGATTCCCTCCGCGTCACGATCTCCTAATCAATCCTGTCGGACCGTATGATGATCGATTCGGCGTCAATGGGTTTCGTGCTAGTTCAATTATCGATGTTTCTTTTAGACGTGATATTCGACTACGGAGTCGATATCATGCCTTTAGAGTAGAACTTTGAAAAAAGGTGTCGGATATGTTTGACAATGAATCACCGCGATCACATTATACCCTTAAGTGTCTAGGGCGGCACGTCTCGGAGGGCGCCACCTCCAGTACGACTTGTCAAGGGATTATAACAGACTTTGGACGAAATTCGTCATTAAACATATTCGATTTGAAAATAGTTTTTCTAAATAATTATACGCGGTATTATATGATGGAATATAAAAAACGGAAATTAAATGTTAGATTGTTAGTGAACAAATAATAAAATGTTAGATACGATGTTAGTATGAACAAAAATGTAAAGGCATTTTAAGGGGTTGGTCCGTCTAAAACAACCGAATACGCGGGGTGACGGGATAAGTGATCGGCAACGCGAGTGCGATACTCTTGTATTCGTGTTTTCTTATCCCGTCATCCTTTGTATTCGATACGTAAAGGACGAATATTTTAAAGTCGAGTTAGTAGTTACGAATATTCTCGATTGTCGGGAGGCTAGGTCTCATGATTTTCTAGTGTGTGTGTGTGTGTGTGTGTGTATGATGCTCACGAGGTGAAGGGAGAATGCAAGTGTGTAGGGTTGAATGTTGTGCAAATGTGTTGATTGAAAAGTGGTGTTGAAATGAAGAGGAGTGGGGGAGTATATATAGACCTTACCCCGTCCAGGGGTCACTCGATTGAGTAGCCCTAAGTGCACTCGATCGAGTGGCTCAAAAAAGGCGCCTGGTCGGTTTTTTGTGGGTGCACTCGATCGAGTAGACTCATGGCACTCGATCGAGTGTGTCTAGTCGGGTGAGACAAAAGGGGAAAGTTGAGATTTTTATGCTTGACTTTGATTTGGTTGATTCTTTTTGTTTTGACTTTGTATTTTGACGTATGCAAGGCTGGTTTCGTCTCGGGTTTTGACTTTGACCGGGTTTTGACTCGGTCAAAAAAGACGGTTTTATTTCCGATAACGGTTTTGACTCAAATTAGTCTTATTTTATTGGAAACGACCCACTGGGCCTGGATTTGAGGTGGGTTTTGAGAGGTTTGTACTCCGCTAAGTGCCCACGTCAAATACTATTGATTCCGAGTCTGTATTCGAGCGCATTAAAGCATGTTTACGTCCGATCATCATCGTGTGTTTTGTCGGAGACTGCTATAGACACAAGCAGTCAAAATGCGGGTGTTTACAATAAGAAAAAACTGAGGGGGTCCACATAACATTTCTTTAGGAGAGAAACATGGAATGTATGGTGTATTCTGGATCCAGAAGGAAGTGCTAGCTGATAGGCCACTGGCCCTACCTTTTTTTAGCACCTTATAAGGCCCAAATAACTTCTTAGAGAGCCTTTTATTGATTCTTCCAACAACTGTTACTTGCTTTTGATTGGTTCTTTAATAGATCACCCTCATTAAACACTCTTCCACACCTTTTTTGTCAACCTGTTGCTTCATCATATTCTGTGCTCTTGCTAGATTTTCCCTGATAGTTTGAAGAGCCTCCTTATTTTCTAAGAGGGTTTTGTCCACTGCCTCTACCCTGCTTTCTTTAGGTAAGTAGGGCAAATATATTGGAGGTGGTTGCCCTACCTCATAAGGGGAGCATTTGAGTGAGTTATGGTAAGAGGTATTGTACCAATACTCTGCTACAAGTTAGCCACTTGCACCAATCAGTTAGTGTCTCATGACAGAAGCATCTCAAATAGGTTTCCAGACATCTATTGAGTACTTCTATTTGACCATCTGACTGAAGATGATAGGTTGAGCTTAAGTTTAGTGTCACTCTTTGAATAGTGAATAACTCTTGGCAAAACTTGCTAATGAATATAGGATCTATGTCTGAGACAATCTGCTTAGGCATTCCATGTAACTTATACACATTATCTAGATAGGCTTATGCCACATCTGTTGCTAAATAAGGATACTTTAAGGGAATGAAATGCCCAGGCTTACTTAGTTTGTCCACAACCACTAATATGGATTTGTTCCTCACAGAGTTAAGTAATCCATCAATAAAATCCATACTTACTTCTTTCCATATTGCGTTGCGAATAAGGAGATGTTGCAGCTTACCAGGTTGAGCTACACTGTCATACTTGCACTGTTGGCAGGTGTGACATCTTCCAATGTAATCCCTGATTTAATTCCTCGTGTCTTTCCAGTAAAATCTTTGCTTGAGTCTTTGGTAGGTAATTTTTACCCGAAGAGTGACCACCATGTGGCGTGTCATGCTTAATTGAGATAACTAGCTGCTGAAGTTCAAAGTTGGGGCCTATGACCAACTTGCCTCTCCTCTTTAATTGACCTTCCTTCCAAGAATAGAACATATGTGAGTCAGGGTTGAAATCTAACTCTTTTATGAGAGTAACCAGTTGTTCATCCTCTTGCCATCCTTTCTCTTGGCGTATAAATCAGTACTGATGGTGTTGGTTAATAATTGACATAATTCAGAACTATCCATTCTGGAGAGTGCATTTGCAGCAATGTTCTCCTTCCCTTTCTTGTATTCTTTGACATAGTCATACCTCAGAAGATTAACTATCCATTTATGTTGTAGAGGATCGGAAACCCTTTACTCAAGTAGATATTTGAGACTTTGATGGTCAGTCTTAATGATGAACTTATTATCTGTTAAGTATTGCCCCCATTTAGTAACAGCATGTATAATAGCCAAGAGCTCCTTCTCGTATACCGAGAGTACTTGATTTTTTTGAAACAAGGCCTTGCTAATATAGGCTATGAGATGCCTATCCTACATTATCACAACCCCAATTTCTCCTCCACCACAAAGGGCTTGATATAATTTGGAAGAGCCAGAACAGAAGTTATTGTCCTGACTGATTTAAGCTTCTCAAAAGCATCCTGTGACTCCTCATTCCATTTAAAGCCTTCTTTCTTCAACAGATTGGTCAGAGACGTACTAATAGCTCCATATCTCTTAATAAACCTCCTGTAGTACGTACCCAGTAAGCCCTAAGAACCCTCTGAGTTGCTTCAGGATCTTAGGTTGTGGCAAGTTAGCTACTACCTCAACCTTGGAAGGTTTTGTTGCCACTCCCTCTTCTGAGATGATAGTCAAGGTACTCGAGCCTCTTAGCCCCAAAGCAACATTTAGTTTGTTTGGCAAAGAGTTGGTTATCTAACATCACTTCTAGGGTCTATTTGGTGTGCTGAAGATCCTCTCTTCAACTATTGTTGTATATCAAGATATCATAAAAAAACGAGGGTAAACTTCCTTAAGTATGGTGAAAATACCTTGTTCATAAGGCTTTGGAATGTAGAATGTGCATTAGTCAGGCGAAAAGGCATGACTAGGTACTCAAAATGACTATGGGGAGTCTTGAAGGCTATTTTGAACACATCTTCAGGGGCACTCTGATTTGATGGAATCCTGATCTAAGATCTAGCTTAGTGTAAAGCCTGGAGCCATGTAACTCATCAAGTAGTTCTTCAATAAGAGGTATGGGAAATTTGTCCTTCACTATCTGCTTGTTTAATGCTCTATAATCCACACACATTCTCCAGCTCCCATCCTTCTTTTTCAGCAACACTACAGGAGGAGGCATATGGACTAGTGTTTTATTGTATTACCCCCACTATTAGCAACTCTTAAGTCATTGACTCAATCCCATCCTTTTGAACCATAAGGTATCTATATGGCCTAGAGTTGACAAGTTCAGATCCACATTTGAGTAGGATTTTGTGATTGAACCCTTCTCTTAAGGGGGATAATCTCCCAGGTTCTTCAAAAACCCTAGAGTATTGTTTGCTCCTGTTGTTGCAGTAAAGCTACTTACCCCGCTTGCTCAAAGGTTTTCTCCAAATGTTTCCTGTAACTTGAGTTTTTTTGGTTGTGCACCCTTGAGGAGAAGTTTCCATCTTTCATGTATAAACTGCATAGTCAATTATTCCTTGAAAACCCAAGTTATGGGCCCCAAAGTTTCCAACCATTGTATTCCCAGGACAACATCACAGCTTCCTAAAGGAATTACATAGAAATCTGCCACAAACTCAATACCTATGAACTTCCATTTGAGCTTTGCAACCATCTGAGAAGATATAAGCTTTCCTCCACTAATAATTGAGATGTTGAAGGTTGTGATGGTGTCTACAAGCAAACTAAACCACTATACCATAGTGTCATCCACAAAGTTGTTAGTGCTTCCTGAATTCACTAATATACTCATAGTTTTCTTCCCCACTACCCCTGAAATTCTCGTGGTTTGACAGTGGGAATTTCCAGCTAATGCATTAACAGAAATCCGAGTTACTTGGCCAGAGCATTCTTCCTTCTCTTGTATCTCTTCTTCCCCAACTTCCTCTTGCTCTTTAGTTACCTCTATTATGAACAACTGCCTCTTGTTTTTGCACACATGTTGAGAGGAGTATTTGTAACACCCGCTATATTTCTAGCAGTTTTATTCCTTATCGTTATGACATCGTTATAACTCTATCACATTTTGGCTTATGTGTCATCATTTTTCCAAGCTTATCTTGAATTTTGAGTTTAATGATATTTATTTTTATTTTAAAAGATTTTAAATCTTTTACATCTATTTATTTGATTTTCTTCGTAAACTAAGTAATTTTTCCGCGAGGAATTCTATTTCTCTCCGAATTGACATTTTTAAGCTTGGATTTAAGTTATTTCTTTTTCCTAAAAATGTTTGAATACGTTTATGGAATATTTTTTTACTAAGATATATTTTAGTTACTAAAAACAAGCCATTTATGATTTTATTACGAAGCTTCGCGAATAATTATTTTCTTACGCGAGGTTTACTCGAATTACTTTGAAACGCCTTTAACTATTTTACGATTATACTTTTTATCAACTTATAAATTATTTGAGACTGTTTTCTCACATTTTGGACCGACTAAGCTCTTGGTCACAAGTTTTATTACATTTTATTTAAACGATTCATTTTATCACATTAAAACGTAATCATAAGATAAATCATTTTCATTCATTGTAGCATTTATGTCAAAGCTTATCTTACTCCCTCTCTTATCCCATTTGGCCGGCCAACTTATGGTCTAGGTACACTCTTGTATTCTTTTTTTTGAAAGCCTTAATTCATGCTTACTCTTTTAAGTGTTGTATCACCCATCTCCACCCTTACTCTCTACATTCATTTCTTTTACATTCACCAAAAAAATATTCATCACTCTCTTCTCCTCTCTTTTGGCCGTGTGACCCTTAGCCATTCTAGGCAAATTTTTGCTCCATTTCAAGTCCCAATCGCATCATTCTTATCATCATAATAATCCTCTTTCCGATTCCTTCGTTAAGGTATTAATCGACATCATTTTCGATCAATTTTTACCTTGTTTTTTTAATTTTCTCATGGTATTTTTCTGCCATGATTTACGTATTTGGTAGGATTTTTGGACGATCCCGAAGCCGACGAATATATCGTTGATTCAGACTTGGAGTAGAGGTAACGTCGATGTTACTCGGTATTTCAAGATTTTAATTGAGTATTTGCATGTATATATTTTTATATTTTATTTTGGCAATATATGTATGTCACGAATTCTGGAAAAATTTTTAAAGTTGAAATTTTGCATGTTTCGATATTTTTATCGTTTTTACGAGATTAACGATTAAATTGTTATAATAATTTGTAAAATCGTAATAATCGGCCTAAACATGTAATATATATTTATATTCTGGAAAAATGTTGTTTTTGATGATTTTTAGTAATTTAGTATTTTTTCTGATATTTTTGATATCGATTATTGAATTATTATCGTTTTCGGACAAAAACGATTGAAAACCAATTTTTAGTTCTAGTACTTAAACATTTTATTTTAATCTGATTTTTGACGTGGTAAAACTTTCTGGTGAAATAGAATTTTATGAATTTTCTCATAAGTTTTCGGAATTGTTAAGTGGATGAATTAATTAATCACTTTAAATCATCGTTTATCGTTAAAACCGTGTTTGTTGTTTAAATTCTCGATTTCTGGTCTTTGGTTTAAATCTGGAAAAATTTATGATTCTGATGATTTCATATTAAAATGTATTATTATGATTTTTAGTGCCTTAATAAAATGTTTGGAACGATAGGTTTGTTAATAAAATCGTTAATTGCGAAAACGGGTTTAAATGACGGTTTTGTTGAAATTTGTTGAATCTGGGTTTTGGAAAAATCTGGAAAAAATTATATTCTGTAAAATTAGGATTTTAAAGTGTAATAATAATTTTTGGATATTAATACTTAAATCGTTTTGTAATTACTATTTTTATTAATCGTTATTGTCGAGATCGGACGATTAACGAGAAAACGCTTTAAAAACCGAGTTTTTTAGAATTCTGGAAATTTTCTTTTCTGGACAGAATGTCCATAAATATAATTTAACTATTTTACGTAATTTTTGTACTATTTATTATAGTCTTTAATTAATAGATATTGATTTCGGACAAATTGTGATTTATCGCTAAATTGCTTCGTCTTACCTAAAAGAATTATTTTTCCAGCAATTTTGAAAGTATTTAAATCTGAAACTTTAAGAGTTAAATCATCCCTTAACATACTCTAAATATATTTGTTGGTTTAATTAATTAAAGACGTTCAAATATTTAATTTGATGTTTGCCGTAAAATCCTATTTATAATTTTATCGTCGAAACTAATAATAATTAGGGAATTTTAGCTTTATAACTTTTGAAAACACCCTAATTAGTATTATTAAATATTTTTAGATGTCTCTAATCATTTTATAACACTTGTACGATATTTTAATAGTTTCATAAAATCAAATGTTCTTACTTTAATAATTAATATCGTTAAGGCCGAAAGTATTAGTTTTATAAATCTATATCGTTTACTAAAATGTGGTATTAGTATGAACTAATATTTTCACTACTTTGATATGATGCTATTTTTAGTAAAGTTTCTAAAAAAATAGAAGTTTCCTAAAATAGAAGTTTCCTAAAATAGAAGTTTCCTAAAATAGAAAGTTTCCTCTTTTAGAATATAAATGTTTACTTCTTTTATCCTCATATTGTTTATGATGAATACATCTTTTAAATATCGATAATGGTTTGTTTTGGAGTTATGGAATAAGGACAAGTGTGGGTTTAGAGTAATATAGTCTGGGATGTACGTTTTGCCATCAACTGTAAGGCTGGTGTGTCTTTATGGGGCGCATTGGTTGTTGAACTGAGCATGGTTTGTGTTCAGGAGAGTGTATATTTACCTTAAACTTAGATATCGCATCGTATAAGTCGCGTCGGGTTGAACTGGATATGGTTTGTATCCAGGAGGGGTGTGCATTACTTAAGCCAGGACCTCGCTGCACGCAGTCCTGTTATGGTTGAGTTGCCTAGTTAGAGACCAAAGTCTAATTTGTTTTGACTAAGTTCTCGAAACTAGTTTTTAGTATTATCCTAGTGAAAGTCTAGATTCTACATTAATCCTATCCATAACACCATTTTGATTATTTTATTTATTATCGATATAAATTGACGCAGGTTGGCAAATATCTTTATGTTTCTTCGGCAACCCTTTTAATTAATTTGTTTTACGCTAAAACTTATTTTATTACGCTGTTTTAATGTTTTCCACTTTTACTATTTTTCCTATATTAGTAATTACTGTTTTAAAATCCTGTTATACGGCTGGGAGAACGTTGACGTTGCTCCCCACTGATTGTGGCTGTTATGTTTTAACATGGCAGGTATACGTGTTTATTTTCCGGTGGGTGTGGGCTAGCGAGCAGTCTTTAATCCTGCTGTTTTTTTTAATCATGTCTTAAGGATTGTTTAACCTTTTTACGGATTGTTTTATATTTTAGCCATTTTTATGTATGGCGCATGTTGGACTTTACCAATTTAATTTATTAAGACATAGTTCTGTGTGTTTTAATCCCGACTCTACAGTGTTTCCGCCACTGTATCGCGCTAGAATTTTTAGGGGATTACAGTATTTCTCATTGCAGTAAAAACATAATCTGCAGACACCCTCATTTTGCCTGATCGTGTCTGTAGCAATCTCCAACAAAACACCCGATGATGATCGGACGTTAACATGCATCAATACGCTCGAATACGGGCTCAGAATCAATAGTATCTGACGTGGACTCTTAGGGGAGTATAAATCTCTTAAAAACGACTTCAAATCCAGACACAGTGGGTCATTTGCAATAAAATAAAGCTACTTTAAGCCAAAACCGCCACCGGGGGGAAAACCGTCTTTGTCGACCGAGTCAAACCCGGTCAAGGTCGAAACTCGAAACAAATTAAAGGAACCAAATAGCGTCCAAATACACAAATCAACCAAGTTAAACGGAATGAAATCTTACCTCGAATAACCCGGATATCAATCCATATTTTGAGCAACTTTCGATACGCGCGATTTCAACTGCCTAAACTAAGGCACCTCAGAACTGAGTCGCCCTGAGTGAGGTGCCTCAATATCAAGCCGTTAGTCTTCAGGCGCCCGAGTTTCGAGATCATAACATTTCACAAAACTCTATAAATACACCCCTAAGCACACCATTTCAAGGGTTAACTTCTTTCATTTCTCATCTCCGAAAATCAAAGTGCGAAAGCTCTTCCTCTTTCACACATACTCAAAATCGTAACATACACACTTTAATTCATCCTATATACCTGGAACCGCTCTCTGTGTCTACTATGATACTCCGCGTGCCCGTATTTCAAAGCATTTGACATGTAGGTTGAGGGTGTCCGAACCCCATTTCTAATATCTACACTCGTTTATTTATCGTATTCTAACTATACTAACATTTCATTATCGCATACTAACATTTATTTTTTGTTCCTAACATCTAACTACTAACTTTTCGACATTAAAATACTCGTTCTTTACGTATCGAGTACTAAGGATGACGAAATAAGGAAACCCAAACACAAGAGTATCGCACTCGCGTCGCCGGTCGCTTATCTCGTCGCCACGCGTATTTGGTTGTTTAAGGCGAGTCAACCCCCTAAAGCGCTTTTTCGCTTTTGTTCTATTACTACCGCGTATGTATAATTAAAACTATTTTAACACGACTCGAGTGGGCATCCAATGACGGTATTGACATCAGATCCTAATGGTCAAATTATGATGTTGAGATACATAGGATCTAAAGCCTACAAGGACAAGTTGTTAGCAATTCGAGATAAACGCTATATGACACTAAATTCGCGCATCATGGACCCATGGTCAATGTCGATGTCGAATAGTGCAAATCGTTTAATCTGAATCGATTGTCTTTCAAAATGAATGCACCCATTTAAAGTTTCTACCAAAAGTCTGTATAACCACCAGAAAGGACACACGGGGGGTGGCACCTAACACTTGAGGCACACCACCCCAGGCGCCTAATGGTCAAGGCGCCGCTGGTCAGGCGCCTGACCTACAGGTTATGACGTGATCGTAGAATCCTTCATCGTATGTTTTCGATGTCATTTATAAGCGTCGCTCCGAAATATTGGATGTCGATTCTGTAATCGAAAGTCACGCATAAAGAGCCATCGAGAATCGAACTAATACGAAACCTAATGACGTCAATCCGAGCGTATACGGTCCACAAGACCCGTCAACAACGTCGCGATACGGAGGGCTCTGATATTCGTATTAAGTCGATATATTCGATCCAAATCATAAATCAGGATGAGTAGGAACAAATACCCAATGAAGGCGAAAACGAGGTATCGTGGACTTCCAAAGGAGTCAAACAACGATACAAGTTCCGCCTAGGGAATCATATTTGCAACGCTAGTCGGAACGTGTCAATCTATCGCGTGTTTTCTTTTAAAACCCACATTTCGTGTCTAAGTTCACTCTATCATCATCTTCCCTTGACGACTTTGAGTGAACACCTCGTGATGTTAATCCTATATCGATGATTCCCTAGTCGAACTCGATATTCGATAAATCAAGGCAACCAAATTTCATTAGGATAAGTCGGGACAAGACTTTGAGGCCTCGGGATCAAGATAAAATCAGGCTTTGGTCCCGGCCCGTACGCCGCCGATTCGGGTGCCCCAGTGTTCGCGCTTGAAGGTTGGGATGCCAAACTCCCTGCGCCTGACTTCTAGGCCGCACGAGCTCGCGCGCCTGAACCTCTGTCCTCCTATTAGTATGCAACGTAATGCGTAACTGATCGGAGTCTGTCCAATTGTTCGGTTTATGGTTTCAGTTTCAGTTTCTATTTAGAAGTCCGTATATAGTTTACGTTACCATTTCTAACTCAATATTATAATAACTTGTTGTATTGTGAATTCTTCTTTTTTTTTTGGTAAAGTGTAAATATATTAATCACACGTCAATCATACAAATACCGGAGCGAAGGCTCCACAATCATCACAGTACCACAGTACCGAGACACAGCCTAGACACGGCCTAGTTATCAATAATCCTCTTAAGCCAATTCCTATCTCTATCACTAATAGTCCCTTTAATTTGATTCTGCACTCTTCTCTTAACGTCTTGCTGTACTGCAACAACACATCGATTTGGATGGATTAGAGCAAGGTTAAGTCTGCTATTTGCAGCCACACTTGGTACATGGACGCATTAATCACGCTGTTAGTAATGCCTACCTGCATCCTCGATCCCCTTCTATTCAACCGCCAAGAAAGCAAATCCGTTTCCAAGATCTGCACCTTCAACCAACATCGGATTTTTTCCAGAACTGTCCTGTTGTACTGACAGGAGAAGAATAGTATTCAAGTTGTATTCCGCCCGTGGAACTTGTAATCTCTATTTTCAAGTTATTTAATTCATTGCGTGGCATTTATCGCTTTTAAATGAACCCACATGCTAAATCCGACTTCGACAATACAAATCGAGATGCATTAAACGACGTAGTGAAAATAAAAATTCGCATGTCTAGCATGAAACAATGTTTGTCATAACATTTCGCCATCTTACTAACGCACGTAAACATGAATCGATATCTTAGTAGAGGCCGCTATGTGCGGGCGGGGTTGGTTGTCCTTCGTGGGCTTCCCAACACGTACCTTCATCCCTTACTAGAACCTTTGATTTCCGGACGCCCGAAACCATTGGCAACGAGAGTCATTCGATATACGATACTCGATAATTCGACATCGGTATTGTTATGCAAAGGGACGAATCCCACAAGCTCTAGTACTATAAGCCAAGTCGTGCTTTGTGCGCGATATGCCTAAGTATAGAGTAGGTTCGAACGGGTCCGAACTCCTACAAAGTTCAGTGACGACTCCATTATCATTTAAATTTCTATTCAAGATCAATCTAACAGTAGAACATCCGCCTAACAAAACCCGCGCCCGACCACGCCGGGCGTGGACCTGTGTCATGTCTACAATTTGGCGACTTCGCTGGGGATACCTGATGTACAACTTGTCATCTGGGTCTTCAGGGTGTTACACGAAAAGAAATTGATTGGTTACTGAAGTACACGTGTTTGTTTGACGATTCATACATAACCCCAATTTTACCCGGGCTGGTTACTTGTGACCGACGTCCCACTATACTGCGATGTATTCCAAATTGGTTAGTTCAAGGTGTTCATAGCTGATTCGTATGGGTTTCGCGGCATGTCCTTATGCAAATTGCTAAGGGAGTCTGTCCCGATTATCAAAAAGACTATGCGCACTGGTATAGACCCTATCTAGACCGACCAAGACTTAGTGTAAAGCATACATATTGTCGTCATAATGCATGTATGACTATTTGCTACTTGGTTTCCGTGTCCTTTTCAAAAACCATCATTTAAAATGCATCTTTTCAAAATATCCAACTTTCAAAGACTCGGAATGCTGCCAAAATTTGGACTTAGGTTTTGACTCAAAATAAGCCTATTATCTAGCCGGCATGCTGCCCATTTCAATATTCAAATTTCTTCTAAAGAGAAGTTTCGACTTTTCAAAAAACTTGTAACTATCGGCATGCTACCAATTTCAAAAGACAGGATCGTCTCCCAATTTTCAAAACACGAAATTATTCGCAACCATTTCAACATTTCGAATGTTCGGCCCTGTCAGCGTACTGCCCATTTTTCAAAAGACAGGACGGTCCGGTCAATTTTCAAAGTTCAACCTATTTTTTAAACCTACCTTATTCTAGGACCTACCGTAATCCGTGTGTCAGGTCTTTTCATAGTTCATCGAAGGTATATAGCGTCGAAACTCTGTCGATCCTATATCGCAAATTTCTTCCCCATCCCAAGTCCTCCTTATTTAAAGGCATTACCAATCTGCGTAGGGCATACCCCTACAAAGGAAAGTTCGTCTAGGACACTCAAGTCCAAAGTATGGGGAAGTCTCACGTGGCCTTCCCTTTGATCAGGAACCAGCTCACATAGCCGTATCCTAAGGGAGTCACACCACCCGTGCGTCATCCGTCTAGTCGAGTCTTTTTCAAGTCAATTCTTTCATTTCGTTTTAATTGTTTGTGATGTTTGAATTCCAAGGTCTGGGCCCAAGGTTTCTGACTACGTGCTATTATTCTAGACAGACCACCTTCAACTAGGCTCAGAATGAAACAAACTATGAATGAATTGAAAGCTATGATGGAAACCATGGTCAACAAGAAGACCGAAGTCGAAAGTCAACTAGTAGCCATAAGAGCTGATCAAGCGACTACGAATGCTCGTCTGGCCGCTGTAGAGCAAGGGAATCCTAACTTTGAGTTTACGGATACTGGACCCATGGCTGAATTGATCAGTGTGGTACGCCGGTTAGAGGACCAGATCCATTTGTCCGAGGGTGATAATATTCACACGGAAAACTCCCGTGCTTATTCTCCGGTGATGACAAACTGCCATCAAACCTAAATCTCACGGGTTTGCCAATGTTCAAGGGGACTGAAGACCAATTACTTCACATGCGGGCCTTCAAAGATTTTATGGCTATAAAAGGGGTGGATTCCAGCATGTTCAAGAATCTGTTCGCAGCATCCCTCGAGAAACACCCGAGAGCCTGGTACTACATCCTAGACCTAAAGAACTACCCAACATGGGATGATGTGGCCACTGAATTTGCTCGGAACTATGCTGACAATACCGAGATCCAGACCATCATACGTACTTTGGAGGTCATGGCCCAAGAGCCCAAATAAGGGTTCACAAAGTACCTTCAACGCTGGAGGGCCGAGAGTGTTAAGCTGGTTGACAAGCCCGGCGAAAAGACTTGGTGGAAGCATTTGTGAAGAACCTACTGCCATCCTACCGGGTCCATCTTTGGTATGCCGTTATACCCAATTTCACTACCATCACTGAAATGGGTATGATGATCGAATATGACTTAAGGCTAAAAGGCCTAACCAAGGTTTCTATCAAGGATTACCAAGGGGCCTCCTCCTCGACCAAAGCCCCAGCCACGGCCTGAGGTCAATCTACTAGATGCCTCATCCAAGAAGGACACCCCACCATGGGTATTCACCAACATAGGTACTACCTATGCCTATGTCTTACAAAGGCTCTCCTTCAAAGGCCTAATCCAATCGATAGGCCCAACTCCAGAGCTTACGTTCCACAGGCGATCTACAAACTGGGACGCACAAGCCTACTGTCACTACCATAGGGGCAACGGGCATGACACCGAAAAATGCTAGAATTTGAAACACCTTATCCAGGATTTGATCGAAAGCGGCGGTAAGATTCCATTGTCCGGGGAAAACCGAGCAACAAAGACAATCCTTTCAGATCCCACGTCGTCTTTAACGGGGAAGTGATCAACTGTTCCCACCTTATTTTCCCTCTCACCCCGCAAGTGAACAAAATTTAGTATGATGATCAAGATGACGTGTATCTTTTCAAAGGGGAGTTGTCCCCATCACTAGTGAGGAAATTTGGAAGTCTAAGTCTAAGGCCCTAGCCAGTAACCACCTCACCAGGTCCAATCGTCCCTACCATGCTACCAGCTCTAGGGACACCTCTATCCTGGAAGTTGTCATTGACCAAATCAGAACAAAAGCCGTCTCCAAAGAGCCAACTACTGACACGACTCTCGCAAAGTAGTTGAAGAAGACCCGAGTTGACCTCACTATATGAAAACTCATAATCAGCTCGCAAGAACATCGAGAGGCATTTACTAAAGCTCTCGATCAAATCAAGATCGACTCAACCACTACCCCTGCTGAAATGGTAGCTACCGTCAAGCCCCACCTTAAGGGAAAATCTAAGGAGTAAGGCCCGCTGATTACCTTCTCCGAGTCCGATCTACCATCGTTTGGGGCTTCCCACAACTTAGCCCTATACATCACGGTGATGTGTCGCGGGAAATATCTCCCTATGACCCTAATAGACGATGGTCCGCTATCAATGTCCTACCACTAAGAACCGCTAAGGCTCTCGATATTACCGAGGCCGAATATATCCCAACTGCTCAAACCATCCAGGCTTTCGATGGAAGCCCAAAATTGGTAGCTAGGGCCGTCAAGTTAACTATTATAACTGGCATAGTAGACAAAGAACTGGAATTCCAAGTGATTGACGTCACCTCCTCCTTCAACTTACTCTTAGGATGTCTGTTGATCCAAGCGGTCAAGGTAGTATCCTCCACCCTACACCGGAAGATCAAGTTGTCTTTGTGTGATGGCATTATCACCCTAGAGGCAACACCAATGACTGTGGCCGGTTGCAACGCCACGAGCCGCCTCGGTATGGACCTTTGAGGGTTCGAATTTGTGGGTATGATCGAGGAAAGCTTCCTCTTCAAGCTCTATTTCACTACCAGCATTGATACAATGCTGCAAAATTTGGGATACATCCCAGGGGTCACTTCTAGGCCATATCTTCCAGCTGGGAAGATCATCGAGGTCCTAAAGGACGAAGATTCCCATTTTGGCCTAGGGTATGCCATAACACCGGGCAATGTCGTTCGAGCAGACATTGAGAAGGCATGTAACCTCATAAAGGGTATCCACTTGAGCCCTTATAGCCCACGGCTAACTGACTACTTCATCACGCCGGTATTTGGGGCCACCCAGGTTGGTCTATTCCAACCAACTGTTGCACACTTTGGGACCAAATAGGCCCAAGACTGCAATTACATTCCGGATGACGTGTCCACTCTCATCCAGTCAGAACTAAGGGAGGATCCTGACAATGCTGAGCCCGCGCTGGGGTTGCTACTACTCGAGGAAGACAAGATAGCCCCAATTCCAAAGAAAGATTTGGTTAATCTGATCTCGTCCTCCGCAGCAACAGGTTTGATCTGACCAAGCTGATCTCGGAAGTTGGCTCCGGGACAGGAAACGGGGCATGGAGAAAGACATTCAAATAGACCGACGGCCAAGGCCGGGTCTACAAGCTGGTTATTGGTGAAGCAGACATGCCTGCTTCCGATTCAGAGTCTGAGTCTGAGTCTGTGGTCAAGTCTAGGGGATCCGGTGCTACAGTCCAACCTGTAACCCCTCTCCCTTTTGTCATTCTTGTTGGCACCTCGGGGCCTGTCCCGAGCGTCCTTCCAATTCCGCCACTGACCAAAGATCATATGGCTGCTATGTTTGAGCTTTTCTCCAAATTTTCCATTAATAATAATAATAATAATAATCGTTCTGCTTACAACTTGCCTTTTTTTAAATGCAATTCTGATTTCAAAAATATTTTATGCAATGACATTGAGAAACCCGACGAACAGGTGCCCTTACCTCCTCATTTGATCGAGCAGTTAGAGCAAAGGGAGTCCCGGAATCCAGTAATCAAAGAGACTGAGTCCTTCAATGTGGGAACCACCTTAGAGCCCCAAATGCTTAAGATAGGGTTATCACTAGATCTTGAGGAGAGACAACTGTTCACAAGCCTCCTCCAAGAGTTCAAAGATGTCTTCGCATGATCCTACAGGAACATGCCAGGTATAGACCGAGAGATAGACGAAAACCACATACCAATCAAAGACGGGTGTAAACCAGTTAAGCAAAAACTCCGCAGAATGAGACACAAGTGGTCCTTCAAATTCAAAGAAGAAGTCGACAAACAGTTCAAAGCCGGCTTCAAACAAGTGTCCAAATATCCAGACTGGGTTGCAAACATCGTGCCGGTACCTAAAAAGGACGGTAAGGTTCGCAGATGCGTGGATTTTTGAGATCTTAACAAGGCAAGCCCGAAAGAAGATTTCCCGTTACCTCACATCGATATATTAGTAGACAATACCGCTGATCATGCTCTTCTATCCTTTATGGATGGATACGCTGGGTACAATCGGATCAAAATGGCATAAGAAGACATAAGCAAGACCACCGTCACTACACCTTGAATTGGGGTACTTAATGATACACCGTTATGCCATTTGGCCTCATTAATGTCGAGGTCACTTACCACCGAACCGCTATGACCTTATTACATGATATGATCCATAGGGAAGTAAAGGTCTATGTAGATGATATGATCGTCAAATTCAAGAGCCGGGATTGGCACATCATCGCCCTAAGAAAGTTCTTTACTCAACTGCGCAAGTACAACATGAGATTAAATCCTCAAAAGCAGTTTCGGGGTAACATCAGGCAAATTACTGGGTCACATCGTTAGCCAACATGGTATCGAAGTCGATCCAACAAAAATCAAAGCCATCACCGAGATGAAACCTCCTAAGACCGAGAAAGAAATAAGGTGTTTCCTCGGCAAAATTCAATACTTCAGCCATCTCTAAGTTAACCATGACCAATTTTCAAGAAGCTGAAAGTGAGAGAACAAATACTGTGGGATGATAAATGCGAAGCAGCTTTTGACAAAATCAAGGAAATTCTATCCTCTCCGCCTGTCTTAAAGCCACCTCAACCCGGTTTGCCTCCGTCATTGTACCTAACAACTACCGAGACAGCCATCTGGGCTATGCTGGCACAAACTGTTGACTCAGAAGAATGACCCAAATACTACATCAGCAAGAAATTCTTAGAGTATGAATGCAAATATACCATGCTCGAGAAAACGTGCTTGGCACTAGTCTGGGCGATCAAAAAGTTTTGGCATTATATCTCAGTTACGAAGTCCAGGTATTATCGAAAATTGATCCCATCAAATATCTATACGAAAAGCCTATCCTCAACAGCAGAATATCTAGATGGACTCTAATGCTGGCAGAGTTCTGTAGACACCCAGATTTGGACCTGGTGGCTGCGGGAGTGCCCAACAAACACTCGATGACGATCGGACTGCAACGCGACACGAGATCGCGATGTTTTAGATAGTTTTTCTATAGAACGGATCAAATAATTACTCGAAAAAATTAAATTAACATCAAGACAATCTTAATCGTGTCATTACAGTCGCGTTGACACTAATTAGAGTCAATTCCGACACCGGGACTCCAAATCGGTCCCGAAATACACAAAGTCAAACCCGAGTCAGCACGTTGTGCCAAGCGAACTTCGGGATGCGCTCCCGAAGCCCACTCAGCGCAACGGCGCGCTAAGTTAGAGGGAAGACTTAACCCCCAAGCAAATCATATCTGATTCTCGTGCGCACAGACCCAGGCGCCTGAGTTCTGGTGCGCCTGGACTGAAGCGTCTCACAGGGCGATTTGAACTACCGGAGCAACTATAAATACCCCCTCACCTCATTCCTTCGACACACAACTTCTCATTCTCTTCTCCCTTTACTCATTACGAGTTTCTTAGCTTGGGCTCGCACTCCGACACCCAAAGCAACCGATCCACTCGATCGTAGTCCCGATAAGCGAAATCGAAGCTACTCCGCACCTTCGAGCAACTCCACTCGATCCTGAGGTGCCTGTGTTCGACTAGCTACTTCGAGTTTAGCAGCGGAACTCTGCCGGAATAGCCGCAAAACGAGCAAATGGTACAGAACTCTGCCGAAATCACAAGGCGAGCTAGGAGGACCCGCCCTTCGAAGTCGAATCGTCACTAGATTGTTATCAAAATAAAACTTTACATTTGTGTACTTTTATTATGAACTACGATAATGTCAGGTCCATAGCACATACTAAAACACGTAACGTCCCAACTTCAACCATAAACACTGAAACACCCTAAATAGACCCGAGTAGTTCCGAGATCCGTTCTCAACTATCTATGTATCATGTCACGTTAGCGTATACTCCGAGGATGCTACTCCTCGCTATGTGATTTACTTACATTCGCATTTACAGCTTTTCGTATGATTTGTTGCTTTTGTGACTTTATAATCGCATGCTAAATCACCTAACACGAGAATTATAACATAAACAAGCTAAAACTGAACAAAGTGATGGTCGAGTTCCGTATTAGTCCCGATGCTCGCCTTATACGGTTCGAGGCGTTCCTATTAATACCGAACAGACGCATCTTAAGCAGAATACCATGTAAGGTATACCACAAAAATGACTAATATCCGTATTATCACGTTAAAACTGATTTGCTAATACGTATAATATCAGTACCCTCTACTCTCCTATGTGCATCATTTCATGGCCTGCTTGTCATGTGAAATCGCATGCAAAGAATGTAAATACACCTACTTCGACGTCAAAGGTTACTTGTCTGTAAACAACCGACATAGCAAAGATATAGGGTTAAAACAATGGATGTTACAGTACTTCCGCCACAACAAGAGAACAAAATTATCAGCGTATACTCCGAGGATGCTACTCCTCGCTATGTGATTTACTGACATTCGCATTTACAGCTTTTCGTATGATTTGTTGCTTTTATGACCTTATAATCGCATGCTAAATCACCTAACACGAGAATTATAACATAAACAAGCTAAAACTGAACAAAGCGATGGTCGAGTTCCGTATTAGTCTCGATGCTCGCCATATACGGTTCGAGGCATCCCTATTAATACCGAACAGACGCATCTTAAGCAGAATACCAGGTAAGGTATACCACAAAAACGACTAATATCCGTATTATCACGTTAAAACTGATTTGATAATACGTATAATATCAGTACCCTCTACTCTCCTATGTGCATCGTTTCATGGCCTGCTTGTCACGTGAAATCGCATGCAAAGCATGTAAATACACCTCCTTCGACGTCAAAGGTTACTTGTCTGTAAACAACCGACATAGAAAAGATATAGTGTTAAAACAATGGATGTTACAGTACTTCCGCCACAACAAGAGAACAAAGTTATCAGCCCACCGATTGATTAGTAGAGGCCGCTATGTGCGGGCGGGATTGGGTGTCGATGTCTAGCGGACGTTGGCTTCCCAATACGTACCCTCACCCCTTACTCAGAATCGAAGCTTTCCGGATATCCGAAACCATTGGCAATGAGAGTCATTCCAGGCATGGAGTGCTTAAGGGTACAAGTCTTTATCTTTATGTCCCGTGCTACTCAGCTTTGAGCCGGCTAAGGGTCAAAGTTGACTTGAACAGTTTCCGAGTCCCCATAATTGACTCGATGGCGACTCCACAAATTGGCAACGAATTTGGTTCACTAAAAAGGTTACCTTACCAAACATATCGGCCTTTAAATATTTACAACCACGACTCGATCGATTCCAACGGAAACACGGGTGCCCGCACCCGTCTAGTACAAGTCCGAATCGTCATCCAAATCGATGTCTGAAACATCACCGTAAACGCGAGATCGGACCGGCCCCCGGTTGGGAGGGGGCCATGTGGGTGGCCACCGCGATTGAAACCGGGTCGGTCCCTCGCGGTCGTGCGGGGGCGCCGGGCGGTGCGGACGGACGTCCACAGTTTGGCGACTTCGCTGGGGATTTGGAAACAAGTTTCCAGCGGTGGTGTAACTCGAACGAGGTCGGTGAAGCTCATTTCCTAATTCTTCGTTGTGGTCACTACAGGTTTTGGCCCTAAAAAGCCCACCCTAACCGATATTAGGACCAATCGACCTATTCGCGGTAAGATCCTTATGGACACACGGAGAGATCCTCGGTTGACGCTCCGGCCGCCTAACGCGCATCCCGCGGATATACGAAATGAGTGGTTCTAAGCAGACGGTGCGGCACTCATCTCCCCAGCTGACCTGTCGACACCTAAGCAAAGACTATTTGTTATGTGTAGCGTGTTTGAACAACCCAAATAAAACACTAAAATCTGGATTCAACCACACCAACATATTCAACCGCACCCAACTCCGTTTTTGAAAAATACCTCCTCTTTTCAAAACGACTTTTTGAACACCGATACTCCGGTCAAACCATGATTTCCAAAAAAAGAGAAGACGTTTTAGATGTCGTCATCATGGCAAATCTTACACTCACTACTTTCAAATTTTTTAGCGCCATCGCATGGCCAAAAGCAAAACTCGTAGTTTTCCAACAACAATGAGAGCCTCTAATAAATGCCAAATTCTCAATCAATGAGACCGAGGTACCTTAAGCGGTTACATTTTATTTTTTTGCACATACCGGGTAACACGACCGAAGCTTCAATTAATGAAGCCAAGGAATCCGAAACGGTCACATTCACAAAACATCATTTTTACAGACCGTCACCACCATCAAAATACTAAGGTGACAAATGTGACCGCACATAAAAAAAAGAAGGCTTTCTAAAAATTATCTTTGTTACCTAAACTCGGTAATAAAACATGGTCACGTTTTTAAAACACCGTCACAAGACGTCACGTTCTGTCACAAACACCACCTACACCCGAACTGACAAATTAATAGTAGTTTCGATAAAAGCACCACGTCATCACTTTTAAAACCGGTTCCGTTTAGAACTGTGCTTCTTTTGAAAAACCACCATTTGCACTTTTGCTATCATCAAATCTTCGACGCACATATAGCAACACACTTTCACGTCACAAATGATGTCACCACACCATCGTCACCCCGATTTTGCAAATCTTCCTTTTCGAAACGACTTCCTTTGAAAAAGCACGATCGTTTTAAAAAAAAACATCAAAACTCTTTGATCCTGCGCCGGGATCGCGATCAACTTCTTATGTCGTACAACCGTGTGATTAACCGTCTGTGTTAGTGACTAGGGTCACCTCTATCCGAGGTCTTATATTTTGGGTCGTCTCATCCCGAGAAAGTCCTCTTGAATCTCACCTCCGAGATTTGTGTCAAATCGTCTCGTTCTGGAGACATGGATTCACTAGGCGTTCCGCCGAATACACCGAGAGTCTAAAGCACCCGAGTCCCTAATCCGATGACCGCAATCACGCGCGAATCGAGGGTCTCATTTTCGTGTCGCTCGATTACGAGTATCCCTCAAATCTCCGAGTCATCCGACAGATCCTTCCTGACCTCAGAACTGTCGGATTACGACAGATCCTTCTTGCAGAAATCATCCCTCTACATGTCCTCAGAACCGGGAGTGATTGAAAACCTCTTCCTCAATGTCAACACCCTAACCGAGGTGGTTCATGGTATCCGTACCTCGATAGACCATCTGTCCCGCTTTGTTCGTCACATTGAGAGTCGTTTTAATTTCCTCGAAAGTGGAGGAGCGGAAAACGGGGCCGATACCAGTTTAATCAATTACCACACCCAGGAACCCACTCCAAACGGGTCACCTCGGAACTCCGAAAGGGCAAGATCCTTAAGGCCAGTAGAGAAGTAACCTCGATGCCCCGCGAAGCCCAGCAAAACCAGGACGCCCCGAAAAGAGTTCACCAAGATCAACTCGACGTATACTGAAACCCTTAAACACTTAATAGATCAGGGGCTCCTCAAACCTCGGGGTCCCACTCCGGACCCGCCAGTGGGTAAACGAGGCAAAAAGTGGAGTCCTAACGCTTACTGTCTCTTCCACGAAGGCAATGGGCACGACACTGAGGCATGTTTCACATTGAAGCACGTCATCCAAAACCTAATCGAAGCAGGAACGTTCTCCCTGGCAAAACGGCAAAAGGCAGACTTTACCTTTTCAGTTGCCGAGGGAGAAATAGTGACATCAGTGGTCGTCACAGGTAATTTTAAGCCCCTCAATGAGCCGCCTCGGAAGGCCACTTCTAGACGCCCCTTGAGAGGAACTTCTTCGGAGGACGATGACAGACTCTAAAATACAGACAGCGTATGACGGCAGTGTCACGAGGTGGTTGAGTCACGATAGCCGCCCCCCCCCCCCCCCCCCCCCTCCCCCAAGAGCAGTAAGCCGGTCTTAGGTAGAGTTTAGTGCGTCTTAGGGCCCAGACCTAAAATAATAAACACTTCTTTTTTTACGCGTCGAGTCCGGAAGATGTGAGGGAACATGTCCTCCACCTCCCCCCTACAAATAAAATCACGGGTATCTAGCCCGTTTATTATTATATCAATAAAACAACTATTTTCTTTTACAAACATGCCTCGACAATCGCTCGACTTCTTTCAACAACTTACTTAATCGCTTGAAACTCGACACTATGCCATTTATCGATAACAATTAAATAAAGCGCGAGGGCCAGAACAGACGGTTCCCCACAACTTCACCCTAAAAGGAGATTAGGAACAACTACCCTAAGTTCAACCCACAACTGGTTCCCCTAACCAAACAACAATACGACCATACACTCATATCAGTCAAACTAGATTTCCCCGTTACCAACAACGCAGCCGAATACGAAGCCTGCCTAATAGGACTAAAAGCTGCCGTAACCCAAGGAGTTAAGAACCTTAGAGTACACGGAGATTCTTCCCTAGTAGTCAACCAAGCCACAGGCACCTGGAAGGTTTATAGGGAAAGCCTAGCTTCATACCAAACTAAAATAGAAATAATATCCCGGAAATTCACCAAAATCGAGTTCATACACATACCTCGCGAAGAAAACCAATTCGCTGACGCCCTATCCAAACTAGCCTCACTAATAAACATGCCCGACCATCTTTTTTCTATGTCTATCTACGTAGAGAGAAGCAAACAACCGGCCTACATCCATAACCTCGAAACCGACGATACCTCCGAGGTGGTACAAAGCAATCCTGGACTTTAAAACCGACGGATCATACCCACCCAACACAAACATCAAAAACAAAAGAGCCTTAAGAATACAAACCGCCCATTACGTCCTAAACCAAGGACTTCTATACAAACGAACTGCTTAGATGCATAAATAAAACTCAATCCAAGAGAGTCATGGAGGAAGTACATGTCGGGGAATGCGGACCCCACATGAGCACACACCTGTTAGCCCAAAAAAATAATGAGACTAGGTTACTACTGGATCACCCTAGAGGCAGATTGCCGACATCACGTCCGCCACTGCCATAATTGCCAAATATTCGCAAACATCCAATACCTACCGCCATATCCTCTCCATACTATAGCCACACCCTGGCCTTTCTCTACGTGGGAAATTGACATCATAGGAAAGGTACACCCATTCGGGACCGGCGGACACTGTTTTATACTAGTGGCCGTCGATTACTTCACCAAATGGGTAGAAGCCGCTTCTTACACCGTACTAACCTCCAAATAAGTAGTAAAATTCCTACAAAATAACATCATCTGCCGCTATGGCATACCTCATGAAATAATCGGTGATCAGGGGGGCACATTTCAGGGCCGACACCCAAAAACTCCTTGACAAATAAAAAATCCGAAGACACAAATCCTCACCCTATAGACCTCAGACAAACGGGGCCGTGGAGGTAGCAAAAAAAACCAGCACCACGATCCTTAAGAAAATGATAGACAACTACCGGGATTGGCCAAACAAAATACCCTTTGCATTATGGGGATACCGAACGCCCACCGGAGCCACACTATACTACCTAACCTACGGCTCTGAAGCCGTGCAACCCGTAGAGCTAGAAATACCCTCACTAAGGATACTAGCCGAAAGCGGCATTCCCGAAGAAGAGTGGAACCAAAAACGTTATGACGAGCTGGTTCTCTTAGACGAGCGTAGGATACATTCCCTATCCAACGTACAAGCCTACCAACAACGTATACAACGAGCCTTTAATAAACGAGTTAAATCCCAAAACATACATGAGGGAGACTTAGTAGTCAAATCCATCATAGCACCCCTTCCCATCGACCCTAGAGAAAAGTTCAAACCAAACTGCGCAGGCCCCTACCTCGTCAAGAAAATACTCTCGGGAGGCACCGTAATCCTCACCGACCTAGACGGCCAAGAATTCTCAACCCCGACCAACATGGACCAACTCAAGCGATACTACCCATAAACATCCTAACAACCTCATCCTGATCTCCGAATTAGGGCGAAACCCATGCAAAACAAAAAAAAAACGCAAAAAAGAAAAAAAACAACGAAAAATTCGCATCGATAATTGGCATAGCGAGTCAAAAGCAAAATCACTCACACTTAAAGAACTACGAACATGGTTTGATTCCGTCTAAAAGCGGATACGTAGGCAACCCTTCTTCGGGTACAACCAACCAAATAAAAAAATCGATTACTGGAAGTTATGAAACAAGGGTATCTCGACAATGAATGGCAGGAAGCAACTAAAGGATACTCAGTAGCCAGTGGATATGAATGGATTAGAACCAAAAAAGCATCAAAGGATTGGGCTGAAGTAATCAGGTGTAACTGGATTATTCCAAAGAATTCGGTCATTATTTGGCTAACTCAGATGGGAGGAATGAACACTATGGCTCGACTCCATAGCTTTGGTTGCACTGAGACTGATAGTTGTTGGCTACGTCAGGAACACTCTGAAACTATAGACCATTTGTTTGTATCGTGTGTCTATAACAGAAAGGTTTTGGAATGCATTGAAGAGCGATGTGGACCTGTCAAGGGGCTGAATGAACTGATAGGAAACGCTAAAGATGGGATAGAATGGAAGATTAATATAGTCATGCTTGCTGCTTGTTATTACTACATATGGGCGCTACGAAATAATGCAAGGATCAATGGGATGATTATCATACCTGAGCATATTGTCGCGACATTAGGAAAGATGTGAAAATTAGAATTCAGGCTATGATGCCTGGTCATTCCTTGGGTTGGTAGTGTTTAGGTGATTGATTTAGTGTTATCTTAGCTTGTTGAGGTTGTAAGATCGGAGCTTTATCCTGTCCTAGTTATGATACTTTTGCTTTGTATCTTGTAAATCTCATTTTTGATATATTGAATCACATTTTATTAAAAAAAATCGATTACTTGATTCACATGCGAACCAGAACTTTTTTCGCATTCCGATTAACGAGTGATTCAAATGACGAAGCACAAACGACGATCCGAGGACGGGGTGAAAACCCGAAAAGGCGCCCCAGGCAAAATGAAGAAACGAGTTGCGAGTCGTCGTTATAAAAAAGAATGACGAGCCGAGGATGGAGTGGAAACCCGAAAGGGCGCTCCGGGAAAACTGAAGAATCGAGTTGTGAGCCGTAAAAAAAACGGTGAGCCGAGGACGGAATGAAAACCCGAAGGGGTGCTCCGGGCAAAATGAAGAATCGAGTTGCAAGCCATCAAAAAAATAATAATAACGTGCTTCTCATTAACAATAAAATTCAGTTAAATTGAGCCTTTGTCGATGCCTTTACATCAAGCATCTGAAATCCGACTATCCCGGAAGATGAGGACACGTCAAAACACCACAAAAAAAACAACTAGTATTAATAAGCCACATAATATCAACTAATAGGACATAATATAAAACGGCTGAGCTCTACCGGTCTAACTCCCTATTCCCACCGTCGTCTGGGCGAGCTTGTTCGGGTCTTTCACCATTGACCCCTCATAATACAAGCTTCCACCGCCCTAGCCAAAGGCGAGTTCAGCCAACCATGTTTCTTCTCACCGCTAGCACCTTCAATATGAGTCTCATCAGTCTTAGCCCGTATAGATGAACTGACGGTACTAGGATCGGTAATGCTGTCTTTGGTCAGGCACTTAGTCTCTCGAGTCACCTTTTCGCCCCTTAGCAGCGCTGTCTTCCTAACTTTCAAATTGATCTGCCCTGACGGGTGTTCAGCAACCCCCCGCTGGATGGAAGTAATGTCGATCGGTCGAACGCTCTCTATGACGACAGGATGGGAAAACTTCTGTTCCCAAGACACCCTAAAATCCCTAAACGAATTCTCTGTCCATGAGTCGAACTTAAAAACACCCTTAGCAGTCTCCGAAGTGGATGATTTAACAGCCATCTGATTCGACAACTCACTCGGATAAATATAAACCGAATCCCTCATGGACAGGATTAACAAAGCCTGGGTCGAAGACGAGAAAGGAAACCCGGTATGCCCACTAATGTTCCACCACGGAACGGATCACCTGATGACCGATTGCTCTTTAGCCAAGTCAAAAAGCCACTCCTCTTCGGTGTGACCCTCACTCCACACCCACACCATCTTCCGACCCGTGAAACCCCTATAGTTATAACCTTTGACGGCCCGGGGAGGGTCGACCAAGCCAAGTCGCTCATGTAGCTAAACCTGCACAAACCACAACAAAACGTCACGCCTCCAAAATAGAGCAACCACAAAAAAAAACATCCCTATATATACCTGCAAAATGATCCTAGAATCCCAAAAAGGAGCCTCATGGAGCTGGGCACCACTACAAGAGTTAAAGTCTTGGGCGACTGAGCTTAGCTACTGTCATCTGTCGCTAAAAAGAGACGCGCGAATGTTAATAGTCGCTAAGCAACTGTCGCTACAGTTAGTTGCTTCTAGCGATTGATTTCAGTCGCTAAAACATACGCGCGACTGATTTCAGTCGCTAAATTTAGCGACCGAAATCAGTCGCTATGACGTCCCTTTAGCGACTGATTTCAGTCACTAAGAGCGTCAGTTAGCGACTGAAATCAGTCGTTAACTGGTGTGACGTGGCGTCCTACAGCAACTGATTTCAGTCGCTAAATAGAAAATTTATCTACTGATATCAGTCGCTACCGTGCCAGAAATAGGCCGGTTATATTTATTATTTTTCTACCCAAAATTTGCACAATAAAACAAACCAACAACCACAATACATCCCAAACATCATTCCAAACGTTGTTCCAAACGTTACGCAAGCTTCACACTCCAAAATTGGCAACCGAGTATGCAAACGTCGTGAATACACTAAATTAAAAGTATTGTTACAAACTGTTTTTTCAACAAGCATTCAGAAACTACAAATTGTTTTCATTCAATCTACTCAGCTAACAGGGAAACTAGCTGACACACCACTACCACCGTCACCGAAAGGGTCTCTAGGATTCGGGAATCGGGGAGTGGGGCCGGAGTTGTAGTTATACTGTTGCATGTTCCTAAGACGCCGTAGCTCTTCCAGAATTTGCAGGTTAATGGACTCCTGCGTCTTCAGCCTCTCATTCTGCTCCTTCAGCTGCTCAGCCATAGCCGCCCGTTGCGCCCTCTCCTCTCGAAGTTTCGAGCTCATCTCAGCCATTTCGGATGGTACACACTCCGTCGAGGTCGCATGGGCCCCCCGAACATTGGGTGGTGTCCAGTACAGGGAATGAGCGTTCCCCGTACCGTACACCGCTCTCTTGCGGTACCCATCCGCGACTCTGAACCAAATTGTGCTCGGTTCTACACCTACATTCTCGGGCGCTGGCCTCCATATACGAATCCTACAAGAAATTGGGGTCATGATTAGGTGAGTTCTAAAGAAAAAAAGTAAAGAAGCCTTATGCTTGAAACTTACCCAAATTTCGACGTCCTTCTCTGTAGCGAACGATCGACCGGTGGCGTCGTCCCCCTTGGTCTTCGTGGCGAGAAATAGCTGCGCAGGCGGAGGGAATTCTCCTGTTTTCTTCTTCAACTGTTGGCAGTACATGTAGATTTCTCATTTATATTTATAATGAAAAAATTAAATAAGAATCCAAAATAAAAATCAAAGGTAAGGAAATACTAACATTCACAGCCCGTTGGTGCATCGACTGCGACCCACCGTAGTGGGTGCGTTCCGCCTCCACCTCGGGGTCCCCTCCCCGCCTCTTGTTTTTCTTTGTCTGAACGGATCTTTTAAGGAACTTCGGGTCGGAGCGGGCTATTTTGAACTGTTGGATGGCGTCACCTACAATTTATACACTTTGAGATCAATAAGTGTTTTGAAGATATATACAACTTTCTATTCAAGTACTAACACTAATTGAGTAATCGAACCTTTAAGGAATTTCTGTGCCCTTTCATCGTTCGCCAACTTATACATCATGTCTTTGTGTCTTTCCTTCGCGACATCCATGTATCGGTCTCTCACAGTCACCTCGAGACCCTCGTTGTAAAAGTGTTTAAACTGCAAGATCGTTTGTTGTCATTGTATTAGTAATCTGTAAACAGTAACAGATAATTAATAAAATTCAAAAATTGGTGTACCTTGAAGTTGGCAAACCACTTCTCCCGTTGCCACAGAGGCAACTTTGTCCAACTCGTGCAGTAAGTAGTCAAGTCATTCATAAAACTATCCTTCACACCAGTCACCACCGCACGAGTATGAAACCTATACCAAAGAGTGAAATAAGATGATGTCTCACAAAAAAAGGAAATACATTGTCTCACCATGTGGACTCGGGGTCAATAATTAGGCGTCCGTCGTCTGTATATCGAAACCCTTCATCCTGTTGTGGTTGCTCGTTGTTCACCTCCTCCTCATTATCATCATGTTGGACCTCGTTCTGGTACTTCAGCCGGGTCTCCTCCTGGTCCTCCTGCTGCTGCCGGCCCCTGCTGCTGCTCCCACTACCATACTGCAGTCTGCTGCCCAACGTCATATCTGCAGACATAGTAGAAAGTTAGAAATTGACATCATAATATTGAAATAATTTGCCCAAAATATATAATGCAGATTACTATGTTGAAATAATATAACTAAAACTATACCCTACTAGAAATCATCGTCACTGTCGTTGTCATCTTCCAATAATAGTAATTTGGGCTAAACCCATTTGAGATAATATGTTCCTTAATCAAAATACTATCCAAGAATTTGATGTTCTTACATTTCACACAAGGACACCTAAATCTACCCTCTGACGCGTATTCGGGATGGGTTTTAGGGAACTCAAGAAAGCGAATAACACCCTCTAAAAATTCCTTTGTGGGACGTCGTTTCTTATCGAATCTTTCCCATACATCCATTTTCGTTCCTGTCTCTTCCTTTTTTTTATCTAAAAAAATTGAGACAATAACCACATACAAATTATTTCCTCTAAAGTAATTTACTAATATATATACACTAGTCAAATATTCTGTAAAATTCTCAATTCACCTAAACATAGTACTATTTCCACCCAATCCGTCCATAATTACATCACTAAATCGGCATAATTGTGTTTCACTTCCAATTTCCTAACACATCAAAACAACCCAATTCATTCAACTACTTAACCACAAACCCGAATTTTATACTAACAATCTACCTATTTCAAATTGGGGAACCTATTGGGCGTAACATTCTAACTACGCTAAATATTCCAACAACTAAGAAACTATCCAACCCAATAACTAATTTATTTAAATCGATAAAAACAAAAATTAACAAATAATTGAAACTAAATAAAAATAGATAAACATACCTTAATGAAAATGGGATAATTGAAGAAGGAATGAAGAGGAAAGGAGGAGGGGCGAGTTTTAGAGAAAGGAGGGAGGGTTTTTAGAGAGATAGAGTGAAATGGGTGAATGAGCCGGGGGAGGGGGGTGTTCGTTAATTTAAAAAAATTTAACATCTTTAGCGACCGAAAGCGGTCGCGTGCCACTTTTTTTAGCAACCGATTTCAGTCGCTAAATCTGTCGCTATTTCACTAATTTAGCGACCGAAATCGGTCGCGCGCCCATTATTTTAGCGACTGATTTCGGTCGCTGAGGATAATTAATTTTTTAAAAATCCGTCTCCTCGTCCAGCGACTAATATCAGTCGCGCGTTGTACTTTCAGTCGCAAAATTAGCTACTGAATTTATCAGTCGAGCGTGGTTGGTAGCTATATGAAGTATTTCTTGTAGTGCATGAGCGTCGAGACCTAGAATAAGCTCACCCAAATAAGCAAATAGGGTGATTGTCCGTGTTCCACACCCATTACGACATCCAAAGCCCGAGGGTTACCCCAACCCTCGCACGCCCTCGCATCCTCGAAAAGATAATAACAAGCCGTCGCGATGTTAAAAGCACGCCTACATGCAAGAGCCGAAATATCGTAGGAACCAACCTGTGAGAATATCCTAAAAAGCAACTCTAGATCAATGTCATCGGTCCCAAAGAAAACTTTAGCCTCCTCCAACGAAGAAAGGTCCAAAAAATGACGAAACCGCTCCACAAAAGCATCATCTCCAAAAGGCACACAAGGTCGAACAGAACTCCACCCACCTATAGCATCTAGCTCCTCAGGGAGAGGACAAATCTTACCCCCGGGAAAAGCAAAAACATGACCTTTTGTGTCCCAAAAGTTAGAGCATGCCAGTAGGAAGTCTTCTTGTACCTACACTCGACTCAACGCAACGATCATTGACAAACCATCATTTGAACAAACCTCAGGGACCTGCAAATGCAACCCGCATTTTAGGAAAACATACAAACAACCTAAAAAAATCAACCCTAGGTACACGCACTCACCGATCGAGGCCCCGAAGTGTCACGGGAGACTCTCGAAGCGTAGGCCCCGAAGCAGTTGGCGGCCTGCCACAACCGTTGATGGCAAGCTGACAAAACCTGAAAGGAGAAACCACACAAGTTAGTCAAACAAAACTTAACTCTTAGAACCCAAACCCAAAACAGAAACCGAAACTTACCAGGTATACCCGGCCGCGCCACTCTATCCCGGCGTCCATCTCCTCGGCAGAGCACAGGGGCAGAGGCTCGACAAAAGCTACCCTGATTGCATCTATCCTAAGCAGTGTCAGAGGGAAGTCTGGGGGCTGAATAGCAACAGTCAGATCAGCCAGCTGAAAGAAAGGCAGCCGATCAAAAACTAGAAAATACTAAGCCATAAAAAGGAAACAAGCTTTAAAACTAAATAGCAACCGAAACTTACCAGGTATACCCGGCCGTGCCACTCTATCCCAGCGTCCATATCCTCGGCAGAGCACAGAAGCAGAGGCTCGGCAAAAGCTACCCTGACTGCATCTACCCTAAGCAGCGTTAGAGGGAAGTCTGGGGGCTGAATAGCAACAGTCAGATCAGCCAGCTGAAAGAAAGGCAGCCGATCAAAAACTAGAAAATACTAAGCCATAAAAAGGAAACAAGCTTTAAAACTAAATATCAAGTACTCACCACGAGGCGGTGGCAAGCTAGTCGCTGGCTGACATGAGATAGATAGGAGGCACCAGGCACCAGGAATGCATCGCCTCCTTCTCCATCCCTGCCTTCGAGGAGCTCTGCGGCGGTCGGTGGCCTAAACATGGTCCAGAGAGAATCAACCGGCACCCTGAAGTCGTCGTACAAGCACTGACGCATCAACCGTTTGCCCAGGTACCAAATCGGGCGAAACAGCACAGGAAGGAGCATCCTCCTGTAGCTCCGAGGCCTCAACTCCGCCGCCACATAATCAGGCACACCCTCATAGTCGGCCCGAGGATGGGCCATGAACTACACAAACAAAAGTAGCGTTTCAATGACCCCAAACTCCTGGAGGATATCAAGTAAAACGAGCCAAAAAGAGAAAACTTACGTCCTCGAGGCGTAGTCGGTTGACCGATACGTTCTCCGACGGATAGTGGCTGGTCGTACTCTTAGGCTGGGCCAGCCTCCATTCGATCCCCGCCGAGAATCTAGTCGGACGAGCCCGCACCGTTTTAGGTTCCAGGCAGGGGAAGTAGGAGTAAATCCAGGCCTGCAAAACCCCAAAACATCCTTAGTAAAACCAAGCTAAGTTAAACAAAACCCGAGAAACAGGTATGGAAACAATTACTAACCTCCAGCACGAGACCTGGGCCCACGATGGGCAAAGCTGAGGTGGACTCCACCTGCAACGGCCTCACCATGACTTGCAAGCAGCGAGTCATCTCCGCGAAAGCCGCGGTCACCCAATCAAAGCGCCCCAGCTGACTTAGATCGGCTAGGAGAAGCAAAATCCTAGTACTAAACCTCTCGCCCTTATCCGAGAAGTGGGTCAACCCTAGGAAGTACCATAACAACAACTGGGCATCCTGCTTCGGCGTGTTGGGTGCTCGACCCTCTAACACCGCCACCCTCTCAAAGTGATCGGTGATGTACGAACTCACCAGAGCATGAGGCGTACTGTAAGCCTCATGCTCCAAACAATCCCCGATGAGGCCCCGGACCTCATCACTATCTGGCCTAGGGCCCTCGGCAGCCCACCTAATCCTCTCAGGACCCCAGGACAAGCCCGTAATAACCCCGAAGTCCTATAGAGTCATCCCGTCCTCCCCAAAGGACATGTGGAAAGTCGAGGTAGTGTCGTGAAAGCGATCTACCATCGCTCTAATCATCATAAGGTTGCACTTAGTCTTGCAACCCACCAACCTAACCCACTGCTCAACCACGGGACCCAGAGCGGTCCTCGCGATAATCCCCTTCGCCGCGGGGGTCAACTTTTGAGAATATATCTCAAGGCATGTCGTAAAACCCGAAAAGGTCCTCATCGAACCTGGGGGCTACAAACCGAAGCAATATAAGTATAAACGAAACAAACCAAACTCAACCCGAGCCAAAATTCAAAACGTAAACTAATAAACACGAATAGGATACTCACCATACCCTGCACAGTGCAGTGAGAAACGTGTAGGTCGGGACGAAACAACAACTGGTGACCGTCCCAGTCCTGAGCCCACTCGGGATCCTCGTAACCGATCTCCTCGTCATCTGGTACGGGAATCGGGACGTGAGCCCTCCTAGCAACCGTCTCGGGAAGCCTCCGCTTCCTTACCCTATCAAAGTCGGCCTCATTGATGGCCTATGGATCACGACGCTGCGATGGAACGCTTCGTCGTGATCCATAGCCCACTAGTACCAACCTTAGAAGCTCCCTCAGGATGCTCGGTCTCACCTCTAGCTATAAAACCAAGCAAAATACAAAAGACCATGCCTTAGGTCAGGCTAAAGCAGCTTAAACAAGTCAAAATAAGGTCAAAATTTTGGATAGAGATATCAAAAACACCTATTTTCAACCCCGATCACAATGGAAGTGGTTTCGGGAAAATCCGACATCGTTATGACACATTTTGGTCCGTCGTAAGTCACACAAAACCTCACGGAAGGCCCTAGAGGCCATTCTAGCTCACGAAAATTGACAAAGGATTCACCCACATCATTACAAACTCTAATTGAGCAAGATTACATAAGACAAGCAAGTACGAGAATTACCAAGAAAATGGTCCCTAACCCTAAGCATTTTGGGTTTATCTCTATAGAAGGCCATTGTCATACCTCCAAGTATCCTATCAAGCTTCTAACTACCCTAACAAGCTCTATTCGACCCTAATTTAACAATGGGATTAAGCACAAACATCGAAACTTAGCAAATTTAAAATACCCAAATCGATTTTCTAGGGTTTCAACAAAAACGACCCACATTCAATCAAATTAAGCAAAATCGATAATAGACGAGTAAAGAACACGTACCCGGAGTCGACATTCTCTCGTATGGCAAGAATCGAGACGGAAATTGGTTAGAAAAAATCGAGGAGGCGATATGGGGGCGAAAGGGGTGACGCGTTTGAATTTTGTGACAAATAAAACGACACCCCAACATTCACTGACTTAAAGCAAACCCGACCCACAAGAATCTGGGCGCCTCAGGTTGCGCGTCCAAAACCTGGACCACTGAAGACCATGCGCCTGAGAATTGGGGCGCTGAGGAATGCGTGTCCTACTAGTCCAACACAAGACTAAGACGAGAACAAACGAGGCTTAATATCCGATATACGCAAAACACGCACCCTTTAAACAAGAGAACGAATAACGACGAACCAATTACTAACCGATATCACTAAAGCACACCTACAGGTCGACCCCAAACAAAAAGCAGTAATAAAGCAAGCACAAAGGACCACGACCAACGAAATGATTGCGCTTGACCGCGTGACGAAACAAACAAAACAAATCTACAACCCCAAAGCACTCAAAGTACTCTGTTATCCTAGCAAGTCCCTAAGCGCTCAATTTACATCCCAGGGGGTTATTATTTTAACACATTCCCGGAAGAATTCACTAAGCAAATGCAAGCCCAAGAACTAATGCAAACACCATTATGCACTCATTAAGAGCTTACACATCAACACTAGTAATTTAAAGGCAAAACAATCACTAAATCCAAACAATCACTCATCAATAGACCAGGGATAGTCAGTCAGAAACTTTCCCGAAGAAAGCAATAGACCCGGGATAGGCAGAAACTTTCCCGAAGAAACTAACGCAGCCACCCAAGAGGGATAAATCTAACGCAGCCACCCGAGAGGGATAAATCTAACGCAGCCACCCGAGAGGGATAAATCTCACGCTGCCACCCGAGAGGGATAAATCTAACGCAGCCACCCGAGAGGGATAAATCTAACGCAGCCACCCGGGAAGGATAAATCTAACTTAATACAACCACCCGCAAGGGATTAAATCAAAAACACCAATAAATACTTAAGAAAAAGGTCTGAAACTAACGAAACAGCAAAACCGAGATGAGACGACAAGCACGGTCCCGGACCCCGACAGGCAACCACAGGCGAAGACGTCAGGTATGATTTCTAAGCCTTGACTAGCGAGCCTCACCACGTAGTCCAACGGACTTAAAACGACCCGACCAGACAGTCACCAGGTCGTAATCCTCGATTGACCTGGGTGGCTATACTTTGACTTTCGCCTTGTCCAAGCCTCAGTCAAAGTGGGGGCTTCTGTAGACACCCATATTTGGACCTGGTGGCTGCAGGAGTGCCCAACCAACACCCGATGACGATCGAACTGCTATGCGACGCGGGTTCGCGATGTTTTAGATAGTTTTCCTATAAAACGGATCAAATAGCTACTCTGAAAAATTAAATTAACGTCAAGGCAGCCCTAGTCGTGTCATTACGGTCGCATAGACACTAATTAGAGTCAATTCCGACACCGGGACCCTGAGTCAGTCCCGAAACTCGAACCGAGTTAGCATCGCGTCAAGTGAACCTCGGGACGCACATCCTAGGCCCACTAAATACCACGACGCTAGGTCAAAGCGGGGGAGACTTAATCCCCAAGCATTGTATTATACGCTCGCCTCTCGGTTTTGGAAAGTATAAAAATCATATCTTTAAAATCCCGGGCGCCTCACTTGGCGCGCCTGAGTCTTCCCACGCCTAAACCCAGGCGCCTGAATTCTGGTGCGCCTGGACACAGGCGCCTATCCCGGTAACGAGAGCCCAAAACACCTATAAATACCCCCCTTTTGTCCCCTTCATTCGACACAATTCATACATTTCTCTCTTCCCTCTTCACTCGTAAAGAGTTTCTCGCTAAGGGCTCGCACTCCGACACCCGAGGCAAACGATCCACTCGATCGTAGTTCCGATAAAATGACATCGATGCTACTCCTCACCTTCGAGCACTCCACTCGATTCCGAGGTGCCTGTATTCGACCACCCTTTCATAGTCTAGTAACGGAATTCTGCCGGGTTAGCCGCAGAATCAGTCAGTAACAACGAAGCTCTGCCGAAATAGCCGCAGGATGGGTCGACGGTAACGGAACTCTGCCAAAATCACTAGGCAAGCTAGGAGGATCCGCCTTTTGAAGTCAAATCGTCACTAGATTGTCATCTAAACAAAACTTTACACTTTTGTACTTTTAATATGCACTACGATAATGTCAAACGTGGACACTAGGTCCACTACACATACTAAAACACGTAACGTCCCAACTTCAACCACAAATACTAAAATACTCTAAGTAGACCCGAGTAGTTCAGAGATCCGTTTTCAACTATATATGCATCGTGTCCCGTTTAGCGTATACTGGGTGCAACTCCTCACTATGTGATTTACTTACGTTCGCATTTACAGTTTTTCGTATGATTTATTGCTTTTATGACTTTATAATCGCATGCTAAATCACCTAACACGGAAATCAAAACGTAAATCAACTCAAATTGAACAAAACGATGGTCGAGTTCCGTACTAGTCTCGGTGCTCGCCATGCATGGTTCGACGCATCCCTATTAATACCGAGCCGACGCATCTTAAGCAGAATACCGGGTAAGGTATACCACGAGAACGACTAATATCCGTATTATCGCGTTAAAACTGACTTGCTAATACCTATAATATTAGTACTCTCTACTCTCCTATGTGCATCTTTTCACGGCCTGCTTTTCACGTGAAATTGCATGCAAAGAATGTAAACACAACTACTTCGACGACAAAACTTACTTGTCCTTAAAAAACCGACATAGCAAAAGGCATAGGGTTAAAACAATGGATGTTACGGTATTTCCGCCACAACAAAGGAACGAAGTTATCAGCACACCGATTGATTAGTAGAGGCCGCTACGTGCGGGCGGGATTGGGTGTCGATGTCTAGCGGACATTGGCTTCCCAATACGTACCCTCACCCCTTACTCAGAATCGACGGTTTCCGGATGTCCGAAACCATTGGCAATGAGAGTCATTCCAGGCATGGAGTGCTTAAGGGTACAAGTCTTTATCTTTAGGTCCCGTGCCCCTCAGCTTTGAGCCGACCAAGGATCAAAGTTGACTTATACAGTTTTCGAGTCCCAATAATTGACTCGGTGACGACTCTACAAATCGGCAACGAATTCGGTTCACTATAAAGGTCGCCTTACCAAACATATCAGCCTTTAAACATTTACAACCACGACTCGATCGATTCCAACGAAAACACAGGCGCTCGCGCCCGTCAAGTACAAGTCTGAATCGGCATCTGAATCGAGGTCCGAGACTTCGCCCCAAACGCGAGATCGGACCGGCCCCCGACCGGGAGGGGGCCGCGTGGGAGGCCCCTGCCATTGAAAAATCCGGTCGGTCCCGCGCGGGGCGCTGGACGGTGCGAATGGACGTCCACAGCTGGTTCACTAGCAAGTTCTCCGACGGGTAGTGACTCGTCGTACTCTTGGCTTAAGCCAGTCTCCACTCGATCCCTGCCGGGAACCTAACCGGACGAGCCCGCACCGTCTTGGGTGCCAATCGAGGGAAATAAGAGTAAATCCAATCCTACAAAACCCAAAGGAAAACATCATTAGCAAAACTAGACCTAACCAAGCAAAACCCGAGAAATGAATAAAGGGACTATGACTAACCTCCAGCACGAGACCTGCGCCCACGATGGGCAAAGTCGAGGCCGATTCCACTTGCAATGGCCTCACCATGACCTGCAAGCAGCGGATCATCTCCGCGAAAGCCGCGGTTACCCAATCAAAATGTCCTAGCTAATCTAGAACAGCTAGGAAAGGCAAAATGCTAGTACTAAACCTCTTGCCCTTATCCGAGAAGTGGGTCGATCCTAGGAAATACCACAACCATAGTCGGGCATCCTGCACCGGCATGTTGGGTGCTCGTTCCTCTAATGTCGCCACCCTCTCGAAGTGGTCGGTAATGTACGAACTCACCAGAGCATGAGGCGTACTATAAGCCTCACGCTCCAAACAATCCCCGATCCATCCCCGGACCTCGTCGTTATCTAACTTAGGGCCCTCAGCAGCCCATCTAATGAACTCCGGACCCCAGGATAAACCCGTAATTACCCTGAAGTCCTCCAAAGTCATCTCGACCTCCCCGAAAGACATGTGGAAGGTCGAGGTAGTGTCGTGAAATCGATCTACCATCGCTCTGATCACTATAAGGTTGCACTTGGTCTTGCAACCCACCAACCGGGCCTAGACCCGTCCTCGCGATAATCTCCTTTGCTGCGGGACTAAGCTTCTGAGAATAGATCTCCACACATGTCGTAAAATATGAGAAGGTCCTCATCGGACCTAGGGGCTGCAAACTGAGACAGTACAGGGATAAATAAACCAAACCAACTTAAACCACAATTTAAAGCCTAAACCAATAAGCATGAGTCGAGATACTCACCAAGCCATGCACAATGCGGTGAGAGATGTGCAAATCAGGACGGAGCAACAACTGATGGTGTGGACGTCCGTCCGCACCACCCGGCTCCCTGCGCGCGCCCGCGCGGGAGTGACCCGGTTTCCAATCGCGTTGGCCACCCACGCGGCCCCCACCCGGTCAAGGGTCGGTCCGATCTCGCGTTTGGGGCGAAGTCTCGGACCTCGATTCAGATGACGATTCAGACTTGTACTAGACGGGCGCGAGCGCCTGTGTTTCCGTTGGAATAGATCGAGTCGTGGTTGTAAATGTTTAAAGATTGATATGTTTGGTAAGGCGACCTTTATAGTGAACCGAATTCGTTGCCGATTTGTGGAGTCGCCACCAAGTCAATTATGGGGACTCGAAAACTGTATAAGTAAACTTTGATCCTTGGTCGGCTCAAAGCTGAGAGACACGGGACCAAAAGATAAAGACTTGTACCCTTAATCACTCCATGCCTGGAATGACTCTCATTGCCAATGGTTTCGGACATCCGGAAACCGTCGATTCTGAGTAAGGGGGGAGGGTACATATTGGGAAGCCAATTTCCGCTAGACATCGACACCCAATCCCACCCGCACGTAGCGGCCTCTACTAATCAATCGGTGTGCTGATAACTTCGTTCCTTTGTTGTGGCGGAAATACCGTAACATCCATTATTTTAACCCTATGCCTTTTGCTGCTATATCGAATTTTTAAGGACAAGTAAGTTTTGTCGTCGAAGTAGTTGTGTTTACATTCTTTGCATGCAATTTCACGTGACAGGCAGGCCTTGAAAAGATGCACATAGAAGGGTAGAGAGTATCAGTATTATATGTATTAGCAAATCAGTTTTAACGTGATAATACGGATATTAGTCATTCTCGTGGTATACCTTACCCGATATTCAGCTTAAGATGCGCCGGCTCGGTATTAATAGTGATGCGTCGAGCCATGCATGGCGAGCACCAGGAATAATACGGAACCCGACCATCGCTTTGTTCAGTTTTAACTTATTTACGTGTTGATTTCCGTGTTAGGTGATTTAGCATGCGATTATTAGGTCATAAAAGCAATAAATCATACGAAAACTGTAAATGCGAACGTAAGTAAATCATGTAGTGAGGAGTTGCACCCAGTATACGCTAAACGGGACACGATGCATAGATAATTGAGAACGGATCTCTGAACTACTCGGGTCTATTTAGGGTATTTTAGTTTATAGTTGAAGTTGGGATGTTACTTGTTTTAGTATGTGTGGTGGACCTAGTGTCCACGCTTGACATTATCGTAGTGCATAATGAAAGTGCAAGAATGTAAAGTTTTAATTAGATGACAACCTAGTGACGATTTGACTTCAAAAGGCGGATCCTCCTAGCTCGCCGGGTGATTTTAGCAGAGTTCTGTTACCATTGGTCCCTCCTGCGGCTAATCCGGCAGAGCTCCGCTACTATTTGCTAGTTCTGCGGCTAATCCGGCAGAACTCCGTTAGACTCGAGGGTGGGGGGGGGGGGCTAGTCGAACACAGGCACCTCGGGATCGAGTGGAATGCTCGAAGGTGAGGAGTAGCGTCAATTTTGCTTTTATCGGAACTACGATCGAGTGGATCGTTTGCCTCGGGTGTCGGAGTGCGAGCCCTTAGAGAGAAACTCTTAATGAGTAAAGAGGGAAGGGAGAATGAGAATGAAGAGGGTGGAGCGGGGTATTTATAGGTGTTTTCGGCCCTCGTCACCCGGATGGACGCCTGAGGTCTGGCGCACCAAAACTCAGGTGCCTGGGTTTAGGCGTGTAAAGACTCAGGCGCGCAAGGTGAGGCGCTCGGGTTTTGAAGATACGATTTTGATACTTTCCAAAACCGAGAGGTGCGCGTATTATACAATGCTTGAGGACTAAGTCTTCCCCGCCTTGACCTAGCGCCGTTGCGCCTAATGGGCCTCGGGCGTGCGTCCCGAGGTTCGCTTGGCGCGGTGCTGACTCAGTTCGTGTTTCGGGACCGACTCGGGGTCCCGGTGTCAGAATTGACTCTAATTAGTGTCTATGCGATCGTAATGACACGACTAAGGCTACGATGATGTTAATTTAATTTTTCCGAGTAGTTATTTAATCTGTTCTATAGAAAAACTATCTAAAACATCGTGAACCCATGTCGCGTTGCAGTCCGATTGTCATCGGGTGTTTGTTGGGCACTCCTGCAGCCACCAGATCCAAATCTGGGTGTCTACAGATGGTCGTCCCAGTCCCGAGCCCACTGAGGATCCTCGTAACCAATCTCCTCGTTCTCTTGCGCGGGAACCGGGACATTAGACCTTCTAGCAATCGTCTCAGGCAGCCTACGCTTCCTTACTCTATCGAAATTGGCCTCATTTATGGCCTCTAAATCACGGTGCTGCAAAGGAACACTTCATCGTCTCCTACGAATCCCGCGGGGAGTCAGTGAACTCGTCCCGGTGGCCTCACCACTGGTGCCAGCCAAAGAAGCTCCCTCGGGACGCTCGGTATCATCTCTGGCTGCAAAACCAAGCAAAAAACGCAAAAATACACGCCTCAGGTCAGGCTAAAGCAGCTCAAACAGGTCAAAATAAGGTCAAAATTTTGGATAGAGGTAGCAAAACTCCAAAAAGCCCACTAGCACCCATTTCCGACCCCGGTCACAATAAAAGTTGTTTCGGGAAAATCCGACATCGTTATGGCACTTTTTGGTCCGTCATAAGTCACACAAAACCTCACGGAGTGCCCTAGAGGGCATTCTAACTCACAAAAGTCGACATGGAAGTCACCTATAATGTCACAAACACTAATCGAGCAAGATAACGAAAGACAAGTATGGGAATAACCGGGAAGACGATCTCTAAACCCTAGCATTTCGAATTTATCCCATGGGAGACCATTAATACACCTCAAAATCTCCTATCAAGCTTACGACTACCCTAATGAGCTCTATTCAACCTTAATTTAACAATTGGTCCAAGCACAAACATCGAAGCTTAGCAAATTCAAAATGCCTAAATTGATTTTCTAGGGTTTTAACAAAATCAACTCACAATCAACCAAATTAAGCAAAATCGACAATAGGCGAGTAAGGAACGCTTACCCGACGTTGACATAATCATGTATGGCAAAAATCGAGACGGAAATCGGTTGAACAAGTCAAGAAAACAAGATTGAGCCGGGGGAGTCGTGCGTCTGAATTTTAGAACGAATAACTCATTCCTCCTCCTTTGCTGATTTTAAACGGGTCTGACCCACAAAACCCAGGTGCCCCGGTTCGAGCGTCCTTCTCCTAGACCGCTGGGGGCTCGGCGCCTGAATTTGAAGGCGCAGCAGGACGCGCGTCTGACTACTCGACCCAAGACTAAAACAAGAGCAAACGAGACATGGTATCCAATATCCGCACAACACGCACTCGTAAACCAAGCAAAATAAACAATGACAAAGCAATTTACTAACCGATACCGGCAAAGCAAGCTTGCAAACACCCTTTAACCGAAATCTGCCCAGACAAAAAAATAATAATAAAACAACCACAACAAGCATAAAAACCTCGACTAACAAGAATACTCAAGCTCAAGCACATGGCAAAGCAAAGCGAACCCGAGCAAAGTCCGAACAAATCCGAGCAAAATAAAACAACTCCGCAAAGCAAGATTAAGCTAACCAAAATAAATGAATATCTGCGAACTTTTTTTGAGCCTAACGGTTCATAGGCATCCTGAAGGCAATTCAAGTTCGAGTGGATACTGACACACTCGAACATTTTTCGAGCCTAACGGGTCATAGGCATCCTGAAGGCAATTCAAGTTCGAGTGGATACTGATACACTCGAACATTTTTTCGAGCCTAACGGGTCATAGGCATCCTGAAGGCAATTCAAGTTTGAGTGGATGCTGACACACTCGATCATTTTTTCGAGCCTAACGTGTCATAGGCATCCTGAAGGCAATTCAAGTTCAAGTGGATACTGACACACTCGAACATTTTTTTGAGCCTAACGGCTCATAGGCATCCTAAAGGCAATTCAAGTTCGAGTGGATACTGACACTCGAACATTTTTTCGAGCCAACACAAATAAAGATGCTTATTTAATTAGTCGTTTGATTAATTGTACACCAAGCAAAGTCACTAGTATATAGGGCATGGATGGTTCACTTTATTTTTTAAGCAATTTTATGTTGAAAACCTCTATTCTTTTTCCAATCCTTTGGTGTAATCTGAACAAGTGAATCAGATGGCTTTCTTAAGCTTTCCCACTGCATTCCTTGTATTGAAAATCTATCACTTCTATATGAACTGAACAACTTTTTGTCCATGATTTATGTTTATGTTTTGTAATTGCATTTCTTTTGTTTATAACACATCAGTCGGTATCAGAGTTAACATTCCTTTCGACCTGTGGCGCCTTTTCTTTTAGATCTTCAAGAAAAACACAAAAATATTTAATCTTTCCTTGTTGCCTTCATGAAAAAAACAGGAGTTCCAAACTAGAATACAGAAAACCTTCACGAAAATGGTTGATCCATCACTGACAGATGAGGTGAAACAACTAAAAGATCAAATATAAACCCTGATCCAAATAGTTGCAACTTTGTCTTTACAAGCTGGAAGATTTGGGAGTAACAACAACAATCTGGTAAGGTCTCCCGCCATCAAGTTCCCCACTTTTGATGGTGATGATATAGAAAACTGCTGGTTGTTTAAATGTGCGCATTTCTTTTCTATTACTGAGTTAGATGAGGCCACAAAAGGTTACATATGCTGCCATGCATCTTGAGGCTAAGGCCTTAGTCTAGCATCAAGCCTTTGTAAAGAAAAAAGAAACACAACCACACCTCTTAGATGGAGTAAATATGAGGCAACCATAAAGGTTAGATTTGAAGATATACATGAAGATCCAATGTCTAAACTACTTCAACTTAAACAAACCAGTTCTATGCAAGCCTATAATGATGTGTTTGATGTGCTAATCAGTAAGTTATATTCACATCCTGATTATGCTATGATTTGTATTTTTATCTGGGTTAAATGAGGGAGTTGCATTTATGGGGAGGATGCTTAAGCCAAAGACCATTCTTGATGCTTATGGCTTAGTCAAACTCCAGAAACCTTCATAAGAATACAATCCAAACAAAATCCAAAACAGCCAAGCCACTCCTCTCCAAAAACACCCTTGCTCCCCACCCCAAAAACATCTTCCTTCTTTACACCAAAATCCTACAATAGTCCACAAAAAACATCGCACACACCACAAAAAATTCCTGTTACACCTTCCACCAGTTCACAAAAGTAAACACCCAAGTTTAGACCTTTTAACACTGAAATAGAGAAGAAAAAGGCCAAGGGATTATGTGGACATGACACAGGTCCATGTCCAGCGCGGTCAGGCGCGGGTTTTGTCAGGCGGATGTTCTACTGTGAGATTGATCTTGAATTGAATTTAAATGATAATGGACTCGCCACTGAACTTTGTGGGAGTTCGGACCCATTTGAATCCACTCTATACTTAGGCATATCGCACACAAAGCACGACTTGCCTTATAATACTAGAGCTTGAGGGGTTCGTCCCTTTGCATAACAATACCAATGTCGAATTATTGATTATCATATATCGAATGACTCTCATTGCCAATGGTTTCGGGCGTCCGGAAATCGAAGGTTCTTAGTAAGGGATGAAGGTACGTGTTGGGAAGCTCTCGAAGGACAGTCAACCTTGCCTACACATAACGGCCTCTACTAAGATATCGATTCGTGTTTACGCGCGTTAGTAAGATGACAAAATGTTATGACCAACATTGTTTCATGCTAGACATGCGAATTTTTATGTTCACTACGTCGTTTAATGCATCTCGATTTGTACTGTCGAAGTCAGATTTTGCATGTGGGTTCATTTAATAGCAATAAATGCCACGCAATGAATTAAATAACTTGAAAATAGAGATTACAAGTAACAGTGCGGAATACAACCCAGAATTAAGAATACAACAAGCGATTATAATATCGAGTTAGAAATGGTAACATAAACTATATACGGACTCGTAAATAGAAACGCAAACTGAAACCGTAAACCGAATGATTGGACAGATTCCAATCAGTTACGCATTATGTTGCATACTAATGGGAGGATAGAGGTTCAGGCGTGTGAGCTCGTGCGGCCTAGAAGTCAGGCGCAGAGAGCTCGACGTCCTAACCTTCAGGCGCAAACACTAGGGAGCCGAATCGGCGGCGTAAGGGACCAAAGCGTGATGCAAGCTTGATCCCGAGGCCTCGAAGTCTCGTTCCAACTTATCCTAATGAAATTTGGTTGCCTTGATTTATCGAATATCAAGTCTGACTAGGGAGTCGTTGATATAGGATTAGCGTCGCGAGGCGTTCACTCAAAGTCGTAAAGGGAATATGATGATAGAGTGAAAATAGACAAGAAATGTGGGTTTTAAAATAAATTACGCAATATATTGACACGTGCCGACTAGCGTCGCAAATATGATTCCCTAGGCGGAACTTGTATCGTTGTTTGACTCTTTTGTAAGTCCACGATACCTTGTTTTGGCCTTCATTGGGTATTTGTTCCTAATCATCCCGATTTATGATTTGGATCAAATATATTGACCTAATACGAATATCGGATCCCTCTGTATCGTGATGTCGTTGTCGGGTCTTGTGGACCGTACGACGCTCAGATTGACGTCATTAGGTTTCGTATTAGTTCGAATCTTGATGGCTCTTTATGCGTGACTTTTGATTACAGAATCGACATCCAACATTTTGGAGATATGCTTATAAATGACATCGAAAACATACGACGAAGGATTCTAGATCACATCGTAACCTGTAGGTCAGGTGCCTGACCAGCGGCGCCTCGACCATTAGGCGCCTGGGGTGGCGCGCCTCAAGCGTGAGGCGCCACCCCCCGTGCGTCCTGTCCGGCTGTTATACGAACTTTTTTTTGGTTAAAATGTAAATATATTAAAATTGGAAGTATTTACAACCAAAGCTCTTAAGCCATATGATTTTCAGACAAGAAAAATAAAATCAGTCAATTACATAATTTTATTCAGCCATGTCCTATCCTTGCTCGTAGTATCCCCTTTGAGATGTTATCTTATTCTCGTTCTCACTTCTTGTATAATGATGGCAACGCATTTTTCTGGTCTAATCAGCCAGTGTTCCATTCTGCACGTGTTTCGTTGCGTCCAGATATGGTAAATTGCCACGGAGATAATGTCATTGAGTATCCCTACTTTCAGTCTCGAGTATCTCCTGTGACGTCTCTACCTCTTCTCATTATTAATTTCCAGGTCAGTCTCCGTCCAAGTTTGCAATCCATTTATCACCCACTTACTGTAAATGCAGGAAAAGAATAAGTGTTGAACTGATTCGTCCCCCTGATCGCATATGCAGCAGCTAGAATCAGAAGAAATGTTGAGCTTATGCAGTTTGTCTTTAGTATTAAAGCCATTGTTGTAGTAAAGCCAGGACACAAACCCGTGTTTAGGGATAATCCATTTGCCCTAAACAAAATGATGCCAAGTTACTGCAGGTACTGATTATGTCAGCCAAGTATACCCTTTCGCAACGCTATATTCCTTACCCTTACTGCAGCCTCATTCGTTATTCTCATACGCATCAGTCAGCAAGGCTTTGACGGAACATATTTTCTTCCATGCCCAGTTTGTATCATTAGGAGGTAGATAGCTCATCCACGAAGTGCCTTTGAGGTAGGTGCAATGGACCCATTAAACCCATAGTTTGGTCGGACAAGAGAAAATCCACCAAACTAATTTTCCAATGAGCGCTTTATTCCAATTGCTTTCGATTTTGAGACCAAGACCTCCCTCCTTTTTTTCCTTGCATATTCTCTCCCAAGATACAGTCGGCATCTTGAAGCTATTCGAGCCACCGTCCCATAGGAAATTTTTACCTGTAGCTTCAATCTTTGTAATAATCCCTTTAGGCAATATGAAAATGGAAGCCCAGTACGAATGGAGTGTTTTAAGAACAGATTTGACGAGTACTAATCTCCCTGCGTACGATAACTTTCTCGTGCCCAAGCTTCTTATTCTCTCCAGAATTTTGTCTATGAGCGGTTGACAATCTCGAATGCTTAATTTCCCGAGTTTAATAGGTACTCCCAAGTACTTGAAAGGAAGTGTTCCTTCATTGCATCCCGACACATGAGTCACTTTCTGTCTAACCGCCTTATTCATGCCATTAAAATAGACGTTGGATTTGCCTTTACTCATTTACAGTCCTGAGGCTTTAGAAAAAGTAGAGAATGTTCTGAGGATCACCATTATAGAATCAATATCTCCTTTGCAAAATAGGAGCAAATCGTCTGCGAACATCATGCTGCTCAATTTCATCTGCTTACATAACGGGTGGTATCTGAAATTCATAGTAGAAGTAGTATAGGCCAAGAGTCTCGAGAGGTAATCCATGCATGTGGTGAATAACAACGGGGAGAGAGGGTCCCCTTGTCGAAGCCCTCTATTTCCCTTGAACCAGCCAAACATTTCTTCATTTAAACTTAGCGAGTACAAAGCACTCGTGACACATTCCTAAATCAGTTTAATAAACTGGTCAGGAATGTTTATCCCCTTCATCATTTGAAATAAGAAATCCCATTCGATTGAATCGTACGCCTTTTGAAGGTCTATTTTGAATAAGCATCTCGGGGAAATGGCCTTCCTCCCATACAATTTTACGAGGTCCTGACAGATTAAGATATTCTCGATGATACTTCTTCCCTTGATAAATCCACCCTGTATTGGAGAAATCAGATGAGGAAGTACATTTGCCAGTTTCGTGCACAAGATTTTTGAAATGCATTTGTATACCACATTGCAACAAGCAATTGGCCTAAACTGTTTCACAGATGTAGAGCAATTAACTTTGGGGATCAATGTTATGTTGGTGGCATTCAATTGTTTGAGAAGCTTGCCATTAGTAAAGAACTCCTTGACTGTCTCTATTACATCTCTACCCACAATGTCCCAGCTATTCTTGAAGAAATGGCTCGAAAAACCATCCGGACCCGGGGCTTTGTCACTCGGAATGCTAAATATAGTTTTTTTATCTCTTCCTCAGTAACCGTTGCCAACAGCATCGCCCTATGGGTGTGAGAGTGGAAAATGGGCGTGTACTAAAAGAGGGAGGGGGGAAGTTGAGATAGAGGTGACCTAAAACCTCCTAATTCTCTATTTTCAACACGTCTCATTTTTCTTATTCTTATGCACATCTCAACACTTCACTTTCAACCTCTAAAGGCTTGCAACAAGCCAAAGCCAATAATCCACGATAACGTGCAAGTTCAAGTGGTAAGAGCTATACTTTATTTTGATCGGAGAATTTGGTGGTTCAATTCTCACCTGCGACGTGACTAAAAACTTTAAATCAAGGCCCAATGTTTATTCTATTTTCGGTTTTTTTTTTTAAAAAAATTTTCAACCTTCGATATGAGGAGTAGTAAATGTTCCGAGTATTATTTCGTCATCCATAAGGAAACCCGAACACAAGAGTATCGCACTCGCGTCGCCGGTCGCTTATCTCATCACCCCGCATATTTGGTTTTTTAAGGCGAGTCAACACCCTAAAGCGCTTTTTCACTTTTGTTCTATTACTACCGCGTATATATACTTAAAACTATTTTAACACGACTCGAGTGAGCGTCCAATGATGGTATCAACATCGTAAATCCTAATGGTCAAATTACGATGTCGAGATACGTAGGACCTAATACCTACAAGGACAAGTCGTTATCAATTCGGGATAAACGTTATATGATGTCAAATTCGTGCATCATGGACCTATGGTCAATGTCAATGCCGAATAGTGTAAATCGTTTAATCCGAATCGATTCTCTTTCAAAACGAACGCACCCGATTAAAGTTTCTACCAAAAGTCCGTATAATAGCCAGAGAGGATGTAACACCCCTGATTTTATAAATTAAATTAATTTAAACTTATGTTCGTATTTTATTTCGTTTACGATTTAACTCGTAATTCTTAAAATTATTATAAAACGAATTTATCGTTTAATCGTTTCAAACTCCTAAAATTCTACTGGTCTCAAAAATTATTCTTATATTTAAAACATATTTTTATTTTTGTTTTGAATCATTTTATACATTTAATTTAATTCTTATCGAAAGACTATTTCGACAATTTAAATTCTAAATTCTTTTTATTTATTTATATTTAAGCTCGAACTTTCATTTTTCAACTCTGACTCGTCTTAGTAAGAATCGTCAAAACATTTATTATTATTATTATTATTATTTTCTCGAGAAATATTTTACTGATACGCTGTTTTAATTGGCCCAGTTACTTATCCTTCTTGGTCGATTTTAATCTGATTTCTGACTTGGGCTGACTTTTACTTGATGTCTACTCATCAAATCGTAATGCTTTATTTATCAAACTCGTTCACCTAGCCCATCAGTTCTTAAACCGAGTAGACAAATCCTATTGCCTTTAACCTAATTTGAAAACCTCTTTTGTTTTGCTGTATCAGTCGCTCTTCCCCATTATTCATCCCCTTCTTCGCTCACCCTAACCTCCTCCTTCATCTACCTTCATTTCTGACCGCTGCCACCTCCAACCTCCTTGTTGTCTGTCGCGCGTCTGGTGATGCTCGTCACCTTTGTCTCGATTCTTCGTCAGTCATGTTAGTTGTCGGCATTACACTGTCATTGAAGGTAATCTAATACCCTTTCTAATCTCGTTCTTTGGTTTCCTTTCTTTGCTGCTAGTGTGCGTATTGTTGTTGCTGTTTTCGTTCTCTCTCCTTCTCCCATGTTTCGCTCGACTTTAATGTCGAATCTATCGTCCTTTGCTCTCTCTCTCTCATTCTCGTTTTGTTTCTATTCTGCTGTGGTTCGTTGGTTGTTGTACGTTGCTGTTCGGTTCGGTTTCCGTCTCTCTGTCCGTCTTCTTTTCTTCTTCTTTTTCCTTGTATGTTAATTGCTGCGTGCATCTGCTGCTACTGTCTTTGGTTACTGCTACTGGTCTGCGACTCTTTTTTTTCCTCTTCCCCCTGCGTTCTGTTGCTGCTATTACTCATTCCCGTTGCTGTTGTTCGTTGTTTTTAATCAGCCTTTTTATCTCTACTCCATCTTGCTACTTTTGCGTCGATGTTTGTTGCTGCAGTCCTTGTCGTTGTTAGTGATGCGGCTGCGGTTGTCGTTTTTGGCATGTTCAGACGACCATTTCTTTTCTCCGTCCTTCTCCTACTTCCTTTTCATCTACTATACTGCTTTCGATTTATCGAATCTGTGTTTGCTGCTGCTGTACGTTTCTGTTGCCGGAGTTTAGGTCTCTTAATTTTGTCCTTTGTTCCGTTTGGGACTCGATTACTGCTAATACTTTTCGGGTCGATTTTTGTTCTGCTCATTGTCCTTCTTCTATTCGTTGTCGATGTTGCTGTTGTCAGACTGTCAGAATGTTGTCGTTTCCTGCTCGACTTTGGACCCTATTCTTTCCTCCAACTCATTTTATATCCGTCTTGTGATCTTTCTTCTTTCCGTCTTGTGTCGGTTACTCATGTCTCATTCTTTCAGTTTATCTTCTCGACTGTCGCGGTGAATGATGCTACGAAAGACTAGCGGTTCTACAACTTGGAGCTTAAAGACGACATTTCTACTGATTTGAAACTTGGGTTGATCAAGGACGAGTACAAGTTCGTTTCGGATGTCGAGTGAAGGTAACTTTAGGACGTTACTCGGTATTATATTGTATGTTGAGTAGTAGTATGTAGTAGATACTTTACTTTCGATTTTCTAATTGTCTAGCTACATATTATTTGCTAACATTATAATTTTAAATCGTATGCCTTATAAACATTTTATAACTTTTCAATATCGTTTTATAAATCATTATTAATTTTTATTATTAATGATCATTATAATATTTTGTTGGTTATCGTGACACTAGTAACTAAATAATATCAGTTTCATAATTTTTGTTCATATTTCATTAAGTTATTATTTTAACTTAAAATCGTACTATTATATTATAACCGAGATTTGTGTACTGGTTTGATAAATTAATTTTCGTTTTACGACTTATGTTAATAAATTAGAAAATAGTCGTTTTGTTCGAAATACATTTTTGTCAAGGCTATTTTCACTAAATAACTTCTTATCGTTACAATTTATTATTTTTATCAAAATCGGTATTGTTTATTAATAAATTTAATTTAGTTGCTAAAGACATTTGAAAGGTTTTAAATCTCGTTTCGGTTCTAAAACTCCTACGCTATTTATACTTTATCTATATTTATCATTTTGTTTCTAAATCGTATATTTTCAAAAATTTATTGTTTTAACTCGATTTTCTTAAATATTTATAAAGTACTATGTTTTCACTTATTACATTTGATTTGTACCTTTGATAACGAACTTAGAAATATATTAAGTTACGATAACAACGATATTAATAAAATGTTTATTTATCATAAATGCTATTTTGGTACATTTAACTTATTTGAACACTTTATGTATTTCTGTAAGAATATTTCTAATTTACGTAAGTTTCTAAAATTAGTAAATTTCTATAAATAGAAACTTTCCTTTTAACATAAAATGTTTATGTCTTTTACCTTCGTATTATTCATCTTGAACATTCTATTTTGAATATCGATAATGACTTGGTTTTGGAGTTATGAAATGAGGACAAGTGTACGGGTAGAGTAATATACTCTAGGGTATACGTTTTGCCATCAACTATAAAGCTGGTGTGTCTATGTTGAGACGCATTGGTCGTTGAACTGAGCATGGTTTGTGTTCAGGAGTGTGTATATTTTGACCTTAAACTTAGATATCGCATCGTGTAAGTCGCCGTCGAGTTGAACTGGATTACGGTTGGTGTCCAGGAGGGGTGTACATTACTTAAGCCAGGACCTCGCTGCACGCAGTCCTGTTATAGTTGAGTTGCCAAGTTAGAGACCGAAGTCTAATTTGTTTTGGCTAAGTTCTCGAAGCTAGTTTAGTATGATCCTAGTGAAAGTCTATTCCGTAGCACTGATTGATTTCCTTAACGTCATTTTGAATATTAATATTATCGATTGGTTCTGACTTGCAGGTTGGCAGTCGCTTTAAGTTTATCTGAAAGCTTATTTTTATTATATCGTTTTTAATGTTTTCTCTTTTTAACTATTTTGATATAGTAATACTATTATTTTTCCATATGATATATTATGGCTGGGAGAACGTCCGAGTTACTCCCCACTGATGTGGCTGTTATGTTTATAACATGACAGGTATTTGCTGCTGAGTTTTGGGTGTGAGCTAGCGAGTAACATGGATCCTACTCTATTAATTATGTTACTTCTGGATTTTTGTAAACCCTTTTAAGGATGTTTATTTTACCCCTTTTGTAAAAAATGGCCTTTGTATTGACTAACCATTCCTTTAAACAGAATATAATTTATAATTTATCGGTGTGTTTTAATCCCAATCTACAGTGTTTCCGTCACTGTATTGCATTAGATTTTATAGGGGATTACACAGGACGCACAGGGCGCCTAATGGTCGAGGCGCCGCTGGTCAGGTACCTGACCTACAGGTTACGACGTGATCGTAGAATCCTTCGTCGTATGTTTCGATGTCATTTATAAGCATATCTCCAAAATGTTGGATGTCGATTCTATAATCAAAAGTCACGCATAAAGAGCCATCAAAATTCAAACTAATACAAAACCTAATGATGTCAATCCGAGCGTCGTACGGTCCACAAGACCCGACAACGACGTCGCAATACAGAAGGATATGATATTCGTATTAAGTCAATATATTCGATCCAAATCATAAATCGGGATGATTAGAAACAAATACCCAATGAAGGCCAAAACAAGGTATCGTGGACTTCCAAAGGAGTCAAACAACGATACAAGTTCAGCCTATGGAATCATATTTGCGACGCTAGTCGACACGTGTCAATATATCGCGTGTTTGATTTTAAAACCCACATTTCGTGTCTATTTTCACTCTATCATCATATTCCCTTTACGACTTTGAATGAACACCTCGCGATGTTAATCCTATATCGACGACTCCCTAGTCGGACTCGATATTCGATAAATCAAGGCAATCAAATTTCATTAGGATAAGTTGGAACGAGACTTTGAGGCCTCAGGATCAAGCTAGCATCACGCTTTGGTCCCGTATGTCGCCGATTCGGGCTCCCTAGTGTTCGCGCATGAAGGTTAGGATGCCGAGCTCTCTGCCTCTGACTTCTAGGCCGCACGAGCTCGCGCGCCTGAACCTTTGTCCTCCGATCAGTATGCAACATAATGCGTAACTGATCGGAATCTGTCCAGTAGTTCGGTTTACGGTTTCAGTTTGCGTTTCTATTTACGAGTCTGTATATAGTTTACGTTACCATTTCTAACTTAATATTATAATCGCTTGTTGTATTGTGAATTCCGGATTGTATTCCGCACTGTAACTTCAAGTCATTTAATTCATTGCGTGGCATTTATCGCTTTTAAATGAACCCACATGCTAAATTCGACTTCGACAATACAAATCGAGATGCATTAAACGACGTAGTGAACATAAAAATTCGCATGTCTAGCATGAAACAATGTTTGTCATAATATTTTGTCATCTTACTAACACGCGTAAACACTAATCGATATCTTAGTAGAGGCCTCTATGTGCGGGCACGGTTGGCTGTCCTTCGTGGGCTTCCCAACACGTACCTTCATCCCTTACTCAGAACCTTCGATTTCTGGACGCCCGAAATCATTGGCAACAAGAGTCATTCGATATACGATACTTGATAATTCGACATCGCTATCGTTATGCAAAGGGACGAGCCCCACAAGCTAAGCTCTAGTAGTATAAGGCAACTCGTGCTTTGTGCGCGATATGCCTAATTATAGAGTGGGTTCGAACGGGTCCGAACTCCCACAAAGTTCAGTGGCGACTCCATTATCATTTAAATTTCAATTCAAGATCAATCTCACAGTAAAGCATCCGCCTAACAAAACCCGCGCCTGACCGCGTTGGACATGGACCTGTGTCATGTCCACATAATCCATTGGCCTTTTTCTCCTCTATTTCAGTGTTAAAATGTCTAAACTTGGGTGTTTATTTTTGTGAACGGGTGGAAGGTGTAACAGGAATTTTTTGTGGTGTGTGCGATGTTTTTTGTGGAATATTGTAGGATTTTGGTGTGAAGAAGGAAGATGTTTTTGGGGTGGGGAGCAAGGGTGTTTTTGGAGAGGAGTGGCTTGGCTGTTTTGGATTTTGTTTGGATTGTATTCTTATGGAGGTTTCTAGAGTTTGACTAAGCCATAAACATCAGGAATGGTCTTTGGCTTAAGCATCCTCACCATAAATGCAACTCCATCATTTAACCCAGATAAAAAACAACTCATAACATAATCAGGATGTAAATATAACTTACTGATTAGCACATCAAACTCGTCATGATAGGCTTGCATAGAACTGGTTTGTTTAAGTTGAAGTAGTTCAGACATTGAATCTTCATGTATATCTCCAAATCTAACCTTTATGGTTGCCTAATATTTAGTCCATCTAAGAGGTGTGGTTTTGTTTATTTTTTCTTTACAAAGGCTTGATGCTACACTAAGGCCTTAGCCTCAAGATGCATGGCAGCATATGTATCCTTTTGTGGCCTCATCTAACTCAGTAATAGAAAAGAAATGCGAACATTTAAACAACCAGTTTTCTATATCATCACCGTCAAAAGTGGGGAACTTGATGGTGGGAGACCTTACCAGATTGTTGTTGTTACTCCCAAATCTTCCAGCTTGTAAAGACAAAGTTGCAACTATTTGATCAGGGTTTCACCTCATCTGTCAGTGATGGATCAACCATTTTCGTGAAGGTTTTCTGTATTCTTGTTTGGAACTCCTGTTTTTTTCATGAAGACAACAAGGAAAGATTAAAGTATTTTTGTGGTTTTCTTAAAGATCTAAAATAAAAGGCGCCACAGGTCGAAAGGAATGTTAACTCTGATACCGACTGATGTGTTATAAACAAAAGAAATGCAATTACAAAACATAAACATAAATCATGGACAAAAAGTTGTTGAGTTCATATAGAAATGATAGATTTTCAATACAAGGAATGCAGTGGGAAAGCTTAAGAAAGCCATCTGATTCACTTGTTCAGATTACACCAAAGGATTGGAAGAAGAATAGAGGTTTTCAACATAAAATTGCTTGAAAAATAAAGAGAACCATCCAGGCCTTATATACTAGTGACTTTGGTTGGTGTACAATTAATCAAACGACAAATTAAATAAGCATCTTTATTTGTGTTGGCGCGTAGTACTAGGCTAATCCTCCTTGGATCTAGAGCTGGCAGTCTTGTCCTTTTCTTTAGAGAATATCGTGACCTTGATAACTATTGAGTAGCTAATGATGAGCAGTCCTACCCCACGTGCTCTTTCCCGTACCTTCATTTCCTTGGCACAGTTTCAGTCATAGCGTTCCTTTCCTGCAGGCTTTCAGTAGCATTACTACAATACTTTGATATTGTTGTTGTTGCTGTGACCTCCATGCCAGTCCCTCCTGCTAATGGATCACCGTTCCAATAGTTTTTTTACGTTTGTTTTTTCGGCAGTATTCATAAGTAAGGGCAATTATCGATAACTCTAATATATAAGATAAAATATAGTCATGTGAGATATTGTTTAAATTGTCTAAACGAGTGCGTTATAAATATCAAATTTTACAATTTTTAGAAAATGTGTAACTAAAGATATGAACATAACAAAACATGTATCGACAAATTTGAAAAAATAAACGTAAAACATCATATGAAAGGAAGGGAGTACAAAGTATTTTTCTAAAATCAACTGGTGGTTTAGGTGGGCCAGGCCTAACAAATCATATTATGTTCCTAGACATTTGGCCCATTAATAAAACAAGAAAACATAAGAAGAGGGGTTTGCAGATTGGAAGGTTAAAGAGGTACCACATGTCGCCCTCCGAAAAACGAAAAGAAAAAGAAAAAGAAAAAGAAAAAGAAAAGGAGAGAAAGAGAGAGAGACCCTGGTTAGAAAGGCGGACAGTGACCAGCGAGCAAACAGCTAATCCTGTATGCTGTGTTGATCTCTTTCCTCTAGGATCCCAAATCTCATCATCATATAATTTCTCCGTATTATTTGGCCCAAAAAAATCATATAACGCCGCAACCCCCCTCTTTACACACACTCTGGAGTCTGGATCTTCCTCTTTCTTTCACTGAATTTCTCCACAAATTCTCTTTCCTCCCTCCCTAGTCCCTCCTCCCTCTGCGTTGAAAATAATGCAGCAATTTCACCACAGCCCAAACTATTAACCCCAATCCCCCCCCCCCCCCCTCTCACACACACACAGAAAAACGAGGATCTAACTAAACAAATAGGGAGTATACCGTAATTAATGTTTATAGCAGCAGCTATGAAGTCAACCTCCTTAATCCTGGTCTTGCTATTGTCAGTGTATCTTCTACCAACTGCATTCCCCGCCGACGCGACTCCTGCAGTGACATCCGCACTCAACGCCCTAAAATCCGCCCTCCACGGGCGCTGGAATACCACCGGCACCAACGCCTGCACTTGGCAAGGTGTGGTTTGCAACCCTACCGGCCAAGTCATCGAGCTGCATTTGCCCGGTGTCGGCTTCGTCGGCCCAATCCCCAACAACGTTCTTGGTAATCTCACCTCCCTCAACTTCCTCAGTCTCCGTTACAATGCCATCACCGGCAACATCCCGTCTGACTTTGCCTCTCTTTCCCAACTCAAATTTCTCTATCTCCAACACAACCGCTTCTCCGGCAATATTTCCGATGCTCTCTTCAACTTACCCAAGCTTTTTCGCCTTGATTTGTCCGGGAACCGCTTCTCTGGGGCCATTCCCACCGGATTCAACAATCTCACTGCTCTTGGCGCCTTGTTTTTGCAGGACAACCAGTTGACCGGGGAAATCCCTGATTTGAAACTACCCAATTTGAACGAGTTCAATGTCAGTTACAATTTGTTGACCGGGACTGTTCCCCAGCACTTGTGTTCCGCCTTTCCATCCTCCGCTTTTGAGGGTAATTCTCTCACTGTTTGTCCCTACAAACCACCCTCAGGCGCCAGCGGAGGCGGAGGTGGCAGTAAAAAGAAGCTGTCTGCTGCTGCCATAGCGGGTATTGTCATTGGCTGTGTGCTTCTTCTGTTGGCATTGCTTGTCCTAATCTTCTGCTGCTGTTGCCGGAGAAACAAAAAAGAGGGTCAAGCCCAAGCAACGAGGTCGATTGATGCCTCTGCCGCAGTAGCTTCTGTCCCTGCAGCAGCAGTTGCCACTGCAGATAGCGCAAAGAGCTCAGATGTGGAGATGGGGAGGGGAAGCAACGGGCAGAGTGGAGCCTTGGCTAAAAGCAAGGCAAGTGGTAGTGGTATTGATAAGACATTGGTGTTCTTCGGGAGCGCGCCTAAGGCGTTTGATCTGGACGATCTGTTGAAGGCTTCAGCGGAGGTTTTGGGCAAGGGGAACTACGGGACCACATACAAGGCAGCGCTGGAGAATGGTGTTGCTGTGGCCGTGAAGCGGTTGAAGGACGTGACGGCCACAGAGAAGGAGTTTAAGGATAAGATGGAGGAGATTGGGAGATTGGAGCATGAGAATTTGGTGGCTCTAAGGGCTTACCATTGTAGCCCAAATGAAAAGCTTCTCGTTTATGATTACCTTCCCATGGGCAGTTTATCTGCCCTTTTGCATGGTCAGTATCTTCTCTATTTCCTCGTGTTGTTATTATTCTGGGATTGGATTTTATTATGTGTTTGATTGATTTCTTCTCTTGCATTGAGTTTTGGTTTTTGATTGAATGGATGATCATATCATTTCGAGTTATGTGTTTGATCATGTTTGTTGAAATGGGTTTCATTCCTTGTGTTTATTGGTTGAATCATTTTGTCTGCTCTGCACTGATTAACTCTTTGTGTTCAATTTTACCCATGTGCTATTTTCCGTGTATTGCTTTTTTACTTACATCTGACAGTGACAGACTGACAATAAAGCTTTAGCTTAATATGAGATGAACTGCAACTTCTGAATTTGGAATTCAACAAGTTGCACGTCATTTTAACGTAGTATTTGGTTACACTGGAAATGTGTTGGCTGTGCGTTAAATCATCTTTTGGTGCCATTGGACATTGCGTTCATTGAAAGTGTGTTTTTGTTGAGTAGGAGTATTTCATTTCTAAGTACAATACCTTGACAAAATACTCCCATCAAATCCAAGCTTGTTTGGGATGAGGGTAATGATTCCGGGGTAATGGAGTAAAAACGAACTAGAAAATGGCGGAGTTTAGTGATATACTAAATGGAAATGGAGAAAATAAGGATGATCTAGTCTATTTGGAGGAGGAAAGATTACTTTCCTCTCCCCTCCCAACTAATGCATTCCTCCCAAATGGTTGTATTTGTTCCTCCCTCCTTATCTTTTACACCATAAAATGTCACAACCAAGCACCATTCTCCTCCAATTCCAGTTCATTTTAGTTCTAATACCCTCGGAATCATTACCTCCATCCCAAGCGATACCTTACACTTACTATAAACGGACCATTCAATCCAAGCTTTACTTCTATGGCAAAAGACTTTACCATACAATCCTCCTATCCTTTCTCTATTTAAACAAAATGTCGTTACTTTTTTTACCCACTTTAATTTAGGTGGACCCGTAAAACCATTCGATTTACTAATAATAACCTTACTTTTTACTCATTTCCTTGAAAGTTGTCAAAAAAACAAATGTAATTCTTGTATTGGATGGGAGGGAGTACTATACAACCAACCTCACTAACCTAATGTCTTACTGATGGCTATGTGACTCTCTGGACATATACAACCTTCTCAATGTGTTAGACACCAATAGAGTTTGTTTCCGAGTGATCAAAAATGAATCTACATCTGAGAATAAATTGAAAGTCGGCTACATGTGAAAGATTTTGAACCATTTTAGTAAGTCTGTCCTTGTCCAAAAATAAATAGCAGGTTTTCAGGGTCATTGTAATAGGCACAAGTCCCCTGATTATGAATTTAGGTTTTTCCATTTTAAATTATACACCCTTTGTCTCATATCATTTGCTTTTACACAAAGATCGATTGCGAATCACACAAAACAACCAATCTCTTATTAAATACCCCACATAAATTATCCAATTGTGGAGACTGATACAAATGAGTGATATACCCGTACAAGGAAACCGATCACAAATGACTGAGATGGAGGATTGCTAATTCTTGCCAAACTCTACTGTTTGAAGTTTACCAAATCCTTGCCTTGCTGTTACAGTTGGATGCAGTTTAATACTCGTATATTATCAATTAAAATTGTCTCTCCGCTGAATTGTTCTGTTTCTTATGTGGAATGTTGGGTCTATGAATGTAGGCAGTTGATATATACTAACTTTAAATGTCACAACTTATAATTTGACCTAGGAAGCATTTATGAGCTGCAAGCACATCTTTACATGCCATTTCTTAGCCTGCATAAGATAATTTATTTAGTCAATTTCTTTACCTGCTTTCTTCCTAAATTCAATCATTGTGGTTGGTTTGCTGAGTGTCTTCATAACTCTCATAACTGTTTAGAGTCTCCTTTATGACGTGTACATCCGTCACATACCCTTGACAAGGAATAGTAAATGATTTGTCTTTAGCTATGCACATGAGTCACATGACGGATATGTTCGTCACGAACAAGAATATAGAGTTGTTTCAAGTCTTCTATTGCGAGCTATGCCTAAATTAACTAAGCATCAAGTTGCCAAATATATGAAGTTGACTTTTAACACCGAAGAGGAACTAAATTATACTCCCTCCTTCTTGGATAAGCCTCATATTCCTGATTTTTTTGAGTTAGCCCCGTTTCTCCCTAAGGGAATATTTTCATCTCTATTTCTCTCTCTATCACATGCATCATATCAACATTATCCTCTTACTTTTTCACATTTTCTTAAAACTTTGTGCCAAAGCCATATGGGGCTTATTCCATAAAATTAAAAAAGAAATGTCGGATCTGATGATATTCTTATTTTGCTCAGGCAATACAGGAAGTGGGAGAACGCCATTAAACTGGGAAACACGGTCAACTATTGCTCTTGGAGCTGCCCGAGGCATTAGTTACATACATTCTCAGAATGCTAAATCAGCCCATGGCAACATCAAGTCATCCAATATCCTTCTCTCGAATTCTTTTGACGCTCGAGTATCAGACTTCGGTCTTGCACAACTTGCAAACCCTAGTGTCACCACAAACCGTGTGGCAGGATACCGTGCTCCTGAGGTGACAGATCCTCGTAAGGTGTCTCAGAAAGCTGACATCTATAGTTTTGGCGTGTTCCTCTTAGAGTTACTCACAGGGAAGGCTCCCACCCATGCATTGTTGAATGAGGAAGGGGTGGACCTACCAAGGTGGGTCCAATCAGTGGTTCGCGAAGAATGGGCTGCTGAGGTGTTCGACATGGAACTTCTTCGTTATCAGAATGTCGAGGAGGACATGGTTAAACTGTTACAGCTAGCTGTTGATTGTTGTGCCCAGCACCCAGACAACCGCCCTTCGATAACTGCAGTAACAAGCCGGATTGAGGAAATCAGCTTCACTTCGTCAAAGCCGGGCCAAGACCCACTTTCAGACATTGCTAGTGACGCCGAAAACAGTTATAGGCCAAGCTAGGACCACCCGATTTGTTTCACATGCAGATACAGCAGGATCAAATTGATGATTTAACAGAGTATTAATGCTTACATTGTTATAAAAATACTTGATATTGGTTGTTTATTCGTGAAACTCTGGCTTTGATTGAGACCCATCCCCCATCCATGTTCTTTCTGTACTTATTCTTTCACCTTTTTCTTTTCTATTAATATTTTTTTTCTATTAGTTTTTCTATTCGTTGTTATTCTTACTCTCACAAGGGGAGCATTTATTTTTCTCTCATCTGTACTTTGTTACTTTTTGTAAGGCGATCCCCCTAGACGCCTAGAGTATTGGTTCTTGCTTGGTGTGAGCTGTAATAAGAATAATGCCAGTTTGTAATTCCACATTACTTATTATTGTTGGGTTCTGCATAACATCAAGTTCGATTAGGCCTCGTTTGGTTAGCTTCTACTTTCCGGGGAGTGCAAGATCTCATGAATTGTATTTCTGGGGGGTTGTTTGGTTACCCCAAAAGTAAAAAAATGGGGTAACTCAAACTTATCCCGTTAGTTGCAATTTTTGCATGATGTGGAAAGTTGCTCACCAACCCTTCTCTCGGTGAGTTGAACTTCCCACATCCCGACTTTCTTCAAATGACTTTTTTACCCTTATATATATATACTCATATATTTCTCACCTTATAACCCAATTTTTTTTATTCATTTCTCCATAGGTTGAGGAAGCGACTGGCTTAGTCTCAGGGCGAAGCCTCAGTGCAAGACGAGGCTAGGGTTGAGGCTAGGGTTGAAGCTGAGGTCGAGGTACGTAGAGGCTGAAGTTGTGGCTGAGGATCGGGCTACCGGTGTTACCGAAGAAGTCGAGCCTACAGGAGAGGTTCTCGGTACGAGGATGGCTACCGTAGATATGCTGGCGGGTCTAGGTCATTAAGTAGATGACGGTACGAGGTGTCCTACTTTTGATCTAGAGGATCTAGGCTTAGATGATAACATCGGTGAGCTTCTACTGGCTTGTGGCTGAGGATCTAGGCTTATTTGTATATTTGACCAAACTTTCTTGTGCTTGACCTCGGCTTGCTTTTGTTGTGCCCCTGAAATGTTAGCTTAGGTAACAAGTAATCACGTAAGCATTCCAACTTTCCAAGGTTGATTTGTTTATGGTTGAGTCACAATTTAAAGTGTTTTAAATGCGTTAGTATTGAACAGAAGCGCAAAAACATTTTTCAGGATGCTTAAAATTTGTTAGTTTGAGTCGGGATTGGATCAAGTAGTACGTCGATTAAAACATTTGACTCGAAATGTGCAAAACAAGTATAAAGCGTTTTATGATTAAATGTTTTGACTGAGTGTGTGTGCAATGCTGAAGACGTGTTTGGATAATGACGCTTGTGTATAAGGCGGAGGAAAATGAAAAAAAAATTGGACCACTTTTTATGTTTTATTGACAATGCCGTGTAGGGCTACAACACATATCGATAGTGCCGCATAGGGCTACAACACGCCTAGGTGGGGTAGCCTATCCCCCAAAGAAAAAAAGAAAAAAAACGTCTAAGTCCGGTGGATCGGGGTGACGGAAATGAGTCGTCCGTCACAGACAAGGGAACTTTCGTTCTTGCATGGTGCTTGTATCATGCTTTTGAGCTTCGGAAAAGGACACAACCGCTTTAGGAAACTGTTCTTACCGCTCGAAGTCGCCGAATAACAGTGAAGTAAGGCCCGGTACGACGGGCGGCCTGAATTTCAGGCGCCTGACCTTCGGCGGCCTCGTATTAAGGCGCTCGCCCCAGGGCGACCTGGCTCTTGGTTATAGAAATTTTCGTAATTTCCTAATTACGATGCCATCGTAGCTATATATACGGGTTATGGGTGTTCTTTTTTTAGACATAATTAACACCCAAAGTGTCTTGATAGCTTTTGCTTGATTTTTTGAGTCATGTCGAGTTTCGACCGTCTTTTGATTAAGTGGATCAATTCTTTTAAGAAAGGTGAACTTGAAGATTTGTTAAGTGACGGTTTGTCTGCTATTACTTCGTTGAAGCAAATTAAAGTGCAAGATGTCTTCTTAATTGCATGTTCCCGCTTGCGGAATGCTAAGTATCATATTTTTGCATTTTCGAGGGGTGATGTGTGTCCTCTGTCCGGAGGAGATCGACGCAATTGGAGGGTGGCATTCGTTTCACCCTTCTATCCAAGTTTAAGGGGACATTCTCGTGGAGCGATTTCGTCGGTTTTTGGATATTCCCTTACTGGAAGAGGTTGAGGTTTTCTTTTGGTGAAGGTGGTATTAATTTAGAGCACCTTGTTATGAAATTCTCACGGAAGGACGCTTATTGTGTTTCACCTCTAGCTCGGAAGCCTGCCCTTAACATTACGATAGTGTGTTTTTATCTGTTTGAAGATGCAGCGGTGCATGATGGTTGGGGTAACCCCCGGGTTATTGACATTGTATTGGAGATGGAACATGGGCGATCGCCCTCTTGGATTATTTTGGGTGAGCTTATAAAAGGTCTCGACACGCACGCACGCATTCATCGTGCTCCCTTTCCTTGTTCTAAAACCATTTTGCATGTATGTCATGGGGCTAATTTTTTTTCCACCTTGTTCGAATCTGTGCTACTTCAAAGTTGTGACACTGTGTTGTATTGTGCAGGTTTGGCTACAGAAGAGACTACGTCTGATCGAGCCACATCGACTCATCGAGGGTTACAACTGCAAGAGGCTTGCTATTCGCAGTGTAGTACCCTATGGAATTCTAATGGTTCCAAAGACGAGTAGTTCTCTCGCCTGCATGCGGACGGAGGGATCGCCATTAAATGGATCGTCCTGTGGTGGCGTATTAAGAGATATATCGGTCCCTCGTTTTTATCGTTGGCCCGTACTATGTGGATATTATCCTTGAGTGCATGTATTTATGTCTATCTGGACAGGTTGATGCGCCAAATGGGCAGGGCATAAATCATTCCCAAGGTTGACACTAATGTTATCGATTCCCATTCGTGGGGAAATGATGCTTTTAGGGAATTCGAAATGGTTTAGAGACGGACGACTATACATCCCGTTCTCGAGGCGAACACTCGATGGATACCTCCCTCCTATGCTCGGTGGAAGGTTTGTGAAGATTCGACGGAGCGGGGGAGGTTAATGATGGTGGGATTTGTCGTGGATCCCGCCGATCAATATTTAACTGACTATTCCTAGTGGGTAGCTAGGGCAAGTAGGGTCGATATCCACGGAGACGGTATTGTAAGGTCTAGACTAGGTCGGCCTAAAAATGAGACTAAGCCACAAACAAACACAAAGAAATGCTAATTGACGAATTATGATGGGAGGAGATGAAGGAAGTGGACTAACAATGAACTAGGCTAAAACAATGCTAAATGAAATAACTAAATACAAACTAAACAATGAACTAGAGAATTGATGATTAACTAAGAAGATGAAATCAAATATGAAAGGAAGTGGGGTAGGTCGGGTTCATAAGTGTAGTAGGGTAATTGGGGTGACCATGGGTATAGGTGTCTCCTAGTTGTTAGAGTCGGTCCGGGCTCTCGCTACGTAGACCAACGCCGAGGTAAGTTCGCGCTCTCGCGTCTAAGACTAACCTCAACACAACCATAAAATAGACAAACAATGAGAAGATGAACACAAGTATGGGGAGCATTGGTAACTACTACTCACACAAGCAAATCAACAAACACATAGAGTGCCCATTAAGTGACTAACAACAAAAGAGTCACCTTTACCCCTAATCAAACCCTAATCATCCATAATCTACCCTTAATCCCCCTACTAACCCCACAAGGAGACTACTCACTCATTATCAAGAACAAACTAACCATGATAAGATAAAACAACATGAAAAACCAAACATCCATTATGAACAATAAGAACAATAACAAGAACAATATAAAAAGATTGAAACTAGATTGAATAAACAAGAATAAGAGTAGAGAAGATTATACCAACAACAAGATGATGGAAAAAATGTAAACTTGCATAAATAAGAAACCCAAATCAACTCCAAGGTTGTCAAGCTTGGATGAATCTTCAAGTATCTTCTTAATACAAGATTAACTAAACTAGATTAACAAAGATTAACTAAGGATTAAAGAGAGATTGAAACTAATGTGAGGAACACTAATCTAGGGTTTGAATGCTTAATGGAGGCCTAAAATAATCTAGGGTAAGGTAGTGTGCTTAAACATTACAAAGGAAGAGTATTTATAGGGTTACAAGAATGAAGGAGGAAGAAGAGAAGTCACGCGGCTACAGCACCACGGTCCCGACCGGGAAGGACCGGTCCCGACCGGGAAGGGAATGGTCCCGACCGGGAAGGGCCCAGAACAGAACACCCCTCTTTTGTGCACTTCATCCCGGACGGGATGAGGCCATACCCGTCGGGGATGAGTCTTGTAGGCCTCCAATAAGATCTTTAAGGTTCCCCCTTGCTTCACATTGGCTTCTTATCGACTCTCGGGTCTCGGGATCGAGTCTAAGGGGCTCGGGATCGGGTCCCAAGGTCTCGGGGTCGAATCCAAGGCATCGAGTGATCGTTCCTCCGCTTCGTTGGCTCCGAAAAGTGTATGTATTGTGTCGGAATCGCTCCAACTCTTCATGAATGGTCTCGAGAACCTGAAACGAGCTAGAGGAAGCATAAGTAGCCCACGAACCGCTCTCAAGGAGCGATTCCGCAAGGAAATTGGGACCAAAACACAGCAAAATAGGCACTACAAACTACACTTATCAACTCCCCCACACTTAATCCTTACTCGCCCTCGAGTAAGCACAAACTAACTACTAAACTAGCCGAGTGGGTATTAGCACACCCTACGCCCTTTCAACTCACGCGAGTACACTTAGAGGGAAAAGTGCACTCCGCAAGGCAAGTGGGGTCTTGCGACAAAACTGTGGATGCAACCGGACACAAAAACACATAAACAGACAAACATACAAACAAACACACAAAAGGTTGCACCCAAAAGAAAAGAAATACCGCTTCCCTCAAACAAGCGGTGAAAGAATCACCGGTTTAGGACTCAAGGCAAGTGACAACGTTCCCAAGCTAGCAATACAAACCAAAATGGACAAAACCCTAATAGTATGACGACAAAGCAATAAAAACGTTGGTAACTTACCTCGGTTCCTCCTAACCTTCTAAGAACGTACCACGGAACGATCGGCGGGATGGAAAAAGGATGAACCACGGTGTTAGTCGACACTGTAGGTAAGTGAGACCCCGTCCCCTTTAGCAATGAGCCAAGAGGGTCGTCCCATGACCGAAACCGCCCAACTAGTCCAAGTTAAAAGGTGGAAATAATTGCAAAGTGAGGGGAGACCGACCCTTCCCGCTATCATCCTTCCTAGGGACTCGGTCCTTTGGTAGGCTCTTCACGGCGAAAGTCGGAAAAAGGCTTATTTTTGTGAGGTTAGGATCTTTTTGTGAGACGATTTTCTTTTGGCATTTTCTCTTTTCTTTTGCATTTTTGCTTTGTTTGTTGCCATGCCATTTCTTTTTCTTCTTTTCTATTTTCTTTTTGGCTTTTGTGCCTTTTCTTTTTCTTCATTCTTTTCTTTCTTTCTTTTTCTTTCTTTTTCTTTTCTTTGCCCTTTTTGTTGTAGGCATTTCTATTTGCAACAAGAAAGGCGATTTCAACAATTTGCAACTTTATTGTGTGGAAATGTGTAGGAGGTAGGGAAATGGGAGAGTCGGGGAGCGTCCTCCCCTTCAAACCCACTAAAAAGGGGAAAACTAGGACTAGTCAAAAAAATTTCAAACATGGTCACCTAAGGGACGGGACTCGGCAACCAAGGCCTTTTCGCACCGTGGGTGGTAAAAATGGTCAAAATGCAAATCCCGTAGTAAATCCCTAGTGAGCTAGGTGGACTCAAGGTAAAGGACCAACGAAATCATTGATTTAGGGTCATTCTACTAGACTAAAGTCCATGACTCGATTTATACTACTAGGAGGGGAAAGTAAACACTCGCATACTAGCCTCTAAATCGGGTTTTCGAAAACCTATTTAGACACAACTACACAACACAAAACAAAGACGTGACGAAAACGAAATAAAAAGAGACAAAAGGCCACAAAACAAAAACAAAACAAAACAAACACATAAACAACACAAACACCACCCCAAGCTTCCAAACAAGCCACCAACCAACACCAAACTTTACAAAGCTCCTCCCGAGCACACATCATCACAAACCTCCTCCGAACATCACAAGAGGTAAAGAGGAAAAAGGGATAAGAGGTGTTACCGGATGTCTTGAAAGCTTTCCAAAGTTAGCGGCGATTAGGCGACCTAAAAGGAAAAAGGGAGGCAAAACACGCACAACAAGACACATATACGATACAACGACATAAAAGGAAAACACACAAAAGGAAAATCTTTTTGATTTTTGTGAAATTTTTTCGAATTTTTAGGATTTTTGAAGATTTTTCGAAAAACTACGAAAATAAAACTAACTACGATAGAATATCGCTCCCCCACACTTAAGCCGAGCAATGTCCTCATGCTCGACCGTAGTGCATGGGAGCACAAAAGATAAGAAAAGAAACTACGAAAATAAAGCTAAAAATCAAAAATAAAGTGGAGAAAATGGTAGAATGTGTCCGGCCGGGATGTAGTCAAGTCACCATGGGCCGAGACAAGAAAAGATATGGATGGGGGAAGAAATAAAAAGAAAGAAATAAAAGGGAATGGGAGGGGAGGACTAGGTGTAATCAAGTCACCTAGCCTGGATTCCGCCCAAATCCGACTAATTCCTACAAAAGGGTGAAAACCTTGTCAAATTTGGATTTTGAAATGACTCTCGATGTGGTCACATCATCGAGAGTCGGGAGCAACAAATACCAAGGCCCTGAGGGCCACCATGACACGAAAGTGTATAAGGGGAGGGGAACAAACGAGGGCAAACAAGCTATAAAAGACGGAAAAGAAAGGATAGTTGCCTTACCATACGGTTAGCAACTCACTCGCTCCATCGTCTCATAAGTCAAAATCTGCACATAGCTAGTCGTCGACGTTGCTATTCCTCCCCAATCGCGATACGGATCCATGGTTGGAGCACTAAGGTATAATGAGGTGAGTTTTGATGTGAAAGTCGGTTTAAAGTGAAGAGAAAGTGAGGTGAAAATGTGTATATGAGGTGTAGGGGTCATATGATGAGAGTAAGGACATGTAGAGAGGTTGGGAGGGGGTACAAAGTGGTAGGGTGGACTCAAACGACGAAGAAAAGGCAAAGGAGGAACAAGGGGTCCATCCCGGTCGGGATGGGTGGTCCCGGTCGGGATGACCTGTCCATCCCGGTCGGGAAGACCTCGTCCCGGTCGGGATGACCTGTCAGTAGACCCAACTTTTGTCACACTCATCCCGGACGGGATGACACCCTTCCCGGTCGGGATGGCTCATCCTTCCCGGTCGGGATGCACTCTTCTCGGTCGGGAAGAGTCTCCTAACCCTCTATAGCTCCCAAAAGCTCGTTCCAAGCTTCAAAAACTGACTCCCCTTTACACGAACCAATCTCAAACAATGACCACTCCTCACTAGGAATCTTCTTCACTTCACCTATCAAACAAAACTCACATACACATCAAATTCCCTCCCTCACATCGCTCATCAATAATCCAAATAAACAAGAAATTCACAAAACCAAACAAACTACAAGAGAAAGAGATATATACAAAGAGACAGTTCTTGTGGAACTCCGTCAACCCAAAGGTGGTGCATTCTTCAATCTTTTTCTTCAACAACAATGATTAGTTCCATCTCCATCAAGGGCACGAAGAAACAAGTCGAAGGCCCTAGCAAAGTTTTCAATCAAGCTCGAGATATAACCGTCCACATCCCAAGGTTCTCCATGACCTTGTCTCGACGTTCCCGGGGCGTCCCGATCTTGTAAGTTCAAAGGCTTGAACTTATACTTTTGATCCTTCGGGATATACCCAAACGTCCATCGATCCTCATGTGGCCCCAAGGGAGGCTCATCTTCCTTCTTGCCTTTCAACTTGTCATCAAACCCATGATATGGGCACTCATCCTCTCCAATCTCGGAGTCATCATCCTCAAGTTCACAAGAGTTCTTCTTCAAGCTTTGTCCCAACTCTCCCCCTAGATCAATGTCTTTCGTGGCGTGGATCATTTTGCAAGACTCATCATTAGTTGGCGAAGTGTTGCCTTGGAGGTCAAACACTAGCTTCTCTTCGCCTAACTCGAAGGTGATCTTACCATTCTTCACATCGATCATAGCACCAGCGGTGTGTAGAAATGGGCGCCCAAGGATAATGGGAGTGTTGGCATCTTCCGGCATATTGAGCACGATGAAATCGACCGGAACGAAGAACTTCTCGATCCGTACCGGCACGTCCTCTATCATCCCCAATGGTCGGTTGAATGAACTATCGGCCATTTGGAGTGTAATGGAAGTACTTTTAGTCTCCTTCATCCCAAGTCGGCAACAAATAGAATAAGGAATGATGCTCACACTCGCACCCAAATCACATAATGCCCTCTCGATCTTGTAATTGCCTATGGTGCAAGGGATCGAGAAACTACCCGGATCCTTCAACTTTGGAAGCGTAGAACCTTGAATAAGCTCGCTCACCACCCTAGTGAACGCAATAGTCTCTTCCTTGTCGATGGATCTCTTCCTAGCTAGGATTTCTCGCATGAATCGTCCATATGCCGGGATTTGGGTAAGTAGCTCGGTAAATGGGACACTCACATCCAACTTCTTCACAATATTGAGGAACTTGTCATATTGGCTATCCACCTTGGTCTTCATTTGCCTTGTTGGGAAAGGCAACTTGATTTGGATCTTGTTTTGCTCAATAGGGGTGGACTCTTCAAATGACACTTTCCTTTTACCCTTGTCTTTTCGTTGAAGTGGGGGAAGCTTGTCTTCTTAGGGTTTCTCAATCTCCCATAAGACTTGCTCCTCTATAGGAGTTCCTAAGCTTTGGTCTTCTTGAATTGGAGGCATAACTTCTCTTGTTGGTTCTTGCTCATTAGGGGGTGGGGGAGGGTTATAAGATGTACCTCTCCTCGTGGTAATAGCATTTACATGCTCAAGTTTCGATGTTTCACCTTGAGGAGGTAATTGCCCCTTTTGTCTTGAAGAGCTACCCGAAGCAAGTTGAGCTATTTGGGTCTCAAGCATCTTCGTATGAGCATCTCTCGCCATGTTGTCCCTTTGAATAAAAGCATAGAACTCTTGTTGGTTTTTTGACATCTCCATTTGATTTTTATGCAAATCCACCATAGTCTTTTGAACGTTGAAATCTCGAGGTGGAGATTGGGGATTATGCAGAGTATCGGTGATGACTAGAGGAATGCCATAGTCATGAGTAGGAGATCGGCTCCTAGGCTTGCTTTTTTGTTGTTGACTTTGAGTTGCTTGTTGTTGACGGTTCCCTTGGAACCCATGAGAATTGCCTTGATTATTGCCATGGTTGTAATTTTGTTGTCCTTGGAAGTTTTGGTTTCCTTGGAAACCCCCTTGATTGAAGTTCCCTTGTTGGAACCCTTGATTGTTGTTGTGGAAGGTACCTTGGTTATTTTGCTTGAAATTGTTGAAGGGTCTTGGATTACCCACATAACCTTGATAACCTTGATTGTTGTCCCTTAAGGGAGGTGGAACATAGGGACGAGGTTGCATAGCTTGTTGTTGAGGGACTTGATTGGAAGCTTGGTATTGATTGGAATAGGAGGCACCTTGCTTGAACGCTTGAAAGGCGTTCACTTGCTCAATGCTTCCTTGACAATGCATAGAATCATGACCAACGACTCCACAAGTATAACACATCCCATAATAAGGCAAAGGAGGTGCAAATCCCAAAGCATTCACTTCTTGAATTGAGTGTTGGTTGGAGGAACTAATGCTTTGAACTTGAGTGAGGTGGCCTTGGAGCTTCTTGTCAATGGTCTCCATGTGGGTCTTCAATAGCTCCAAGGTCAATGCTTAATTGAGTAATAGCATCAACCTCGTGCCTACCTCCTCGATTTGCCTTCCTAGGCCTTGAGTATTGAGAATTATGGACCGCCATTTCCTCGATTCTTGCCCATGTTTGGTCATCATCGACCTCGGTGAACCTACCATTGGAGCCCATGTTGAGTATAGTTCTTGAGTCCTCATAAAGACCGTTCCAAAATTGTTGGACTAAGAACCATTGTGAAAGTCCATGGTGGGGGCACGATCTCACCAAAGATTTAAACCTCTCCCAAGCTTCATAAAGGCTCTCTTCATCCCGTTGTTGGAAACCGGTGATGGAGGCCCTAAGCAAATTAGTCTTTTCCGGAGGGTAGAATGTTTGGTAGAACGCCAATGCAAGCTTCTTCCAAGTGTCGATGCCCATGGTTGCCCTATCGAGACTCTTGATCCATTGCTTCGCTTTTCCAATTAATGAGAATGGAAATAATACCCATCAGATTTGATCTTGTGTAACCCTGGGTTGAGAGATAGCGTCGCAATAATCGGAGAAAGTCTCCATGTGTTGGTGCGGGTCTTCGGTGGGCAAACCACTAAATTGATTCCTCTCCACAAGTTGGATGAATTGAGTCTTGGCCACAAAATTTCCGGCATAAGCGGCCGATAGAGCATTCGGTCCCGGCAAGACATCTTCCGTAAATGTAGAGTGAGACGAAAACTTCGGCATAATTGGATGTAAGGGAGATGGTGGTGAAGATGGAGTTGAAGTAGATGTAGAGGGGGAACTAGGACTAGAATATCCAAAGGGATTGGTGAAATTCCAAACGGCCGTCTCTCGAGATGCTTCCTCAAAATCGCTTCCTTGAGCTTGCTCTTGATGAGTATTGCTTGCACTTGGTTGAGAGATTCTAACCCGGTTAATCGTCCGTTGGCGAAAGGCTCGAAAAAGTCTTTCCGGCTCTGGATTAAAGAGAAAGAAGTCACCTCCCCGCCTAGGCATACACTACACACTAGAGTAAACGTGAGAACACCTAGTGCTTTATGGGCACTAGGTAACGACAATAAACAAGCACAATCGAAAGATAAAGAGAAAAGAGGGAGAAATAAAACTAATGAAACAAGACAAAATCTAGAGAATATGCACAAGAGATGATAGAAGAGCACAAAGAAGGGTAACTAAGTCTAGCTATAAGCACACTAAGTCTAAACAATGCACCGTCCCCGGCAACGCCGCCAAATTGATGGTGGGATTTGTCGTGGATCCCGCCGATCAATATTTAACCGACTATTCCTAGTGGGTAGCTAGGGCAAGAAGGGTCGATATCCACGGAGACGGTATTGTAAGGTCTAGACTAGGTCGGCCTAAAAACGAGACTAAGCCACAAACAAACACAAAGAAATGCTAATTGACGAATTATGATGGGAGGAGATGAAGGAAGTGGACTAACAATGAACTAGGCTAAAACAATACTAAATGAAATAACTAAATACAAACTAAACAATGAACTAGAGAATTGATGATTAACTAAGAAGATGAAATCAAATATGAAAGGAAGTGGGGTAGGTCGGGTTCATAAGTGTAGTAGGGTAATTGGGGTGACCATGGGTATAGGTGTCTCCTAGTTGTTAGAGTCGGTTCGGGCTCTCGCTACGTAGACCAACGCTGAGGTAAGTTCGCGCTCTCGCGTCTAAGACTAACTTCAACACAACCATAAAATGAAACACCCCACATTGATTGAAGATGTCCTATTTATGAGCTTTGCTTAAAGGGATTGAAAGTACTACTCATATCAACAAAGTGCACTTTCTTTTCTGGTTTGCCCATGATAAGAACTCTGCAGTTAAGCGTGCTTGACTGGGAGCAATCTTAGGATGGGTGACCTCCTGGGAAGGTTTCCGGGATGCGCATGAGTGAGGACAAAATGTGCTGGAAAGGACTCGTGTTGGTTTGTGGGACCAGTACAAAGCCTGGCGGGCTACCGCAGTTAACATTTCCGGTCCTAGGATTGGGCCGGGGTGTTACAAATGGTATCAGAGCAACCCTGCGACCGTGCATTTGGCACCTAGCGGGGGTGGATTCTGGGTCAGCGGTTATGCTGCCAGGCGCAACGAGGACGTTGCGTTCTTCAAGTGGGAGTGATTGAAACACCCCACATTGATTGAAGATGTCCTATTTATGAGCTTTGCTTAAAGGGATTAAAAGTACTACTCATATCAACAAAGTGCACTTTCTTTTCTGGTTTGCCCATGATAAGAACTCTGCAGTTAAGCGTGCTTGACTGGGAGCAATCTTAGGATGGGTGACCTCCTGGGAAGGTTTCCGGGATGCGCATGAGTGAGGACAAAATGTGCTGGAAAGGACTCGTGTTGGTTTGTGGGACCAGTACAAAGCCTGGCGGGCTACCGCAGTTAACATTTCCGGTCCTAGGATTGGGCCGGGGTGTTACATAAAATAGACAAACAATGAGAAGATGAGCACAAGTATGGGGAGCATTGGCCACTACTACTCACACAAGCAAATCAACAAACACATAGAGTGCCCATTAAGTGACTAACAACAAAAGAGTCACCTTTACCCCTAATCAAATCCTAATCATCCATAATCTACCCTTAATCCCCCTACTAACCCCACAAGAAGACTACTCACTTATTATCAAGAACAAACTAACCATGATAAGAGAAAACAACATGAAAAACCAAACATCCATTATGAACAATAACAAGAACAATATAAAAAGATTGAAACTAGATTGAATAAACAAGAATAAGAGTAGAGAAGATTATACCAACAACAAGATGATGGAAAAAATGTAAACTTGCATAAATAAGAAACCCAAATCAACTCCAAGGTTGTCAAGCTTGGATGAATCTTCAAGTATCTTCTTAATACAAGATTAACTAAACTAGATTAACAAAGATTAACTAAGGATTAAAGAGAGATTGAAACTAATGTGAGGAACACTAATCTAGGGTTTGAATGCTTAATGGAGGCCTAAAATAATCTAGGGTAAGTTAGTGTGCTTAAACATTACAAAGGAGGAGTATTTATAGGGTTACAAGAATGAAGGAGGAAGAAGAGAAGTCACGCGGCTACAGCACCACGGTTCCGACCGGGAAGGACCGGTCCCGAACGGGAAGGGAATGGTCCTGACCGGGAAGGGTTGGTCCCGACCGGGAAGGGCCCAGAACAGAACACCCCTCTTTTGTGCACTTCATCCCGGACGGGATGTGGCCATACCCGTCGGGGATGAGTCTTGTAGGCCTCCAATAAGATCTTTAAGGTTCCCCCTTGCTTCACATGGGCTTCGGGATCGGGTTTAAGGGGCTCGGAATCGAGTCTAAGGGGCTCGGGATCGAGTCCCAAGGTCTCGGGGTCGAATCCAAGGCATCGAGTGATCGTTCCTCCGCTTTGTTGGCTCCGAAAAGTGTATGTATTGAGTCGGAATCGCTCCAACTCTTCAGGAATGGACTCGGGAACCTGAAATGAGCTAGAGGAAGCATAAGTAGCCCATGAACCGCTCCCAAGGAGCGATTCCGGAAGGAAATTGGGACCAAAACACAGCAAAATAGGCACTACAAACTACACTTATCAGTTAAGGACCGTGGGGACTACAAAGCTACAAAATAAGGAAGCTATGCGGGCTAATTTCGCTAAGCGCCCGACCGAAAACGGTGTTACCGATCCTAGTACCGTCAATTCGTCCGAGCGGGTCAAGACTGACAAGATCCATGTTAAAGGCGCGGATGAGGAAGACACGTGGGATTAGATGGGCCCAAAATTGACTGAAAAGGTGAACACTTGTATTCGAGAGGCCCATGATGAGAAGCCTAAGGAAGCGTACCCGAAGAGCAAGGGAAAGGGAGAGATGGACCAGTAGGACCCAGCCGTTAGTATTATGTCGTATTATGTAATACTATGTAGCGTGTTAGTACTAGTTTTTTTTGTAGAGTTTGCTGACACGTTGTCTATGCTTCCGGAGTACCCGGGTAATGGATGTTTGATGTAAAGGCCTTGACAAAGGCTTGATTTTGCTTGATTTGCATTAATGAGAAGCATACGTTTTTTTTGTGGTAGCTCGCAACTCGATTCTTCATTTTGCCCGGAGCGACCTTTCGGGTTTTCACACCATCTTCGGCTCGCCTTTTCTTTTTGTTTTTTTAACCCTTTTTTTGCTCTTTTTTTTTTTGACGGCTCGCAACTCTATTCTTCATTTTGTCCGGAGCGCCATTTTGGGTTTTCACTCTGTCCTCGGCTCGTCATCAATTTTTTTTCTCGACGGCTCGCAACTCGATTCTTTATTTTACACGGAGCGCCCTTTCGGCTTTTCACTCCGTCCTCCGCTCATCTTTTTTGTTTAGTGTGCTTCCTCATTGTAAGCACTAAATTGGAGCGTATGATGGGTTTCGATTTGTGCACGAATCGATTGAAGTTGATTTCGTTAGTTTGGTTGTACCTCGAAAGGACTGCTTACGTACCTCGAAAGGACTGCTTACGTATCCATGTAAGTAGTTCGTATAGTGCGAGTGATTTTGTGATTTGCACTCATTATGCCAATTATCAATGCGAGATGTTCGTAGTGTTTTTGCATGGGTTTTCACCCTAGTTCAAAGATCAGGCGGCAAGCGGGGATGTTAGGAGACTAAGGATAATAACGTTTAAGCTGATCCATGTTGGTAGGGGTTGAGAATTCTTGACCGTCTAGATCAATGATTATCATGGCGCCTCCCGTGAGTATCTTCTTGACAAGGTAAGGGCCTGTCCAGTTAGGTTTGAACTTCCCCTAGGATCGACGGAAAGTGGAGCTCTAATGGACTTAACCACTAGATCTCCCTTGTGTATGTTTTGAGACTTAAATCATTTGTTAAGCCTTGTTGTATTCTTTGTTGGTAGGCTTGCACATTGGATAGTGCGTGTATTCTACGCTCATCTAAAAGGACTAGCTCTTCATAACTTTTTTGGTTCCATTCCTCTTCGAGAATGCCGCTCTTGGCTAGTATTCTTAGAGAGGGTATTTCTAACTCTTTTTGTTACACAGCTTTTGAACCGTAGGTTAGGTAATATGGTGTGGTTCCGGTGGGAGTTCGATAGAATTTTGGTATCCCCATAATACAAAGGGTATTTTGCTGGACCAAACCTTTGTAGTTGTTTATTATCTTCTTAAAGATAGTGATGATGGTTTTGTTTGCCGCCTCTACAGCTTCGTTTATTTGAGACTTGTAGGGTGATGATTTGTGTCTTTGGATTTTGTATTTGTCTAGGAGTACTTGGGTGTCGGCCCTAAAATGAGCCCCATGATCACTGATGGTCTCGTGTGGTATGCCGTAGCGGCAGATGATATTGTTTTGTAGGAATTTGATTATTTGTTTTTTGGTTAGTATTGTATAGGATGCCGCTCCTACCTAATTGGTAAAGTAATTGATGGTTACTAGTATGAAACAATGTCCGTCGGTTCCGGATGAGTGTACTTTTCCTAATATGTCTATTCCCCAGGTGGAGAAGGGTCAGGGTGTGGCTGTAGTGTGGAGTGGGTATGGTGGTATATGTTGGATTTTGACAAATATTTGGAAGTTATGACAGTGGCGGACATGATGCCGGCAGTCGGCATCTAAGGTTATCCAGTAGTTGCCTAGCCTCATTATTTTACGAGCTAGTATGTGTGAACTCATGTGGGGTCCGCATTTTTCGTCATGTAGTTCTTCCATGACTCTTTTGGATTGGGTTTTGTCTACGCATCTAAGGAGTACTCCTTGTGGGGTTCGTTTGTATAATAACCCTTGGTTTAGGACGTAGTGGGTGGCGAGCATTCTTAAGGCTCGTTTGCTTTTAGTGTTAGTATTGGGAAGATATGATCCATCAGTTTTGAAGTCTAGGATTGTTTTGTGCCAGGGCTCTTCGGGAGTGTCATTGGTTTAGATGTTGTGGATGTAAGCTGGTTGTTCACTCCTCTCCACACAGATGGGCATGGAGAAGAGGTTATCGGGCATGTTTATTAGTGAGGCTAGTTTAGATAGTTCATTGGAAAATTGGTTTTCCTCTCGTGGGATGTGTACAAAGTTGATTTTGGTGAATTCTCGGGAAATTGTTTCGATTTCGGTTTGGTATAGAGCTAGGCTTTCGCTATAAACCTTCCAAATGTCGATGGGTTGGTTGACTACTAGAGATGAATCTCTGTGGACCCTAAGGTTCTTAATTCCTAGTGTTATTGCGGCTCGTAGTCCTATTAGACAGTCCTTGTATTCGACCACATTGTTGGTTACTGGGACGTCTAGTTTGACGGATATGGGTGTATGGTCACCTTGGAGGGATGTTAAAAGGATTCCTACACCGTAGCCCCACATGCTCGTGGCGCCATCGAAGTATTGGTCCCACGACTCATTATTGGCGAATAGGATGTCCTCATAAGAAAAGGACCATGTATTAATGGCATAGTACCGAGTCGTAAGTGAGAAATGTTTGTTTTAAATCAAGCAATTGTCGAGGCCCACAGTACAGAAAATAAAAGTTTATTTCTTTAATTGACAAATTTGAAAGGACAACATGTTTGAATATGACTTCAGGAGGTAGAGACATGCCTTTGTACCTCCGATTCAATGCATAAGGAAATAATTATTATTACTAGCCTTGACCCTTAAGACGAGTTAGCTACAAATAGGACGGTTGAAGGTAGAACCGTTCTATTTAAGTCTTTACAAATAGCACGGTTATAGGCATAAATGTGCTGTTTAATATAATTACAAATAGATAGGTTATTGTACTGAACCGTCCTCTTTGATGCAATTCTTAAATTAAAAATAAATAAATATATATATATATATATATATATATATATATATATATATATATATATATATATATATATATATATATATATATATATATATATATATATATATAATACACACACACCCACCCACCCACATACATATATCTATATGTATGTGTGTATATATGTGTTCCGGTATGGAAATAATTGACCCGACAGTGGATCCGGGTCCTTTGGTTTTATGCTTCTTCGGATGATGATCGTCTTTGTCTTTCCAACCTCTCCTTCTTCCCACTCTAAGGATCGGACCTTCCCAGTGGAGGCGGCCTGCCTATTCTCTCCTAGAGAGGGAGGAATGAGGGGACGAGGGAGTGACACGTAGGCTCACCCTATCCACCCATTCTCTCCCTGAGGCATGGACAAGAGGGCTTTAGCCTTCGCCCTCTTGAGCCTGTCAGGGATAAGTGCCCTGACGCCTGACAGGCAGGGGGCATCTTCTTCCCTTGTAATCACCCCGTTTGTGAGCCGACCTTGACGGGCAGGGGGGGAGTTCTTCGCTTCCTGCTAGCCGGTTTGCCAGGCGGGTCCCTCTGTCTTCGGGTCGTGCTGCCCCGGGACCCTTAGGGCGGGTGGCCCGTGGTAGGCAACCGACCCCCATCAATTGGCCCTCGTCGGTGGGGGGGGGGGGGGCGGGGACTTTTTGATCAGGATGGAGGGGGGTTGACTTTTTGAATCCCTCTCCGCATTTAACGCCGCGTGTATTCCCGAGGGGGAATGTCTTAAATGAGCTTGGGTATGCAAAGAGTTGGGATGCTTTTTTCTCATGATTACTTTCTTGTAAGATGGTCCCTTGAGCCGCGTGCCGGACCGGCTATTGCCCTCCACTATAGGGACGGTTGGGGCGCCATTTAATGCACGACTTTTGTTTTATGTATATAAAATCTGGTTCCACTTTATTTTCCTTTGCAAACTTCTTCAACATCCTCTTCCTTCACTTTTTCTTCTTTCATGATGCTTTGGGTAAGGGATATGATTCTTCAACAAGGAGTTTTTGTCAACGCTCTTCGTTATAGGGGGCGGAGGAGGCTCAAGTACCCCAGGCAGGTGTCTTTGGTCATTCGTCGCAGCAGGCGAACCCACCTTCGTTCCCTTCGAATTCCTGGGGTAGGCTCCCAGTCCAGGACTGCTAAGCGCCTGGGGGGGGGGGGGCAGGCGACTTTTTGATCAGGATGGAGGGAGGTTGACTTTTGAATCCCTCTCCGCATTTAATGCCGCGCGTATTCCCGAGGGGGAATGTCTTAAATGACCTTGGGCATGCAAAGAGTTGGGATGCTTTTTCCTCATGATTACTTTCTTATAAGATGGTTCCTTGAGCCGCGTGCCGGACCGGCTATTGGCCCTCCACTATAGGGACGGTTGGGGCGCCATTTAATGCACGACTTTTGTTTTATGTATATAAAATCTGGTTCCACTTTATTTTCCTTTGCAAACTTCTTCAACATCCTCTTCCTTCACTTTTTCTTCTTTCATGATGCCTTGGGTAAGGGATATGATTCTTCAACAAGGAGTTTTTGTCAACTCTCTTCGTTATAGGAGACGTAGGAGGCTCAAGTACCCCAGGCAGGTGTATTTGGCCATTCGTCGCAGCAGGCGAACCCACCTTCGTTCCCTTTGAATTCCTGGGGTAGGCTCCCAGTCCAGGACTGCTAAGCGCCTTATAAAGGCTCTACCTTCTGCAAAGCCGAGGCCCCGATACTGTTCTCAGGCAGGGGGCTGTTCCTACAAGGGGTGCCACCGATGCTTCCCCTGGCTTCAGCCAGAGAACCATGACCCTGATTGCCCTGACTCGAGCCCCTCTTCCCCTATATCAAAGAAACCAAAGGGCAATTCCGGTCATCCTGAGAGCGCTAGGGTGGAGAAGTTTGGCGAGGATTGGGACCTGAGCAACTGTGACTCAGGAGACAGTCATGGTCAGGGCTACTCGTCTGGCCAGGATCCCAAGGGGAGCGAGGATGAAGGCCCTGACGACCCGATGAAGGACTAGGACAACTGGGACTGGGGGTCTAACGATGGAGGCTGCAGCAGCCCCAGGGACAACCCATTCCCAGGCTAAGACGAAGACTAGGTCTACCCTGCACTCTCAGACAGTTCGAGCCGGACTTTCAGGCTCCTTTTGTAATCTTGTTACTTTCCACCTTGTTTTGTAATTTTGGCCCTTTGGGCCTTTAATCAATGAAAAATCCGGTGGGCTTTTGTTTAATGTACTGTTTGCTGTCTTTTTTTTGGGTGACGTTACGTAATGATTTCCCTCTGCTCTTGTTATGTTCTCGAGGCTTCTTGGGAAGTGGTGGGTGGTTAGGTTCAAGAAGTGTTACACGTGGGGGTTTTGTAGAAGGGTTGTCTGGTTGGATGGCTTTCCCTGGAGGGACTTCTCATCTTCCCCTTCCTATAAAAGCGCCTTTACCTCCTCTCTTCCCCCTTTTACACTTTTGAACTTTCAAAAACCCATCTTCCTCACTCCCCTTTTCTGTCGAGCATTTTAAACTGAGGAGATTTTTCGGCGTCTCCCTCCGACGACCTTCAATTAGGTTAGAACCCTGCTCTCTGACTTCCTCGTCTTTCCATTACTCGTTTTTTCTTGCTCCTCTGAACACCATGACTCACCGCCGCGCTCGAATTATATCTTTCGGTGAATCGCCTGCCGAAAGGTCAGAGGAGGGTGAGGGTAGAGTTGACACTAACCTTCCTTCCTCCTCTGGCAGGCCGGGAGTTATGGTGGCCGAGGGGGCGCCCTCGGAGGATAGTGGGGGCGCTAACTCCCCCGACCCTGCCCCATTCGACGTTGTTGATTCTGATGACGAGGCATTGGAGATTGATCCATTCAAAATCGCCGGCCCCCTTGTGCCTAGGAAACCAGGGAAAACCTATTACCTAGATAAGGATAAGTATAGGATTCCCTTACAGACTTACCCCGCTCCTAAGAACCGGGAGATTATACTGGAGAAAAATGCTGCCGGGACCATAGCCAGGTTCTACAATTTTGGGGAAGGCTACACAGTAGTCGTTCCTGGGGAAAAGGACACTGTGTGCAACCCTCCTGATGGTTGTATTGCTGTTTATCACAAGTGTTTGGAATTCGGTCTGCGCTTCCCTCTTCACCCCTTTTTGGAGGAGGCCTTCAGGCGTATGAATGTGGCCATCGCCCAGCTGACCGCTGTGGCTGTCAGGTCGCTGGTAGCCTATACCTGGACTTGCCTGTTCCTGGATGAGGAGCCTTCCATAAACACTTTCAGGTACGTGGTTGGCCTGCAGATGGTTGCTTCTGCGGAGGGGGGCAATTCTCCAGGGTACTTCTCCCTTCTCAGGCAGAAGAACTATCCTTGGTCTGGCCAGTCATGAACAGCCTGAAAGACTGGAAGGACAATTTCCTGTATGTGCACAGCGCGGAAGGGTGGAGGATCCCTCGGCACTTCAGGAATCACGTCCACACTCGGCTGGAAACCCGTCAGGAGTATCACCCTTGGGTTGGCGGGAGGGCCCTTGAAGTTAAGCTGAATGACAAAGAGGACTCTTTGGTCAAACGGTTTATTTCTGCTAAGGATGGGAAATGCGTGTATTGCCCTGTTGTATGGCTTCCCCATGCAGACCTTATATCAACTGACGGTTACCTAACCCAAGTGGGGTTAACCCCTGGCCTTGGAGAAGGTAGCTCAGGGGTTTGCTAAATAGTTGGCCTTTTCTAGTCCTGTTTTATCGCATGCTTACTTGGTGAAATTTCTTGATTCTTTTTGCAGAACTTGTCACCAACACCTGGTCTAAGAGGCAGCTGAGGGATCTTGGCCTGAGCAAGGATTTTGTGCCTTTCACTAATCATCCTCCCCTCCCCTCCGGTTTCAAGAAGCAAATCCTCATGAAGTACGTGAAGAGTATTTCAGCTAGCAGGGCGAGGCTCCCTCCTCCTCCTCCCAGGCCGGCGTCTACACGTCTTGCAGCTTTGGCTCTTATCCCCAGGACAGCAGAGGTGGAGGCTGCTTCAGAGGCTACCCCCTCTCCGGCTAGCAAGCGCGAAGGTACCTCCCCGGGGGCTCGTCCCTCTGTGGGTGCGAAACCTTCTGTCTTTGAGGAGACTGGGGAGAGTAATCCCTTGGTAGGCAGGAAGAGGAAGAATAGAGATCCGGTAGATGCCGATCAGGTGATGGACCTAGAAGCAGATGCCAACACACCTCAGGCAAAGCGTGCTGCCCCTGACCTTCCAGAGACTTTGTTTACGGAGGGAGGAAATGCTGAGTTTAACTTTGTTGTTGGTGAGAGCGTCGATGTCTCTGCCTTGTTTTTAGACACCAACTCTTCACCGACAGACCAGATTGCCAGGTCTTTGACCCATTCCTACAACCAGGCGGCCTAGTTTATCCAACGCTGCTCCAGGATTTTCCAGGTTTCTGCGGAGCTGGCGGCCCTCGACCGTCTGAGTGATGAAGAACTGAACATCACCTCTGGGTCCTCCTTTCCTGACCATATAGCGATGATTGAGAGAGATGTGGCTCTCATTGCCAACTTGAAGCTTCAGCTGTCCAAGCGTGAAAGCGAGCTGGAGGAAGCCAAGGGTCAGGTCGCCCGTTGGAAAGACCAGGGTGAGAAGGCCGTAAGGGAGGCAGCGATCTTGGAGGCTGAACTGGGGCAGGCTAGGAAAGAAGCTGCCGAGCTAGAGCAGGCTAAGAAGAAGGTTGTAGAGCTGGAGGACCGCCTTGGGGAGTATGCTACTCGCCTGACAAGGGCTGATTCAGATCTACAGGAAGCACGGGATGAGTTGTGGGTTCAGGGCGAAAAGTAGCTCAAGGAAAAGGAAGAGATCATCCAAGAGGCTAACTTGGCGGTGGATAAGGCTTTTAACTCAGGAGCTTCTTCATCTTCAAAGTTTGTTATGGAGGTCATCAGGGAGATGCTTCCGGATTTTGATGAGGACGCCTTCCAGACCCTTTTCGCAGCTAAGAACGAAGCCATGGTCAACAAGTCGCCTGAGGAGGCCCCCAGTCCTGACCAGGACACCCCTGCTGCGTAACATGCAGGGCAGTCGTCTTCTGAGGGTTATTGTCCTTACCCTCCTGCGCCTCTTCTTCCTCATTGACTTTTCTATCTTTTGCGCGCCGGACCCTGATGTGGCCGGCTGCCTGCTTGTGTAACCCGATTTTTCATGTAACCGGATTTTTATCATTTGTCTTGTAAACTCTTGCGATTCTCTATCATCTTTATGAATGCTTTTTTGCCTGTTGTATTTTTGTTATTCCTATCAGACTTCAAGGTTTGGCCTGACCCTAGCTTCTTGCCGAAGTCCAGAGGGCCTTCCCCCTACATGCCCAGAGGCAGGCGAGGGGACTTAGCATTTTTTATACAAGGTTGAGAGTGCCTTAGTCCTTGTTCATTCGGCGCATGGGGCCCGACCTGACCCTGACTCCTGATCTGGAGTCAGAGGGCCTGCCCCCTACCTGCCCAGAGGCAGGTGGGGAGGACTTTGCGTTTTTTATACAAGGTTGAGGGTGCCTCAGTCCTTGTTGGTTCGGCTCGTGGGGCCCGGCCTGACCCTGGCTTCTGGTCGAAGTCCAAAGGGCCTGCCCCCTGCCTGCCCAGAGGTAGTCAGAGAGACTTTGCGTTTTTTTTTGGGGGTCTATTTTCCTTAGGTTTGGCAACAGGGGGGCCCTCCCCCTATTGCCCCCTGCTCGTTTGTGCGTGAAGGGCTAATCTGAACAGACAACGAGTATTAATTCGAGAATCCTTTTCATTTCTTAAAAAACTTAACAGTCGAGGTCGGAGTCGTCGACATTTTACTTTGACCGTCCTCCGCCAATTTTGGAAAAAGAAATTTGTTTGAGTTTCAAAGCTAAACATAGTACTTTTCTAGGGTGTCCACGTTCCAATGCGCAACTAGCTCTTGGCCTTCAGGTTGGCTATTTGGTAAGTCCCTTGCCCCATAATCTGGGTGACTTCATACGAGCCTTCCCAATTGGCACTTAGCTTGCCATGTTCTCTCGACCTCCCTATTTCTTGTGTCTTTCATAGGACCAGGTCTCCTACCTGGAAGTTCCTTGCATTCACCTTTTTGTTGTTTCTCATTCGTTGCTGATAGGCGGCGATGTTGATGCAGGCCTTTTGCCTCACCTCACCGACTAGATCAAGAGCTTCGGTCATTGCAGCCTCATTGCTCGCCCTGTCATATTGCTGGGATTGGAGGGTCAGAATATGTGCTTCTATGAGCAGCAGTGCTTCAGCCCCGTAGACTAGACCAAAAGGAGTTTGCCCTGTGGATTCCTTTCTGGTGGTCCTGATTGACCATAACACGCTTGGAAGCTCATCTGCCCATCTCCCTTTTAGCTCGTCCACCATTCTTTTCGGTCCATTCAGTATCTGCTTCTTCGCTGCTTCGGCCTGTCCGTTGGTCTGCGGGTGGCAGACGGCGGAGTAGGCAACGACTATGTCATGGCCTTCTAGTCAGGCTCTCAGGGGGGTCATTATAGAACTGCCTGCCATGATCAAAAACCAGTACTTTTGGCAGACCGTATCTTGTTATTATATTTCTCCAGATCACCTTCCTGACCGCTGGCTCCGTTATGTTTGGGACGGCTTTAGCCTCAATCCATTTGGTGAAGTAGTCAATTCCTACTATTAAGAATTTCCTGCCCCCAGTCGCTGAAGTGAACGGACCCAGGATGTCCATCTCCCATTGAGCGAAAGGAATTGGAGATAAGATGGGCCTGAGGTCTTGAGCTGGGGCATGTATCACAGGGGCGAAGAGCTGGCACTTCCTGCATTTTTGGGTTAGATCCCTGGTGTCTGCGAGCAAGGTTGGCCAATAGTATCCTGCCCTCAGAGCTTTGTGTGCTAGGGTACGCCCTCTCACATGGTGGCCACAGATCTCAGAGTGTATGTCGTCTAGCACCTCCGCAGCTTGCCTTGCTCCCTGGCATTTAAGTAGGGGGCTGAAAAGGACTTGCGGTATAGCTCCTCTCCAATCATTGTGAACCATGCAGCCTTGGCAGGCATCCTTCTCCTCTGAGTTGGGTCTTGTGGGAGGAGTCCATGCTTCTTGAATTGGATGATAGGAGTCATCCAGCTTTCAGACTCAAATTCATTGAAGACATTGACCAGCTGGCAGGGTGCTGTAAACTTTTCTTGTATTACATCTACCCATACCGATCTTATTATATCTTGCAGGCTGGAACTGGCCAGCTTAGACAGGGCATCTGCCCGGTTGTTCTGTGACCGAGGGACCTGCTTGACTTCATAAGATTTCAGTCCGGATAACTCTTGTTTTACCTTTTCCAGGTACGTGGCCATGGCCTGATCCCTGGCTTCATATTCCCCATTGATCTGATTTGCGATGAGTTGGGAATCTGTGGTTAGGATAAGTCTTTCGGCGCCCGCGACTTAGGCTAGATTGATGCCTGCCAGTACAGCCTTCTATTCAGCTTCGTTGTTTGACGCTGGAAAGATGAACCTGAGCGCATGCTTAAAGTCTGCTCCTTCAGGGCTGGTTAGCACGATCCCTGCCCCCGCACCGTTGGCTGTGGATGACCCGTTGTGGACATCCGTCCGCACCGCATGGCGCCCCGTGTAATCCCCTAGAAAATCTAACGCGATACAGTGGCGGAAACACTGTAGAGTCGGGATTAAAACACACTATAACTATGTCTTAGTAAAATTAGAATGGTAATGTCAAACAATAGGCCTTAACTAAAATGGCCAAAATTTAAAACAATCCACAAAAGGGGGTTTGAACAATCCATAAGACATAATTATTAAAATAAATAAGCAGGATCCATAATTGCTCGCTAGCCCACCCGAAGAGAAACGCATATACCTGCCATGTTAAAAACATAACAGCCACAATCAGTGGGGAGCAACGCCAACGTTCTCCCAGCCGTAAAACATGATTTTAAAACTGTAATTACTATTATATGAAAATAGTAAAAACGGAAAACAGTAAAACATTATTCATAAAAATAAGCTTTCAGTGAAAAAATATAATAAAAATGAGTTTTCCGGAGAAAACATAAAACATTTGAAAACCTGCAAATCAATTTATATCGATAATAAATAAAATAATCAATGTGGCGTTATGGATAGGGTTAATGTAGAATCTAGACTTTCACCAGGACAATACTAGAAACTAGCTTCGAGAACTGTAGACTTAACTCATAACAGAATCCAGTCTCTAACTAGGCAACTCAACTATAACAGGACTGCGTGCAGCGAGGTCCTGGTTTAAGTAGTGCACACCCCTCCTGGATACAAACCATATCCAGTTCAACCCGACGCGACTTATACGATGCGATATCTAAGTTTAAGGTAAATATACACTCTCCTGAACACAAACCATGCTCAGTTCAACAACCAATGCGCCCCATAAAGACACACCAACCTTACAGTTGATGGCAAAACGTTCATACCAGACTATATTACTCTAAACCCACACTTATTCTTATTCCATAACTCCAAAACAGGGTCATTATCGATATAAACAAAAGTTATAATCATTGTAAATAATAAGAGAACAAAAGGGAAAAAGAATCGCCTTCCAAAAGAGGAAACTTTCTATTTTAGGAAACTTCTATATCTAGAAACTTTACAAAAATACCGTCATATCAAAATAGTGAAAATATTAGTTCATACTAATAAAACATTTTTAGTAAAAGATATAGATTTATAAAACTAATACTTTCGGCCTTAACAATATTAATTTCCAAAATAAGGATAGATGGGTTTATGAAATTATTGAAATATCATACAAGTTATTATAAAATGATTAAAAATGTCTTAAAACTTTAGTACTACTAATTAGGGTGTTTCGAAAATTTATAAAACTAAAATTCCCTAATTATTAATAGTTTCAACAAAACAAGCATACATAAGATTTTACGGCAAATGTCAAATTAAATCTTTTAACGTCTTTTCTTTAATTTAAATCATTAAACAAATTTAGAATATGATAAGGGGTGATTTAACTCTCAAAGTTTCAGATTTAAATATTTTCAAATTTGCTGGAAAAATAATTCTTTTATGTAAGACGAAGCATTTCAACGATAAATCGTAATTTTGTCCAAAAATCATTACTATTAATTAAAGACTTTAATAAATAGTACAAAAATTACGTAAAATAGCTAAAATATATTTTTGGACATTCTGTCCAGAAAAGAGAATTTTCCAGAATCATTAAACTCGGTTTTTAAAGGGTTTTCTTGTTAATCGTCTAATCTCGACAATAACGATTAATAAAAATAGTAATTACAAAACGATTTAAGTATTAATATCCAAAAACTATTATTAAACTTTAAAAATAATTATTTTTCAGAAAATACTTTTTTTTTTTTTCAGATTTCCAAAATTCCAGATTTATTTAAAAGGCCAAAAATTGAGAATTTAAACGACAAACACGGTTTTAACGATAAACGATGATTTAAAGTGATTAATTAATTCACCCACTTAACAATTCCGAAAAATTATGAAAAAATTCAGAAAATTCATTTTGAACAGAAACATCATCCATGAAATATTTCAGATTAAAATAAAATGTTTAAGTGCTAGAAATAAAAATCGGTATTTAATCGTTTTTGTTCATAAACGGTAAAAATTCAATAATCGATATCAAAAATATCAGAAAAATACCAAAGTATTAAAAATCATTAAAAACTTCATTTTTAAAGAATATAATCATATATTACAAGTTTAGGCCGAATATTACGATTTTACAAATTAATACAACAATTTAATCGTTAATCTCGTAAAAGCGATAAAAATACCGAAACATGCAAATTTTCAACTTTTGAAAATTTTCCAGATTATATGACATACATATATTGTCAAAAATGAAATATAAAAATATACATGCAATTACACAATTAAAATCACGAAATACCGAGTAACATCGACGTTACCTTCAGTCCAAATCGGAATCAATAATATACTTGTCGACCTCGGGATCGTCCATACACAAAGTTCATGGTAGAAAAATACCATGAGAAAAACTAAGAAAATCACGGTGAATAACGATCAAAAACATCATTGATTATTACCTTAACGATAGGCTCGGAAAGAGGATTAATTCGGCGCTAAAAAATGAGACGATTAGGACTCGAATTTAACAAAAATCAGCCAAGAGAAGATGAGGAGTAACACGGCCAAAGGATGATGAGGAAGATGATGTTGTAACAATTTTTTTAATGCACAAATGAATGTAAGGGAGAGAGGAATGGTTTTAAGCATAAATGGAATTAAAATGGAAGAAGAATCCAATGTGGTATCATCAATGTGGAATCCAATGAGGAATCCAATGAGGTTAAGAGGGAGTGTGAAGAGTTTGAGCAAAAATGCAAGAACTAAATGAGAGGGGAAATAATCATATCTTTTCGGTTTTACGTAATAAAATGAATCGTATTAATACAACGTAGTAAAATTGTGATAAGGAGTTTTGTCGGTCCAAAATATGGGGAAAATGTCTCAATTGATTTATAAGTTAGAGGCATTTCAAAGCAATTCGAGTAAACCTCGCGTAAGAAAATAATTATTCGCGAAGCTTCGTAATAAAATCATTAATGGCTAAGTTTTCGTAAATAAAAATATTTACTAGTTGAAAATATTATAAAAATATGTTTGGACATTTGTAGAAAAAGGAATAACTTAAATCCGAGCTTAAATACGTTAATTCGTAGACAAATAGAATTCCTCGCGGAAAAATAAATAATTTACGAAAAAAATCGAATAAATAGATTTAAAAGAATTAAAATCTTTTAAAATAAAAATAAATATCTTTAAACTCAAAAATTAAAACAAAGCTTGGAAAAAGAGGAAACGCAAGAACGAAATGTGAAAGAGTTATAACGATGTCATAACGGTAAGGAATAAAGATGCTAGAAATATAGCGGGTGTTACACCCCGCGCGCGACCGCGCGGAACCGACCCGGTTTTTCAAGGTGTGGCAGCGGCCACCCACGCGGCCCCCTCCCTGTCAGGGCCCGGTCTGATCTCGCGTACGGGGCGATGTTTTGGACCTCGATTCGGATGATGATCCGGACTTGTACTAGACGGGTGCGGGCGCCCGTGTTTCCGTTTGGAATCGATCGAGTCGTGGTTGTAAATGTTTAAAGGCCGATTTGTTTGGTAAGGCGACCTTTTTAGTGAACTGAATTCGTTGCGGATTTGTGGAGTCGCCACCTAGTCAATTATAGGGACTCGGAAACCGTTCAAGTCAACTTTGATCCTTAGCCGGCTCAAAGTTGAGGGGCACGAGACCTAAAGATAAAGACTTGTACCCTTAAGCACTCCATGCCTGGAATGACTCTCATTGCCAATGGTTTCGAACATCCGGAAACCGTCGATTCTGAGTAAGGGGTGACGGTACGTATTGGGAAGCCAACATCCGATAGATGTCAACACCCAATCCTGCCCGCACTATAGCGGCCTCTACTAATCAATCGGTGGGCTGATAACCTAATTCTTTTGTTGTGACGGAAATACAGTAACATCCGTTGTTTTCACCCTATACCTTTTGCTACGTCGGTTGTTTAAGGACAAGTAAGTATTATCGTCAAAGTAGTTGTGTTTACATTCTTTGCATGCGATTTCACGTGACAGGCAAGCCATGAAAATATGCACGTTGAAGAGTAGAGATTACTAGTATTATACGTATTAGCAAATTATTTTTAACGCGATAATACGGATATTAGTCGTTCTCGTGATATACCTTACCTAGTATTCTGCTTAAGATGCGTCGGTTCGGTATTAATAGAAATGCGTCGAACCTAATAAGGCGAGCACTCAGACTAATACGGAACCCGACCATCGCTTTGTTCAGTTTTAGTTGTTTACGTTTTGAATTTCGTGTTAGGAGATTTAGCATGCGATTATAAGGTCATAAAAGCAATAAATCATACGAAAGCTGTAAATGCGAATATAAGTAAATCACATTGTGAGGAGTTGCACCCTCGGAGTATACACTAAACGGGACTCGATGCATAGATAGTTGAGAACGGATCTCGGAATTACTCGGGTCTATTTAGTGTATTTTAGAATTTGTGATTGCAATTGGGACGTTACGTGTTTTAGTAGATGTTTATGGACCTAGTGTCCACATCTAGTGTTATCGTAGTGCATAATAAAAGAAAGTGCAAATATGGAAAGTTTTGTTTAGATGACAACCTAGTGACGACTCGACTTCAACAGGCGGATCCTCCTAACTTGACCAGTGACTCTAGCAGAGCTTCGTTACTGTCTACCCTTCCTGCGGCTACTCCGGCAGAGCTTCGTTAATATGGACTGATTCTGCGGCTAATCCGGCAGAGCTTCGCTACTAGATTTGAGCTAGTCAAACACAGGCACCTCGGTATCGAGTGGGGTGCTCGAAGGTGAGGAGTAGCGTCGATGTCGCTTTTTTCGGAACTACGATCGAGTGGATCGTTTGCCTCGGGTGTCGGAGTGCGAGCCCTTAGCGAGAGAGTAGAGGGAGAAGAGAAGAATGAGAATGTGCATCGAGTGAATGAGGCGAAGGGGGGGTATTTATAGGTGTTTTTGGCCCTCGTCGCCCGTATGGACGCCTGAGCTGGGGCGCATCAAGACCCAGGCGCCTGTGCTAAGGCGCGGGGAGACTAAGACGCGTGAGGTGGGGCAGTCAGGATTTTGAAGATACAATTTTGATACTTTCCAAAACCGAGAGGGAGGAGTGTGATACTTAGCTTGGAGCCTAAGGATTCCCGCGGATTGACCTAGCGCCGTGAGTTTAGTGGGCCTCGGGTGTGCGTCCCGAGGTTCGCCTGGCACGGTGCTGACTCGGTTCAATTTTCGGGACCGACTCGGGGTCCCAGTGTCAGAATTGACTTTAATTACTGTCTATGTGACCGTAATGACACGACTAAGGCTGCCATCACGTTAGTTTTAATTTTTTCGAGTAATTATTTGATCCGTTCTATAGAAAAACTACCTAAAACATCGCGAACCCGCATCGCGTTGCAGTTCTATCGTCATCGGGTGTTTGTTGGGCACTTCTGCAGCCACCAGGTCCAAATCTGAGTGTCTACAGAAGCCCCCATTTTGACTGAGGCTTGGACAAGTGTGGACATGACATAGGTTCACCCCGACGCGGCCACGCGCGGGTTTGGGGAGGCGAATGAATCTCCATGAGATGGTCAAATTGAAATTTAAATCGAAGTCGGAGTCGCCACCGAATTTTATGGTTATTCGGAACCGTTCGAGCCCACTATATGTCGTAGTGTGCCGTGTACAAAATACGGCCCATTTCCGATGTTAGAGTTTATTGGGCTCGTCTCTTTGCAGTTCGATACCGATGCCGACTTGAGCGGTTTATCGTATATTGAATGACTCTCGTTGCCAATGGTTTCGGACATCCGGAAACCACGGTTCTGAGTAAGGGGTGAGGGTACGTGTTGGGAAGTTCACTAAGAACACCCAACCCCGCCCGCACATTAGCAGCCTCTACTAGGATATCGAATGATTTTTGAATACGCGCGTTAGTTGAACGATGAATGATATGCAAACATTGTTTTCCTAAGCATGTGAGGAATTGAACAGGTTGCTAAGTCGGTTTAATGCATGAAAAATTAACGTCAAAGTTGAATTTTGCATGTGAGATTCGTTTTAGTATAATAAAACAAACGATGAAAAGGATTGAATTTGCTACAAGATAAACAAACGAGTTAGTATCGATTTGTAAATAATAATATAGCAAATATGATCAATATGCAAGATCGAGAAAATAAATATTAATCGAAATCTGAAAAATATTGCTAAAAAGACGTTGTTTTGTATAAAAAACGAAGTTCGAGAAATAATAAAAAAACGAGAAAGGCGCGCCAAGGCAGCCGGCCGCGCGGCTCGCCCAGGACGCCGGCGGGTCGCGTGACGGCCTGTTTTCGAAAGCGGTTTTTGGAAAATTTCGATTAAATTGCGTACGAATATTGCATAATTCGTACTTGACTTAATACTTCCGATATTCGTTATATTTGATAGTTGACTACGAAATCAATATCAAATATTCGGAATAGTTTTGGAAAAGATGCGAGTTTTAGAAATCGTTTCGTAGAATAAATAATAAAACGAACGAAAAAGCTAAAAAAAGACTCGGGTCTCAGGCCCGTGCGCGAGTCGCCTGGGCGTGGCGCGACTCGCGTGCGGGTCTGTCCGGTTTTTTATTTTTTGTTCGAAATTGTTATTTTGATAAATCGCGTACAAAATATGAATTAATTTGTATTCGATTTATGATTTCGATATTCGTCATACCCGATATTCGATTATGAAATCGTTATCGAGTATTCCGAATGGATTAAAAAAAGGTTTTGTAAAATTGTTTAAAAAAAGGAATTTGAACGGGAAAAAGATGTAACGATTTTTGACATCGTCGAGATCTTAATATAATTCTTTTTGATACAATATTCGATTATGGAAAATCGATATCATATTTTAAGAACGTTTGTTATGAAAATAGTTTTTTTGTTAATATCGATATTAGAAATAAAATAAAAAGACGACGCTTGACCCGTAAAGAAAAATGGACGACGAGGAGGAGAAGAGAAGAAAAGGAGAAATCGAGTTTGGTACACCCTCAACCTACATGCTTTTGTTAACTCGGATCGGGGCTCGTCGGAATGTGGCTAGGCACGGGAGCGTCGAGTGATGTCGGTCGGGTTAGGGTGGCTCGGTGAAGGTGACGGGTGAAGGATGTCGGGTGTCGGGACCGGTTTCCTTCGGGTTTTGGACGCACTATCGGTTTCTCGATGCTAAGGTTGATGTTTTTCAGGAATTATGTATGTCGGAATGACAGAAATTTGATGTGTATCTTGCTAATAATTGATGTCTCAAGTTGTTGTATGCAAGGGGCTATTTATAGGGAGTTCCCGACCTTGGCTAGGAGAGTTTGAACTACCGCTTAGGATAGGAAACGTAGGAGTTTGAGAAGCATGAGAATTTCGTTTTCTTGGCAAAGAAGAAAGGTATCTCGGCTGGTTGTGTGCTGCTTGGCCGAGTATTTGCACTCGGTCGGGTGTTTGAATCGGTTTTCGGATAGGATTCCTGCTTGAGATCGAATTCCATCCTTAAACGGAATTGTTTATTATTTTGTGAAGCTGATTTTTGTAGAGTTTGAGTAAGAATCAGCCGTGTGAGGTGTCATGGCTGACTCACGTGTCTCGGGAAAATCTTTGACCGGGTTTTGACTCGGTCGCTAAAAGACGGCTTTACCTCTGGTGTCGGATTCGACCCAAATTAGTGTTATTTGACTCGAAACGACCCACTGGGCCTGAATTTGAGGTTGGTTTTGTGAGATTTGTACTCCTTAAAAAGCCCAAGCTAAATATCCATGATTTCGAGCCCATTTCCGAGTACGTTAAAGCACGTTTGCGTCCGATCATCATCGGGTGTTTGTCGGAAACTGCTATAGACACCTGGCAGTCAAAATGTGGGTGTCTACAACAAGGCGAAAGTCAAAGTATAGCCGCCCAGGTCAATCGAAGATTACGACCTGGGGGTTGTCCGATCGGGTCGTTTTAAGTCCATTGGACTACGTGTTGAGGCTCGCCAGCCAAGGCTTAGAAATCATACCTGACGTCTTCGCTTGCGGTTGCTTGCTTGGGTTCGGGCAGTTGCTTGATATCTCGTTCGTGGTTCTTTATGCGCGCGCGCTTTGTCTTCTTTGGCTTGTTTAAACGGTTTGTTTAGTTTTAAATGTTTTTAGTGACGCGTTAAGTGTAAGTGCAAACGATGTTCGAATGTATTGGCTTTTCTTTGAACAAATGTTTTTGGGACGTTTGTGGACCCTTGATAAAACGTTCGAGGGCGCCAGTCTCCACTCGAGCGGTTGTCTTCGGGATGCTTGTGACCCCTTGGGCGAAATGAAGTGAAACAACAACAAAATGTTCGAGGGCGTCAGTCTCCACTTGAACACCTGTCTTTGGGATGCCTCTGACCCCTAGGACAAATCAAAATGAGATAAACTACTCGAGGGCGTCAGTCTCCACTCGAGTAGCTGTCTTTCCGGATGCCTCTGACCCCTAGGACAAAACAAGATGATATAAACTATTCGAGGGCGTCAGTCTCCACTCGAATAGCTGTCTTCGGGGATGCTCTGACCCCTAGGACAAGATTGCTATTGTCAACTACTCGAGGGCGTCAGTCTCCACTCGAGCAGCTGTCTTCGGGGATGCTCTGACCCCTAGGACAAAATGGTTGTTGTCAACTACTCGAGGGCGTTAGTCTCCACTCGAGCAGCTGTCTTCGGGGATGCGCTGACCCCTAGGACAAAATTGCTGTTGTTAACTACTCGAGGGCGTCAGTCTCCACTCGAGCAGTTGTCTTCGGGGATGCTCTGACCCCTAGGACAAAATTTCTGTTGTAAACTACTCGAGGGCATCAGTCTCCACTCGAGCAGCTGTCTTCGGGGATGCTCTGACCCCTCGCACAAAATTGTTGTTGCTGTGGCTCCGGGATACTAACGTCCCTCGGGCAAAATTGTCGTTGCTGTGCCTCCGGGATACTAACGTCCCTCGGGGAAAATTGTTGTTGCTGTGCCTCCGTGATACTAACGTCCATCGGGCAAAATTGCTGTGCGTCCGGGATACTAACGTCCCTCAGTCAAAATTGTTGTTTGTTTATTCGTTTTAGTTAAAAGTTTTTGTTTTGTAGGTTTGTCTTGTTTTGTTTGGGTTTGCTCTTGCTTTGTTTTAGTTTGTTATGCATTTGAGATTTGTTTAGAGTTTGTTTCGGATTAGTTCAGCTTAGATTGCTTTGTTACGCGTTTGGGTGTAGCGTTTAGGTTAAGCGCGGTTCTGATGCTTATTTTATTATCGAGCGTGTTTTGTCGATGTTGATTATTAATTGCTTCGTTGTCTGTTATTTTGCTTGTCTTAAAAGGTGCGTGTTTTATGTGTATCGAACTTTGAGTCTCGTTTGTTTTGTTTTAGTCTGTACTGGGCTGCTCGGACGCGCATCCGTCTGCACCCTAATGTTCAGGCGCCTAGCCCCCAACGCGCTAGGACTCAGGCGCGTCACTTGGGGCGATCGGGGTTCTATGGACCGGGTCTGTTTAAGTAAACAAGAATTAGGGCGATCGTTCATTCCACACAAAACTCGAACGCGTCGCCCTTTCGCCCCAAAGCCGATTTCTCGATTTTTTATTGCCAAATTCCGTCTCGATTTCCGTCTGACGCGACAATGTCGACTTCGGGTAAACGTTCTTTACTTGTTTATTGTCGTTTTTTCTTGATTTGATTGATTATGAGTTTGTTTTGTTGAAAACCCTAGAAAATTGATTTGGGGGTTTTTGATTCGTTAAGTTTCGATGCTTGTGCTTAGTCCCATTGTTAAATTAGGGTCGATTAGAGCTTGTTAGGGTAGTTATAAGTTCGATAAGGGTTTTTGAGGTACGACAATGGCTCCCTATGGAAATGTGCTTGGAATGCTAGGGTAAGGACCGTTTTCCGATTATTCCCGTGCTTGTGAGGATGTGGGTAGCACTCTTATCGGTTTTTATGGGGTAGGATGACTTTTAGGACTCTCCGTGGGGTTGTGTGCCTTAAGACGGACCGAAAGGTGTCGTAACGATGCCGGATTTTCCCGAAACCACTTCCATCGTGACCGAGATCAAAAATAGATGCTAGCGGCCTTTTCGGAATTTTGATATCCTTATCCAAAATTTTGACCCTATTTTGACCTGTTTGAGCTGCTTTAGCCTAACCTGAGGCACGAATTTTCTTTTTTTGTTTGATTTTGTGGTAAGAGGCAACATCAAGCGTCCCGAGGGAGCTTCTAGTGATGAGACTGTCGGGACAAGTTCACAGACCCCCCGAGGGATTCGTAGGAGACGGCGGAGTATCTCATCTCAGCGTCGTGACCCCGAGGCCATTAATGAGGCCGATTTTGATAGAGTGAGGAAGCGTAGGCTTCCGGAGACGGTTGCTAGGAGGGCTCATGTTCCGGTTCCTATACCGGAGGATGAGGAGATTAGCTACGAGGATCTTGAGTGGGCTCGAGACTGGGATGGTCATCAGCTGCTATTTCATCTTGACCTTCACGTTTCTCACCGCGTCGTGCGGGGTCTGGTGAGTGTTTTGTTTGTGCCGATTAGCTATGTCTTAGATTTTTGGCTCGGGTTAGGTTAGGTTTATTTTGTTTACACCTGTGTTGTTTTGGTTTGCAGCTCCTAGGTCCGATGAGGACTTTCTCGGGATTTACTACGTGTCTCGAGGTTTACTTTCAGAAGTTGACCCCCGCGGTAAAGGGAATTATTGCGAGGACCGCTCTAGGTCCCGTGGTTGACCAGTGGGTTAGGTTGGTGGGTTGCAAGACTAAGTGCACCCTTATGGTGATTAGAGCGATGATAGATCGCTTCCACGATACTACCTCGACCTTCCACATGGCTTTTGGGGAGGTCGGGATGACCCTAGAGGATTTTGGGATGATTACCGGTTTGCCATGGGGTCCGAATAGGATTAGGTGGGCCGCCAAAGGCCCTAGGCTAGATAGTGATGGGGTGCAGGGCCTCATCAGGGATTGTTTACTGCGTGAGGCATATAGTGCGCCTTATGCTTTGGTGAGTTCGTATATCACCGATCACTTCGAGCGAGTGGTGGTGTTAGAGGGTCGAGAACCCAACACGCCAGAGCAGGATGCCCGGTCGTGGTTATAGTACTTCCTAGGGTCGACCCACTTCTCGAATAAAGGCGAGAGGTTTAGCACTAGGATTTTGCCTCTCCCAGCTGACCTGGCTCAGCTAGGACGTTATGATTGGGTGACCGCGGCTTTCGTAGAGATGACTCGCTGCCTGCAAGTCATGGTGAGGCCGTTGGCGATAGAGTCGGCCTCAGCTGTGCCCATTGTGGGTCCGGGCCTTATACTGGAGGTTAGCTACTATTCTCTTGTATCTCGAGTTCTGCTTGGCTTTGGCTTAGTGTTGCTAAGTGTATTCTGGGTTTGTTGCAGGCTTGGAACTACTCTTACTTTCCTTGTTTGGCACCTAAGACGGTGCGGGTTCACCCGAAGAGATTCCCGACGGGAATCGAGTAGAGGCTGGCTCAGCTTAAGGGCACTACCAGCCACTACCCGTCGGAGAATGCGCTGGTCAACCAGCTAAGCCTCAGGGATGTAAGTTTTCTTTTATGTCCTACCTAGCTTAGTAGCCCCCAAGGTTTATGATTTATCGGAGTGTTGGTTCATTTGTGTAGTTTGTGGCCCGCCCTTGGGCTGGTTATGAGGGCGTGCCGGAGTATGTGGCCATGGAGCTGAGGCCTAGAAGTTACAGGAGGATGCTTTTTCCTGCGTTGTTTCGCCCAATTTGGTATCTGGGCGAGCTGCTGGTGCGTCAGTGCCTATATGACGATTTCAGGGTGCCGGTTGATCCTCCCCGAACTAAGTTTAGACCACCGACCACCGCAGAGATCCTCGAGGATAGAGACGGAGAAGGAGGCGATGCGCTCTTGGTGCCAGGTGCCTCCTACCTATCTCACGCCACCCGGCGGTTAGCTTGGTACCGCCTCGTGGTAATGTTCTAATTTTGGTTCTAAGATTTGTTTTGCGATTTGTTGTTTCCTTGCCCTCTGACAGACCAATCTGTTGTTTACTCAGTTGGCCGATCCGGCTGATGAAATCAAGCTCCCAGATTTTTCCCCGACTCTACTTAGGGTGGATGCGGCTGGGATACCTTTCACCGAGCCTCTCCCTCCGCGTTCTGCTGAGGAGATGGACGCCGGGATAGAGTGGCGTGACCGGGTATACCGGGTAAGTTTTGGCTTTCGTTTTGGGTTTGTGTTCTAAGAGTTAGGATTGGTTTGTCTAACTTCCGTGGTTTCACCTTTCAGGTTTGATCAGCTTGCCAACAGCGGTTGTGGCAGGCCGTCAACCGCTTCCGGGCCTATGCCTCGAGGGTTTCCCGTGACACTTCGGGACCTCGATCGGTGAGTTTGCGTGATTAGGGTGGTTTTCTTGGCTGTTGGCGTACCCTCCTAATGTTTAAATGTATTTGTAGGATGTCCTGGATATGGTGGGGCAGCTGGAGACTCGGGTGACCGAGCTCGAGGCGGAGGCGGCGGAGGCGCGGCAACTCCTGCAATCTCGGGCCGACGAGATCGCCTTCCTAAAGGAGCAGCTGGCTCGGTCTCAGGGTGAGACCTCTGCGCAGGGCGAAACCACACTTCAGATCGAAAAGGAGGCTGAGGCTACGGGTGCTAACGAGGAGATCGGAGAAGTCCCCGAGACGGCTACCTTAGACATGCTGTCGGAGATGGATGGTAATGAGTCTCCTCTTATAGACTTGGAGGATCTAGGTTTAGATGACAACCTTTGCGAGGTTGTGATAGCGATTGGCGCGGCTTCTAGGGGTCCTTCCTAGCCTCGATTTGTGTATGAATTTATATATGTTGTATATATTTTTTTTTTAAATTTTAGCACTTGAATTAGCTGGATTACTCTTGTATTTTCGTTTGGCGAATTGTTTACCTAGATTGACAAGTAATCTCTTTTCCGTTCATTCATTTGCGATCTGACCAAGTTTGGGGTGCGTTGACGTTGTACAGAAGTATGAAAACAGTTCCTTTTGGATGTTTTGAAATGCGTCAATTTGAGCCGGGAATCGGATCAGATTGTACGTCGATTCAAATCTTTTGACTCGAGATGGACGAGATGCAAAATGCTAACGTAAAACATTAACGTGTTCTGACCGAGTGTATTAGGAGATGAGTTTAGTTGCTTTGACATTCAGAACGAAATCGAATTTTAAAAATTCGGGCAACTTTTGAAAAAAAAGTCAGACCACTTTTTGCATACTCATAATATTGCCTTGTTAGGCTACAGACGCGACTTGACGATGACTGCCAATAGGCCACAACACACCTAGGTGGGGTAGCTTATCCCCCTAAAAATAAAAAAAATGCCTAAGTGTAGAACGTCCGACGGGTGAACTGGCGTTCCTATGGTCCTTGCATGGGTGCTTCAGTTTTTGGAGTGGGTTTTAACGGCTTCGGGAGGTCGTTCCCGATGTCCGGGGTGTCATGTGGTAGCAATGGTTATGATGCGGGATCGGTGTTTCTATCTTTGGGGTTGCTCTAGATGTTGCCTGCCTAGATATGGGTGCTTGGGCTGAGGCTCTTGGTTCCAGGGTCGCCTGTGCTCGGGCGGCCGGATATTCGGGCGCCTAGGCCAAGGCGGTTCGGGTCCGGGTTATGAAAATTTTCGTTGTTTCCTAATTCTTGTGGGATTAGGGCTATATATACGAGTTGTGGGTGCTTGTTTTAGACATACTATATATACGGGTTGTCTAGCACGTCGATATTTAGCGTCATGTCGGGTTTTGGGAATATCCTTACCGAGTGAGCTAGTTCTTTTAAGAAATGTGACCCCGAGATTTGTTCAAATGATGGTTTGTCAGTGGTTGTCGCGCTAAGTCGAGTCAAGATACATGATGACTTCTTATTGGTATGCTCTAAGTTTTGGGACCCGAAGGGCCATGTTTTTGTTTTTCCAGGGGGTAAAATTTGTCCTTTGCCGAAGAGATAGATGCTATAGGCGGGTGGAGCTCGGTTCGACCTTGTGTGCCTTACGGGGATGATGCTTACGTGGAGCGATTTTACCATTTTTTGGATCTTTTGTCATTCGAGGAGGCTAAAGGTTATTTTGGTAGGGATGGCATTAACTTAGAGTTGCTTTCTAAGACTTTCTCACAGGTTGGTTCTCATCATGTTTCGGTCTTAGCATGTAAACGCGCTTTTAATGTTGCGATGACTTGTTATCATCTTTTTGAGGATGCGAGGGCGCGTGAAGGCTGGGGTAACCCTCGAGTTTTAGATGTGGTGATGGGGATGGAACACGGACGATCACCTTCTTTGCTTATTTTGGGCAAGCTCATTCTAGGTCTTAATGCTCGTGCTCGACACCACGATGCATCTTTCCGAGGTTCCAGGATCATTTTACAGGTGTTTTTTTTTTCGCGCTATGTTTCTGTAGCTTGGTTTTCTTTGTTTTGTGGTTGCTTTGGCTTGGAGGTGTGATGTTTTGTCGTGTTTTGTACAAGTTTGGTTGCAAGAACAACTTGGTTTAGTCGACCCTCCCCGATGCATCAAAGGTTATATAACTATAAGGGTTTCACGGGTCGGAAGACGGCGCAGGCGTGGGGCAAGGGTCACAAGGAAAAGGCTGGCTTTCCTATTTGGCCAAAGGGGATGTGGTCATTCGGTGGTCCATCCCATTGTGGAATATTAGTGGGCGTGTCGGGTTTCCATTTTCTTCTTCGACCTGGGCTTTACTAACACTATCCATGAGGGATCAGATTTATGTTTACCCGGATATGTTGTCAAGTCAAATGGGTGTTAGGCCTTTCATTCCCAAGGATGCTAAGATTATTTCCAGTTCTGACCCATGGAACGAGGACTCATTTAGGAAATTTAGGGTGTCTTGGAAGCAGAGGTTCTTGTATCCCGTTGTTCGATCGACCGACAACGCTTCCGTCCGACGGAGGGTTTGTGAACACCCATCAGGACAGAGCAACTTAAAAGTTAGGAAGACAGCACCACTAAGAGTGAGGAGGTGACTCGAAGGACTGCCACTAAGTGCTTGACCAAAGACAACATTACCGAATCTAGTTCCGTCAGTTCATCTAAGCGGGCCAAGACTAACGAGACCCATATCGAAAACGTGGAAGAGGAAGGAAAGTGGGATTGGCCGGGCTCGCCTTTGGCTAAGGCGGTAGAAGCTTGTATTTAGAGGCTTGAAGATGAGAAACACAAGCGGGCTCGCCCGAATGACAAGAGGAAGAAAAGGTTGGACCGGTAGAGCCCAGCCGTTTGTATTATGTATTATTAGTTGATATTATGGCGTATTAGTACTAGTTTTTGTGGAGTTTTGACACGCTGTTGATTTCCGGGATGTCTGGGTTTCAGATGCTTGGTGTAAATGCCTCGACAAAGGCTCGATTTAACCGAATTTTGTTACTAATGAGAAGCACGTATACTTTTTCGTTTTTTTTCTTGTTTTTTTCCTTGTTTTTTTTTGGTGGTGGCTCGCAACTCGTTTCTTCATTTTGCCCGGAGCGCCCTTTCGGGTTTTCACTCCGTCCTCGGCTCCCTTTTTTTTTCTTTTTTTTGACGGCTCACAACTCGATTCTTCATTTTGCCCGGGGCACCCTTTCGGGTTTTCGCCCCGTCCTCGGCTCGTCATTTTTTTTTTCTTTTTTATGATGGCTCGCAACTCGTTTTTTCATTTTGCCTGGGGCGCCCTTTTGGGTTTTCACCCCGTCCTCGGCTCGTCGTTTGTGCTTCGTCATTTTAAATCACTCGTTGGCCGGGACGTGGAAGGAGTCCCGGTTTGTACATGAATCGAGTAACCAATTTTGTTTGTTTGTTTGTTTTGTCTTGGTTATACCCGGAGAAGGGTTGCCTACGTATCCGCTTTTAGGCGGAATCAAACCATGTTCGTAGTTCTTTCGAAAAGTGTGAGTGATTTTGCTTTAGACTCGTTTATGCCATTTATCGATGCGAATTTGGATTTTTTTTTGTTCTTTTCTGCGTCCCCCTTAAGTTGGAGGTTGGGACATGATTTTCAGGGTGTTTACGGGTAGTATCGTTTGATCTGATCCATGTTGGTTGGGGTTGAGAGCTCTTGACCGTCTAGGTCGGTGAGGATCACGGCGCCCCCCGAGAGTATTTTCCTAACGAGGTATGGGCCCGCCCGATTTGGTTTGAATTTCCCTCTAGGGTCAACGGGAAGGGGTGCTCTAATGGACTTAATTACTAAATCTCCCTCGTGTATGTTTCGGGATTTCACTCGTTTGTTAAAGGCTCGCTGGATTCGTTGTTGGTAAGCTTGTACGTTGGATAGGGCATGTATCCTACGTTCGTCTAGGAGTACTAGCTCGTCATATCATTTTTGGTTCCATTCTTCCTCGGGGATACCACTCTCGGCTAATATTCTTAGTGACGGAATTTCTAGCTCTATTGGTTGGACGGCTTTGGAGCCGTAGGTTAGGTAATATGGTGTGGCTCCAGTGGGTGTTCGATACGAAGTTCGGTACCCCCATAAGGCGAAGGGGATTTTGTTTGGCCAATCCCTGTAGTTGTCTATCATTTTCTTAAGGATTGTGGTTATGGTTTTGTTGGCTGCTTCTACGGCCCCATTCGTTTGCGGTCTATAGGGTGAGGATTTGTGTCTTTGGATTTTGTATTTGTCTAGGAGCTTTTGGGTGTCGGCTCTGAAGTGAGCCCCCTGGTCACTGATGATTTCATGAGGTATACCGTAGCGGCAGATGATGTTGTTTTGTAAGAATTTGACTACTTGTTTGGAGGTTAGTACGGTGTAAGAGGCAGCCTCTACCCATTTGGTGGAATAGTCGACGGCCACTAATATAAAGCAGTGTCCGCCGGTCCTGGATGGGTGTACTTTTCCTATGATGTCTACTCCCCAAGTAGAGAAAGGCCAGGGTGTGGCTATAGTGTGTAGAGGATAAGGAGGTAGGTGTTGGATGTTGGCAAATATTTGGCAGTTGTGGCAGTGGCGAACGTGACGTCGACAATCTGTCTCTAAGGTAATCCAGTAATAGCCCAGTCTCATTATTTTTCGGGCTAGTCGGTGTGCACTCATGTGGGGTCCGCACTCTCCGTCATGTACCTCTTCCATGACTCTGTCGGATTGGTTTTTGTTTATGCATCTGAGGAGGACTCCTTGTGGGGTTCGTTTGTTTAGTTGCCCTTGATTTAGGACGTAATGTGTGGCTTGTATTCATAGGGCTCTTTTGTTCTTGGTGTTAGTGTTCGGTGGATATGACCCGTGGGTTTAAAGTCTAGGATTGCTTTGTACAAAGGTTCTTCGAGGGTATTGTCGGTTTCGAGGTTATGGATGTAGGCTGGTTGTTTGCTTCTCTCTACGCAGATAGCCATGGAGAAAAGGTGATCGGGCATGTTTATTAGTGAGGCTAGTTTGGACAACGCATCGGCGAATTGATTTTCCTCACGGGGTATGTGTATGAAGTCAATTTCGGTGAATTCCCGGGACATTGTTTCCACTTTGGTTTGGTACGGGGTTAAGCTTTCGCTATAAACTTTCCAGGTACCCGAAGCTTGGTTGACCACTAAAGATGAACCTCCATGTACTCTAAGGTTTTTGACTCCTAGTGATGTGAGTTAGAATGAACTTTGAACAAGTGAATTGGAGATTGATAGTAAATTGAAATGAACGAAACAAAGCAACGAATCAGGTTGAAATAGTTGCTGTAAAGTGATGATAGAACGTAACCAAGGATAGTGTGCTATAAACAAGAATATCATCAAAATAAACCACAATGAATCGACCTAAATGGGCCTTGAGTATTTCATTCATTAGCTTCATGAATGTGCTTGGAGCGTTGGTGAGACCAAATGGCATGACCGTCCATTCATAGAGCCCATGCTTAGTCTTGAATGCTGTCTTCCACTCATCCCCCTCTCTCATTCTAATTTGATGATACCCACTTCTCAAATCAATTTTGGAGAAGACCACAGCCCCATGAAGCTCATCCAACATATCATCCAATCTTGGGATAGGAAATCTGTATTTGATGGTAATGTTGTTAACTGCCCTACTATCCACACACATTCTCCAATTTCCATCCTTCTTAGGTACTAAAAGGACTGGAACAGCGCAAGGGCTAAGGCTTTCACGAACATACCCTCGACTCATTAACTCATCAATTTGCCTTTGAAACTCTTCAGTCTCCTCTGGATTACATCTATAGGCTGCCTTATTTGGCAAGGCCGCTCCTGGAACGAGGTCAATTTGGTGTTCTATGCCTCGAATAGGTGGTAAACCAGCTGGTAAATCCTTAGGAAAAACGTCCTCAAACTCACGTAGCAATTCCTTAAATGGTTTTCCCCCAAGCCCATTCTCAACTACTATGGGTTCCTCTATAGCAACCATGACAAAGACACGTTCCCCCCTTGCAAGGCCTGCTCTACTTCACTCTCACTAGCAAATATGGTGAGGTTAGGTTTCTTAGCTTTGTTGGCTGCCATTGCACGAACAACTTGAGGTGTCATGGGTTTTAGCACGATTTTCTTTCCCTTATCCCTCAATTCGTATTCATTCTTCCTCCCATGGTGTACTACATCCCTATCAAACTGCCAAGGACGTCCCAAAAGTATATGACACGCATCCATAGGAATGACATCACATAAAACCTCATCGACATAAGACCCCATGATTAAACCGACTCTTACTTGCTTAGTAACCCTCACTTTGTTACCGTCATCCAACCAATGTAGTGCATAAGGTTTAGGGTGACTAGTGGTGGTTAAGCCTAATTTGTTTACCATTTCAGTTGAGGCGACATTTGTGCAACTACCCCCATCAATTATCAAGCTACACCATTTGTCGTTAACTTGACATTTAGTGTGGAAGAGTTGATCCCTTTGTTCAGTGTTGTGAGGGACGAGATTGGCATGAAGTGTACGTAGTACCAAAACAGTATCATACGTTGGGGGTTCTTAATCCTCTCTTTCCTCATCCTCTTCTTCTTCTCCCTCATTAAACACAGCCCCTATGCGTTGCTCCTCCTCCCACATCTCATCTCTGAAAGGAATTATTTCTCTCAAGGTCACGACTCTCTTATTAGGATAAGCATTTTTATAGTGACCAAACCCTTGGCACTTGAAGCAACGTACTTTGGACAAACTAGTTTCAGTGGGTGTCTTAATTGTGAATTGAGTCGGGTTACTCTTAATAGGAAGGGGTTGATTAGTGTTAACTGAATTTGCTTTGTTACTCCCCTCACTTCGTGACCAGGTATGACTCTTACTAGACTCACTCTCATACTTAGTTTTCTCTTGTGCCTCAATTTTCAAACATAACCCACAAAAAGTATCAAAATCAGAGTATGGACATAAATCAACTGTATTAGCAATACTACGATTTAACCCACGTAAAAACCTAGCCATTTTTATCTCTTCGTTTTCTTCTACTTCCCCCATTAATACCAAGTTCTCAAACTCCTCAATGTACTCGCTAACACTCATCCTTCCTTGTATGAGATTAGCAATTTTTTTGTATAAGGATAACTTATGCGTAGTTGGAACATACCTCTTGCGTAGCTTTCGTTTCAAGGATTCCCAAGAAGAAATCTTACCCTTTCCATCCCTGGTGTGTTGTATTTTCAGCCCTTCATACCAAAGAGAAGCCCCTTTGCTTAGCTTCAGAATTGCGTACTTGCACCTATCCTCGTCCTCCAAGTCTTTGAAGTCAAAGAGCTTCTCAATGTTTCTTTCCCATTCCAAATAAACTTCAGGATCAGTACCTCCAGTGAACTCAGGGAGTTCGTTCAGTTTGATTCTGTCCACCGGCTCTCTTCTTGCTTGGAAACGAGAATTCATGGGCTGGTAGTTCTCCAATGCTTTCTTTAGGTGCTCCAAGAAGTTAGGGTCGTCAAAGTTCACTTCTCCTGCCATGCCTTACGTCTTAGGAAGACCAAAGCTCTGATACCACTAATGATGTGAGTTAGAATGAACTTTGAACAAGTGAATTGGAGATTGATAGTAAATTGAAATGAACGAAACAAAGCAACGAATCAGGTTGAAATAGTTGCTGTAAAGTGATGATAGAACGTAACCAAGGATAGTGTGCTAAGTGAGATAGACCTATACCTCAACAAAGCAGGTGCTAATTCAAACACTCGATTGAAATAGCGAGTATAGAGCTTGTAACGCGACTTACTCTAATACTTTGGCTTGTGAACTACAAAGACGAAAAGGAAAGCAAAGCTTAACTCAGATTTTGTTTGATGAAGGTTGAATGCTTTATTCATCAAGTACTTGGCTATTTATAGCCAAGCAACACGTCCCAAATGAGGCTCAACCAGAATAGTCAAGCCTCATTAAGGGTTACAAACTACTAAGTGATAAAAACAAAGTAAATACATTGAACTAAAATGACTAAATTCATCCTCTAGTTATACTCCAAATCTGGTGCTTTTCTCTTGGTGTGCTTTGGCTGGTTGGAGGTGTGAATGAGTCTTCTTAATGTATGAAAGCAATAACTCCAATTGCTTGTTATTTGAACTTGGAAATCAGAATAGGGCCATGTATGTTTCAGCTCTTTTATTCGGTTCATGTTGGTGTTCACAAGAGCTAGTTTAGCACTTGAAGAAGGCACACCACTAGACTTGAAGGAGGGACTAAGGGGGTTGAACTTGGACCATTTGGAGCTAGTGTGAGCTCATTGAAATCCTGATTTGTTGTTGCTTCCTCATTCGGATCACCTAGAGATATGGCTGCTTTTAGACCTATTAGGCAGGCTTCGTACTCGGCTGCGTTGTTGGTAAGTTTGGTTGGGTGGCTGTTTGTTTGTTTGCAAACTTATTGTTGTTTGGTCAGTGGTTGGTTGAACCTAAGGTTGCTATTCCCGATTTCCTTTTTAGGGTGAAGTTGAGTGGGCTGTTTGTGGCACCCCTTGCGTTTTAGTCAGTTGTTATCGATAATTGGCATAAAGTCGAGTCTTTTTAAGCGTTAAAGTAAACTATTGAAAGAAGTTAAGCGATTGTCGAGGCATGTTTGTAAAAAAAAGAAGAAGTTGTTTTATTGATAATAGTAAACGGGCTAGATGCCTGTGATTTTGGTTTTGGAGGAAGGTGGAGGACATGTTCCCTCGCGCCTCCCTAGACTCGATAAGGTAGAAGACAAGACATTTATTATCATTATTTTAGTCTAGGCCCTAAGATGAACTAGACTTCGACTCGGACCGACCATGCCTTTAGAGGTTAGCCAGATCGTGATGCTGACCCCGTATGTTCTTCAGGCTTCAACATCTGTCACATCCATCGGGAGATGTTCCCCTTCAGCGGCGTCTGGGGTTTGTTCTTATGGGTGAGTTGTTGCGGGGCTTAAAGTGACTCGTGACAACTACCGATGTTGAAATTTCCCCTTCAGCCACCGAGAAGGTAAAGTCTGCCTTTTGTCGCTTTACCGGAGAGAACATTCTTGTCTCAATCAACTCTTCGATGACATGTTTCAATGTGAAACATGCCTCGGCGTCGTGTCCATTCCCTTGATGGAAAAGACAGCATAGGTTGGGGTTCCTAGTTTTTCTCCTCTTACCGACCGGCGGATCTGGAGTGGGACCAAAAGGCTTGAGCAATCCTTGATCTATTAAGTGTTTGAGAGCCTCAGTGTAGGTTGAGCCGATTTTAGTAAACTCTTTTCGAGGTGTTTTTGCTTTAATGGGTAACATTTCGCGGGGTGTGGGGGTTATTTCTCTTCTGGGAGATGTCTCCCCGACGGAATATCGGGGTGATCCGTTCGGAGTGGGTTCCTGGGCATGGTAGTTGATTCAATTGGTATCTGTTTCATTCTCTGTTCCTCCACTTCCGAGGAAATTGAGGCGGCTGTCAATGTGATGAACGAAGCAGGACAGGCAATCTATCGAGGTTCGAACATTGTGCACCACCTCAGTTAAGGTATTAACGTCGATGCAGAGGTTCTCAATCACTCCTGGTTCTGCGGACATGTTGGGGAAAGATTTCTGCAAGATGGTGCTGAGGATCAGGAAGGTTTCGCCAGACGTCTTAGAGACTCGAAGGATGCTCGTGACTGAGCGACGCGGAAATGAGACCCTTGACTCATGTGTACGGTCATTGGCTTAGGGACTCAGGTGCTTTAGACTCTTGGTGTATTCGGCGAAATGCCTAATGAATCTTAGGTCTCTACAACGAGACGATTTGACACAAACCTTGGTGGTGGGGTTTAAAGAGGACTTCTCAAAATGAGACGACCCAAAATGTAAGACCTCGGGTAGAGGCGATCCTAGTAACTAACATACACAGTTAAACACACGGTTGTACGACGTAAGAGGTTGATCGCGATCCCGGCTCAGGATCGAAGAATTTTGATATATGCTTCTTCCGAAAACGACCAATTTTGCAAATTTTTTGAAAAAGATGGTTTGTAGAAATAGTGTAACGAAGGCGGGTCGACATCATCGTGACGTGGAAGTGCGTTGTTATGTGTGTGCGTCTGGAATCCGGCGATGACAAAAGGTAATGTTTTTTTTAAAGGAGCACAGTTCTTTAGGGGAACCGGTTTTGAAAATGATTACGTGATGCTTTTATCGAAACTACTATTAATTAGCTAGTTTGATACTTGTGGTGTGATGCTCGTGTTAGAGCGTGAAGTCTAATGACAGTGTTCTTAAAAGTGTGACCAAATCCTTAGTGAGGGATTTAGGTGGTGAATAGCGTTTTAGAACACTTTCGTTCTTTTTTTAGAAGAACCCTTAAAACTAGTAACCCACGTTCGTTGGTTGCGTTAACTAGCATTTAACGGTGGGAGGGTGCATTGTAAAAAAAATGTTTTGAAAGTGTGACCGTTTTTTTGAGTTCCTTGACTTCATTAATTGAAGTTTTGGTCGTCTTGACGGTTTGCGTGTAAAAAAAATCTTTGTTTTTTGAAATGAAATGTAACCATTTGTTGCACCTTGATTTCATTGATCGGGAGTCTCGGCGGTATTTAACGGTATTCGTTATTGACGAGTTTTAATTTGGCCAAGGTGATGGCATTGAAAATATTATATTTTTTTGAAGGTGGTGAGTGTTAAATTTGCCATGATGACGGCATCTAAAAATGTTTCTTCCCCTTTTAGAAAATCATGACTTGACTGAAGTATCGGTGCTTAAAAGATCGTATCGAAAGGATGAGGTATTTTTCAAAAACGGAATTGGGTGCGGTTGAATATGTTGGCGTGGTTGATTCTAGATTTTTAGTGTTTTATTTGGGTTGTTTGCAAACACGCTACACATAACTAGGAATGCATACACTCATGCAGGATGCAGACACGGGTAGATTAGGGTAGGCTACCGCCCACGAATAGTCCTTACTTAGGTATTGATGATCATCTAGGGAGACGAGTATCGTACCGTCCGTTCAGAGCTATCCGCTTATTAATCCCGCGGGTTACCTGTTAGGCGGCCGAAGCGTCAACCGAGGATCTCTCCGCGTGTCCCTAAAGATCTTACCGCGAAGAGGTCGATTGGTCCTGATATCGGTTAGGGTGGGCTTTTTAGGGCCAAATCCTGTAGTGACCACAGCTAGGAACTAATAAATGAGCTTCACCGACCTCATTCAAGTTACACCACCACTGGAAATTTGTTTCCAAATCCCCAGCGGAGTTGCCAAACTGTGGACGTCCGTCCGCACCGCCCGGCGCGCCCGCGTGGGACTGACCCGGTTTTTCAACGTGTGGCGGCGGCCACCCACGCGGCCCCCTCCCTGTCGGGGGCCTCTACTAATCAATCGGTGGGCTGATAACCTAGTTCTTTTGTTGTGGCAAAAATACTGTAACATCCATTGTTTTCACCCTATACCTTTTGATACGTCGGTTGTTTAAGGACAAGTAAGTATTGTCGTCAAAGTAGTTGTGTTTACATTCTTTTCATGCGATTTCACGTGACTGGCAAGCCATGAAAATATGCACGTAGGAGAGTAGAGAGTACTAGTATTATACGTATTAGCAAATCAGTTTTAACGCGATAATACGGTATTAGTCGTTTTCGTAATATACCTTACCTGGTATTCTGCTTAAGATGTGTCGGTTCGGTATTAATAGAGATGCGTCGAACCTAATAAGTGGAGCACCCGGACTAATACGGAACCCGACCATTGCTTTGTTGAGTTTTAGTTGTTTTACGTTTTGAATTCCATGTTAGGTGATTTAGCATGCGATTATAAGGTCACAAAAGCAATATATCATACGAAAGCTGTAAATGCGAATATAAGTAAATCACATTGTGAGGAGTTGCACCCTCGGAGTATACACTAAACGGGACTCGATGCATAGATACTTGAGAACGGATCTCAGAATTACTTGGGTCTATTTAGTGTATTTTAGTATTTGTGATTGCAATTGGGACGTTACGTGTTTTAGTAGATGTTTGTGGACCTAGTGTCCAAATCTAGTGTTATCGTAGTGCATAATAAAAGAAAGTGCAAGTATGGAAAGTTTTGTTTAGATGACAACCTAGTGACGACTCAACTTCAACAGGCGGATCCTCTTAGCTTGACCAGTGACTCCGGCAGAGCTCTGTAACCGTCTACCCTTCCTGCGGCTACTCCGGCAGAGCTTCGTTACTATGGATTGATTCTGCAGCTAATCCGGCAGAGCTTCGCTACTAGATTTGAGCTAGTCGAACACAGGCACCTCGGTATCGAGTGGGGTGCTCGAAGGTGAGGAGTAGCGTCGATGTCGCTTTTATCGGAACTACGATCGAGTAGATCGTTTGCCACAGGTGTCGGAGTGCGAGCCCTTAGCGAGAAAGTAGAGGGAGAAGAGAAGAATGAGAATGTGTGTCGAGTGAATGAGGCGAAGAGGGGTATTTATAGGTGTTTTCGGCCCTCGTCGCCCATATGGACGCCTGAGCTGGGGCGCATCAAGACCCAGGTGCCTGGGCTAAGGCGCGGGGAGACTAAGATGCGTGAGGTGGGGCGGTCAGGATTTCGAAGATACGATTTTGATACTTTCCAAAACCGAGAGGGAGGAGTGTGATACTTAGCTTGGAGACTAAGGATTCTCGCGGCACGGTGCTGACTCGGTTCGAGTTTTGGGACCGACTCGGAGTCGCGGTGTCGAAATTGACTCTAATTAGTGTCTATGTTACCGTAACAACACGACTAAGGCTGCTATCATGTTAGTTTTATTTTTTCTGAGTAATTATTTGACCCGTTCTATAGAAAAACTACCTACAACATCGCGAACCCGCCTCGCATTGCTGTCCTATCGTCATCGGGTGTTTGTTGGGCACTTTTGCAGCCACCAGGTCCAAATCTGGGTGTCTACACTCGTCGGTGTATACTGTCCATTCGCCGGCAAGGGGATCGTCTTCCTCTTAGTGGGAGCATTCTGCCAGGAAGTCCGCCAAGGCTTGTGCCTTGATGGTGGTCCTGGACTGGTAGGAGATGCCCAGTCCACTTAGCTCTATAGCCCATTTCAGCAGCCTTCCAAACTTCTCAAACTTTTCCAATACCTTTTCCAGAGGTTGGTCTGTTAATACGACGACGGGGTGAGCGTCGAAGTATGGTCTGAGTTTTCTGGCTGCTATGACTACCGCATAGGCTGCCTTTTCAACGACCGGGTAGTTCTTTTCTGCTGGCCCCAGGGCGTGACTTACAAAGTAAATCGGCTGCTGGGAGCCTGCTTCCTCCCTTAGTATTACCGCACTCACAGTTGAGTTTGTCACGGCAATGTAAAGGAAGAGCTTTTCTCTTGCCACCGGCCTTGCCAGGGTTGGCAGCTTCTTTAGATGCTCCTTTAGTTGCTCGAGAGCTTCCTTTTGTTCAGTCTCCCATTTGAACTGCTTGTTTCCTTTCAGCATCTTAAAGAAAGGCGTTGACTTGTCGGCTGACCTGGCGATGAACCGTGCCAAGGCAGCCATCCTGCCAGTTAGGCGCTGGATATCCCTAATCGTTCTTGGTTCTGGAAGGTCCAGAACAGCCTGAACGTTTTCCGAGTTTGCGTCAATCCCCCTGGCGCTGACCCGGAATCCTAGGAACTTTCCTGAGCGGACCCCGAAGGTGCAGTTTTTGGGGTTTAGTTTCATTCGGTAGGCACGCAGGGAGGAGAAAGTCTCCTCCAAGTCTTTTAGATGCTCTGCGTCCCCCTTGCTCTTTACTATTGCATCATCAACGTATGCCTCCAGGTTCCTACACTTCTGGTTCTCGAACACTTTATCCACCAGACGTTGGTAGGTGGCGCCTACATTCTTGAGGCCAAATGGCATCATTTTATACATGTACGTGCCTGAGCTGGTGATGAAGGCACATTTTACCCTGTCAGGCTGCCAGAGATACAGTTGGTGATAGCTCGAAAAAGCATCCAAGAAACTGAGCGTGGAATATCCTTTGGTGGCATCTACCAGCTGGTCTATCCGTGGCGGGGGATAACAGTCTTTAGGGCACGCCTTGTTGAGGTTGGTGAAGTCTAAACACATCCTCCAGGCACCCGAGGATTTTTTCACCATCACCACATTAGCCAACCATTCGGGGTAATCACAACTCTCTATAAAATCGGCCTTCAAGAGCTTTTCAATCTCCTCTTTGATGGCTTGATCTTTTTCAGCAGACATGTTCCTTTTCTTTTGCTTCACAGGGCGAGCCTCTGGGCTTACGTTCCGCTTGTGAACGATGTGAGCCAGATCGACCCCCGACATTTTGTCTGCCGAGTAGGCGAAAACATCCCTGTTGTCTTGCAAGACCTTAATCAACTCCTCTTGGTAGGATTTTTCCAGGTCGGCTCCTATCAAGACCTGCCTCCCTGGCTCTAGTTCCACCAGCATGCTTTCTCCCCCAGATTCAGGGTGGTCCGCTGTTTGCTTGCCGGCCGGAATTTCCTTTTCCTTGCTGGGGGAACTATCTGCCTTTCGCTTGCCTTTTCTCTCCGTTTCATGGGTATGCAGGGCCACAGAGTAGCATTGCCTGGCTGACTCCTGGTCCCCGTGTACCTTTCCTTCCATACCAAAATCCGAAACGTAGGCTACAGTTAGTGCTCTGATGGATATGGCTGCCTTAATCTCGTCTAGAGTGGCCCTGCCTATCAGAGCGTTATATGCGGATTTTGCGTCCACAACAACGAACGAGGCTCGGATATTTCTAGCCGATGCCCCCTCTCCAAACGTCACCAGCAGCTCGATGACCCCCAGAGGGAGGATCCATGCCCCGCTGAATCCCTATAACGATCCAGGGGCGGGCTTGAGGTGCCTCTTCTCCAGGTTCATTTTTTCAAAAGCTTCTTTGTACAGTAGGTTGGTGTAGGCGCTTGTGTCTACCATGCACCTTCTTACTATGTGGTTGCTGATGACAAGGGATAAGACCAGAGGATTGCTGTGGGGGTAGAATACCCGCCCTGCATCCTGGGGAGTGATGCTCAAAGTCAGGCCTGTTGGACTCCCTACTCTTTCAGCATAGCAAATTTGATTTCGGAGTTCTCGGATCTGCCTCTTCTGGCCCCTAGCGCCTGGCCCTCAGCGTCTCCTGATATCACATGAATTATCATGCGGTCCTGTGCTGGGACCTCGGGCTTGTCTATTACAGCTTTCTGACTCTTGTTCCTTGCGGCATAGTTACCTAGCCAGCCATTCCTGATGAGCTTCTCTATCTCATCCTTCAGGTGGCGGCATTCTTCATTCGTATGCCCTACACAGTCATGAAATTTGCAGAATATTTTCGGGTTGCTCTTTGGGCTGCGGGGCTTACTCGGGCGGTTCCATTTGGCTGTCTCCTTTTCCAGCTCAAATATCTCAGCTCTTGATTTGTTAAGGGCTGTGTAGCTGTCAAACCTTGGTTGGTAGGCCGCACGCTCCCTTTTTGGGGTGTCACCTCCTTCAGTTTTCTGTCTTCCCGTCGCTTCGCCCCTGCTGCGTCCACCCTGCGGTCCCCCCTGTGGCCTGGAGGGCCCTGCGGGGGTATCTGGTAGGCTGTGGAATTCCTCCTGCAGCATAAAGCCTTCGGCTATCTTTCAAGCTTTCGCCAAGGTTTCTGGCTGGGCTCTAATCATCTGGTTTTTCATCTCCCACTAGTAGAAAAACTTGGATTTGAGGCTCCATAAAACCCCCCATTAGAGGCATCTTTTCTGATGCCTCATACGGGGGGGCCGCACATTGGAAATTATGGTGCGGCGTCTTTTAGAAGCCTCAAATATTAAACTATTTGCGGCGTTTTATAAAAGTGACGCCTCAAAAAGTTGACTATTTGCGGCGTTTTTCTAAAATGACGCCTCAAATACTCTGAAAATTTTGCAGCTTCAGAAGGTAAAACGCCTCTAATGTGAACTTTTTCGCTGCATCTTTGGTATATGACGCCACAAATATCACCATATTTTACATATATAATTAGATCGTTAGAAGTGTCTACTCCAAATAAATGTCGCAAGCAATATTTATTTTATTCAAAAAATATATAACTTTTAATAATTTTGATGGCAACCATTTGCATTTCGATAAACCAAATAAAATTCTTACATTATCCATCCAAACGTGCATACATACATTCACATGTCCAAAAAGTGGCATGGATACAATTCCAACCTCAATTAAACCAAACAGGCTATGCCAAAATGCTCCAATTAAGTAGTCTACTTCAAGTACAACAACGATTCGTAAAGTACGTAGCCCACTTGTCCCATAATTCATTCATCTCATCTTCACCGTAGAGTAGGGTTGCTCATTTTGTAAGATCCAAACCTTAAAAACACACAAGATTGACAAATTTTTATCAAATGAACACATAAATACGATAATAAAGTCATATATTCATGTAAAAAGATCGTAGGTAGTTTATTATAGGTAGCTTATAATATCAACGAGGTTGCAATGAACTAATTAATCAAACACCCACCTCACAAACTTTATTTACTATTACAAACAATGCCTTCAATGTTACTACAAAGAATGCCTACAAATTTAACCTAATTTTACCACTACAAACTTCAATTTTACTACAAAGAATGCCTACAAATTAAACCTAATTTTACCACTACAAAGAAACCATCTTTTGTACTATGTCCCAACATATACTCAATTACATCTCCTCCGCTTCAACCTACCGTATAAAAATGATTAATTTGTGGACGTACTTTTGAAGTGCCTTCAATGTTATAAAATTAACTTGTAACAATGGCTCAACTCGGATAAACAAATAACTAGGCGATGATGAGATGATTGGGGAAAGGATCATGGAGTTAACCAAGAACAATTAAAAGAAAACTTAGAATGATTAACTGACCAATTGCTTACCTTTTCAAAGTCACTTGCAGTTGAGTAACGATTAACTATATCGTACATGAACCGCATCACAAACAAACCATCGTCCACGCTTCCACTTTGTTGAGGACACTACCACGGAACAGAAAATATTCATAATTTCAAAAATTTGCGGATTGTAAGAATTAAAGTGTAAACAAAAATTGAGAAAAACAATGTAGTCTTTTAGTTAATTATCTTCATAGATTTCCATAATGGCTCATAGCTTTTCATCTTCATATGACCACCACTCATCTTGAACTTCTTTAAGGCCCTAAACAATATATCATGTTGAATGTTATTATTTTAATTACTTTTAAATCTTTGTTGATACAAAATAAAACTTTTAACTTTACTTACCACTCAACGACCATCTTCACACGTAAATTTCAAGAATCTTTGAGAGTCATTGGGTCAAACAAATAAATGGTGAAAGTTTGAGGGCAAATCGCAAGTAGGACCCAATAATGCTTACTACATTAGAAAAAACAAAAAGATATTACGGTGTTTTAAATATTAAATAAATGACAAACCACAATAAAAACCAATAATATGATGAGGTTTATTAGTACTACCTATCACTTATTGGTGCCAATATGAATTCGTCGCCATTAAGAGTAGCAGTAGACTTTAAGAACGCATTACTAATATACCATATTGCATCTTCCATCTTTTTCATCAATCTACCATCAGCTGTAATGGCAGGGCATAACCATCCAATGTGTACTCCACTTTTGTCTTTCACTAGGTCCTCTTGAAGAGGACTACACAAACATTATACAATAAAATTATGCCCTTGGAAACAAATAAATTGCTTTCATTGTTACACTTCAATAAATCAAAAGTAACTAAGTGGTTGTAGTAGATAGGTTAGCAGAAAACCTCATAAAAATCTGCATAATTGGAACAGTAAGCTCACTCTCATGAAGAAATTGATTAAGGTCGTCTTGGTTCACTTCATTTTTTCGTTCATCTTTGTAATAGAACAGTGGGGAGTACGCATCAAAGTAGATCGAAAATGTTTCTCCTATGCCCATTGCATTAACAAGTGTTTGCAACCATTGACAATACGAACTTATGACTGCACAACCAACTCTCGAGAATGATTTTTTATTGGTGTAGTTGACAATTTTGAGAGATGGTCTATGCAGATTAAGTTACTCAAATTTAAAAACACGCATATCAATCATTTTCCTACCTTAGCCTCCGTCTATCACATTCTTCTTGAAATATATTGATGATTAAAAAAATATGAGTTTTTATTTGGAATACTGGTATATATTCATCTTAGTCTTAAATTGGTCGAATATACATGATAAGACAAAAGTGATTTTCATAAGGACTAACGTAAAACATATTCGTCTTATCGATGTAAAATTATACAAAGTATTCAAAAGTTTGTTGGTAAATTTTATCCATTGACTTGATTAGATACAAACAAATTGCTTGCACCAACAAACAGATAACAAACAAACACTACAAGAGATAGGTGACTAGACAGTAGTCGTGATTAGACAGTAGTTCTACCTCGATTTTCTTTCAAAAGAATAGTTTGAATCATTTTTATGGACCCTTTTGAGAATATGATATAGAGATTAATTAAATGTTAACCATTACCTTTAACTATATGTGAGAGGAAGTACTAAAATGCATACAAAGTACTCTCTCCGTATCTATATGTTCGTTCCCTTTGTTTAATATATATATATATATATATATATATATATATATATGTGAGGAGTATTTTAATAAAAGTAGACGAACATATAGATACGAAGGGAGTATTAACTAAATACGTATCAAAAGCAACTTATTATAGAATTGTAATTATGTATACATACCTACAAGGCTTAATCTAGCTAGTACTACCCCGTTCATATCCAAAGGGTACGTATTAACTAAATACGTATCAAAAGCAACTTATTATAGAATTGTAATTATGTATACATACCTACAAGGCTTAATCTAGCTAGTACTACCCCGTTCATATCCAAAGGGTACGTATTCCTTTTTGGGTTGTTCAAATCCAATTGACTCATTTCCTTTTTAATTCATTATTTGGACCAAATTATTCTTATTCTAATATCCTATTTACACTATATACCATTGTTAAAGGATATTTTGGATAATTAAATACTAATTTCTCCCTACTTATTGTACTTTTAATATTACTTTAATACTTCTTAAATTCTTATGCAAAATGGAAACTTACCCTTTAAATATGAACGAAGGAAGTAGTAGGTAGTATCCTCACTCCTATTACGGAGTACTAAATACCTATACATATCAAAAGTTAAAGGAAAAATCCGTCCAAAAGCTTTGGCAAAGTATCCCCTTTTGTGGAGGACAATTTGTCCTTACAAATGTTAAGCAAAAGTTGTTTCTCCCTACTTTTATATAGTTAAAGAGAAACTACTATCAAAGGAGGATAAAAGGAGAATCTACTATCAACTCCGCCGTATCCACCCCTACCATCTCCAGCATGTTTAAGGTAATACTTCATAGTTCATACTCACTTCAAATTCATAAAATCTTATACAACAATAACAATATGATCCCCTTCGAAACATAACACGCTGGTGAGACGGTGACTGGACGTGGCAAACAGGTGAACTGGTCAAATTAGATCAACTTCGGGTCCAGACCGTTTTCATGTTTTTAATTTTCAACTTTACTGCAATTTTCGGGTCATTCGGGTTATATCAAGTCAAAGCTAAATTGACCCCACCCGACTATTATATTTATAGTTTGTTTCGGAGCATGGAGTAGTTGCATCAGACATGCATGGAATGAATCTATCCATAGTCTAAAACTCTATATAAAGACAACATGCATGCCTATGTAAACATGCAGACTCAAGGACAATAATTTGGTCAATAATCTTCAGGGAATCATATCATTTTCCATAAGAAAATAAAGCAAAAGCAACAGAGTTCAGATCTCCTTTATATACTCCTGTGATATCGACTTGAATTTGTAATCTCTTACTATCTAAAACAACTAAAAACCTCAAATGTTATAGCTTTTATTCACTTTGAAGATTAATGGGTACTACTACTAGTACTAATTTTAACCAAAATAAAGAAGACGATAGAACTGCTAAAACAGCAAGTAGTAGAAAATATGTAGATAAGTGGAAGTTCCCAAAAATCCCAGTTAACATGTTACATCAGAAAAAAACCTTCTGGTTTTTCCCAAACTATGTCATAAAAGACACTGAAAAATCCATCATATTAAATACTCCAACAAGTTTAAGTCCTAAAATATAATTCACCATGACTTCGTGAAGAGATTCACCAAGTCGAAACCCAAGTTCCTGCACCTGGGTCCAGATGTACAAATTGAGGACCCAAATATGCGAATTGACTCGGCCTACCCCTAAAATCCATCCTGGTTGACCCGTTTCCCAGTTAGTGATAGGATGTATGCTCAACTCAGTAAAAATTAACTCACGGCTCAAATTAAATGCAACTCGTGGCTCAATTGTAATAACACACAGTTTACTAAAATCAATTTACGAGTTACAAAACGATATAATTATTAGTTATTCTCTTATAAGACCGTCTTACGGTAACTTATCGTAAGACATACTAATAGAGAATAAAATAATATTAAAAGTAATTTCCTTGTATGTGAGAGGTCTCGCGATAAATTTATCGTGAGACCGTCTCATACAAGAATTTGGGTATAATTATTGTGAGACCAACAAAATTAGCACGATATAATAAATTACCAACTGAATTAGGCTAAATAACTTTCAGCCAAAAGCTCAAATTAAGGAAAATAAGAGTATTGTATTAAATATCAATGATGAAGTAAAGTAGCGGATAAGAGGTGATACTAGATTCTCGTCCATGGCTCTTTTTGTCCTCCTTTCTAATAATTTTTAATTCCTTTTAATACAAGACAACATAATCAACCTACACAAACTACAGCACAAATGCAATGTACTCCTCCACAAAAGCTATATTTCTCCATCATACAAAACCCTATATTAACAAATTTGGAAACAAAAATCCTTAATTAACCATAAAATCTGGTAAAAACTCGACCCTAACAAATAATTAGTAACAAAAAGCTTCAATTAAAGGCAAAAGAAGATTGAAATAAGATTTTTAAAAACAATTTAAAAAAAAATCGAGAGCAACAGACCTTCGGCGAGAATTGAGGGACGACAATGGAGAGTGACGGATGAAGAGCGAGCGGCGAGCGGCGGGTGTTGGGGCTGGGTTTCGTGGATAGAAAATTAGGGTTTTGGGGTTGGGGTTTTGTCGGGGATGGTAGGTGTGATAATACGGTAGGATGAGGGAAGTGGGATGGTGGTAGGTATCATAATACGGGGATAATGGTAGGTAAGGAAAGTGTTTCCTCTTTTTTTTATTAAATTAAAAATTAAAATAGGGAAGGCAAAGAGGCGTCAAGTGGACGCCGCACCACTTTATTTTCCAAAATCTGGAGAGGCGTCAATAGGAAACGACGCCGCATATTAATTTTTTTATTTATTTATTGAATTTATCTCTAAAAGTGAATCAACCAAGTATTTTTTTCTTTAAAAAAGGATAAATTATTGGCAGCTATTTACCTAAAACGCCTCAAATGAGGAGACGCAATTCAACCTTTTTCTACTAGTGTCCCCTGGGAGCAATGAATTGGTTAACACATAAGCTGCTGTTGGATCATCAATTTTCCTGACCTGCTGGAAGGCTAGGTCGAATCTCTTCAGATATTCCCTGATGGTCTCTTCCTTCTTTTGCTTCAGGGTCATCAGGTCGAAGCGAGTCAACCTTCGCCTTTTATTTCCTGCACACTGGTCCAGGAAGGCTTCGACCAGCTCTATAAAATAGCAGATTGATCCCTGCAGCAGGTCTCTGAACCATCCCTGAGCCAGGCCTACAAAAGTGGTAGGGAAAAGTTTGCACCATATCGCGTCATCGGCGTCGTACATCCCCATGTGGCTTTCATAGGCCGCTAGGTGATCTTAGGGATCGGTCGTCCCGTCGAATTTTACAATGGGCATTTTGATCTTTGGGATGGGACACCCCTGGACTTCTGGGTGGAGTGGAGTTTTGGTAGGCCTGCCCATCATTTTTGACCCGCTCCAAGCAGAGTGGTAACCGTAGTCATCCCATTTGCCAGGGGTCAGTTTTCCAACACTGGGGGAGCGGTGCCTGGGCGTATGCCTGATCACAGCCTCATCCCCCCTTGCGGAGGAGCGGTGCCGATGGCGTTTTTTCTGAGGAGGCTCGAGGTTGTCGCCCTGACGATGCCTGGACTCCATCGGCTGTCTTTGATTGAGCCTTGACTGCATGCTTCTTGACAGCCCTGAAGCCTGCTATGGCTCTTCAGCACGTGTTAGCCTAGAAAAGACTCCATACTGCCTTGCCCCCAGGTGTTTCGAGGCAGGTTCTCTTGGTCTCATTCGATCCTGTAGCTCCTGGGATAAACCTCTTTTCTCGACAGCTGCCACGGACTCGGTGGTGTGTATGGACACCTCTTGCTGCTAATAGGGCGGCTTCTGGGCATTGGCCGTGATACGCCTCTTAGCCTGCACATACCCACGAGTGTGGACGTCCGTCCGCACCGCCCGGCGCCCCGCGCCGGACTAACCCGGTTTTCAGCGTGTGGCGGCGGCCACTCACGCGGCCCCCTCCCAACCGGGGGCCGGTCCGATCCCGCATACGGGGCGAAGTGTCGGACCTCGATTCGGATGACGATCCGGACTTGTACTAGACGGGTGCGGGCACCCGTGTTTCCATTTAGGAATCGATCGAGACGTGGTTGTTTATGTTTAAAGGCCGATTCATTTGGTAAGGCGACCTTTTTAGTGAACTGAATTCGTTGCCGATTTGTGGAGTCGCCACCGAGTCAATTATGGGGACTCGGAAACCGTTCAAGTCAACTTTGATCCCTTGCCGGCTCAAAGTTGAGTGGCACGGGACCAATAGATAAATTGTACCCTTAAGCACTCCATGCCTGGAATGACTCTCATTGCAAATGGTTTCGGACATCCGGATACCGTCAATTCTGAGTAAGGGGTGAAGGTACGTATTGAAAAGACAACATCCGATAGATGTCAACACCCAATCGCGCCCGCACTATAGCGATCTCTACTAATCAATCGGTGGGCTGATATCCTAGTTCTTTTGTTGTGGCGGAAATACTGTAACATCTGTTGTTTTAACCCTATGCTTATCTACGTCGGTTGTTTTAAGGACAGATAAGTTTTATCGTCAAAGTAGTGGTGTTTACATTCATTGCATGCGATTTCACGTGACAAGCAGGCCATGAAAAGATGCACATTGGAGAGTAGAGAGTACTATTATTATAGGTATTAGTAAATCATATTTAACGCGATAATACGGATATTAGTCATTCTCGTGATATACCTTACCTGGTATTCTGCTTAAGATGCGTTGGTTCGATATTAATAGAGATGCATCGAACCTAATAAGGTGAGCATCCGGACTAATACGGAACCCGACCATCGCTTTGTTCAGTTTTAAGTTATTTTAGGTTTTGAATTCCGTGTTAGGTGATTTAGCATGCGATTATAAGGTCATAAGGGCAATAAATCATACGAAAAACTGTAAATGCGAATGTAACTAAATCACATTGTGAGAAGTTGCACCGTTTGACCTTCCCGCGGCTATTCCGGCAGAGCTCCGTTACCATTTGCTAATTCTGTGGCTAATCCGACAGAATATGTGTACTAATTTTGAGCTAGTCGATCACAGGCACCTCGGTATCGAGTGGAGTGCTCAAAGGTGAGAAGTAGCATCGATGTCGCTTTTATTATCGGAACTGCGATCGAGTGGATCGTTTGGCTCGGGTTTCGGAGTGCGAGCCCTTAGCGAGAGTTTTTGAGGGGGAAGAGAAGATTGAACGTGTGTCAAAATGAGGGCGTGAAGGGGGGTATTTATAGGTGTTTTCGGCCCTCGTCACCCATATGGGCGGTCGAGCAGAGGCGTGCTAAGACTCAGGCGCCTGGGTCCGAGCGTGGGGAGACCCAGGCGCGTTAGGTGGGGCGGTTGGAGTTTTGAGGATACGATTTTGATACTTTCCAAAACCGAGAGAGGAAGCATGATACGTTACTTGGGGATGAAGTTTACCCGGGATTTGACCTAGCGTCGTGGGTTTAGTGGGCCTCGGGTGTTCATCCCGAGGTTCGCTTGGCGCGGTGTTGACTCGGTTCGAGTTTCGGGACCGACTCGGGGTCCCGGTGTCAGAATTGACTCTAATTAGTGTCTATGTGACCGTAACGACACGACTAAGGCTGCCATCATGTTAGTTTTTATTTTTCCGAGTAATTATTTGGTCCTTTCTATTGGAAAACTATCTAAAACATCGCGAACTCGTGTCGCGTTGCAGTCCTATCGTCATCGTGTGTTTGCTGGGCACTTCTACGGCCACTAGGTCCAAATTTGTGTGTCTATAGAAGCCCCCACTTTGACTGAGGCTTGGACAAGGCGGAAGTCAAAGTATAGCCACCCTGGTCAATCGAGGATTACGACCTGGTGGCTGTCCGATCGGGTCATTTTAAGCCTGTTGGACTACGTGGTGAGGCTCGCCAGCCAAGGCTGAGAAGTCATACCTGACGTCTTCGCTTGTGGTTGATCGCTTGGGGCCCGGGCCGTTGCTTGACATCTTGTTCTTGATTCTTTGTACGCGCGCGCTTTGTCTTCTTCGGTTTATTTAGAGGTTTTGTTTAATTTTAAGTGTTTTTTTCGCGCTAGCAACGCATTAAGTTGGCCTTTATTTGTACGTGTATATTTTGGGCCGCTTGTGAACCCTTGATGACATAAAATGTTCGAGGGCGTTAGTCTCCGCTCGAGCAATCGTCTTTGGGATGCTTATGACCCCTAGGACAAGGTATGATATGAAACTATTCGAGGGCGTCAGTCTCTACTCGAATTGAAGTTGATGTGGAGGTATAAGACTCCTTCGAGGGCGTTAGTCTCCTCTCGAATTAAAATTGCTGTGGAGGTATAAGACTCCTTTGAGGGCGTTAGTCTCCTATCGAATAAAAATTGCTGTGGAGGTATAATACTCCTTCGAGGGCGTTAGTCTCCTCCCGAATAAAAATTGCTGTGGAGGTATAAGACTCCAATGCCTCTCGGATAACCAAGACCCGTTAGGCAAAAATTGCTGTGCCTCCGGGATATCTCCGACCCTCGGGCAAAATTATTGTGCCTCCGGGATATCTATGACCCTCGGGCATGGAATGAATCTCATTGCCAATGGTTTCGGACATCCGGAAACCGTCAATTCTGAGTAAGGGGTGAGGGTACGTATTGGAAAGCCAACATCCGATAGATGTCAACACCCAATCCCGCCCGCACTATAGCGGCCTCTACTAATCAATCGGTGGGCTGATATCCTAGTTCTTTTGTTGTGGCGGAAATACTGTAACATCCGTTGTTTTAACCCTATGCTTAGCTACGTCGGTTGTTTTAAGGACAGATAAGTTTTATCGTCGAAGTAGTGGTGTTTACATTCTTTGCATGCGATTTCACGTGACAAGCAGACCATGAAAAGATGCACATTGGAGAGTAGAGAGTACTAATATTATAGGTATTAGCAAATCAGATTTAACACGATAATACAGTATTAGTCATTCTCGTGATATACCTTACCTGGTATTCTGCTTAAGATGCGTCGGTTTGATATTAATAGAGATGCATCGAACCTAATAAGGTGAGCATCCGGATTAATACGTTTTGTTCAGTTAGTTATTTTACGTTTTGAATTCCGTGTTAGGTGATTTAGCATGAGATTATAAGGTCATAAAGGTAATAAATCATACGAAAAAACTGTAAATGCGAATGTAAGTAAATCACAATGTGAGGAGTTGCACCCTCGGAGTTTACACTAAACGGGACTCAATGCATAGATAGTTTTGAGAACGGATCTCGGAATTACTCGGGTCTATTTAGTATGTTTTAGTATTTGTGGTTGAAGTTGGGATGTTACATATTTTAGTAGGCGTTCGTGGGCCTAGTGCCCACGTCTAGTGTTGTCGTAGTGCATAATAATAGAAAGTGCAAATATGGAAAGTTTTCTTTAGATGGCAACCTAGTGACGATACGACTTCGACAGGCGGATCCTCTTAGCTTGACTAGTTACCCCGGCAGAGTTCCGTTACCATTTGACCTTCACGCGGCTATTCCGGCAGAGCTCCGTTACCATTTGTTAATTCTGTGGCTAATCCGACAAAATCTGTGTACTAATTTTGAGCTAGTCGATCACAGGCACCTCGGTATCGAGTGGAGTGCTCGAAGGTGAGGAGTAGCGTCGATGTCTCTTTTATTATCGGAACTACGATCGAGTGGATCATTTGCCTCGGGTGTCGGAGTGCGAGCCCTTAGCGAGAGTTTTTGAGGGGGAAGAGAAGATTGAATGTGTGTCGAAATGAGGGCGTGAAGGGGGGTATTTATAGGTGTTTTCGGCCCTCGTCGCCCATATGGGCGCTCGAGCTGGGGCGTGCTAAGACTCAGGCGCCTGGGTCCGAACGTGGGGAGACCCAGGCGCGTCAGGTGGGGCGGTTGGAGTTTTGAGGATAAGATTTTGATACTTTCCAAAACCGAGAGAGGAAGCATGATACACTACTTGGGGATGAAGTTTACCCCGGGTTTGACCTAGCGCCGTGGGTTTAGTGGGCCTACGGTGTTCATCCCGAGGTTCGCTTGGCGCGGTGTTGACTCGGTTCGAGTTTCGGGACCGACTCGGGGTCTCGGTGTCGGAATTGACTCTAATTAGTGTCTATGTGACCGTAACGACACAACTAAGGCTGCCATCATGTTAGTTTTAATTTTTTCTGAGTAATTATTTGGTCCGTTCTATAGGAAAACTATCTAAAACATCGCGAACCTGTGTCGCGTTGCAGTCCTATCGTCATCGGGTGTTTGCTGGGCACTTCTGCAACCACCAGGTCCAAATTTGGGTGTCTACAACGAGCAGTTTTCTTGGCCTTCCTTTGGACGTTTTTGGCAACGGTTCGCTTCGTGCCCCCAGATCCTTCAGCACTCTCATAGTGCAGGTGTCTAGAGGTCGTCGCAATCCTGCCAACCTGTTCCTCAGGTGCAAATCCCTGATTCAGCATGGCTGAGAAGAAGGTCGCGGCCTGCGCAGCTTGAGCAGGGGTGAGGTTAAGGCTGGGCCTCCGGTGATTGACCTGCCGAGCTGCGGCTGTGGCTTCCTTGTTAGGTACTTCGTAGAGGCTGGCCCGCCCTACTCCTCGGATTGTAGCGGCGGGCGTTACCTCCTTGGTTGGCAAGGGCATGCCATATAGGGGGATCGTCGGCTGTTCCGTTGGATCCACCCCAGAATTGGTTTCAACAACCCCAGGCATCTTCTAACGGCTTTTTGTTCTTTCTTGAGGAATCTCAGCTAGTACTCCTCACAGACGGCGCCAAATTGTTCCGGTATGGAAACAATTGACCTGATAGTAGATCCGGGTCCTTTGGTTTTATGCTTCTTCGGATGATGATCGTCTTTGTCTTTCCAACCTCTCCTTCTTCCCACTCTAAGGATCGGACCTTCCTGGCGGAGACGGCCTGCCACCTGCACACAAGGAGCGCACAGGGCCTCGGAGGTGTCTGAGGGAACCCTCTCCGATGCCTAAGTCAGTCCGTGAAATGCCTTGACGAACCTTACTCGTGAGGAGTAAGGTGGCGTTTTTCGAGTGAGATCCTAGAGAGAGAAAATCGAACCTCTTTCTTGTGGGAAATCCAAGAGTATTTATAGGTTCCCACAAGAGAAAGGGAGAGAGAGGGGGGGGGGGGGGGGAGGAATGAGGGGACGAGGGAGTGACACGTGGGCTCACCCTATCCACCCATTCTCTCCTACCTGAGGCATGGACAAGGGGGCTTCAGCCTTCGCCCCTTGAGCCTGTCAGGGATAAGTGCCCTGACGCCTGACGGGCAGGGGGGGAGTTCTTCGCTTCCTGACAAGGTCCTGCTGGCCGGTTTGCCAAGCAGGTCCCTCGTGTCTTCGGGTCGGGCTGCCCCGGGACCCTCAAGGCGGGTGGCCTGTGGTAGGCAACCGACCCCCATCAATATGTATGTATGTATGTGTGTATATATGTATGTATGTATGTATGTATGTATGTGTGTGTGTGTGTTTGTGTGTGTGTGTGTGTGTGTATATATATAATTAGCAAACATAATAATCTGAGCAAATATTCATAAAATCACAGACTTTCCAAACACTATATTGATTAAAATGAAATGAATACACATGGCTGGCTAGTTGTATCTTATCAAACATAATTTCTAACCAATTCGTCTAGATATTGGTAGTCGAGGTTCTTGAGAAGATCCTTGGCTGATTTTATTTCTAAGAATTGCTTCGCTTCCATTGAATTGAATTAAAGTCTTCCGTCATTAAGACTCATGCTCGAAATCACCTGTAGGGATGAAACAAAGGGTACTATTATACTACTATACTACTATCTACATCCACTGAGTACTGAAGTAAGAAACACAAATTAAGGGGAGGGAAAACATACTATATATGGACGTATCAATTTGCTTAGGTAGCTCCTTGATGTTCACCTCGAACCTCTCTGCAAAATCACCATACATTTTAGTTAGTCAAGAAAGTCAAAAACCATGAGATAATAAAGAGACCATGTTATAAGCACTCGAAAGTACAGAAAAAAGCAGGTTGATGACGGAGTAATGGTAAAGTCCCAACATAATGTAGTGCAGCAATGTGATTGGTAAAGCTATCATCATCCTTAATATAACCCCGCATCATTTACCGGAGTACATTAAGAGAAGCGATGCTACATACGCTGTGCTAAGAATATCAGCATGAATATTGTATTACTTGGCAAACACAAATGGCACTATTCCTTGGGGTAGAGCTGCCTGAAACAAAATATATCACCATCAGATATAAACATATACTCCTACTCCTATTGGTGAAACAACGAAAAATGATTCATCTTAGCATGCCCATTTGTACCTGTATGATACCGATATGCAAGAGTGTCCCCCTCAACCCGACAACAGTCGAGGTAGCTGTCGTGACAGTCGGACCTGTTATGAACCACACAACTGCTGCAAAGGCTTCTTTTGAATTCCCACAAGCAATGATTTTGGGTTGCAGTGCATGAACAAACCTGCAAAAAAATACCTAACATCAAATTAGCATCCAACCCACTTGGTTAACTCGAACAAACTAACCAACCACAAATTATTCCTGAACACAACTCAAATTTACCACAACGATCCATAACAACTAACTGAATATGATGGGAGATTTATTTATTGCTTACCAAGACTAAACATGGCCATGCCAAGGCCGACATCCAAGAGGATTTGTATTGAGCCAGCTACTGTGGCAAGCATTTCAATGTGCCACTTGAAGGAGACTAAGGATCAGGCAAGGCCGATGAGACTGGAGTAAGTGTTTGGGTTGCGGATAAGCTTCCTCCACACCATGATTAGAATGGAGCTTGTCATCACACTAGCAGGAGGCATGGCAGTGGTTTTATTAGCTTCACATTGGGAAGGAGGTGCCTTGTGCCGAAGCTCAGTCGTGGAGCTTGACCCCAACTTCGACAGTGTGGGTCCGCCCTCTACATCTTGCCCACCGTTGGTTCTTTCCCAAAAGCTGAATTCATCCCTTCCTTAAGCGTCATAACTACATTCATTGTAACAAAAGACAATTTGGCTTTTGCTGTAGTGGCAACATCAGCACAAAGAGGATTCCCAATTTTACTTGCCATTTCGCTTAGAACAAATTCAGACGATAGATAGGGATCAAGATCAGGAAATAGCACCCAAACAGGTACCACTGATATCCTTTCCATCTCAGCAGAGAAGGATGAAGACCATTCCTTAAGAATCAAAGAGTAAACCCCAACCATCCATGGACCATCTCTAAGAACCCTATCCATGGCTTCTTTGATCAAAATCTGAACGAAAACCATCCTTTCTTACATTATTGAACTATAGGCTTGTCAATTGTAGCCCAATTACTCTGAACAAACTTCTGCATTGTTTGCAAAGAAGGCTTCGAGCCAATGACATTGCCCATTAGAGTATTTTCCCAAATCTTAAGGTCCTTATCAAAATCATTCAATTCAATGTCAATTTCAGTAGAATTAACACTAGAATCACAATAATACAAGATCATACCAGATTGCTTCTTTTTCGACGCAATTTGTGCCCAATTTGAATTTGGTATTTTTGGCGGTAAAATAGGGTTTTCATCTTTTTTTATTGCTATGTGATTCTAAGGTTCATCAATGGAAGCAGAATCATGTAGATCATTAGTACCAGAAGTAGGTTGAAGAATTTTACTAGCTGCAGCCATAGCTGAGAAGATCACCTCATTGAGAGAATTGCGATGCGAAGAACCCTGAGAATCAAGTTCCTTCTCCAATTCTTCATCCGCTTTCTCGCGTGCAGAATCGTTCCTGTTCTGCATAGATATCTTGCTAGGCCTCCTTGGACCTTGCTTAGCAGGCGCCATGGAAGCCATAGAAGTGAAGCTCACGTAACAGAATTAGAGAGAAAACAGAATTCTAGAGAGAGAAAACTTTCTCACTCCTCGCATATATTATTATTATTATTGTTGTTGTTGTTGTTTTCATTATCATTATCATTGTCATTATCATTATCATTATTTTTTTATTCTAAATAGGAGAATTTTATTGATAAATCAAAACGCAGTTTACAAAAAATTGGTGGGCAGCCGAGATACAATCAGGGCCCCCACCTCCTTAGCTATAACATAGCTAAGTCTAGTAAAAATAAAAGAAGCAACGCGTGCTCTGGCATCCTTCGCTATCAAAAATTTCTGAGTCCTCGTGAGCAAGCCGATAGCATTTGCCTCCAATTCCCCCAACGAAGAAAAGGAAAAAGGCAAAAATCTGTAACCAAGCCCCGTGCACAG